>CM052551.1:19837290-19860714 GCA_028533065.1 Trachops cirrhosus | reverse complement strand
GAGTTCATCATCACCAAGCCCTTATTATATGAAATGTTAAAGAGACTTATCTAAGAAAAAGAAAATAAAAAACATGTACAGTAAAATGACAGCAAACTCACAATTATTAACAACCACACCTAAAACAAAAAGAAAAACAAAAAGAACAGGAACAGAAACACAGGAATGGAGATCACATGGAGGATTATCAACAGGGGAGGGGAGGAGGAGAGAGGGGGAAAAGGCACACAGAATAAGTAACATAGATGGTAGGTAGAAAATAGACAGGGGGAGGGCAAGAATAGTATGAAAAATGTAGAAGCTAAAGAACTTATAAGTATGACACATGGACATTGAACTAAAGCGGGGGGAATGTGTATGGGAGGGGGTATGCAGGGTGGAAGGGAGTGAAGGGGGAAAATGGGACAACTATAATAGCATAATCAATAAAATATATTTAAAAAAAAGAAATTGAAAACTTATTTGAACAAATAATGAAGGAAAACTTCCCCAATATGGTGAAGTAAATAGACTTCCAGGAAGTCAAGGAAGCCCAGAGAGTCCCAAAGAAGTTGTACCCAAAGAGAAACACACCAAGGCACATCATCATTTAGTTACCCAAGATAAAAGACAAAGAGAAAAACCTAAGAGCAGCAAGAGAAAAGAACACAGTTACCTACAAAGGAGTTCCCATAAGGCTATCAGCTGATTTCTCAAAAGAAACCTTACAGGCAAGAAGGGGCTGGAAAGAAGTATTCAAAACCAAGAAAGGGAAGGACCTACATCCAGGATTACTCTTTCCAACAAAGCTATTATTTAGAATGGAAGAGCAGATAAAGTGCTTCCCAGATAAGGTCAAGTTAAAAAGGAGTTCATTATCACCCAGCCCTTACTATATGAAACATTAAAGGGACATATCTAAGAAAAAAGAAGATAAAAAATATGAACAGTAAAATGACAACAACCTCATAACTGTCAACAAATGAACCTAAAAGAAAAGAAAAACAATGAAAACAAAAACTAAGCAAACAGGAGGAACAGGAACAGAATCACAGCAATGGACATCACAGAGATGGAGTTCAGTGGGGAGGGGGAAGGGAGAAATAGGGGGGAAGGTACAGGGGAGAAGAAGCATAATTAGTAGGCATAAAAGAGATAGGGAAAGAGAAAAAATGGTATAGGAAACAGAGGACTCTAAGAACTTATATGTACAACCCATGGACATGAACAAAGGAGGGGAGAACGCTAGATGGTTGGGGGGCTAGGGTGGAGGGGGGATAAAGGGGGAAAATTGGGGAAAATGTAATAGCATAATCATTAAAAATACTTTAAAAAAAGAAAGAAAACCAAAAAGTTTGAGGCTAAAGGCAACAGAATGTAAGGTGGAGTTTGAGGCTATGAAAGAAACCAGAAACTACTAGTATTATCTGAGCCTCTACCAGTTAAGCCTTAGGCAGTTAAAAAATTTCCTTGTTTTTTTTTTCTTTTTATTTTTTAAATTGAACTTAGTGGATGACATAGGTTAATAAAATTATATAAGTTTCAGGTTTAAAATTCTGTAATATGTCATCTGTATATTGTATTGTGAACATCACTACCCCAAGTCACATTTCCTTCCATCACCATTTATCCCAGCTTTACCCTCTTCTGTCTGCTCCCAACCTCCCCCCACCCCCTTTCCCTCTGGTAATTACCATATTGCTGTTTATGTCTATGAGGGGTTTTTCTTTTGGCTTAATCCCTTCACCTTTTTAACCCAGGGAGCCAAATCCCTTCTCCTCTGAAAGCTGTCAGTCTTTGCTCTGCAACTATTAGTCTGTTTCTGTTTGGAGTGTTAGTTTATGTCCCCTGAATTCCACATATAAGTGTGAGGTGACAAAACATTGTGGTTTTAATTTGCATTTCCCTGATGATTAGTGATGTTGAGCATCTTCTCACATGTCTATTGGCCATCCATATGTCCTCTTTGGAGAAGTGTCTATTTAGGCCCTTTGCTCATTTCTTAATTGGATTGTTTGGTTTTTGGTATTGAGTTTTATAAATTCTATGAAAATTTTGGATATTAACCCCTTATCAGATGTATTATTGGTGAATATGTACTCCTATTCAGTGGGTTGTCTGTTCATTTTATTGATTGTTTCCTTTGCTGTGCAAAAGCATTTTAGTTTGATGTAGTCCCATTTATTTATTTTTTCTTTTGTTTCCCTTGCCAGAACAGATAGAGCAGAAGAAAATATTGCTACAAGAATGTCCAAGATTTTACTGCCTGTGTTTTCTTCAAGGTTTTATGTTTTTGAGCCTAACATACATTTAAATCTTTAATCCATTTTAAGTTTATTCTTGTATATAGTAAAAAAAAAAAGTGGTCTAGTTTCATTTTTATTCCCATATCTGTCCAATTTTCCCAACACCATTTATTGAATACAGTCTTTACCCTATTGCATGTTCTTGCCTCCTTTGTCAAATATTAATTAACTCTAAAAGCATGAGTTATTTCTGCACTCTCTAATCTGCTCCATTGATCTATATGTCTGTTTTTATGCCAGTACCATACTGTTTTGATGAAACTGTACCAGAGAGCATAATTCCTCCAACTTTTGTTCTTCTTTCTCAAGATTGCTGTGGCTCTTCCCAGTCTTTTGTGGCTCCATACAAATTTTTGGAATATTTGTTCTAATTCTGAGAAATATGCCATTGGTATCTTGACAGTAATTGCACTAAATTTATAGGTTGCTTTTGGTAGTAGGAGCATTTTAATAATGTTAGTTCTTCCAATCCATGAACACGGTATGTTCTTCCACTTATATGTATCTTCCTCAATTTCTTTCTTCAGTGTCTTATAATTTTCCAAGTACAGGTCTTTTAGACCCTTGGTTAAATTTATTCCTAGGTATTTTTTGTAGCACTTTCCCTTTTGATAGTTCATTATTGGTGTATAAAAGTGCAACTGATTTCTGGGTATTTTTTTGTGTTTAGCTGTATCACTTCTAATAGTTCTTTGGTGGCATCATTAGAGTTCTTATATACAGTACCATGTCATCTGTAAATAATGACAGTCTTACTTCTTCCTTTCCAATTTGGATGACTTTTGTGTCTTCTTCTTGTCTGACTGCTGTAGCTAGGACTTCCAGTACTATGTTGAATATGAGAGGTGGGGAAATGCCTGTAGTTTTGCCCATTAAGAATAATGGTGGCTGTATGTTTGTCACATATGGCTTTTTTTGCACTGTGGTATATTCCCTTTATTTCCACTTTACTGAGAGGTTTTTTTTTTTAATCATAAATGGGTGCTGGATTTTATCAAATGCTTACTTTTTTGCATTTATTGATATGTTCATGTGATTTTTATTCTTCATTTTGTTTATGTGGTATCATATTTATTGATTTTGGAATATTATAGCACCTTTGCATCCCTGAAATAAATTCCTATATCATGGTGTGTGATCTTTTTAATGTATTGCAGGCCCCAGTTTGCTAGTTTTTGTAGAGGATTTTAGCATCTATGTTCATCAGGGATATTGGTCAATAATTTTCTTTCTTTGTAGTTTCTTTCTTTACCTGGTTTTTGAATTAGGAAAATCCTGGCCTCATAAATAGAACTTGAAAGTGTTCCCTCCTCTTGAATTTTTTGAAATAGTTTGAGAAGGATAGATGTTAGTTCTTCTTTGAATGCTTGGTAAAATTCTCCTGTGAAACCATCTGGTCCAGGACTTTTGTTTGTTGGGAGTTTTTTAATTACTGCTTCAATTTTATCCATGTAATATGTCCATTCATTTTCTCTGCTTCTTCCTGATTCAGTTTTGGAAGATTGTGTGTTTCTAGGAATGTATCTGTTTCATACAGATTTCTCAATTTGCCAATGATTCAGCATAAAGTTGTTCATAATATTTTCTTAAAATCCTTTGTATTTCTTTTTTAGAGTATGTTTTATTGATTATGCTATTACATTTGTCCCATTTTTCTCTTGCCTTTATTCCTCTCAACACTGTATCCCCTACCCACCAGCATTCCCACATTCCCTACCCCCCTTAGTTCATGCCCATGGGCCATACATGTATGTTCTTTGGCTTCTCCATTTCCTATACTATCCTCAACCTCCCCCTGTCTATTTTGTACCTACCAATTATGCTTCTTATTCATGTCCCTTTTTCCCCATTCTCCTCCTGCTCCTCACTGCTGATATTCCTCCATGTGGTCTCTATTTCTGTGGTTCTGCTCCTGTTCTAGTTCTTTGCTTAGTTTGGTTTTGTTTATTAATTTCAGTTGTTGATAGTTGTGAGTCTGTTGTCATTTTACTGTTTATAGTTTTTTTTTTTAGATTTTATTTTATTTTTTCAGAGAGAGGGGAAGGGAAGGAGAAAGAGAGGGAGAGAAACATCAATGTGTGGTTGCCATGTGCCCCCCGACCAGGGACCTTGCCTGCAACCCAGGCATGTGCCCTGTCTGGGAATCAAACTGGTGACCCTTTGGTTCGCAGCCTGCACTCAGTCCACTAAGTTACACCAGCCAGGGTACGTTCATAGTTTTGATCTTTTTTTTTTTTTTAGATAAGTCCCCTTAAAATTTCATATATATAATGGCTTGGTGATGATGAACTCCTTTAACTTGACCTTATCTGGGAAGTACTTTATCTGTCCTCCCATTCTAAATAATAGCTTTGCTGGACAGAGTAATCTTGGATGTGGGTCCTTCCCTTTCATGATTTTGAATACTTCTTTCCAACCCCTTCTTGCCTGCAAGGTTTCTTTTGAGAAATCAGCTGATAGACTTACGGGAACTCCTTTGTATGTAACTGTCTCCTTCTTGTTGCCATTAAACTTCTCTCTTTATCTTTGATCTTGGGTAATGTAATTAGGATGTGCCTTGGTGTGTGCTTCCTTCGGTCTAACTTCTTTAGGACTCTCTGAACTTCCTGGACTTCCTTGTGAGGAACTCCATCCAGTGAAGTTTTCCTGGCCTCTGCAGATGAGAATAAAGAGTTGTCCTGGACACAATTTTGTTGCTTCAGCAGGAAAAGGGGGTGGAAATTCCCTCTAGTGGAGGATGCCCTGAGCCCTTCTCCAACACAGCTTTTATCGGGGTTGGGAAGTGCAAGGAGATACAGCACATGTGCATAGCTTATCAATCAGTGTCTAAAAGGCTATACTCATAAAAAACTGACACTATCTATAGCTAACAATTGAAGAAACACAGAAATCTTTTCAGGTCAGGGTCTGCGAGACATGCAGATGCCACATGGTTGTAAAGGCATATAGGGAACCGGTCCACCTGGCAATGGCAAATGAAGCCCAGCCCTATCAGAACTCCAGCAGGTGTGAGTCGGCACACAGGAGCCAAACCCACGGATCAGCTTTCCCGTAGAAAACCAGGCCTGCATGATACCTAAGCTGTTTGGGGGCTTGCTTTTGCTAAAACTCCTTCATCCTGAGTTGAAGCCACAAATGTTTACTGCATGTCTTTAAAGTAACTTCCTAAAGTCTATGCTAATTCTTCCAAGGACTGAAGTGTAACCAGACCAATTACTCTTATCATTCCCTTGAATTTGCAACATATTTTCATTGTTAATCTGTAAGAAGTTATCAATAACATCCTTTCCTTTGTTATCTGTAAAAAGTAACCACCTAAAGCAAACCTGAACATAATGAATGAGAACCTTCTTTGATGTGTGCTATTAGAAAGCAATAAAAGCCTATCCAGGCAAGGGTCAAGATTCTCTTTGAGAGTGGCCGTGCTGTCACTTTTCTCCACAGGGTTTCAGTAGTCTGTGTGAATTTGTTCATCTCATCCACAACATATGGACCCCACATCCACAACATATGGATGGAGTCTGCATCATCTGGTGCCAGGAACAGGGACCCAGGGCTACAAGCCTCAGTTGTGGACAACACACCAGCGTGGTTGGAGTGCATGCATCAGCTCAGGTAAGGGCAGATGACACCAAGTGCTTTTCAGTAAGGTCGTAAGGTGTGTTGGATTTCAAAGAAAAAGGAATTTCTTCCTAGGTTTTTGTGGCCGCTTTGCATCTGCACTCTCTTTAGTAAGCAGGAGCCTTGTTCTCTCTCCCAAGTATCTGCTGCAATCTCATGGGCATGGGTTGAGCAATTAAGAGCCACAAGGGCAATCTCCACTAGAGGACACCCGTGAGAGGATTAGCCATTAGCCGGAACATGGACGGGGACAGAACACTATGTTTCCCACCAGCTGCAAGCAAAAGTCCATGCAATGTGAGGCACAATGTAAAAACACTCACAAGCCCATCCCTGCGGCACAACCCCCAACTAGGTTTAGGCTTGGGAGAAAGAGCAAAGACTTTCCTTTTAATCAGCTTTAAAAACAGCAACTAGTTACAAGGCTATTTACAAGCATCTCAGCAGATTCTTTCTTTCAGGCCACCTCTTGCTGTCCTTTTGATCTTGCCTTTTCCCTCCATCTGCATGCATAAGGAAAAACAGATTGTGAATGAGTGTTTCAGTTTTGACTGGACTCTGAAGATCGCTTTCCCAGAAGAATTTAGTGTTAGTCACAGGTTTTGTATGAGCTTTTGGCATTTGCTGAGCTCCAAAGACAAAAGGCACTTCCCCTTGGCTAGAGAAATCGGGTGTTCCCACGTGAATTGGAATGTTGCGAGGGTGTCTGGGATCAATTCCTGAGACATGCAGGGGCCTTATAGGGACCTCCCAAATTATTTAATATAACTTCTGGCTCATCCATGGAAACATGATATAAAGGTTGGTCACTTAGTGCTTTGAGCCCTGCCTCACAGTCCTTGAGGCTTGGGAGAGGACCCGAGACCCATAATCATGGTTAGGGTACCCTGAATCTCCAGTACCCCTCCCTGACTGTCTTCCACCAACAGCACATCCTGACCCCACCACACAACATCCCGCAATAGCTAACTAGCTAGGGTTCAGCACAGGCAGTGGAGTCTGAAAAGACAGCAATCAAAAGTAAAAAGGAACCTTTTAATAGCAAGAATGGGCTCTGGTTTATCTAAAGAGCAGGAAGTCTACCTGCGTGTGTTACAGCAGCTCCTCCTGGGAGCAGGATGTAAGGTAAAGGAACAGCATCTCATTCTGCTTTTATAAACTATAAAGGAATACTACCCTGCTTTTCCTGACAAGGGAAACTTAGATATTGAGGTTTGGAAAAAGGCAGGTGACAAGGTAAAATCTTTACAGAATAGTGGTGTTTCTATCGGATTTCAAAACTTATTAACTTGGGGACTAGTCAGAACTGCTCTCATGCCTATATGGGCTAAGAAACTGGAGCTAGTCACAGAGAAGGATGAGGAGTCTAGTTCAGAGGAGGAAGTTATATATGTTATAACAGTAAAATAGGCCATAGAGGTTCTGCCTACAACCCCACCAGAGGACCTGCCATGTAGTCATCACTCTTTATCCCAACTCTGGGAGCATTCCTCCTCACAGGGTGTGTCATCACCAAGAAAAGCCAGAAAATTCACACAAATATCCTATCAGGGCTATGTGACAGTGCCTTCGACAGGCAGCGGAGGCTGGGGATTTGGATGCCCTTTCATCCTTCCCTATTACAGTCAAGGGTCAGAGAAATGTTCATGAGCCCCTTCCCTTTTCTCTTTACAAGGATTTAAAAAAGAGCATTAAAGAAAATGGGCTTTAGTCTCCTTATACTAGCTGGCTATTTCAAGCCATTACTGACAGTTATAAAATGGCCCCTTGTGACTGGATTGCCCTCACCAGGACTATTTTGACCCCAGGTCAATTTACTGTCTGGCATTAGGAATATTCCCAACAGGCTGGCATCCAAGCAGCTGAAAATGCACAAATAAATAATCCTGTCACCCTCCCTATGCTGCTTGGGTCTGGTGATTTTGCCACTGCTGCGGATCAGGCTAGGCTTAATCCTCAAGCTTTTACTCAAAATGCTCAAATTGCTCTGAGCCATGAAGGCTGTGCCCAATTCTCAGGCCAAGGGAACTTCTTCTTTCACCAATATCTGTCAGGGTGCTATGGAGGCCTATACTGACTTTATTGATCGCCTCCAAGAAGCTATTGAAGGCAAATAGATAATGACAGAGCAGCCAAAGCTCTTTTGTGGCAGCTAGCTTATGAAAATGCTAGCAAGGACAGCAGGGCTATTATAGGACCCCTGCAAACTACCACCAGAGACATCAGTGAGTTTATCAAGGCTTGCCAAGATGTTGGCACAGAGCAGCATAAGGCCTTTCTCTTAACTGCTGCAATTAAGGGAGATCCCAAATGTTATAATTGTGGAAAGCCGAGACACATGTGCAAGGATTGTTCATCACACAAAAATGGGAAAAGGTAATGGCAAGCTTCCCACCTAGGACTGTCCACGCTGTGGCAAAGGCAGATATTGGGCAAAGGAATGCCATTCTAAATTTGACAAAACAACCAGCCCATTCAGGGAAACTTTGAGGAGGTGCCCGCTCAAGCACCCCCAACCCCATTTGGAGCTTTCAGAACAGCAATCAATATCAAGGGATTCAAGGAAATGCACAGTTTCCAACCTTCACGCAGCCACCTGAGGAAGTGCAGGGCTGGACTTGATCACCACCAATGAACTCAACTAAAAGGAACAGGATCGAGTAACTGTAGCTCCCACTGGTGTCTGGGGATCTTTGCCCCTAGGAACAGTCAGTCTAATGTTAGGGAGATCCAGTATTACTACCAAAGGCATATTTGTTCAGCCAGGAGTCGTTGACTCAGACTATCAAGAGGAAATTAAAATCATGCTTAAAGTTTCTGGCTATCATATTATTCTTGCCCAGATGCGCATTGCCCAGCTGTTCCTACTCCACTATGTAACTTCAAAGACTCAAAATACGGTGAGGGGGGAAGGAAGCTTCGGTAGTACAGACAATCAATCAGTTTTTTAGACAGAATTGGTTAAGTTAAATAAACCAATCTTACAAATAAAGATAAAAGATAAAACTTTTCATGGCCTCATAGATACAGGAGCCGACATCTCCATTATCTCAAATCAGTTTTGGCCTCCCAAATGGCCTTTAACAGACAGCAGAATGCCTGTCACAGGCATAAGGGGAGTTTCTCAACCACAAGTCACTGTATGGTCTCTTAGATGTTATGGGCCAGAAGGACAGGTAGAGAGAATTCAAACACATGTTTTGCCTATGACCCTTAATACTTGGGGCCGTGGTCTCCTCAGTCAGTATGGAATGCAAATCTCCCTGCTGCTTTCTCCCTAGCAGCCACTGCTCATATAACTCCCCTACTGCTTACCTGGCTCTCCAATACACCATTATGGGTTGACCAGTGGCCACTTAAAGGATAGTAACTTGAACAGACCTACCTTTTACTTAAACAACAATTAGAAGCAGGTCATATTGAACTCTCTAACAGCCCTTGGAATAGGCCTATTTTTGTTGTATCAAAAAAATCTCAGAAATGGAGGTTTATTCATGATCTAAGAAAAATCAATGAATCCCTCCAACCTATGGGCCCCCTGCAACTGGGAGTCCCTAATCCAGCTTGAATTCCCAAAGATTGGCCACTTTTAATTATTGACCTAAAAGATTGTTTCTTTACCATCCCTTTAGCAGAGAGGGATCAGGAGCAGTTTGCATTTTCCCTTCTGGTGTTAATAATTCTCAGCCTTTGCAGCGGTTTCAATGGAAAGTTTTACATCAGGGAATGCTTAACAGTCCAACTATATGCCAGCTGCCTTACCCATCTCAATACTACTCAGCTAAACCTCACTACTGTTTATATAGTTAAAAGACAAACTCAAGTAGGGGTGCCAGTTGATGTAACCAAAGAATGGGAGGATCCTAATGGCATAATAGTGCTTAACTACACGCTGTCCTCCTTAAGAGTCCCATGGTTCATCAGCACCCTAACTGCATTCATTGTCTCTGCTATAGTTGTTGTAGCTACTGCTGCCATGGCAACCACTGCCCTCATTGACTCAGTTCAAACTGCTCATACTGTTGATGTTCTTTTAACAAATACTACCTTAGGAATGCTCCAACAGGCCCAGACTGATCAAGAGATCCTAACTCACCTTTCTGTGGTTGAGTCAGCACTCAACTAGATCGGCGAGCACCAGGACGCATTACTGACCGGCCAACAGCTGACCTGTGACCCTAGATTTTCCAAGCTGTGTGTCATCCCACTCCAGTGGAACTCCAGCCAGCACTCCTGGAGTGATATTCAACATCGCCTAAGAGGGGCTTTTTCTACCAACTTAAAGGGACAAATTGATAAATTGCAACTAGAGCTGCACCAGCAGTTGCAGGACATTCAACGCTTAACCAAGCAGGAGGTTTTTCAAACCCTCCATGACAATCTTGACTGGCTAAACGCAAAAAAAAAAATTGGTTTGATGGACTTAACCTGAGAATGTGGGTCTTTGCAGCTGCTGGTTGTTTACTGATTCTAATAATATTTTGTATACTTCGATGCATTTGCAAATTATTTTCCCAGGGTCGTATAAGAGACAAGCAAGTAGTAGCAAGCTTTGTGGTGGTCCTAACTAAAAACAAGGGAGGAATTATAGGGAATTGGTCCACCTGGCAATGGCAAATGAAGCCCAGCCCTATCAGAACTCCAGCAGGTGTGAGTCGGCACACAGGAGCCAAACCCACGGATCAGCTTTCCCGTAGAAAACCAGGCCTGCATGATACCTAGGCTGTTTGGGGGCTTGCTTTTGCTAAAACTCCCTCATCCTGAGTTGAAGCCACAAATGTTTACTGCATGTCTTTAAAGTAACTTCCTAAAGTCTATGCTAATTCTTCCAAGGACTGAAGTGTAACCAGACCAATTACTCTTATCATTCCCTTGAATTTGCAACATATTTTCATTGTTAATCTGTAAGAAGTTATCAATAACATCCTTTCCTTTGTTATCTGTAAAAAGTAACCACCTAAAGCAAACCTGAACATAATGAATGAGAACCTTTTTTGATGTGTGCTATTAGAAAGCAATAAAAGCTTGTCAAGGCAAGGGTCAAGGCTCTCTCTCTCTGAGAGTGGCTGTGCTGCTGCTTTTTCTCCACAGGGCTTCAGTAGTCTGTGTGAATTTGTTTGTCTCATCCACAACATACAGATCCTGCTGGATGGAGTCCACATCAAAGGTGCATATCATGAAGTAGGGAGTTTCACTACTTCTGCCTTGAACTCAAACATCTGGGTTATATCGACAGGGTTTACCACTGGACAGAGTGGGCTTCAAAGGACAAAATGTCCATCTCAGGCCTGATTCCCACAAGAACCCTCAGTGTTAGAGTTAAGTCATGCTTGTCATCTGTGTTTTTACCTGGTTTTCCAGGGAGACTTACCAGCCCCTTTCAGAGCTTGCTTTCACTGGGCTACAGTCTCCAAAACCACACAGAGTGGTCCACAACACTTCCTGGAAGTCTATTTCCTTTGTCAGATTGGGGAAGTTCTCCTTCATTATTTGTTCAAATAAGTTTTTAGTTTCTTGCTCTTCCTTTTCTCCTTCTGGCACCCCTATGATTCACATGTTGGAATATTTAAAGTTGTCCCAGAGGTTCCCAAGGCTCTCCTCTATTATTTGAATTCTTGTTTCTTCATTCTGTTACAGTTGAATGTTTATTTCTTCCTTCTGTCCCAAATCTTTGATTTAGTCCTGGTTTCCTTCCCTTCACTGTTGGTTCCCTATATATTTTTCTTTATTTCACTTTGCATAGTCTTCAGTTCTTCTGTTTTGTGACCATACTCAACAGTTCTGTTAGCATCCTCATTACCAGTGTTTTGAACTCTGCATCTGATAAGTTGGGTATCTTCTCATCGCTTAGTCCTTTTTTTGGAGTTTTGATCTGTTCTTTCATTGACCTGTTCTTCATATTTCTTTGCCTCAGAGCACCTGTTACATTGTAAGGGGCGAAGCCTTAGATATTTGCCAGGGTGGGACAATCCACTCTGCTGGATTGTGGTGCTGTATGTGAGGGAAGGGTCTGGGAGGGAACAATGCTGCTTGCTTCACTCTCAACAGGCTTTCAGTCACTTCCCCCACTACCCACAAGCAAATTGGACCCTTCTGGTGCTGATTCCCAGGTGGGTGGGTTTGTGTACATTTTAGGACCCCATGGGTCTCTCCAGTGAACTCTCCTGTGAGGCTGGGAGTTTCTCCCTCTGCTGCAACCCCCACAGGTTTTTACAGACAGAAGTTTTGAGGCTTTCTTTTCCCATGCTGGAACCCTGGGTTGCATGGTCTCTTGCTGCCCAGTTGTTCCTCCTGGTTTATCCACATGCAAATGTTGGACTACCAGTTGCCACCTCACCTGCCTGGTCCTCCAGCCTCTGCCTTGCTGCCTTGCCTGCATCCTCTCTGCCTCAGCTGCCCATCGCCATCCTTCCTACTAGTCTGGATGAATATTTCTTCTTTAATTCTTTGGTTGTCGGGCTTCCATACTGTTCAATTTTCTGGATGTTCTGGTTGTTTACTGTTTTAAATTTGTTTTCTTCTTTTACTTGTGCAAGGAGGGAGAGTGTATCTACCCACACCTCCATCTTGGCTGGAAATCCAAACCTTTGTATTTCTGTGGTGTCAGTTGTTACTTCTGTTTGATTTCTGATTTTATTTATTTGGGTCTTATTTTTTTCTTCTTGATAAGTCTGGTTAAAGATTTGTCAATCTTGTTTATTTTTTCAAAGAATCAGCTCTTGGTTTCATTAATTTTTGCATTTTTTAAGACTCTATTTTGTTTATTTCTGTTCTGATCTTTATTATTTCCCTCCTTCTACACACTTTGGGCTTTGTTTGTTGTTCTTTTTCTAGTTCCCTTAAGTGTAATGTTAGATTGTTTGAGATTTTTCTTGTTTCTTGTGGTAGGCCTGTAGTGCTATGAATTTCTCTCTCAGGACTGCTTTTGCTGTGTCCTTTAGATTTTTATTGTTGTGTTCTCATTCTCATTTGTTTCACCATATCCTTTTATTTCTTCCCTGATTTCATTGTTAACCCATTCACTGTTCAGCAGCATGTTATTTAGCCTTCATGTCTTTGAGTGTTTTTTCAGGGTTTTTTTTTTTTCATATGACTGATTTCTAGCTTCATATCATTATGGTCAGATAAAATGCTTGATATGATTTTAATCTTCTTAAATTTATTGAGACTTGTTTTGTATCCTAACACAGGGTCTACCCTAGAAAATGTTCCATGTGCACTTGAAAAAAAAATGTATATTCTGCCACTTTGGGGTAAAATGCTCTGAGATATCAATTAAATCCATCTGATCTAATGTGTCATTTAAGGCTGTTGTTTCCTTGTTGATTTTCTGCCTGGAATATCCATCTACTGATGTCATGATGGTGTTAAAATCCCCTCCTATGATTTTCTTACTTATCCATCATGATTTGCTTTATATATTTAGGTTCTCCTATGTTGGGTGCATGAATGTTTACAGAGGTTATGTCCTCTTGTTGGATTGCTCCTTTTATCATTATGTAGTGTGCTTTGTCTCTCACTATAGTCTTTGTTTAAAAGTTCATTTTTGTCAGATATAACTATTGCTAATTCAGCTTTTTTCTTTCCATTTACATGAAATATTTTTTCAATCCCTTTACTTTTAGTTTCTGTGTCATTTTTATTCTGATACACAGAGGTGGATCTCTTGTAAATAGCATATATATGGGTTATATTTTCTTATCCATTCAGCTACCCTATGACTTTAATTGGAGCATTTAAATAATTTACACTTAAAGTGATTATTGATAGGTATGTATTTATTGTCATTTTATTATTGTAACTATATTACTCTTTTCTTTCTTTCTTTCTTTTTTTCTTTCTTTCTTTCTCTTTCTTTTCTTCTTCCCTTCTCCTTCTCATTCTCAAAGAAGGCCCTTTAACATTTCTTGTAATACTGATTTGGTAGTAACAAACTCCTTTAACTTTTTCTTTTCTGGGAACTTCATTATTCCTCCTTCAATTTGAAATGATAACCTTTCTGGGTAAAGTCTTGGTTGTAGGTCCTTGCTTTTAATCACTTTGAATATTTTATGACAATCTTTCTGGCCTTAAGTACTTCTGTTGAGAAATTAGCTGATAGTCTTATGGACAGCATCCTGACTATCTCTATTGCTGCTTTTAAGATTCTCTCTTTGTCTTTAACCCTTGGAATTTTAATTATGATATGTGTTGGTGTGGCCTCCTTGGATCAACTTGTTGGGGCTCTTTGTGCTCCTGGATTTGTGTGCCTTTTTCCTTCACGAGATTAGGGAAGATTTCCTATTGGATTAATTACATGAAATAGCCTCTGGTGGTACTTGAGTTGCATGAAGAAGGTTCTCAGTGAGTCACTGGTATGGGTGAGTGGTCTTCACCATATTAATACAGGTTCAAACTCAGTGCCAGTGCTAGGTCTGAAGCTACTCAGCAAATTTCCCAGGGTATATCAAGTCTAGCTGCTAATTGCTGAGTGCTTGCATACGTTTGCGTTGGGGCAGGTCTCAGGGAGTCATCAGGGTGAGGCCAGCAAAGTTTATCAGGCCCAACATTTGTCTGTGTGAAGGGAAGGTTCTGTTCCAGTTGAGCATACAAGGGAAAATGGTCCCTGTCCTAGAGCCACACTACTCAGTCTGTTCTAGATTCTTCCAGAAGGCCAAGTTCAGAAAGTGGGGTCATCAGGAGTTGGGAGGGTGGGGCTAGTGTATCTCCTGTAAAGGGAAGGTGCCAGGAAGGCTTGGGAGAAGGTGGGAGCGAGTTACCCATGCCTCAGAACCACAAAACTGAGTCTTTCTTGGTTTCTGCCTAGACCTTGGGAGGGTAGACTCATCATGAGTTGGGAGAGTAAGGCTGCTGGGAGCCTAGAGGGTGGATCTAGCAGACCTCCCATGATGGGGAAGTGTATGTCAGGTTCATGGGAAAGTGAGGGGAATAGCCCCTGCTCCAAAGCCACATAATCTAGTCACCGACACCCCCTGAGTCTGCCAGGACCTCTACACCCTGGCCTAAGCAGCCGACTCCTCAGCAGGGTGTGAACTCCACAGGGTGGGGCAACTGAGAGTCTAGAGTGTGGGGCTCTTGCATTCCGCTAGGCTAGTGTTGTAAAGTGGGGAGTACTCCACCCAAAAAAGATGACATCTGCGGTGTGGAAGAGTGACTCAGCACAGGGATTGGGTGTCTGTCCCTTCTCCTCTCTTTCCAGAGCTACAAACCCCAGTATCTCCTCATATGATTCTAGTCCACTCAGCTTTCTGTCTATCAGAACCCCAGCTGAGTGACTGTGAATGAGATTTTATGCATTTTCCCTTTAAGAGGACACCTGTGTCTCTATAGAATCCCCTGCTGATTTTCACAGGCAGATATCATGTAAATTTCTCTTCCCAGCTATGGTGCTCTGGGCTGGGGGAGCCTGGTGTGGGGTTCCTCACGTTCTTCAGGTTCCTCAGGGGGAACCTTTGTAGCTGAGATAACCCTTCAGCATCTCAGCCACCACCCATGGGAACAGAGCAGAACTTTTTGTATCTCTACTCTTCCTACCAGTCTTGATACGCTTCTATAAGCCTATCAAGGCTTCTTCTGTAAATTCTTGGTTATAACACTTCTGTTCAGCTAGTTTTCAGTTGATTCAGGCTGATTGCTCTATAGCTTAGTTGTAATGCCAGTTTGGTCCTGAGAGGAAATTAGTGTAACATTCACCTATTCTGCTGCCATCTTGGATCCTCTTAGATATACTTTCACTTAGATACTGTAGCCAAATAAGGATCTCTTGGCCCTTGCTTTCCTGTGGTCTTTCCATGAAATAGGAGCCACTTCCTTGCCCACAGTTCTGAAGTTTTCAACAATGTGGCATAATATATTCCTTTTTTCCTGTTAAACCAAATTTTCTGCCAATTGCAACAAAAAGAGCTCTAAATGATATTTTAAAAAACATGAAGCCATCAATCAGGACTGAGGTAGGAAAAAAGAGACTTTCTGGTGAGAAGTCATGAAGGAAAAACAAAGTTTCAATCCACACATTAGATGGATATCATACATGCCAAATATCACAAATTACCATCTTTTCCCCAGTATAGGTTTAGCAGTATAATATCTGTGGCTCATATGGTAGGCTCAGAAGTTACACACATTACCCAGACTCTGTCACTTAGGATCAGCACATCTTTGGGCAAATTACTTCCCTGTTCTCTAACCTCAGTTTCTTTCTCTATGAAATGGTGATAGGACCTACCACTTGGGTTACTATGAGGATTAAATGTCACTTGCATGTAAAGGGTTTAGCATAATGTTAGGTATATAGAAATCACCCAACATTAAATAGTAACATTATTATTAGTGATTTTTTTTTATTCTTTTTCAAACTTGCTGGAGACATCATTGGAAGAAACAATTTGTTGGAGGTGAAACTACCAATGTTACCTGCCTCCTTCTTTCCTATCTTAATGGAAGGGGTGACTCTTAATAAAAGACATAACCTTTCTGTCGAAGACTGCTCTTAAGTGAAGAGGTCACACTTCTCCTGTCCAAGGATGATCCTTCTTCCTTTCTTCTTTATCACCTTTCTCCCACCTTCTTAGGGATTCTGCCCTATCAGTTATTCTTTTTTGTCTTAATTGTTTCCGCTCCACTGGCAATTTTTTCCCATTTTGTAAAAAATTGTCCCATACTAAAATAATTCCCTCCTTCACTTTCTATTGGTAGTTCTCAAAGTGTGATCTGAGCAGCTCCTATATCAGAATCATCTTGGGTGCTTGTTTAAAATGCAGAGTGCTGGGCTCTACCCAGATCTAGTAAGACATATTGGTACTCTGGAAACTGCATTCTAACAAACAACCCAAGTGATTCTGATGCTCTATAAAGTTGAAGAAAGCCTTTTGTTACCTACTCATCAACCTCTCTCTTGTGTATTCTGTGGATCTTTCACTTTCCCATGTTCCACAAATCTTCAAAAGCACCAAGCCCTGCACCCCAACCCAATTTTGCAGAAACCATTAAAGAAAATAAAATCTTCTAATTCCTGCACTATAAATATAACTCCATTCATGCCTATTCTTTTTCTTATTTCCCTCCAGTCAGTATGGAAATATGTACTTTCTTCTTCTAAGGCTAATTTTGACAGCTAAATTCACTTCTCATCATTTCCTACCCTCCTAAGCACTTCACTTGATCTCATATTTTCAGTCTCTCCCTATCTGCAGCCTTCTTCCTAACATCAACATTTAAACAGATATACAAACTTCTCTCATCTTCCAAAGACTTCCATCTCCCTTAACTTCAGGAACCAAACACCTCCAGCTCCTATACTTGTTTACCTCCTCTTGTCAGCTAAAATTCTTGAAGATATCCACACTTAACTTCCCACTTACTGCCCATTTCTATTTAATTTCCACCCCACTGTTTCACTGAAACTGCTCTCACTAGTGACCAAAGATTACTTTGTTGTCTAATCCAATGGACACTTGGTCTGGGCATTACTTGACCCCATAGTTCCTTCTGACACAGTTGTCCATTTTCTTCTTAGAACCTTTCTTCTCTTGGCTTCCTTGATACCTATCTTCTTTATATCTCTCTGTCATTTCTCAGGCTTCTCTTTCTTTGCCCTTCCTTTAAGTGGTGGGTTTCCTTACAGCCCTGTCCTAGTCCCCCTCTTTTTTTTTCTTTCCACTCTACCCACTCATCCTGGGAATCTTATCCACTCCCACTGTTTCAATTAATAATTGTGCAGAGGAGTTTAAATTTTTTCTGATCTCCATACTCACATAATCAATTATCTAGGGGGCATTTCTACGCAGATGCCTCACAGGTACCTCATAATGTACAAATTCAAAATTAACTTGCTAACTTCTGTTCAACCTTCTTCTAGTAAATGGCATCCTTCACCAGTTGTTCAAGCCAGGAACTTAGAAGTTATACTTGACTTCTTCCTCCCTTTCACTCTCCATTGTTAATTCTATCTCCTAAAGTTTTCATGCTTATAATGCTGCAACAGCTTCCTAACTAAACTTTCTCCAGTTTGGTCCCTTCCAATACAGGGTGATATCCCAGAGGAAAAGATCACAGTACTGCCCATTACTAAATACTTGTAATTAAGTTTAAAATTAGGCTCCAAGCTTATTATGAACCAAGGCAAAAAAGAAAGAAAAGTCATCATCATACTTTTTAATGCTGTTCTAATGCTAACACTTTAGTCTAAAACAAATTCCTCAGGAGGAGATTTATATAGGAAGCAATAAGTGATGTAATGAACAATGTCCTCAACAGCATTCCAATGAATTTCACTCAGCAAGTATTTATGGACTGCTTGCTATGAACCAGACACTGGGCTCACTACTGGAGATATAACAGAGTATGTGGTTGTTTCTTATCTAATCTTATGGTTAAAATTGAGTTTTTGCAACTATTAAGAGACAATTTGAACATAATAAAAAAAGAATTTTGGATTTTATTAAAATCTGCTCAAATTAACCAAAACAGAAAAAGACAGTTTGGTTGGAGTAGAGCTTATTTCCTAAGCTAGCCCCACCTGGTGGTAAAATCAGGTTCATAATAAGTATTCAGTTCTCCCTACCTCCCAACTCCAGAGCCATCCCCAGATCATGATTTCAAGATTGCTAGCCTCTCCTTTAATCTGCAGATTAGTACCACTACCAGCACTACCATACATCACACATCAAATATTTGTAGGACTCCCCAAGGGTTGCCTCACATGTGCTGATAAACAGTGCTCTCAATTACCACACAGGATCTGTCATTTTCCAACCTAACCTGTTCGCGCTTCCTACAGAGATCTGCTGAGGCATCCCCAGCACTGCCACATACACCCCTATTTTCACCCCAAACACATACAGAGTCAGGCAGAAGTAATGCCTGCTTGAGTGTGGTTGGTAGGGTAGTAATATCAGTGTAATAATTTATAGTTTTAATTTGAACATTTCACCTAAAATGTCATATAGTATGCTTGAGTGTGATATTGTTATGTTACAGAATTACATGCTTATGATTTTGTAATAAAAGAGTTTGTAATAAAAAAGGGGGGTGTTATTCATGCCAGACAGGCCCTGCATGTGAGCCCCAGCAGGATGGCTGGGTGAACCACTGTTATCACTCATACAGGTCAAAGGTGCTGCTAATGATGCCTGACAATTCTGGCCCAGGCTGCCAAAATGCAGGGTGTGGAGGAGGATGACCTGTCCACCATCCAGATGCCAATATTCCACTGCTTTGAAGGGGCTCTGATGAGCTAAGATTCTCAAGAGATGCTGAAGCTGCTCACATACCAGGGCCTTTCTGCACTAAAGCTATACCACATTTTCACTGAAGTGTTGAGAACAGCTCTCCCCAACCCAAATGTAACAAAATGGGGGTACATTTCATTATACAGGTTCCAAAGTAGTGTTGTATGGTGCTCCTGATGCCATAGGTGGACTCTAGAAAAACAACTTTCAATAAAGAAAAGAAAAACAGCTTTCACAGTTTCAAGTTACATCAGGACCACAATAACACTCTGAAAAGTGAGACCATGTGCTAGGCCAGAGGGAAAACTGTGACAATGTGCAGTGTTCCAAAATGACCCTTCTCCCACAGAGGATATTCAGAAACTTCTAGCTTGGGGAACAAGTTTAAACTCATGTCAAGAACCATTCTCCTCCCTAGGTATGTTACCTTCATATATGGTACAGTTTGATCCAAGGATAGAATTCAGAATGATGAAAGAACAGATCAGATGTCATGTATTCAGAGTCTCCTCACAAATGTCTCTCCTTTCAACTTGACCTTTGCCTTGACATAGACACAGATAGTCGATGTCCTCTTTCCAGGATCTGGAACACAGGCCTGTGGTAGCTGTATATTGAAGAGAACCAGACCAGCAGGTTGTTAAGATTGGCATTCTTCTTTGTAATTTAAGGAGCTTAGTTACTGAGACACCTATAGAGAAGGCCTGGATTTTTCTAGAAGAAAATATTCTGGATGTAAGTAAACACATCAGTGAGCTCAAAATTCTGCATGTTTTGCCATGATTTAAGCCTCTTAAACATAGAGGAGGCAGTAAATGAAGATTAAATATAAAACGCCTAGGGCTGACCTTTGCAAATGGTAGTAACTCAGTAAGTAGGTGTCTAGGCTCCTTTCTTCCAGGACTTCAGTGAAATCTACTACAAGCCCTAGACAAAAAAAATACTGCCCTCCACACCCTAATTCTACAGCTGTCCTCATGGTTCCTACACTATCCTGCAAGGCAAACTAGCGGATTCATTCCCAATGCCTCGGTCACTGAGTCCCAGAGAAGACTTGTACCAGGCACTAGCGTTGGTGGGCGGGGGAGGTGGGTGCGGGAGCGAGGGGCCAGGCCCACTGTCGGGCTCTATACTACTCACTGAAGCCCCCAGTCTTCCGCGGCTTTGTGGGAGTTGTAGTTCTCATAACTCTGTGAGAGTTATAGGCTCACCAGGGGACTGGTTTTCCCGTGCTGCTCTGCGCGAGGTCCCTTTGGAGCAGATCCTGGCTGGGTGAAGATGTGTTTGGTAGTTTGCTTGTGGAAAAGTAGTATCCAGTCGTCAGTTAGTGGGGTCACTGCCGCAGAAGAACTTAGGGCTGGTTCCTGTACCTTCAAGAGTGCTGGAGGCCCAACCTCCAATACGAGTTTAAGGTTCCCTAGAGGGCAAAAGATAAAGAACTGAGTCATCCCCCACCTGCCCCAGACTTCAGCTGGAGCGGCCAATTCCGACCCATGTTAAAACTTCCAGGAAGTCTTCGGTGCTTCCACCTCTATTTCTTATCCAACGCTCGCACCTGGGGACCCCTCAGTTGCAGCGGTCCCAACTTGGGGGGGCTGGGTGTGCGTGCCTGCTGGTTCCTGGGAACTTGGGGGCGGTAGCTGACACCCGGAGCTCGCGCAGGGTGTGTGTTCGCGTCCTGCAGCCTCTGTCTAGAGGGCAGCCAGGGGGTTTCCACCATGATTACCAATGCCTTCTGGGGGCATATGTGGGTACCCGTGGGTGTTCTGGCTTCGCTGGGGTACTTTATCTATCAGTGGCAAGTGGCCCTGGCGCAGCTGCGACAACCGCATCCCGCGGACAGCAGCCTCCTGGAGTTGAAAGTGGTGCAGGTGGTATTTCGACGTGGGGCACGGAGTTCTCTCAAGCTTCTCCCACAGGAGGAGCAGGTGAGAGGTGGGCAAGGATGGGGACTGCTGGGGCAAGGACCGTATTACCGAACAGTGGGGGGCAGGCAGCCACCCGGACAGAACACACACCTTTGGAATTTTATCCTCAAGGAGCAGGGTTTCTGCTTTTGGTCCAGACGAAGTGAAAACAGCAGTTGCCAGTTCATCCCTTGTTCTTGAGTGAAGGTGTTGGCCTGGAGCTCACCGCCCCTCAACCACTGGACCTTCTGGGTCCTGCACCTAGTGCTTCCAGTTGGGCCGGGGATAGCTGTGCCGCTTATGCCCTAGCACAGTTAGTAGTGCTGCGTTGCTTCTGGTGCATATAAATCACCTAGGGATCTTGTTAAAATGGAGATTCTGACTCAGCAAAGGTGGGGTAGGGCCTGAAATTCTGCATTTCTAAGATATTTGGGTAGATTTGAGTACAAGAGTGTAGTGCATTTCTGTGTGACCATTTTGAAAGTTGTCAGAGTTGCAGTGACCTTTGTAACAGGGATGATCTGTTGCATTCAGCAACTGCAAGAACAGATGCCGGAGACTTTCAGGGTTTCAGAGATGTTACTTTATTGGCCAAGTTTTTACCTGCGCAGGGGCAAGCTCTCAGGGTGTCCAGAGACACAGTACCCACACGGGCTGCAGACAAGAGTCGCGCGGTGCGCTTATAGCTAAGTCCTTTTATATGGGCGGGCAAGCAAGCATTATACAGAAGCAGACATGGCAGTTAGCCATTTGCTTACAAAGTCCATAGGCAGGAACAGGGTTGGGGATTGGCTCAACAGAGGTAGCTTTACAAACCAAACATGTTAGGTTGCATCTGTTTACAATCCTTTGTTCTTGCTAAGTTTTCCTTGCTCCTTACATTCCCCCATTTTCTCTTCGGGGTTTGTCAAACCCTTGACTCTTCATCACTAAGGATAATAGTATAGGGTTGGGATAAAACCATTAGCTTAACTACTTCTACTTTCTCTTTAATAAAGGCTATGACTCTATTCAAAATGCAGGGCCCTATGGTAACTAGTAACAAAAGCAAAAGAAGGGGTCCTGCGATTGCAGATAAAAGAGTGGTCAGTCGGGGTATTAGTGGCACTGGCTGCCCAAACAAAATTTCATATGGCGTCCACCTCTTTAGGTAAGGGGTACACCGTGTCCTAAAGAGGGCAAAAGGGAGTAGCTCAACCCAGTTTTCACCGGTCTCCTCTCTTAACTTAATTATAGTTTCTTTAAGAGTCCTATTCATTCTCTCTACTTGTCCTGAGCTTTGGGGTCTATATATACACAATGTAAGTTATGATTAGACATTTCTAATTCTTTGGTGGTCACTGCTGCCCCAGCATGTCTTAACCCGTCTGTGACAAAACTGCTACCGTCTGTGAACCAAGTCAAATCAACCTTTTCATATGCCTGGTCTCTCAAATCTGGACGGGATCCAGTCACTGTGTCTAGAATCTGCTTATAATCATGGGCTATAGTAGAGTCTGGCACAGGCAAGAGGGTAGCCGGATTGAGGGCCGTGGTCTTCAGGAAATGAACAGATGGCGGATTGAGCAGCTGTGCCTGGTATTGCGTTACCGGGCGTTAGATAGCCACTGATCGGGAGGTGCCCTGCGGACCTGTTCAACATAGTGTTCGCTGATCACCTGTATGTCCTGGCCCAATGTCAGTTTGCTTGCCTCAATGACTAGGATTGACATGGCGGCAAGTGCCCTCAGGCATGTGGGCCATCCAGAGGCTACTGGGTCTAACTTCTTGGATAGGCAGGCCACTGGCCTTTTCCATGGCCCGAGTTCCTGGCCGAGTACTCCTAATGTGATCCCTCCCTTCTCAGCCACAAATAGCTGGAAGGGCTTAGTTGGATCAGGCAGTGCCAGGGCCAGGGTGGCTACCAATGCCTCCTTGAGGGCCTGGAATGCCTGCCTCTCCTTATCGGTCCATGTGAATGATTCCTCCCTTCCCCGTGTCAATTCGTGTAAGGGCTTGGCCAATTCTGCGAAACCCAGGATCCAGAGCGTGCAGTATCCTACCACTCCCAAGAATTCGTGCATCTGTCGTTTGGTGGCTGGCTCCGGGATTTGCAGGACCGTCTGGATCCGCCGGCTGGACAAGGTCCTCTGGCCACCCTGCAAGTTGTACCCCAAGTAACTTACAGTTTGTGTCGCAATCTGGGCTTTCTTGGCAGAGACTCGATACCCCATCCGTCCAAGGTCCTGCAGTAAGTCTGTGGTGGCTATTTCACAGTCCTTGCTTCTTGCGGCTATGAGGATATCATCAACATACTGTAATACCACAACTGACGGGTGTGACGTCCGAAAAGCCTGCAAGTCCTTACTTAGGGTCTCATTAAAAATGGTGGAGGAATTCTTG
>CM052551.1:19712192-19836790 GCA_028533065.1 Trachops cirrhosus | reverse complement strand
GGGCTGGAAAGGGAATAAAGGATAGAAACTGTACTGAATAAACTAAAATAAAAAAAAAAGAGGAAAAAAAAATGAAAAGACAATACACTGAATGGGAGAACATATTCACGGATACATCTGATAAGGGCTTCATATTCAAAATTTATCAGGAATTGATAAAATTCAACACCAAAAAAAAATCCAATTAGGAAACAGAAAAAGGCCCTGAAATAGATACTTTTCTGAAGAGCACATGCAGATGGCCATTGGACATATGGCAGTATGTCCAACTGCCATATTACTAATCAGAGAAAAGCAAATTAAATCCATGATGAGATGTCACCTCACACCCATTAGAATGGCTATCATCAGTAAATCAAGTGTTGGTGAGGATGTGGAGAAAAGGGAGCCCTAGTGCACTGATGGTGGGAATGTAGATTGGTGCAGCCACTGTGGAAAGTAGTATGGATTTATCTAAAAAAACTCATGGACACAGAGAACAGTATGGTGATTGCCAGAGGGAAAGGGTGAGGGGGAGGTTGAAGAAGGTATAGAGGGGATAAATGGTAATGGAAGGACACTTGGGGTGGTAAACACACTGTACAGTGTATGGATAATGTAGGGTTGTATACCTGAAAGTAACATAATTTTATTAACCAGTGTCACCTTCAATAAAATAAGAACTTCTAGAGAAATGGCAAGAAGTAAAAAATAAAATACTAAATTGGTACCACAAGATAGGGGTTCATGTTATTTTGTGTAGCTTTGGCAGTATCTCAAATAGTTACAACATTTCCATCAGACTTTTAAAAAAATATGTAAGGGATAGAAACTTCCAGCCAGAGATTGCCCTGCTCCCAGCTGTGTGGGGTAGTGTTACTGATTCTGACTGAAGTTGGCTGTTTGCCACAAACAGCATATGTGTAGGTTAATACATAGCAGACAGAATGGACTGCCCTTTATTTCCCACTAGCCCTTGAGCTTAGGAACAATCCACAATGCCTGGCATTCTGAAGGCACTAGGGTTCCCTTTTCTCCACAACCCCACCAGTACTTACTGAGTGTTGATTTGTTTATGATGGCAGTTCTCATCAGTGTGAAGTGATATCTCATTGTGGTTTTAATTCACATCTCTCTGATGGCTAGTGATGCTGAGCATCCTTACATATGTCTCTGGGCCCTCTGTATGTCCTCCTTGGAGAAGTGTCTGTTCGCAACCTCTGCCCATTTTTTAATTGTGCTGTTTGTCTTCCTGGAGTGGAGTTGTATGAGTTCTTTATATATTTTGGAGATCAAACCCTTGCCCAATATGTCATTGGCTTATTGAAGGGGATACTTTTACTCCATTTTATGTTTCTTCCCCCTTTGTCAAATATTAATTGACCATAGAGACTTGGGTTTATTTCTGGGCTCTCTATTCTGTTCCACTGATCTATATGTCTGTTCTTATGCCAGTACCAGACAGTTTTGATTACCGTGGCATTGTAATATAGTTTGATGTCAGGTATCATGATCCCACCTACTTTGTTCTTTTTTCTCAAAATTGCTGCAGCTATTTGGGGACATTTGTGGTACCATATAAATTTTTGAAGTGTTTGTTCCATACCTGTGAAACATGTCATTGGTATTTTTTAATAGGGATTGCATTGAATCTATAAATTGCTTTGGATAGTATGGACATTTTGATGTTAATTCTACCACTCCATGAACATGGTATATGCTTCCATGTATTTGTGTCTTCCTTAATTTCTTTCTTCAGTGTTGTACAGTTTTCTGAGTACAGGTGTTTTACCTACTTGGTTAGTTTAATTCCTAGGTACTTTATTTTTCTTGTTGCCATATCAAATGGGAATTTTTTCCCTGATTTCTGTTTCTGATATTTCATTGTTCATATACAAAAATGCCTTTGATTTCTGAGTATTGACTTTGTATCCTGCTGTTTTGCAAAATTCACTTATTAGATTGAGTAGTTTTTTGGTGGAGTCTAGGGATTTCTATGTACACTATCATGTCATCTGCAAACAATGACAGTTTTACTTCCTCCTTTCCAATTTGGATGCCTTTTATTTCTTTTTCTTGTCTGATTGCTGTGGCTAAGACTTCCAATACTATGTTGAATAAGAGTGGTGAAAGTGGGTATCCTTGTCTTCTTCTTAGTGGGAAAGCTCTAAGTTTTTGCCCATTGACTATGATGTCGGCTGTAAGTCTCTCATATACAGCCTTTATTGTGTTGAGGAATGCTCCCTCTATTCCCACTTTGCTGAGTGTTTTTACTGTAAATGGGTGCTGTACCTTATCAAATGCTTTCTCTGTCTATTGATATGATCATGTGATTTTTGTCTTTCCTTTTGTTTATGTGATGTATTACATTTATTAATTTGCGAATATTGTACCATCCTTGCATCCCTGGGATGAATCCCACTTGATCATGGTGTATGTGATGTTTTCAGTGTATTGCTGAATGTGGTTTGCCAATATTTTGTTGAGGATTTTAGCGTCTTTGTTCATCAGCGATATTGGCCTATAGTTTTCTTTCCTTGTGTTTTTACCTGGTTTCATAATTAGGATGATGCTGGCTTGCTTCATAAAAAAGAGTTTGGGAATCTTCCCTGTTCTTGGATTTTATGGAGTAGTCTGTGAAGGATAGTGGTTAGTTCTTCCTTAAATGTTTTGCAAAATTCTCCTGTGAGACCATTCAATCCAGGGCTTTTGTATGTTGGGAGTTTTTTTATCAGTGCTTCAGTTTCATCAGCTGTTATTTTTCTGTTCAGGCTTTCTGCTTCTTCTTCATTCAGTTTTGGAAGATTATATTTTTCTAGAAATTTGCCCATTTCACCCATGTTGTCAAATTTCTTGGAATATAGTTGTTGATAGATTTCTTGCAATCCTTTGTATTTCTGTGGTGGTGCTCGTAATTTCTCCTCTGTTGTTTCTGATTTTGTTTTTTTGGATCCTCTTTTTTTCTTGATGAATCTGCTTAAAGGCCTGTTGATTTTTTTTATCTTTTCAAAGAACCAGCTCCTGGATTTATTCATCCTTAGAATTGTGCTTTTAGTCTCTACGTTGTTTAATTCTGCTCTGATCTTGGTTATTTCCTTCCTTCTACTTGCGCTGGGCTCTCTTTGTTGTCATTCTTCCAGGTCTTGTAGATTTAGGGTTAGGTTGTTTATTTGAAATGTTTCTATCTCTTCTAGGTAGACCTGTATCGCTATGAACTTCCCTCTCAGGACTGCCTTTGCTGTGTCCTATAAGTTTTTGACTGCTCTGTGTTCATTTTCATTTGTTTCCAGAAACTTTTGGATTTCTTCCTTGATCTAATTCTTGACCCATTCATTGTTTAATAACATGCTATTCAATCTCCATGAGTCTGAGTGCTTTTGAGTTTTTTCCTTGAGATTGGTTTCTAGTTTCAGGCCCATGTGGTCTGAGAAGATGCTTTCTATGATTTCAACTTTCTTGAATTTGTTGAGGCTTGTTTTGTATCCTATCATATAGTGTATCTTTGAAAATGTTCCATGTGCAAAGAATGTTCCGTGTGAAAAGAATGTGTATTTTGCTTCTTCGAGATGAAAGGTTATATATATATTTATATATATATAAAGTTCATTTGATCTAGGGCATTGTTCAATGCTGCAATATCTTTGTTGATATTTTGTTTGGAAGATCTATCCATTTTTGACAGTGGGGTGTTAAAATCCCCTAGTGTAAGTCCTTGCTGTCCATATCTTTCTTGAAGTCCTCCAGAATTTTCCTTATGTATTTGGGTGCTCCTATGTTGGGTGCATATATATTTACAATGTTTGTTTTCTTCATGGATTCTTCCCTTGAGTGCTATGAAGTGTTCTTCTGGATCTCTTTTTATGGCCTGTGTTTTGAAGTCTATTTTGTCAGATATAAGTATTGCTACCCCAGCTTTTTTTTCCTGTACGTTTGCATGGAATATTTATTTTCCAACCCTTCACTATCAGTCTGTGTAGGTCTTTTGTTCTGAGGTGGGTCTCTGGTAGGCAGCATATGTGTGGGTCATGTTTTCTTATCCATTCAGCTATTCTATGTCTTTTGATTGGAGCATCTAATCTATTTACATTTAATGTTATTATTGATGGGTACTTATTCATTGCCATTTTACTCCCTTTGTACCTTTGTTCCTTTCTCTCTCACTGTTTTTCTTCCTCTTAAAGCAGTCCCTTTAGCATCTGTTGCAGTGCTGGTTTGGTTGGTGGTGTATTCATTGAGGCTTCTTTTGTCTGGGAAATTCCTTATTTGACCTTCCATTTTAATTGAGAGCCTCACTAGATAGAGTAGTCTTGGTTGCAATCCCTTGGTTTTCATTACTTGGAATATTTCTTGCCATTCCCTTCTGGCTTGGAGTGTTTCCATTGAGAAGTCAGCTGCTAGCCTCATCAGGGCTCTCTTGTATGTTACTTCCTGTTTCTTCCTTGCTGTCTTTAAGCTTCTCTCTTTGTCTTGGAATTTTGCCATTTTAATTATGATGTGTCTTGCAGTGGGCCTCTTTGGGTTCCTGTTTATCAGGACCCTCTGTGCTTCCTGGACTTGGGTGACTTCTTCTCTCACCATATTAGGGAAGTTTTCTATCATTACTATTTCAAACAGGTTTTCTATTCCTTGCTCCTCCTCTTCTTATTCTGGTGTGCCTATTATATGGATGTTATTCTGTTTCATGTTATCCTGCACTTCCCCAACCCCTCTTCATTCTTTTTCAGTCTTTTTTCTTTTTCTTGCTCTTTTTGGGAGGTTTTTTCTACTTTGTCCTCCAGCTCACTGATTCGATGCTCTGCTTCATCTAGCCTTCTTTTGATTTCTTTTACTGTGTTCTTTAATTCAGTAATTGTATTCATCATTTTTTCTTGGCCCTTGTTGATTGTTTCAATGTCCTTTTTTATGCTGATATAGTTTGCAGTAAGTTCCCTGTAGATTTTGGTAGTTCTCACTGAGCTCATTGAGCTTCATTATAACCATTGCTTTGAACTCATTATCTGATAATTGACTTGCCTCTATTTCATGTAGAATTCTTTCTGAGGATTCCTCCTTTCCTTTAGATTGAGGGTTGTTTCTTTGTCTTCCTTTTGTTTGTGGGACTCTTCTTTTTTGCTTCTGTTCTTTAATTGATCTGTTTAGACTTTCTGACTTTGTGGTGTGAATTTCTATGTTGGGAGGCCTGTGATACAGTGTTGCAGTATCTTACTGTATCACCTGATACAGTGATGTTCAGGTGAACCTGATGTTCTTGGGATGTTCTTTATGCCTTTTATGCTGGTTTTCTGGATGTAATTGGTTTTGTTTGGGTCATTCTTTCGTGGGTTCTTCTCTGCCACTGGTTGACTGAGGGTCACTTCACCCACCATGTCTTTTTGCTGTTGTGCAGGCACTGCTTGAACAAAACCACAGAGCCCAAGAAGCAAACCTGCCCCTGCAAATATAATACGCCCCCCCACAATCCCACTATTAATAGCTCAGGAACCAGTATTATTAAGGGTGTAACAAGATTAAGACTATTATAAGAAAAGAAAGTGAATATAAAATGACCTATTGAAGGAGAAATGATTTTGAGAGTGTAGAGGGAGGAGCACTGATGAGTTGGGAGTTGGAGCAATGGAAGGAGAGAAGGTGAAGTTTACCTCATGAATAAAGAAAGGGAATAAAGAGTGTGGAATGAAGTATGAGAAGGCACGCATATAATATTAGGTCTAAACAGAATTTAAAATAGTGTAAAATAAAATATAGTGAGAGAGAGAAAGAAAATGTTAAATAATTAATAAAAATATAGGAGCCACATTGGAGAGAAAGTTCTGTTAGAGTACTACCAACAATAAATGTGTTAAAATTAATATAGGTGGTATGGGAATAAGAGGGCAAAAAGAAACAAAGAAAAGTCTAAGAGATGTTTAGAGGAATGGGAAGTCATTTTTGTGATGGGAAGTCTCCCTCCATAGAGGGAGAGGGAATACTAAGAGTAAGGAACAAATACTAGACTAAATGAGGGGAAATTAAAATTTGGGGTGTAAAGGATTAGAAAAAAAGGAGAATAAAGAAAAATAAAGGGGCAGGATGAAAGAGAAATGGAAGAAAGATAAAAAAGAAGAAAAAACAGGCTAAGATGGCATAATTAAAATTTGAGTAAAAAAAAAAAGTAGGGGAGAGGTCCAGTAAAATTTGTTATTTGAAATACAAGAATTAGTGAAGCTCTAGAGATAATTTTGATAAAACAATGCATCAACAACTACCCTACCCACAATCAACTAGCAAAGTTTGTTACAGGTGTAGAGAGAACACAGGCATTTTAATAGCTGGGCAAAATGATGTGAAATGACCCTTGACAAGAGAATTCATTTTGAGTGTCTGGAGAGGGGAGAAACAGTAAGAGTGTGGGATGGAAACAAGTTGTAGCTAGAGAGAAAACCAAATTTGAAATGAGAATATTACAAGGAAAGAGGAAGGTAAGATGGGCTAAGGGAAGGGAGGGGCAAAATACGTAAATTGAAATACACTATAGTATAAAATCTAGTGACTTATTATATACAAATTCGCTGGACAAGAAATGAATGTTATAAAGCTGTGCAGGAAAGGAAATATCGAAAATCATGAAGAAGACCACAGTGGCTTTCGTATCAGTAGTCTCTTGTATTTACCACTGTTTTTTTTTCTTCTGGATCTGCTTCTGGTGATGTCAGATGTTGACCCCGTCTGACCTTAGGCAGCCTGTTTGATACTTCCTGTGATCTGCTGTCATTGGCTGTCTCTTTCAATCGTTAATATAGTCCCTCTGCACTCAGCAGTCAGGTTTAAGCACCGTAGGGTGGGGTGGAATCCCTCCTAAGGTGAGGGCTATTTTTTCTCCTCAGGCTGCTGCTGCTCGGAGGAGAGTGGTCTGCCTGAGCAGGATGATTGCTGTGTACAGGGGTTGGCTCAACATCAGGATCCCGGTGGCTACTTTCTCAGTTCTCTCCCCAAAGCCTCTGTCCCCAGTCTCTCTTCATTTCTCTAGTCCACTTTACCCCACCTTTGCCAGTGATCTATTGTCTCTGGCTGTCTCCTTCGCTTGTTTATCTGGTCACTAGGACTTAGCAGTCAGGCTTAAGCACCAAAGGTCTGAGGCAGAGACCCTCCTGGCTATTGCCGCTCAGAGGTGAGTGGTCTGCCTGAGCACAAAGGCTGCTGCTGTCTGGGGGATGACTCAGCACTGGGATCCTGGCTGCTACTCTCTCAGTTCTCTCCCCAAGGCCTCTGTGTCCCTAGTCTCTCCTCAGATATCTACAACCCACTCTGCCCCTGCCTTTGCCTGAGCCCCAGGTAAGTGGCTGCAAATGAAAATTTATGTGTTGGCCCTTTAAATGGCCCTTGTGTCTCCAACCATCTGTCTCTGGCAGAGAGCAACTCCGCTGCTCTTTCCACTGGTTGTTGTATGTGTACTCTTTGGGCTCTGGTGTTCTAGGCTGGGAATCCTAGCTTAGGGTTTAGACCCCAATCTTTGGGGGATCCAACCTGCTGCTTAATTATCGCACCGTCGCTGCTGCCCGTGGGCGCTGAGCCAGCCCTCTCGAATCTCCACCGCACTCCTTACCAGACCAGTTGTGCCAAAGCTGGTTCTGTGTGTCCGAAGTTATATGCTTCTCTCTGGCTATTGCTCCACTGTTTGTTCTGGGTGGTTTTTCCACAATTGAGTTGTAATTCCAGATTGGCCCTGGGATGAGGTCAATGTGACTTCCATTCACTCCTCCACCATCTTCCTTCCTTCAGGAGCTGTTTTCTTTTACTATCAGAGAAGGTCAGGCTTGAGCTATGTAGACAGAGGAGCTGCCACAGACCCTTGCCATCTCTGGCACAGAGCCAAGCATGGACAGGTGTTAGAACACCTTCTTTGAGCACTGATAAGAAGAAACAAAGGTATTTGTGAGCTCTGAGCAGTAGGGAGATGGTGCGAGGTATAAAAGAAACATTTTTTGTAGTCTAATCTTTGGTTCCTTGCAGTTTGTCTGGAAGGCTAGCTTTCATTTTGGGCAAGGCGATGATATCTGAGAGTATCTATGGCCTAGTGGTCACCTTTCTTAAATTGTCATGTGATAAGTCACCATATAGGTTTGACTAGGAAGCAAGAAAGTCACCTATTCTTGTAAAGTTGGGAATGGCCCGTTTATTAGAAAGCACAAGAGCTGGTAGTACCTGGAGATCAGGTTTTTTGGAATGGCTCAGGAAAATGGCAATCTGATTTAGGTCTGTACCTGCTCTAGTCTATATGTGACCCAATAGGAAGAGTTGTGCCAAACAGAACAAGGCAGCTACTTGTTTTCTCCATTGATCAGACCATAGGAGAAGTGTTGGCAAGGTGAGGGAATGTTGAAGGCATTCACTGTCCTTAAGGAGTATCCTTGATGATCTGCCTCCTGGAGCAGCTCCATCTGTAAAGACAATGAGAAGAAGTGGGAGGAGATGCTGTGAAGAACAAACTAAAGCCTCTTTCTGCCTGTTCTTCCCACCTTACTTCTAGGACCCATTGTCATCCACACAGGTGAAGCAAGCTCTGAAGTCTTGTACCCTAACTACCAGAACTGCTGGAGCCTGTGGGAAAGAACTAGGTAACTGCCCTGGGTTCTTGCTCACCACTGGGGGACCAAGAGAATTTTACTACTTTTGGTAGCAAGACTCTGCCTGAACTAAGGGCCTGCCTGAGTTTACTGTGCTGGTGGATTAGGGATGGGAAGGATGGCATTACACTCAGGTCTGACACCACTGTCCAGGAAGTGAAGAAGCTCTTGCTTGCTGTGGTAGACTCATAGTAAAGGGCCAGGAAGCCTGGAAAGGGCCATGTGGTGGGCTAGAGAGATGGTACATACAGCCATGAGTGGGGCTTTGCTATTTCCAAAGCATTATTCTCTTGACTATCTTGAGCCCTCAGATGGAGTAGATGAAGAAACTAACAGGTTAAATAAAAGTTGATTGAACCAGTCATCAAACTGCAAATCCAAATGGGCAAGCAGAAAACACAGATTTCCTTTCTCTCAGCAACATGCTGCTGTGTAGATAGGTTGGTTTGGGCTGATGGCACTTTTCTTCATCCAGGAATTTCTGGGCTACACTAAGAGAATAAACTATGTGTTCCACAAAAGAAAATGAATGCTGTTTTCAAGCAGACCTATGCTATGCTTGCATCATTTTTTACATAGTAAAAGAAAATGCTAGAGTGGGATTTGGAAAATCCAGGCTTTTATTCTAGCCCTGGTACTTGCTAACTTTCACAAGTCATTTTTGACCTCATAGAGCCTTAGTTTACTCATCTGTAAAATGGGAATAATGACAACTAATCCCTATGAGTTGCTATTGAGGATTGAGATTCCAAATGATGAGTGAGATATACTTTGTAAACTGTTAATCACTATACAATATAAGGAAATGCTTTTTATTTTTTTGACAGAGGCCAGAGGCAGGCTGCCTCTTTGCAGCCAGGAATATCAGAGGATTTGAAAAAGGTGAAGGAGGGGATGGGCAATGCCAGTAGTGACAGACTGGACTTCCTCATTCTCCTTGATAATGTGGTTGCTGAGCAGGTGGGATGACTGTCCTCCTTGGGCCATGAGGGTGGGAGAGCCTGGCATGGGTAACTGGATGGCTTGGCCCCTGAGTAGAGAGAAGTGGGTGGAGGCCTCCTGGTTTGGAGGCAGCTGTGAGGGATAGAGATCAATCAAGGAGGACTCCTCATTCAGAAACACAGACATTTAAATCTAGATCAGAGTTTCCTGAAGCATGTTCCCCAGAATACCAGTGATGTGAATGTGTGTGTTATGAATAGACAGAGGTGGGGTGGGTGGTGGTGGGAAGGGAAGGATTGTTGTCTAAAAATTTTGGAAAACCTGTACATTGAGTCAGCTTTTGAAGAGTTTATATATGCACATCAGCATGTTAAAGAATCTGAGAAGCCTATAGTGAAGGAAACTGGTTAATCTTTGTCTCTTTTCCCCAAACTTAAGGATTGTTGTCTAAAAATTTTGGAAAACCTGTACATTAAGTCAGCTTTTGAAGAGTCTATATATGCACATCAGCATGTTAAAGACTCTGAGAAGCCTATAGTGAAGGAAACTGGTTAATCTTTGTCTCTTTTCCCCAAACTTATTTAGCCATAGAATTTCTAAAAATCTAATAATACTGAAGACTACACGATAGGAAATACTTCTCTAGATTCAAAATTTAAACACCCAAAGGCCATATAGCCTGGATCCTCCTTCCTTCTCTGGTGAAGATAAAAGTATGCCGTGAAGGTAGAAATGCACCTTGTGCTTATGTGTAAAATAGGTTTAAGGTTGTAAGACAAGAGTTTATATGACATATTTATGTGCCATATTTTCTGGAAATTATTTTGGTGAAAATGAAGGCCATGATTTACTTGAGGTGTATTTTATTCATCTTTTTTTTCTTTTATAGTTTAAAGAGTTTATTTATTTATTTTTAGAGAGTGGGACTGAAGGTAGAAAGTGAGGGAGAGAAACATTGATGTGCGGGAGAGAGACATCCATCGGCTGATAAGCACGCCCCCAACTGGGCACCTGGACCACAATCTAAGCATGTGCCCTGACTGGGAATGGAACCGGCGACGTTTTGGTTCAAAGGCCAGTGCTCAATCCACTGAGCCACACCAGCCAGGGTCTTTTACAGTTTAAAAAATACAAATGTTTTTCATTTTGAAGTAGATGGGGAGCCATCAGAAAGGGAGAAAAAACTTCTTTTCCTGGGCCCTAAAGATCTCTAGGACTAGCTTCTGAAGGGCCTTGACATACATAGCTTTTTGAGAAGGCCCTTCCCAGGTTCCTGAAGGCCCTATGAGAGCTGATCAGCTGCTAGGCTCAGTGAATGAGAAACATTGCTTTCTAAAACTGTACCTGTGGTCCTTTCAGGTGCACTGCCTCCTGAACTGCCCCATGCTGAAGAGATTTTCACGGATTATTGAACAGAGAGCTGTGGACACGGCCTTGTGTGTGCAAAGTGGAGACAGATGAGAGGCCTCTTCAGCTGCTGGCATGAAGTCAGCTTGGTCAGGCCTTCCAGTGTGTGGGGAAGGGGGTTCATTAGGCTGCTCATACTAGCAAGCTGGCATCTCTGTGTGCATTGACAGAAATTATCCCATTCTGCTGGCTTACTGAGTGTTCTTAACACTTCTGGAGCTGGAACTGGTGACCGAGTACTTCCTTTCACTGTTAGACAGAATCAGGAGCCACCACTTGATTGTCCCTTAAGTACTGACTTATTCCTATTGCTGTAAGTTTCAAAGGATTTGGAGTGGGGGAACTGAAGTAAGAATGATTATTGCTCACTTTATTCATTGCCTCACAATTTATAAATAATTTTCACATTTTTACTGTGAGATATGTGTCATTATCCCTGAAACGGTCCACGTCCTGGCTTTATAGTTGAAGAAACTGGGCCCAAGGGATGCTGGCTAGCTTGTCTCAGCTCAGTTAGCAAGTGGCAAAGCCAGGACTTGAACCAGATCTCCCAAATAGCAATCCTATGTTTTCTCTGTATTATTGATACTTAAGAGTTCTATTTTTAGGCCTGTTTCCTGAGCATAAGAATGGACAGTTTCTCTTTTACCAAATTACAAAATAACACCTTTTTCTGATTGGTTAAGAACACTCAGCTTGCACTCAGGTTAGGTGACTTGATAGAGGAGAAGATGGGAAATAAAGGAACAGCCCTAGAAAGATACGTGGGAGGAAAAATCAGCTAACATTTCAAGAATTTCCACAGTCTGTTGCATAAGAATAAGAGCCCCCGACGGCTTTTCTTCCACTTACTCAGTATGTCCACTTGTACATTCACACAGGGCATCCAGAAGGCTCCAGCCTTACCACTCAGCATGCTGCCACTACCCGTACTTTCTACCTTCTCTCATCTGTTCCTGAAGTGACCCCACCAGACTTAAATTGTCACTGACTGTCCTCCCCTTCACACACACATTTAGTAAACATTTTAGGCACTAGTGTATGCTTTATTGAAATTACTCATCTATACTCATGTAGCTTGAAAGCAGCCATAGATAATATGCAAAAAAACAGACACAGCTGTGTTCCAATAAAACTTTATTTACCAAAACAGGCAGGTGGATTGGATTTGACCAATGGCCATAGTTTTCTTTCTCCTGGTGTAGAGCATTTTAAACAAGACCTGATTCATTCTTCTTTACATTCCAATTAGTTCTGGTTTTGTACAATGACGTGTCTTCAAGCACAAATAGTTACAGCTTCACAATGCCATCAAACTTGGCTTGGCCTGCGCACATTTTCTGGAAAGTGTATGTTGCATATAGTATTGGTTGCCTACTCCTCATCCATTGCTTCAACCTTCCTTGATTTATAAAGGTGGCCATTTATTCAGTCATCATGAATAAGGATTGGCTTAAGCCAATCACAACAACTCCATTCCCTTTTGTCAGTGATTGGGTTCTAGGAATTCTGGGAGAAGGGTATTTTTTTCCTCTTTGATAAAAAGTGAGAGGCACCAAAACCAAGTCTTTTGGCCACTTAGTGGCTCCCATATTACTGCTTTGTTTTCTACTGTGAGATGACATGCTTTGAGATGTAGTAGCCATCTTGTGATCATGAGGTTACCAGCCTGAGAATGAAAGTGGTGGAGCCACAGTGCCAACCATGCAAGCACTACCACTGAACTTCTTATTAAATCATATCTGTAAATAAAAAATGTCCTTATGGTCTATCTCCAAAGAAGGAGGCTGGCACATGGGAAGCATAGTTTAGGATGTGGTTCCTTCACATTGCTTTTCTAATTTGGAATTCCTGGAAATCATGACACCCTGCCCTTCCCAGCTTTGTTCCTTTATTCCTGAAGGCCTAGTTTTGTATGACTTATCTTGGTCAGTCCCATCTCAGCTGTGTTCATGCCAGGCCTATAACCTGGTGCTTTTTTTGTTGGAAATGTTTGTGCATAGGGAACCCCCAAACTTGAGTCAGCGCCATTTTTCTCCTTCCAACCTGTTGCTTGTCCCTCATGCTTGACTTGTCTTTTTCTCATTGGGCTAGTGAACTCCTCAGAGGCAGAACTAACCTACATCCCCTGTGTGCTCAGTAAGCTAGGTGCTTAAATATTGTTTCCTTCCTATAGGAAAAGTCTTCATATGGCAGTAGGACCATTTCTCCACCTCCTGGAGAGTAACCTGGTGAAAGCCATGGACCTTGCCACTTCACCTAGAAAGAATAGGTCCCTGACATAGCAACTCAGCTTTGTGCAGCTGAGGGCAGTAGGGGGCCTATGTCTGTAGGAGGGAACTCAGGTTTTAGGGGAGCAAGAACCTAGCTGTCAGTGACTGAAAATAGATGTGTAAGAGGCCACAGGTCTCAAAGAAGTTCACAACATTTTTACCTTTCCTCCTGCTACATCTATCCTACCATGTTTTGAAATTTTAATTTTAGCTAAAAGAACCCTAAATTTATATTTCTATTTTTTAATAATTGAACATGTGTCACCCTGGCTAGTGTGGCTCAGTGAACTGAGTGCTGGTCTGCAAACTATAGGGTTGCTGGTTTGATTCCCAGTAAGGGCACATGCCTGGGTTGTGGGCCAGATCCCCAGTAGGGGGTGTTTGAGAGGCAACCACACATTGATGTTTCTCTCCCTCTCTTCCTCCCTTCCCCTGTCTCTAGAAATAAATAACATGCTTCTTTAAAAATCTTTAAAAAAAAGAAAGAAAATGTGTCAGAGTAGCTAATTATGTTATCACACTGATTTAACACTATAATAGCCCCAAACAAAGATAATTGGTTAATGGATTGTTTTGTTTGAATACCTTCATCAAGTGAAGGGTATAACAACACTCATCAAGTAAAGGGTATAACAACACTAGGCATTGTAAAATGTTGGAAGTGGCTCATGAACTTCCATTACCACTTTTGTAAAGCCTGGAAACCCAGGTTAGAGACCACAGGTTTGCAAGCCCAGACACTTGCTAAGCATAGTGTGGTCTGCAGAAGAACAGCTTTACCATGACTTGGAAGCTTAGCTTCTCGGGCCCCAGCCTGACCTACTGAATCAGACTCTGCATTTTAACAAGACCGCCAAGGGAAAGATGGGACAATTAGTTGAAATAGCAACATTCAGGAACTTAGACCAAGATTTATAATAGCAAATTATGGGAATGCCCATCCCTGTCTGTCACAGTACTCTTGATGACAATACATTTTTTCCTGTTGGCCTTTGCCACTTTGTCCCCTTTGGCCTTACATCTGTAGAATACTACAGTACCCAATGCTAGTATTCTAGTTTGGAGGTCAACAAATTAAAAAAAAACGGATTAAAATAACAACTTTATTACTGATTAAAGCCATTTGGAGGACTTCTGGGATGGAGTGAAGGGGGGAAATGGGACAATTGTAATAGCACAATCAATAAAATATATTTTTTAAATAAGAATCCTAAAAAAAAGTGTTTTAAGAAAAATCTGGCCTCCCACCCCTGACACACACTCCCTGTGCCCCTCTTAATCCCTGCTCATCTTGATGCCTCACATGTTTCTGTTTGTTTCTCAACGGGGACTGTCTTGTATATTCTTGTGTTTCTAGAGCCAAGTAAAGACTTGGCAGAAAGTGGACTTCAAGAAACATTTATTGAATGAATTCTGAACTCTTCCTACAAATGTGGCTCTGTACACTCTTCCCCACACACCACCAGGGGAAAACACGGAGTAAAGAAAAATAAGGCTTCTGTTGGGTTCAAATTCTGACACTATGTGTTTCTCTGTGACCCCTGGACAGATGTTTCTGAGCCTGTAAAATGGAGGTAATTATACCTACTAGTTAAGGTTGTTGTGAGGACTTACACTGAATAAATGTAAGGGCATTCAAGTGTTCTTTTTTGTGTTTTGTTATTTTTCCCAACTCAGTTCTTAGGTGTGAGAGGTTTTCTCAACTGATATGGAACTTTGGAAATGCTCTCTGTAAGCAGTGTCTCCTCTCTGCTTGCCCTTACTGTAGAGAGTGTCCCTATGTAAATGGAAAACCCTGGCTCTGCCACTCACCAGTTGTGTGACTATGGGCAAGTCATTTAACTTCTCCATGCTCATGTGTTCCACCTATAAAACAAGGACATTAATATTTGCCTATCTGACAATTTGTCCTGAGGATGGATTTGAAAAGTACTTCATAAACTCCTAACTTGCCCCTAGCCTTGACTTTTTTCTCTTAATGCTTTTACAATGAGTGCTGTGAAAATTAAATTAATCTCATCCATGCTACCCAAAGCAATCTATAGATTCAATGCAATTCCTAGAGTCCAGTGATGTATTTCACAGAACTAGAACAAATATTTCAAAAATTTATATGGACCCACAAAAGGCCCTGCATAGCAACAGCAACCCTGAAAAAGAAGAACCATGTTGGCAGAATCATACTACCTAATATTAAACTATACTATAAGGCCATAGTAATCAAATCACCATGGTACTGGCATAAAAAGAAACACTTAGATGAATGGAACAGAATAGAGAGCCCAGAAATAAGCCCACACCTTTATAATCCATTTATATTTGACAGAGGAGGCAAGCACATACAATGGGCTAAAGATAGTTTGTTCAATAAATGGTGTTGGGAAAATGAGACAGATACATACAGAAAAACAAAACTAGACCACCTTCTTATACCACACAAGAATAAATTCAAAATGGATCAAAGACTTAAATATTAGACCTGAAACCATAAAAATCCTAGAAGAAAACATAGGCAGTAATTCTTGGATATTTCTCATATCATTTTTTTTCTAATCAGTTCAGGCAAGGGAAATGAAAAAAATAAATGGGACTAGGTCAAACTAAAACATTTTTGCACAGCAAAGGAAATCATCAACAAAATAAAAAGACATCCCACCAAATGGGAGAACATTCACAGATACATCTGATAAAGGATTACTATCCAAAGTGTATAAAGAACTTATAAAACTCAACATCAAAAAAAATCCAATTAAAAAATGGACAAAGGAGCTGAATAGACACTTATGCAAAGAGGATATACAGATGGCCAATAGACATGAAAAGATGTTCAATGTCACTAACCATCAGAGAAATGCAAATTAAAACCACAAAGAGATATCACCTCACACCTTTCAGAATGGCTGTCATCAATAAATCAAGTAAATGCTGATGAAGTTGTAGAGAAAGGGGAACACTTTTGCACTGTTGGTGGGAATGTAGGTTCATACAACCACTGTGGAAAGCAGTATGGAGATACCTCAAAAAATTAAAAATAAATCTGCCTTTTATCCCAGCAATCCCAGTTCTGGAAATATATCCAGTTCTAATTTGAAAGAACAAAAGTACCCCTATGTTCATTGCAGTGTTATTTACAATCGCGAAGATATGAAAGCAGCTCACTCAAATCAATAAGTGAGTGGATAGAACATTTTTCCACTCATTTACATGATGGAACATTTATGTGATGTTTGGGACATTTACATGAAGGAATACATAAAAAGAAAAATTAACCCTTTGCAACAGCATGGATGGACTTGGAGAGCATCAGACTAAGTGAAATAAGCCAGTTGGAGAAAAACAAATACCACATAATTTCACTCATATATGGAATCTAATGAACAAATTGAACTAACAAGGAAAATAAAAACACTCATAGGTAGAGAGCAGGATGATAGTTGGGAGGGGGGTGAGTTTAGGGGATAGAGGAATCAAGCAAAAAGGTAAAAGCACTCATGGACATGGACAACAGTGGTGATTGTGGGGAGAGGGGGATAAAAGAGGGCTAAAAGGCAATGGAAAAAATACAATACATAAAAAATTTTAAAATATATACTATAGCATTAAAAATATATTTAAAAATTAAAGATTAAATTAATATACAGAAGTCATCCCACCCTTGAAAGTAAAGGGCCTGCCAGGATAGAGTGATCTCCCCTCTTCCCCTGCATAGCTGGGTTTGCTTGGGTAGGTTGACATCATCAGGAACTCACTTGACAGACCTTCCTTAGAGCATCTTGGCTTATCTTACTCAGAGCTCTTTCCTATGTACTGATACTCCTTTAATAGTTTCGTGTAGATAGTTTGAAAGGACAGCAAGAGTATCAAAACTCTGAAGGGCCTGCCTGGAGGGGGCTAGTTCCCATCCCATCCCACCCTCAGTCCTCAGAGCACCAGAACTTGGCATGCTGACCTGTTTGTATTTGTTGAAAGAAAAAAGAAAATTTCTCAGGTCTTTGCAAATGGTACCTATTACACCTTCTCCTCAGCTGGAATCTTCGAGGCCCATCTACTTACAAAGGAGGTTGGGAGGGGTCAAGAAAACAGCTTTATTTGCTATATACTGGGGAAGTATCATCCTTCAGATTTGAGGCTAGAGCTGCAATTTGTTGTGTACCCTGGAGCTACTAGGAAAAGAATGTGCCCCTTCAAGCTGGCTGGGAATTCTCTGGGGAGACCACTGTGTGCATTGTTCAGACCCTGCCCTCTAGTGGCCAAGGGGACTGGCTGTGCAGTCCCAACCCTGCGACTGCACCCTGTCAGCCTCTAGGAACCTGGAGCCTGTCTAAGGGTGGCTGGAGAGAGAGCTGAAAAACACTTAACCCCTCCAAAAAGCTGGTCTTTCCAGGTCTCCTTTCTACCTGGGTTTTGAAATGTACACTTTCCTGAAGGTGGGGGGTGGGGGAGTGGCATGGCCCACAACCTTAATTTTTTTTATCTTCACCTAAGGACATTTTTTTCACTGCTTTTAGACTGAGGTGAAGGGAAGGAAAGAGGAGAAAACCTCTATGTGATAGATAAACATCTCTTCGTTGCCTTTCCCCACAACCTAGGCATGTTCCCAGACAGGGAATCAAACCCACGTCCTTTTGGTTTATGGGACAATACTCCAACCAACTGAGCCACACTGGCCAGGGCCCACTATCTTAATTTTTGAAGTAAAGATCCAATCTAATGTCTGAGAACTAGAAAGAGAACTTGTCTTGGAATCATGAGTCCTACCTCTGTATGTACTATCTGTGTGACTTAGGACAAGTCCATTAACTTCCTGTTAACAAGTCCTCTTTTGTAAAATGGGAATCCCTCACATAATTATCCTGGGATCACCTAGATTAGATATGTTAGCACTTCATAATGCGTAGTGTTTTACAAACATAAGGCATTGCTCATGTTATTGTCAGAAAAGCCTCTTTGTGGCTACTTCTGAGTGTTCCTCAGGCAGCTGGGGCAGAGGGTACCCAGCCTGGATGTTGTGCCATTGGTGATAAGATCCTGGTGATTGTTTTAGGGGTGGCAAAAGAAGCACCTACCATAGAATAAAGATCTAGGGATTTGAATTCCAGCTTTACCACTTTCCTGGGCCCCACAAACTTGGGCAACTCACCGAACATTGCAGGTCTCTTTATCTGTATATTGAGGAGGAGGATGTTCTCTGCAGGTGGGAGGGTCTGGAACATGGTAGCTCCTCAAATACAAACTTTAAATCTGCATAATCATGTATTTGAAGCTTAAAAAAACTAGAATTCAGTGGCTCACTATCTTCCCCAGAAGTCAATTGCTCCTCTTGGTTTAGATTTTTACAGAAGGCGAGTATGTGCTTTGAAATCAAAGGTACACCCTAGATAAACCAGTAAAAGAAGTGTCACAAGGCTGCAGCCCGTGGTGGTAGGGCTGTTTATAGTGTTTGGAAAACAAGACATTTTTCTCTGAGGCAGGCTTCCACAGAGGCAAACCTGGAGTCAAGAAAGATTAAAAGTCTCAAAGGTAAAGGAAGGATCTGAATAAATAGCCCACACTGAATTACTGCAAAGGATAATATTAATAAGAGAATTAATTTGGAAGGAAATAGTGTGAAATGGCATCAAGACTTTCAACTCTGGGCACCATGGCCTTAGAAACTCAGTCAGTGTTTCAGAATCTTGCCAAGGTCCAGCCTGGGAGCTACCTCCAAAAAAGCAGGTGGGGGATGCCTGGAGATGACAAATTGCTGAGCTCAGGAGGAACTGATTGAGTGTGTAATTAAGGGGATAGTTGTATAATACTTGGGTAAGTAGAACTTGATGAGGTCAAACCAATAGGGCTTCTGGGAAAAGAGAAAGCAGTCCTTGGAGCTCTTAGTAACTAAAGAAAGCCAAAGTTAGACACAGCTTACCTGGGCCTTGTGGAGAGAAGAAGGGAAGAGATCAGGAAGGGTAAAGGTTGAGAGTGACTGCTCCCTAGATCAAAGTGTCCCAAAATGCTTCATTCCTTAGTGATTCAGTTCTAGGGATAAGGTAACATTATGAAGCGATGGGAGAAATCCTCAGAAACTAAAGATCTGAGAGGCTGTGACTTGGCCAAGATACTATAGCAAGATGGAGATGTAATGGATTCTACATCCTGATTGTGCATACAGAGTGTGTCTTGGTGTTCCACACAGATGGTGACAACTGGGAGGGAGCTGCTCTGAGTGTAAAGGAGGCATCCTTTGATCATGTGTAGGGATCAGGAAAGGAAATCATTCATGGTATATTTGTGGACAAGATGATTATATGTAGGCTGGATACTGAATCAGTTAGGCTTATTTATAACTGTTTGAATTCTTGTAGCCCAAATCCCTACCATTCCCTAGTACACAAGGCCCCATGTGCAAGGTCCCTGCCCACTTCTCCAACCTCACCCTTATTATCCTTCTTTTTGCTCTTCCCTCAGATCATGAGATGTTTTCTCCTTCATGTCTTTCACACCTCAGCTTAAATGTGACACTGCCTCATATGAGAGTATTTCCTTATGTGTTTGTGTGTACATTTAATTTATGTTTATTTTTTGCAGAGACACAATAGAAGCCCAATGGTTAAAACATATGGACTCTGCCCTGGCTGTGTGGCTAAGCTGGCTGGAACATCATCTCACACACCAAAAAAATGTTGTAGGTTCAGTCCCCTGTTGGGGAGCGTATGGGAGGCAGCCAATCAATGTTTCTCTCTCTCCCTCACTCTCTTTCTAAAATCAATGAACATATCCTTGGGTGAGGATTAAAACAACAACAACAAAAAGTCCATGGACTCTGAAGTCAGATTGCCTCGGTCAGTGCTTCATCCTTTAGGATCTATATGTTTTTGAGCAAGTGACTTAGCTCTTTAAATGCCTCAGTACACTTAATCTATAAAAAGGGAATAATGATAGTATTTACCTCAAATTTTTGTGAAGAACAAACATGTAGAGTGTTTAGAATGATGCCTGGCACAAAGAAAATGCTCAATAAATGTTAGCTATTAATAGTATTATTTTAGTGTCCTCCATCTCCCCCAATGTAATCAGCAGGAACCTCATCTGTTTTGTTCACTGCTATGTGTTTCTCCAGCATATGGATCATGACCAGCCACATAGTAGGGCCTCAACACATTTATGGAATGAATTTGCTGAATTAATGAAGTAATTCAGTGGTCATTTGTTCTTCAAGAAGGTGTTTTGTGTTATGTGGTAGGCCTCTACCCTTTTGGAATTCTTTTTAAATGGTTCACATAAAAATACAGCTGAATAAACATACAGAGTGCAGGCTGGTCACATTTACTAAAGACATAAAACTGGGAGGAATGACTGAATGAATGAGTGAATAAATGATAGGTATGTTAGATAGTCCAGGCTGATTTTTTTTTATCTTGAGCTAATATTATGAAATGAAACTAAATGGGAGATAAATAAGTTCTTGATCTCAAAGTCAATTGCTCACAGCAGGATAGGGTTTGCAGTGACCAATTTGTTCAGTATGATATATTCCTCAAAATTCAAAATGTGCTGTGGCTGCACTGGTGCCTGGAAAAAAGGAGGTAATGGTTCTGTTTTAACCTGCACAGCTAGACCACACCCAGAGAACTGACAAACAGGCTTGATAGCAGAGATAGGCAAACATGTCAACTGGAGAAGGATCATACAGCAGGAGGGGTTAAAGGGGCTATCCCATTTTTTTAATGTGAGCCCCAAAGACCACACTCAGACCAGGATATAAGTACAAGGATTTCAGGTCAATATAAGGAAAATCTTCGACATAATGATCTGGCCATGGATAAATTGGTCTACTTTGGAGGGTTTCCCATCATTGGAGGATTTTGAGCTTACACTGGCATTTAGCCAGAGTATTGTAAAGGGTTACATACCAGCTAGGTGATTGGACTAAATAATAAATGGTTTTTAAAGTCTCCACTCACCCTGAAAATCAGTGGCTCTATAATTCCACAGCATCCTTCATCTCCTGTGAACAGTGAGTCAGAGACAGGCCTCATTTTGCTTTTCATGTAGTCAGGAATAGGGCTTGGTCCTCTAATTTGATGATTCTGATCTTTAAAGAGGGAAGAGGGAAGTGCTTGAGAATCTGGTGACTTCAGTATAACCTTATTGAAGAGGTTGTTGCTACCACCATCTTGGGCCACTAGGGCTTTAAACTAGAAAATATTGAGTTGGCCAAAAAGTTAGTTTGGTTTTTCCATAAGATGGCTCTACTAGCACGTAGTTGTCTTTAACTTTATTTGAAACAACTTTGTTAGATTACCTTGTGACAGCTGTCACATCAGCATGCATTAAAAAAAATAAAAATCAGTGAATTTTTGTGTAGCCATTTTAGTATTAAAGATGGAAGAAAATAAACATTTACAGCATATTATGCTTTATTATTTCAAGAAAGGTAAAAATACAACTGAAATGCAAAAAAAAAAAAAAAGATTTGTGCAGTGTATAGAGAAGGTGCTGTGATCTATCGAACATGTCAAAGTGGTTTGCAAAGTTTTCTGCTGGAGATTTCTCAATGGATGATGCTCCACCATTGAGTAGACCAGTTGAAATTGATGGCAATTAAATTGAGACATTAATTGATAACAATCAATGTTATGCCACACAGGAGAGCACTGACATATTCAAAATACCCAAATCAATAAAGTTATTGCTGAAAATGAAAAAACGTGTCTTCTATTTTATGGAAAAAACTAAACAGACTTTTTGGCCAACCCAATAGTAGATCTTGAAAAGGCCTTCTTGCTGCCTCTACCACCATCCCATCTTGAGATTTCCACTCTGGTGCATCTTTCTCTGATGCTTTCCTCTGCTACCTTTCAGTGACCAGGAGAGCGCCTCAAGAAAGCAAAAAGACAATTTTCAGCTCCAGTTAGAACCTTCTTAATGCCCAGCCAGCACATCTTGTGAGCTTTTGCATTTACTCACTAGAGCAGCCATTTCAGGTCTCTGTATTATGGGCCCTGGGATGAATCTCCAAAATGTTCCAATAACTCAGCTTGTACTAAGCATATGTACATGTGTTACCTGATGTCAGTCTCATAAAAACTCTGCAACACTCAAATGTAAAGCAGCTGGGTCAGAGAGATCAAAGTCAATGATCCAGAAGAGGCAGAGGCAGGACTCCAACTCCCAAATTTGACCTTGGAGTCAGCTTGGTTTTCTCCCTGTATCCCCACATCTCTCCTCTGGGAATGTGGCTTTCCCTTTTCTTTGACTCCTTCACCTCATGTGGTACCTTCTTCCTTTTACTCCCTTGTATCTTCCTTTCTCCAAAGCTTACCTCCACTGGTGTTCTGGTTCCTTTCCTGCTTCTTGTGATCTTCTTGTCATCCTAGGATGGCAGGAGTTATCTTGTATCCTCAATTCCTCTCACTCAGTTGGTTCCTTCCTTTCTGTCTTAAAATAGTAATATTTCCATTATCTTAAACTTTATTTTTGCTTTCCTTCTAGCTATTATCCTATTTCTTTTGCCTAGTACTGCCAAACTGAGTATGTGTAACTCAGTAGTTCCTTTCTTTCATATCAAACCCTCTTCCCTAATATTTACCCTTGCAATGTGAATTCTATTTCTTGTACTTCACCCAAACTGTATTCTGGGAGACCAAAGCATCAGTCAATCAACTTTGGGAACCATTCTTAGTATCCTCACCTTCCTTGATTCCTCAGTAGCACTTGGCCCTATGGACCACTTTCTATTTCTTGAAAGCCACTCTCTCACCTCCCCATCCCTGGATTTATGCAACTCTGTACTTTTGTTGCTACCCCCATGATGGACCCTTTGTTTTTAATCTGGACACCATTTTTTTCATCAGTTACATGAAAAAGTTGGACTACACCATTCCTAAGGTTTCTTCCTATTCTAAGAATTTCAGTTTCTTTTCCTGGAACTTCTTCCCCCAACCCCTGACTATGCCAATCTGTCCTGACTTGGTTCTTGGCCCTCCATTTGGCTTTCTTTTCTCACTTCCATGGGGAGATAATCCATACTCATCTCCACATGGAGGAATTCATATCTCCATAGTTTGGGCAAACCACTCATCCTCTTGCCCTTATTTCCAGCTGTTCACACATAGATGCCACATCATCAGTAAACACTCAGTGCTTCCTCGACCCCCAACAAACATTCTTCCCCAACTTTCCTGATTTTTACCCATGATACCACATGCTTAGGTTAGGCAGGGCAGGAAAGGGAAGCTACAGGCTTTTAAGTTATATTATGAGGAAATAATGAAGTAAAAATAAGCACCATATCTGGGTAAAGGGATTTAATAGAGAAGGGAGACAAAATGAAACCATTCAGATTTTAGTCTCAGAAAGCCAAAATACAAAGGCAGATATGGTCCCAGTTTTTGTAAACCTGTGAAATTATAAACTCCAGAATCTGAAGGCCTACAGCTCCTTGGTCCCAGTAGAGTCCAGAATGGACTCTTAAACAACAGTCTGTGAGCATTTAGGAAAGAAAGCAGTAATCACCATTAGGAGTCAGTAGTTAAGTAAACTATTTCTTTTTTTTTTTATAAATAACCACTGTTTATATTTTGGTATGGTTTAGGCTTCTACATTTTTTAAAAAACAAAACATCTTGCTTTTGTTTTGTGTATGGGAATGTTGGCTATTATTATTATAAAAGCAAAGCAAAGAATGGTCATTGTAGAAAGAGTAGATAAAATGAGAAAAAGGAATGAGAAGAATGATTACCTTTAGGCTTACCCAGTGAACACCAGTTTTAACTTTTGAGTACATTTTCCTTGTGGCTTCTTTGCTTTTTCCCTCTCCCGTTTAGTTTCTGGTATAAAACAAAACAAAACTCCAAAGTGTTTTTCCTTGATTTTGGATCAAATTAGAAAACCCAAATAAGCAAATAAATGAATTCAAATAAAAAGAAAGAAAAATAATGTGTTTGGATTAATAGACCAGTAGATCAAAAGTTCCCAAGAAATTTGATAAAATCTTTCCAGTTAGTTTGTGTTTCTCAATATTACATGTCAGCAGCTCCCTTTTCTTCTTTTATGTCATATCTGTGTCTGTGATCACTTGTTTAGTGTCTGACTTCTTTGACAGACCATGAGCTTGGTGAGGGCAGGGTGAGACTATGACCATTTCACTGCTATAGTGATAGTTCCTAGCTTTGTAGGTACTGATTAAAAAGAATAAATACAAGACTTAATTACTTAATGGTAGATGGAAAGTATGAGCTGGATTATAATAGATTTATGAGTACAAAAGTACATTTTAAAAATAAATTACTGATTAATGTCAATCTAAAGATTAGCTTTAACTACAAAACACTTAGAAGAAAATATAGGGGAAAAACTTCATGACATTGGATTTAGCAGTAATTTAGATATGGCATCAAAAGCATAAGCAAGAAAAGAAAAAAATAGATAAGTTGAACTTCAAAATTTTTAAACTTTTGTGCATCAAAGGACACAATGGCAGCCCACGAAATGGGAGAAAATGTTTACAAATCATAAGGGACTGATATCCAGAATATATAAAAAGAAATCCTATAACTGAACATACACACACAAAATAACCCAATTCAAAAACAGGCAAATAACCAGAATAGACATTTTTCTAAAGATACACAAATGGGGGGAGTAAAAAAAAAATAAAGATATACAAATGGCCCATAAGCACATGAAACAATTCTCAATATCACTAGTAATCAGGGAAATACAAACTAAAATGAAATACCACTTCACAACCATTAGGATGACTATTATTTTTTAAAAACCTCTAAAATAACAAATGTTGGCAAGGATGCAGAGAAATTGGAACTCTTTTACATGTAAAATGGTATAGCCACTGTGGAAAAGTGTATAGCAATTCCTCAAAAAATTAAGTTGAGAATCTAGCAATTCCACTTTTGTAATTAAAGAAGCTAAAATAAATAAAAAGTTAAAGCAAAAAAAAAAAGATAAATGAAGTTAAAGTAGGAACTCAAATAGATATTTGTATAGCTGTGTTTATAGCACATGATTCACAATAACCAAAAGCTAGAATTAACCCAAGTGTCCATGGATAAACAAAACATAAAATATACGTTCAATGGAATATTATGCAGCCTTTAAAAGGAAGGAAATTGTGATACACTCTACAACATATATGGACCTTAAAGACATTATGCTAAGGAAAATAAGCCAGTCACACAAAGACAAATACTACATGATTGCACTTGTATGAGGTATGTGGAGCAGTCATATTTATAGATAATAGAATGCTGATTGCCAGGGCGAAGGTTGTGGGGGTGGGAATACAGAGTTATTGTTTACTGGGTACAGAATTTCAGTCTTGCAAGATAAAAAGAATCCTAGGGATGGATGGCAGTGATGGTTGCACAACAATGATGTACTTAATGCCACAGAGCTATACACTTAAAATGGTAAATTTTAAGTTACGTATTTGTAAACCACAATAAAAAGAAAGTAGCTCTAATTGTGAGCTTCAGAACTTTATTGTGGGTCCTTTCATCACTTGGATAATATCTTAACAGCTTTCCTTCTGACAGAAAAAATAGAACCAATACAAAGAATGTTAGAACAAGTTTCTAAGGACTTTAAGATTCTGGAATAATAGATCAAAATTAATACTGAAATTAAAGAGGAATAACTGTAAAATTCTGACTGCAGAATAGAAATAAGCAAGAGTACATAGAATTAGGGGAAATGATTTCTTTTATATGAAAATGATTATAGGGTTTTTATTTTCTAAAACTTCAAAGTAACCCCATAGCAAGAAAAAAAAGTAAACTTTCACCTATTAGTAGAACAGTTCAGATAAAAGGAAGTTAACAGTCTCACTGTGCTGATCAGACAATACTGGGGCACCAAACACTGTCTTCAGTTCTCGGTATTGTACTTTTAAGGAAATTATAAGCTATAATAAAGCAAGATAAAACTATGAGGGCTATTAGGGAACTAAAAACTAGATCTCATGGGTCTTGACTGATAAAACAGGGGACTTAGCCTTGGAAAAAAGAAATTAGGAGGGACATAACTATCTTCAACTATCAGAAAAACTGGCATGTGAAATAAATACTGTGCTTATTCTGTATTTATTCTAAGGGCAGGATTGAGATTGACAAAAAGTGAAAAGAAGCCTGATATTCTGTGTGCTAGAATTTTCTAAATATTAGAACTGATGACAGTCACCTGTCAGAATACTGTAGAGCAGTAGGTTGGTCCTTTCCTACACCAGGGTTCTATCTTTTAGTTTCTCAAAATTCTGACCTTATGTTTGACTTCTCCCTCTTCTTCTCCCCAATATCTAATGAAGTCTTAGGGGTTCTTCCTTCACAGTTCTCTTGGCTTCATCTTTCACTCTTCATCACCATTGCTAACAGCCTCACCTTCTCAAAAATGCTGAATGACTTCTGCAGGTGGCCAGTCAGTGCTTCCAGCTTTAGGGCTATCCATTGCTTCAGTCCATTCTGCATGTCCCTGTGAGGCCCATTTTATAGAGTACTTATTATGTAATTCCCCTGATTAAGATCAAAGAGTGGTTTTCCCTCTTCCCATACCATGAAGTATCTTGGCTTTTGGGGCCATTCTTTCTGTCTTTTCTATTTTTGACTTATATTACTCAAACAACTATTTTGGTTAAACTGCTCCCCTCGATATTAACTGGCCTGATTGTCTTTACCTGTTCGTTGCCACTTCCATTCCCTCATTTCTATTGTCCCTTTCTGTGTATTCCCCCACCCCCAGCTTTATTGTCGGGATCATCTCATGTATGACAACCACCACGAAATCTTCCCTGGCCACCCAAACTCACATTGATCCTTCCTTTCATTCATTAACAAATATTTATGGATCCCTCTTAGAATGCAGGCACTATGCTAAATGTTGGTGAACAAGTGATAAGCAAGAAAAACCTGGTTTTTCACTGAGTGGGCGAGATAGAATAAATAATTGCTAAAGGGACACAAACAGGGTGTTGTAACACAGAATGAGTGTGTGTGTGTTTGGGGGATGGGTGTGTATTTTGATGAGCTAATCAGAACAAGTCTTTTCTGAGGTGGTAACAAATAAGCTGAGACCTGATAGATGTGAAGAAGTCAGTCACCAGGAAGGGCTGGAGTCAAATGCAAGTCCAAGGAAACAGAGTGAGTGGGTCCTGAGGCAAGAAGAGTTTAGCATACTAGAGATACTGGAATGACAATAGTTTCAATGGAACATAAGGGGTGAGGGAAGGGCATGGTGTGAAACTGAAGAGAGGCCTAGGGTCATGTTAGAGATCCTGGATACACAAATTACATTGGGAAGCCATTAAAGTGTTTTAAGAAAGTGACTGGATTTATATGATCCATACTTTTAAAGATCACTCAGCTACTATGTCGAGAATAGATTGAAGGAGAGCAAGAGTGGAAGTAGAAATTAAGAAACTAAGTGAAAGATGGTACTTGAATAAAGTGATGGAGAAAAGTAGATGAAATTGAGATGGATTTTGGAAATAGACATAAAAGGATTTACTGATGATTATATGGAAGAGTAAAGAATTAAGGGGAGGGAGGAGGGGAGGAATGGGTGGGTGGGCTGGAATGGGAATAAAGGATAGAAACTGTAATGAATAAACTAAAATAAAAAATTAAAAAAATAAAATAAAATAGGCCAAATTAAAAAAAAAAGAATTAAGAATGACTCTCATGTTTTCTATATGAGAACTAGGTGGATAAACATGTATCAGTTACCATGATGGGAAAGTAGGGTATGAAGATTAGACTTGGGGGAAATTCAGAAGTTTAGGACTTGTTAAGTTTAAGGTGCCTGCAAGTCACTCAAAAGGCAGTGTCAAGGTGCCATTTGAGTAGCTGAGCCTAGAACTCCCATGAATAGGCTGAGAGAAGGACAGTAACTCTAGAGTTATCAGCATATAGATGTATTTAGTGATTTGCAACTAGATAAATTAGAAGAGTTTACAGAAGGTCTAAGACCAAGTCTGGGGCATGCTGTATGCTAAGGGGAATGATCTGAAGAAAGGGGAGAGATTAATAGTGTAAGTGGGTGAGAGGTCTGATCACAAGACCAATAACTTTATTCTGTATGGCCCTAAGACTATGGTCCTTATTGGCTAATTTAGTCATTATTTCTATATGGAATGTAGTAATATTGAGAATTTATTTATATTATGCAGTCATTGCTAGTACATCTCTTTGAGTAGATGCAGATTCCTTGTAGGCAGCTATTAAACTTTCGTTATACTCCATTGTGCCAGTTCAGTGCAGGATTTAAGGTAGATGCTCAATGCTTAAGTAATGGTAAGACCTTCTTATAAAGTTCCTTGCTAAAACCAACAATTCTGTCACACAATGCTAAAGATCCTTTTTTCCTGGGCCAAGTGATGCCTGGCTCATATTTTGTATGGAATGTGATCCTTGTATTTCATTAGTATTATTATCCTTTTAAATAATTACGATTATATCTTAAAGGTTTTGCAGGCACTAAGTACAATAGGAATGAAGAGAATATTGGTGATTCTCCAGCTTCACTGACAAGGAAAACACCAACTAATATTCATGGCAGTGTGTTGACGTTTCAGAACTGGCATTTAATTATTTGCATACCTTAGTATATTAAAGGTACATACACACTTGTATAAATAAATCTGTGTATATAACAATTTCTAGTAGCTCAACTCTACTGACAGCTAGAATAGAGAACTTTACAAAGCCTAGACCTTTTGCAGTTTGGAGAACAAAATAAATCACAGTAATTGATGACCCCCAGTAACCACATACATTTTGACTGAAAGGAGTGATGATGACTCAGTCATCCAGCATGGTGCTGGGCCCAGCCTGACTGCATTTGATGTGGCCAGAGGCCAGTACTCGAAGCTCCTAAAGCACAGCTGAAAGTGTAGGCTTAGATGGGGCTGATACATGGGGATAGGCAGGAGTCTCCAGGGAAATCAGCTCCCCAAGGAGCTGTGGGGGTTTCTATGTTGGAAATGGAGCACGGAGGAAATGAAAGCTCCTGGAAGTGTGGTAAAGATAAGAAATAAAAACAGAAAAAGAAAAAAGAAATAAAAACAGGTTCCCAGGAGCCTTTAACAGAAAGAACTTCGACTGTGGCAAAAAAATAAATAACAATTTCAAACACCTTGAAAACTCAAATCTACCCTCAACACTAATTAATTAGACACCATTGAGATTTATAAGTTCTTTAAGCCCTCAACCCTAGCTCCAGACACTAGAGAAGTCACTTTGTCTAGCAGAGTTGTGGGCAGGTTGTAAGGTAAGAAGAACCAAGCTTTCCATAGACTCACAGCAACCCAGTCACATCCAGTCCTGTCCCCCCTGTCCCCACTTTCCTAGAGCTGGTGTTTTTTAAACCCATTCTTTGGATGCACAGGGTCCCCTAATTGCTGAAGGTGTATTTTGCAAGGGAAGACTGGGTTTCCATGTATTTGGTGAAATAACTGAATTTTTCCATACTTCAAATATATGTGAGGAAATTATTTCTGAATCTTCTTATCTTCTCTTTCTGTGATCACACACTCACTTTCTCCCTCTAGCAGTACTGGCTGCCAACACAACTAAACACTGAGCCAGAAACTTAACAGCTGAAGTACGGTCACCAATAGGCAACAAACAGATTACATGTGTTACAGTAACCCAGGTAAGGAGACCTGTTAAAGAGGGAGAGATAGCCCTGGCTGGTGTAGCTTAGTGGATTAAGCGTGGGCCTGTAAACCAAGAGATCACGGTTTGATTCCCAGTCAGGGCACATGCCTGGGTTGCAGGCCAGTTCCCAGCAGGGAATGCACAGGAAGCAACCATACATTGATATTTCTCTCCCTCTCTCCTTCCCTTCTCCTCTGAAGATAAATAAATAAAATCTTTAAAAAAAAGAGAGAGATAATTTTTATTTCTATAATCCTCATTGCATACCTTCTTTTTAATCTATCTTAAAAGGTTATTTAACACCCTTCAATAGGAAATATGTGGCCACAAACTGTTTTTTTGTGCTTTATAAACCATTTGCTTTAAATGTGTCATTAAAATTTTACCACCAAATTAAGATTTCAGGATTTTTCTTAAATACAGGGGTTTGTGACTTGGAAAGAAATTACTGGTATGGGTTAGAGAAAAGTGGTAATAAGGCTCAAGTTATTTAAACATGGGATATATAATTTCATGTTTTTTAAAGCAAAAGATATGAGTCTAAGGATTTTGTAAAATAAGCAAGTTATACAAGTGATCTTCCTACCTTCTAGTAAGCTTTCTGAAGAGCCTATCTGATCACCTGATTCCCTTGCTTAAAACTTTGAAGTTCATACTCCTTAGTTGGGCCACATTGGGTTTACAGTGACCTGCCCTCTCACCCAAAACTCGTTTCCTACCTCTACCTCCTTTAAAATCCCATCCAGGCCTTTGTTATGCCCACTTCCTGTTTAAAGGCCCATCAACACACTCCACCCAGGAAACGTTCCTTTAAAAGTAAATTCAAAAATCACCTTTCCTTTGAGGCTTTACTATACCTTCCTCTCTGGCCTGTTGCACTCTGTCCACACTTTCATTAGAGTAATGATGATATTGTATTGTAATGATCAGTTTCTGCACGTATTTCCTTCTCCAAGCCTTAGCACAATTTTTGACACACAGGAGGCACTCTAAACGGTTGCTGAATAAATGAGTCCTTGTGTGAAATACAGCTTTCTTCTGCTCTCAGCACTCTGAAAGTACTTGGAAAAGGTAAAGGAAAATGACTAAAGTACAGACAGTTTAAATGGAACACAGCAATCACACAAGGCAAAAGTAAGACTATAGAGACCAGGACCACAGCACAACTATGCAGCTGCTGTAATTTTGCTTGTTCACAACAGCCCTGGGGTTTCCTATTCAAAGATGACTAAGAATTTCAAAAGATGACAGCAGAGCATTAAAACAAACCAGGGCCCTGTACAGCAGCATAGCTGCCCCAATGACAGCAGGAGAGTGGAGAGCCTGGGAAAAAGTTTGTATCACTTTTTTAGAGCAGGTTTAAAGTACAAAGGTGGGCAAAAGTAGGTTTACAACTATAATACAATAATTAATAAATAATTTGAGAATAATCTTTGTTTTGCACACTCATAACTGTAAACCTACTTTTGCCCACCCTATATATAAAATTGTTATTCTAAAATTTATTTTTTCATGCCCAACTTCCATATGAACCCTACAATTGTTTAATTTAGAGGTGAAGATTCTTTTAAAAAGTAAATTATTTTATTTCACTGTTTTAGGTACAATACACATACTTCTTGTTAGTTCCTAAGAAGTAATGCTATAATCCACACCCCACCAATTACCCCTGGAATGAAGAAACTCGTCATTGTTATACCTCCATGCAACACCAAAATTTGAGGGGTGGGGGCGCTGGCTGGGCTTTCACAAGATTATGTTAACATGACACATCTTTATCACCCTTCCACTGACTTGTAAAATCTAGCATCGTTCTCCATGCAAAAGCATCATTTCTCAAATCTGATTTTATTTCATAGCAATCTTAGTAAATTAGAAATTGTATATTTAACCCCAAATGAACTTACGTTTATCAGATATCATCGTGATGAAATGCTGTAGGTATATGCTGATACAATAAATGAGAATTTATGAAGGGTTTTTTAAAAAACATAACTACTTTGAAATAGGGACGCCGATTTGCACATCTGCAGGTTCTCTAGCAGGGGGGAGTGCCTGATCCCCAGGCACTTCCAGAGAGGTTCACCAGTTACAGGCCCTTAGCTCTCTCCAGGGAACTACACACCATTAGTAACTGGCACTATTATGTGCAGCAAGAGGTGGGGCTTCCCATGAAGCCAGACCAGTGGACAAATGCCAGGTCCTAAACTTCCTTAGTCAGGGCCCCATCTCATACTCTCCAATCTTAGTTGTTTCTGTTTTTTTCTATATACCTCAAAGCCAGAGAACCTAGGAATAGAGCATAAGTCATGAAATAAAATCCTCATATTACTCTCCTAATTTTCACAGCATAAACTTTTCACCACTTAGGACCATCTGAATAGATCTGATTGTGTCAGAATTCTTAAACTAATGAGCTCAGTTGTTTCATCTGCAAATGAGAGGATTATCACCGACTTCATAGGGACCCTCAAAAATGAGCCAGAGAACACAAGTGATCATCTTAGTTTCACTGTCTGGGGCTCCTGTGTTACTGAGAAAAGAAGGCTGCTGAAAGTGGAAGAGAAAAGAGCTCTCAGAGCCACTTTGTGGAGAGAAACAATCACAGGTAGAACAGACTATAGAACACCAGCAGAGACTAATTTTTATGAGTTTGTCTGCAGATGACTGCACCTGCTGCTCCTGACAGAGATTCTCACCTAAGAACCAATACACATAGAGGCCCACTCACTGAGCTAAAACACCTACAACTCAAAAGAAAGGCACACACCAGAACAAACCTAACTGCAAAGAAACAAACAACTAGTCCCTTAGGTCCCTTGCAGGATACACACCAGTGTGCTGAAGGCATGTACAGTGAGAACTGTGCAGACTAGCAGGGCTGGCATAGGGGACACTGGGCAGGCAGTGAGACGAGTAGACAGAAAGGACCACAGAAACCCACAAACTGCAAACCCATGATTTGCAGGTATAGTGAGAATATTTTTTTCTTAACAAGCTCCAGGAATATTGTAACTTACCCAAATGTCTATAACTTCGGCCTTAATTACTATACAGCATTGAAATGGCCCTCAAAAGAATTCCTAGTAAAGACCATTAATAGCATCTAGAGGTAATGTTCAGCAGTGGGAACCAGGGTTGCTCCTCTGCCTTCAACTATGATTTCACGGCTGAGGTAGGAACAGTACAGGATAAATCTACAAGAAAATTCTCAATAGCAAAAAATATGCTACCTCTGTGAAGGCACTTCATATATTGGGTTGGCTAAAAAGCTCATTTGTTTTTTTTTCCATTAAGATGGCTCTAGTGGTGCTTAGTTGTCTTTAACTTCACTCAAAACAATTATTAGATTGTATTGTGACAGCTGTCATGATCAGCATATGCATTAAAAAAATCAAAATTGGTGAATTTTTGTGTAACCATTTTAATACTGAAGATGGAAGAAAATAAGCAACATTTTCAGCATATTATGATTTCAAGAAAGGTAAAAATACAACTGAAAGGCAAAAAAAGATTTGTGTAGTGTATGGAGAAGGTACTGTGACTGATTGTGTCAAAAGTGGTTTGCAAAGTTTTGTGCTGGAGATTTCTCACTGGATGATGTTCCCACTATTGGGTAGATCAACTGAAGTTGATAGATATCAAATGGAGACATTGAGAACACTCAACGTTATACCACACGGGAGATAGCCAACACAGTTAAAATATCCACATCAATAAAGTTATTGGTGAAAATGAAAAATGTGTCTTTTGTGGAAAAAGTAAACAGATTTTTTAGCCAACCCAATACTTCCCCAAACCTGCACCCTCTCAATCAACTCCACTACACAGACGCTATGGTTCTAAGTCATGTGGCAACAGGTATCCAAAAAATGAAAAAGGCAGTTCAGTTTTGTAAGAAACAATATATTTTATTTTTCTGACACCACAGCTCTGTTGAGTGGTTTTGTACCAAATTTAATGTAGGTTACACAGAACGTTTTACGCACGAGAGGAGAGAGGGGAAGAACCACAAAATTAAAAAAAATCCTGGGTAGCTTTTAGCATCTGTTTCATTCCCACATTCATAAAATTCATTTGGGAATTCCTAATAAAAGGAAAACAAAAAACAAGGTAGGTAGGGTAGGGCATATTGGGGAAGAAAAGATGGAAAAGAAGACCCTCACGCATCCCAAAGACAGGCCTCTCCATCCAGAAGACAGGATGATGCCCAGCATGGAAGGCAAGATTTTGTCATATTTCCCCCAAATAAAACCATGTATTGCAGCTGCCAAAGGGAAAATGAGAGGAGAGAAGTGGGGGTCACCCATGGGGACACAAGGGAAGAAAACACACTTAACCAAGGTGGGGAAGGACAGGGGAGGGAAAACCAGAGAAAAATGTGATGATGGATTTGCAGACTTGGAGAGGGCGCTAAAGAGCACTTGAACTGAAAAACAAAATATCCTAGATGTTATTTTTTAAAAAAATTTCCCCCTCCCCCCACCCCTTGCTGAACTTAGTTCCTTTTTTTTTGTGCTTTTCGTTAATACTCTGCTCTGAGGTTGTAGTTTGGTTTTTCTATACACTGGAGTTGAAAGAAAATAGTCCAAAGGTCTGAAGATGGATTCTCCACCTAAAGTAAACAGCCCAGCATTCCTGTTCTCCTCTTGTCCCAAAGACTAAAGTCTCTGCTAAAATTCCTTTTACAATATAGTACAGTACACAAAATAATAAAGCCCAAAGCAAAAAACAAACCAAAAAAGAATCCTGGGAGAAGCCAGTCCTAAGGACGTAAACATACAGAGAATGGTGCAACACACGACCGATGGCAATTCTAAAGCACAGCTACAGATTCCCAAAAGTAGGTGCCATCATGGGATACCCAAGTCCACAAAAATAATTTTTAAAAAATAAATCTTAAAAAAAAAACACACCTGTTGATTAAATGAACCATTTGTTTTCAGGTAAATCCATACATTCTCGAGTTCCCCCCTCCCCCAAAGGAGCCCTCGGGTCTCTGTTCTCCTATTGCATGATCAACAGTCTCCTGGAACTCCCCCAAAGCAGCCCTCAGGACCTGAAATCTCATCTTGATAAGGATCAGCACATCCAATCTTAGCAGCTTAAAACATCATGTTTCCTGGATTGGCAGGTCCTTGGCTAAATCCACCCATGCCCACGTCAGTGGCGATGCCCCGGGGCCTCATCTGTGGGGGGATCATGATGTTCTGTTGGGGTCCCATCATGCCCTGCATGGACATCATCATGCCTGGAGAGCCCACAGGCCCAGGGTGGGTGTAGAGCCCAGCAGGTCCCCGATCCTTGCCAGGAATCATGCCCACAGCAGCAGCTGGATTGCTCATCAGGGTGGGCTGGCCGGGCATTGTAGATTGTGCTGGTGACATCATCCGATGGTGAGGTCCCATCATGCCTTGCTGGAGAAAGGCTGGTGGTCTCATTGGGTTGTGTCCTGACATGGATGGAGCTGTGCCAAGAGGGATGTCCGGAGTTCCCACAGGCCCTGGACCTCCCATGCCAGGTAATGCTAGTCCCATTCTGGGGGCTTGTTCGCCCATCATCCCCTGCATGTGTGAAAACCCAGGACCAGGGCCCTGGGGCTGTTTACGGCCTGGGACTTCACCTCGAGGGAAATATTGCAGTGTCTGGCTAGGCTTCTCAGATGGTATAATTCGAGACAGATCAAATTCAGGGATTCCGGTGGCTCCAGGTCGAATGACCTCCTGCAGATCTGGGTCTGTAAACACTGAAGGCATGCTATTCCCCAGGACAGCAAAGGAGTCAGGACCCCCTGGGCCTCCAGGCTTACAAAGTGCTGCATCTGCTGAACTCTGGGGCAGATTGCTGGGGCGGCCAAGGGGACCTTCTCCTGGGAAACCCATACCTCCCGGGAAGTTGCCCTGCCCCCCACTGGCACCATTGTGAGGGAAAGGAACCTGCTGTGGAGGAGACTGTACTGGAGGGAAGCCCTGGGGAAAGCCCATTCGTCCTTGAGGTACCATTGGAGGCTCCTGGGACCCATGCCCCATGATAGGATTGTGTGACATCAAGCCTGGCCCCATTGGGACTCCATGAGGAGGTATGTTGGGTCCCATGGCATTCGGAGAGGGCATCTGATTGGAGTGAGAAAGTGGCTGGGTCATTCCCATTGGGCTCAGGGTTGGCATCGGGACCACGGGGTTTGGACCTGAAATTCGAGGATTCTGTGTATTAATGCCCATTCCTAGAAAAATAAAAATATCAAAGGAATCAACTTAACTAAAAGCAACTCAGAAGAACTGTAATAAATCAAATTAACAAAAAAATTATTGTGCATAAGATGTGCATGGTACTATACTAGGAATATATACAACACACTACCCCTGCCCTCAATTAAGATTATAACACATTTAGGGGCAAACAAAGCAATAGCTCAGCAAGACAACATATTATTGTCTTAAATTATATGACATAGAGTATGTGGAAGACAGCTAGGAAGAAAGTCTCCTGTGTGAAAAGTTACAAATAAATATGCAAATGAGTATACAATATTCTTCATTTAAAGACATTTAATATATAAGCAAACAATTTGTCTAAATGATTTAAGTACGGTCCTTTTTTGAGAAGGAGGATTAAGTAGTCCTATTAAGTCCAAGAATCAGAAATAATAACAAAGAAACCAAACAGGCCTTTATCAATTGACATTTGGCATTATCATTTTATACTGCCTTACACAGAAAGCACTGAAATGTTAAAGAAATGGTAACTTCTAATGAAAAAGGAAAGCATGTGGGTTCTGCCATATAGTTTGGGACATTTAAGTATTTGGTCTTTCTATGCAGTTACCACTCAGTATATAAGGATGGTGTTTATGCTGTCTACATAGCATATCCAACCTGATTAATTAGGGTTGCTGATAAATAGAGAGAGTTCCTAGCAATTAAAATGGCTGAAAAAGTCATGGTCTCTCTGCGGATCACCTTCACCACCTCAGATGATTTCCTTTGGTGTTTAGTGAGATTTGGAGGGTAGGAGGTAGAGAGGAGTGAAGGAGTACAGGAAATACAGAATAAAGGAATTTTCTCTCTCTAGTTCTAAGCAAAGTGCTTCTCTAGGAAATAGAGGCTTTCTACTGTCTGAAATCCTGTGGCTGCTTGTGGTTTGAGGCTGCCCTTTCAGGAAAATACTTGAGAATTAAAGATATTTCAGTTAACACATTAAAATTAAACTGCTTCCAGTATTGCTCCAGAAGGACCCCCCCCGCCAAAAAAAAAACCCCTTGGTAACAGAAGTATCAGAACTTCTAAAAGGAACTATAAGGAACCTGCTTTCTTATAAACACATATTGAATCAAACTAATAAAAAGTTGTTATTGTTATCTTCCTCTAGTTAAGACACTTTAATTCTACTGAAACTTAAATGGTGTATTTCTCAGCTTGTTGAACCTCCATCTATTGGGTCTATAGTCATCAAGAAAACATGCAGTAAGTTTCTCTTGTCTACCACATCCTGTCTTTCTGATTTCTTACCTGGCATGTTATTCATTGATGGCAAATTGGGAGAACGAGCAGGAGGGGAGTCGTCATCTGAGCTGGCCACAGTCTTGATAGCATCATGGTATAATGGGGTGGAACTGGGCATTGCAAACTTGGACATTCGAGACATCATAATGGACAGTGGGTTCTGGGACAGAGTTGGCTCTGGAGGCATAGTGTATGGTGTGCTAGAAGACAGACTTCCCGGGATATTCACAGAGGCAGACTGGCTGGCTGTAGGAGGTGGGGGGCCTCCTACAAGCAAAAGAAAAAAAAATGGGCAGGGAATTAGATTCCTCTTGAAGGCTAGTGGTCCTATAATTATGAACTAGCAAGGCCAGGAATGAGACAAAGGAACAGGACAGTGTTATTAGACCCAGGACACAAATCATCAATCTTCTAGTCAAGCTCAGTAAGTGTGCTGAGGGAGACAGTGGTGTGATGTGGAGGTGACAGATCTGCAGAGGGGAAGACAAACACACCAAGAGTGTGTTAGAAATATTAGTCCAAGCTTGGGAACACATGGTATACCCACAACTATTTCACTGAAAAGAATGCAGAATAAATGGATTGCTCCCTTGTGAGCTGCAGTTTAGAATTCAACTCAGGGATTAGTACGCTGTGAGGTCAGACTAGCGCTCTGACCTGAGGTAATAACCCATCACCCTACACGAGTTCTTGATTAATTTATACAAGATGTCTGAACTAAAAAGGCCCGAGGGGCTATTCTACTATACAGATTTTGTGAAATGCAACACAACAAACACTTTAGCTTATAAGGTAAATATTCTATCTTATCCTGATTTTAGTCCTTCTCAAATGGAGACAGCTCAGACCTAGTATTTACAATTTACACCTCAGTACTCACCTTCCACTGACCACCTCTGGTCCCATTCACAACCACCATTATCAGTGAGAGCTTCTCCTAGCAGGAAAATACCAATAAATTGTAGCTGATCTGTGAGAATAGCAGTCTACTAAGTCTACTGTTTCTGTGGTCAACATGCATTTATGAGAACCACTGAAGTCTCTCAGAAGACTCTCTTCTTTGCTTGGAACTATATTCAGAATTTCTTGACAAAAGGGCAGCCCTTTGAAGTGGGTGGGTCTAATATTTTAAGAAGGTATATTTATTCAACGTTGACATTTTGTTTTGTCAAAATGTGTTCCCTGTGCAAATGCAAATTGTTCTGTGAAATTACACAGATTTCCCATTTCCCTTCTCCTGTAACAGTCCTATCTGGTAAATACATTCAGCACTAAGAGCCCGTTTTCTTTGCCAGGATCAGGAACTTGTGCATAACCCCATGGAAGTACTGGTCATGCACCCTGCCAACAAGTATGTCCATCTGGGCAAAGGCTGCCTACTGTGGTTGCACAATCAAGTGAGGACACCAGCTTTCTTAAAAATAAGTAAAACAGGCTTTTGCAATCTCAAGGTGCAACTATGAGGATGTGAACATACTGACCTGAGTCTACGCTTCCCAGCATGGCTGGGGAGGTCATCGTTAGGGGTGCTTTATGATTTGGAGGGATCCCAGGACTCTGTAGGGGAGGTTTTGGAGAGGAGGTCCATCCAGGTGATGGGGCAGGAAGTGATGGAGACTTGAGGTGAACAGGTGAAGCAGCAGCAGATCCCAGGACAGGTGGGGACTTAATGGAAGCAGCAGCAGCTGGGCCCGCCAGCATGCCTGCCAGCTGTGATGGAGTTTGGGGGGACTTGAGGTTCCCGGAGGGTGAACCCAACATTGGTGACTGAACTTGGCGCATCGTGGGCGATTTCAAAGGGTTAATGCCTGGGGAATGCACCTGGCTGCCTGCCACAGATATATCCAAAGGCTTCCGCCCCAGGCCACGCTGAACTGGAGCAGCTGCATTGAGGCTAGTGGGGTTACTGGAAGGATTAAGAGGTAGTGGTGGCATATGACTGAGCCGGCTGTTAGTCCTTTGGTCAGGCCCAACTGATTCTCTGAGATTCCGCAAGCCACTGTTGCTGCCTGGACCCTGAGACATGGGGAGGAACGGCCTGGGGCCCATGCCATACTCTTGCTGAGGGTGCTCACCAAATGGCAGGGGTACCATCTTCTGCTGAGCAGGCAGCATGTCTGCGCCACCAGGACGTAATTTCATCATCTCCTCAGTGCCTGCCCCAGCCTCTCTCATCTTCTGAGGTATCAACTGAGAGTTGGACCCCATGTTGATGTTTAGACTGACCTCTCCCTTCATCCCACTAGGAACCACCCCAAATTCAAGTTCCCGACCAGGGCCCATCTGTGGAGGCATTCCTTTTGGAAAGTCACCCCTGGAAGGACTCAGAGGACCCTCAACTGGTATTCGAGGAAAAATGGTATTATTCCCAGAATCAATATGTCGCTGGGAGCCTGGGATCATCCTATTCATTTCCATGCTGGGCCTGATACCATCTATGCTCATCCCTGGAGGGAGACCCAGCTGTTTCTCTGCCAGCTGCTGTTGAAAGATCTCTTCAGACAATCCCTGGGGGTTCGGGAAGCGCTCCCCTCGGCCAGGACCACTGAAGATGCCCTGACCAGGAGGGAAGTTTCGACCATCTGGGATTTTTGGCACATCATCTGGCCAACTGACTCCAGAAAGACCTGGTCTAGGTGCCGGGTTGGGGATATTTGGCCCCTCCATTTCGGAGTTTATCATCCCTGCAAAGCCAGGGAGGCGCATCTGGCTCCCTGGCATGTTGGGGTGGGGAGCTATGCCCCTCGGGGGCAGAGAATGTGGCATGTTGATCCCATCAGCAAATGGCTCTGCACCCCCAGGTCCCCAGCCTTCACTGGGGGTCATCTGGTACGGAGGGGGAGGCCCTCGGGCCACTCCTCGAGGCCCATGCTGATGGATCATCATGTCCTGGAGGGAGCACTGCTGCACAACCACTTGTTCCTGCTTTCTCCTCTTCTCTTCATAAAACTCCTGCTGCAATTTCAGCCAAGCTATCTGCTCAGGGGTCATATGATCCAAGTGGTCGGGTCCCATGGGCCCAGACTGAGAGTTCATGGAAGGTGGAACCATTTCATCTGGAGAAAAGGGCACATCTCTATGTCCTTGAGGGCCAAATGGAGCTCCCACATCTGTCCGGGGCCCAGGTCCCTTACCTAGGCTTTGGGATTGAGCCATCATGGCCTGTATTGGGCCTTCTGGTTTTTTCTGAGGTCCATCTAATACCCCAGTATTCTGCTGGGGTCCTCCACTTTGTCCTCCTGTGAATTCTTTCTCATCAGGGAAAAGCATTCGTTGGATATCTCTGAGTGTTTGTAAGGAGCGCTCCCGGTGCTCCAGCTGTTCCTGAGACAGTCCATCAGGGTTCTCTCCCAGTGTTGGGGGCTCTCCACTGGACACTGGTGGAGGCGGGGGGGCTTTGGAATCTGCTGATGAGCTATTGCTCCCCTGAGAGACAGGGGTCACTGCTCGGTTGTTGGGCGTCAAATTGGGCCCTGTACCATCTGGGGGCAGTGGAGTGGAGCTGGCAGGACTGCCTACAGAAGAAATCAGTTTGTTTTCTACTCCAGGACTATCCCGGTCAAGGGGCCGAGGGGGCGCAGCAGGCTTAGGTGCTGGTGCCGAAATGGGTGGAGTTGGCTGTAGTCTGGAATTCTGGGCAGAATTCTGGTCCTGGCTGGCTGGAGCTGAGGGCTGTTGTGTGAGAGGTTTCATGTCATTCCGAAGAGCAGATATCTGTGTGTTCTGAAGATAAACAAGATTTAAAAGGTAAAAATCATTGGTAAATTGAATAGAAAGGCAATTAAAACAGCAAGATACACTATAAAGGACTCATACCAGCCACACAAATCTACCCTGACGCTGTAGAATTGCTTGTGTACAATCCTACTTTGGACATGGAGACATTTTGGGTTTTTTTCCCCCACTTTACTGTCAAATGGCACTATCCTCCCCTGCCTGAAGATTAGGTTTCAATAACTTTATAAGCATGCCAGGGAGAGCCACTCTGCCAAAGTGAATATATTTGAGTATTTATTTCAAGGAACAGGTTTGATATCACACATCTACTATGTGTTTCTGATTCAGGGCAAGATTAGTTTCTTGGTATGTAGGAGGTTATACCTAACACCTTTTTCTTTACCTGAAAGTATAACTCTGTATGCAGACATCTCGATTAAAAGGCCTGATGTTTTCAACTGAAAGAGAGAGTACTTGTTATAGCCCCATCCTCTACCAGCCAGAAGCCACAGGCAAGGCCACCCCATTTCAGTGTCTCTTCTGGCAGAGTGATGACCAATGTACTCCTCTCCTTGAGTTTCCAAGGAGCCTGGCATCTCTGGTTTCTGTTTTCAGTGTGTGATCACTGATTCTGTATTTGATAAGAATTTGTACATTAACCGTAGTAAGATAATCTGCAGGCAGGAAGTGTCTGTGGAGAAATCTGAGGCTATCTAGCTCATGGTGTCTCTTTATCTGTTCTTTCCAATGGGCAGCAGACTGCCCTTTTTACAGGCTGGATGATTGCCTTATTATTATTTATTAAGTAGCAATGCATACTAAGCCCTGGGTAAAAGCATACTCACCTACAGCAGGTGACATGAATGCTGTTAGTATTTGGAAGAAGGACGTGTATGTTCTGGGTCTAAACTTTGGCACTGCTTGAGGTACTAAGGAACAGAACTGACCAGCCTACAAACACCACCTCAGAGATCTTACATCAGCCTCCAGGGAGCCTCATGATTTCTTTTTGTTCATTTGCTTCTACCTGTTCACTTAATCCAGTCTGTATTTCCAAAACCCTAAGGATCTTACTTACCTCTCCACCTCCTCTCTGGAATGTTTACCTGTGTATCTCTGCATAGGAACAGTTTTTGTTGCACAAACACAAAGACACATTTTTTAAAAATTATTTTATTGTTGCTCAAGTAGTCATCTGCATTTACTCAAAGACACACCTTTGAGTGTTCACGTTCTGTGACTGTGTATAAGTGTTTTTCACTTGCAGGTATCCATGCACATACATCTGCAGAGGCTGGTGTGGGTCAGGACTGGCTGAATCTACAGGACTCTGTATGGTCAAAGTGTTTTCCACATCTCTGACTCTTTAAGTTGACTGTGGGGGTCACCTTCATTTCCTTCCAGTGCCATTTTAAGTTTGGTTTTGTCAGCCAAGTTTTCTTTGCTGGGGGTGGACACTGATTTCAAGTAAGGTGACTATGACAGAAGAAATACTTCAGCACCATCCTTTCTTATACTTTTTCTTTTATTTTGTATCCTCACCCAAGGACATTTTTTTTCATTGCTTTTAGAGAGAGAGGAAGGGAGAGAGGAAAGGAGAGAAACATTGATGTGAGAGAGAAGCATCAATTGGTTGCCTCTCACAGGCTCCCTGACAGGGGATTGAACCTACAACCTAGGCATGTGTGCTGACTGGTAATGGAACCCATAATCTTTTGGTTATAGGACAACTTCCCAAACAACTGAATCACAGTGGCTGGGGACAGTACCATCCCTTTTACTTTAGATTTGGAGCAATGGTGATTTGACTATTCCCCATTTCCTGGGTAACTCCTTTTCTGATTTAATTTTATTATCAGAGAAGGTGGAGGGAAAAACTGTATTAAAATCTATCATTAAGTCCTGACTGGTGTGGTTCAGTGGGTTGGGCATCATCCCACAGACCAAAGGGTCGCTAGTTCAATTCCCAGTGAGGGCACATGCCTGGGTTTCAGGCCAGGTCCCTGGTTGGGGGCATGTGACAGGCAACCACACACTGACGTTTCTCTCTCCTTCTCTTTCTCCTTCCCTTTCCCTCTCTCTGAAAATAAATAAATAAATACAATCTTTTTTAGAAAATCTGTCATTAAGTCAATAAAATATTGGTTGAATTGCACTGTATCCTATGCATCCTAAGACAATATAAAATTTTAGTTTATATAAGTATAAATTAAAAAACATATATACAGATAAACACATATTTTAAATATTAGATATGTCCATCCTCTGTCCTTGCATAGTAGAGATGCATGCAGAAAATGAAATTTCTTTTTCAAGTCTAGGAAAGCCCAAACTCTGTTAACAGAGAGGAGCTTTGTTGATATACAACATATACAAAATGTCATCTATTTTATTTTGAACTGTCACTTCAGTCATTTATTGCCATTTAACTTTTCCCATGTTCAAGAGTAATCCCAGTATTAGATGTTATGCTTCCTGAAAGCTGAGTCTGTCTTGAACCTCATAGTGTCCCCACAGCATTCAGTGAAATGCCTTAACAATGCCAGACACAAAAAATATCTTTTGGTTTAATTTGGAACACTACCTATATTAAAATAACTGCTATATATTTTTTCTAATGTAGTTAATGTTAAGTGCTTTAAGTTCCAGGTAGGAAACAGACTCACATTTGTTATAATTTTGAAAATACCAAGCAATAAAAGTATTGGATACTTTTAATTACTCTTATTTTGAAATAAATAAGAATCATTTTGCAAGTCACCAAGGCTCTGATTTATTTATGACCTTATGCTTCTATGACTTTATGATTTATTGGCATGTACTCCACTATTATAGTTTTAGTTGTTGCTTTTTTCTGTTCTTCAACTAACTCAAAGAGTGTTTTTTTTTAATCCTGCTTTAATGACAGGGCCTGAATTTAGATTTTCTCAGAGATAGTTACATGAAGGAAATCCTAAAATATCTATCTAACTCCTTTTTTATTTTCCATTTTTTCCCTCCTAGTAATTCATCAATATTATCAGCTGGCTAGTAGAAAACGCCAGTACAGTGTGACAGGCCTCAAACCACAATGCCAAATTTAGGTTAAATGCCCAGAATGTAGTTTATAACATCAAGACTACTGCCCTATGGATGACATTCTCCATCTCCCACCTTTAGTCAGAACCTTTAAACCATTATATCAATTCCAAAATGACATACCAGGGGGGCTGTGCTTCTCTCTACCTTGCTGTTTGACATATTCTGGATGTGGAAAGAGACGATTGTTTCAACCTGGCCCTTCAATACTGCTTCTGCAGCTCTGCAAAGACAGAAATGCACACACAGAGGCTTGTTTCTAGTTCACCTACTCTAAGTCCAAAGCACTTTTACCCCATACTGAACTTGTAAGAGAGAGGAAGGAGAAGTATAAAGAACCACCAGAAATGTTGAAGAAATCAACAGAAATACGTTATCATTATACAAGAGGGGACCCAAAAAACCCCTGCAATTTATTTATAAAAAAGTACATATTTATTCTTACATTTTAAACTTCGGTCACCTTCAAAGTACTCTCCATTTGATGCAACACACCTATCAAGACTTTCTTCCACTACTCAAAAACAGTTTTTGGACTTTTCGATTTTGATCCCTTTTAGTGCTTCTGCCATTTTTTGTTTCACCTCAGCAAAAAATTTCCCTTTGAGGACTTTTTCATTGGGGGAAACAAAAATGTTACTTGGGGCAAGGTGAGGTCAGGTGAATAGGAAGGGTGGGGCACAGGGGTCATGCCCTATTGGTCAAAAACTGCTGAACATTCAGTGCAGGGGGGCAGGTACGGCAGGTGTGCTCATAAATCTCCCATCATGAAGTGGGCAAAGGTGTTAAAAGAGTCTTCAAAAAAAATTCACTGACGCCTAATGCAGCCACTCACAACACCACCAGCTGGTGCACTGATACAGATATGTTCCTAGAACACTCATCTAGTGGGGGGAACTCTATACTACAAGGGGCATGGCCTCTAGAAGATAATTTGCTTTGGGGGAGCCCCCTCTCATATGTCTACCATTTACCATTAAACTTCTTGAAATTAAAAGATAGCCATTAGCAAATCTCAAAAGAGGCATTAAAAAAAAACCCCAAGATTTTCTCCCTCAAACCAATATACCAGTGGTGGGTATTTTATAGAGAATCCTAGTTCAAAATCCCAACCTGAGAAGGGTGAACATGAAATCTCATAATACCTAATGATACTAAGGCTGTCAAAATTCACTTTGTGCATTAAGTTTAAAATCTGAATTGAAAAGAAAGTCAGAAAACTGTATGTAGGCTATTTTCACATTTTTAATAGATAAATAAGTAAAAATCCATTGTCCCATCCATCCACCAGAAACACATGTACCAAAATGTTCAGAGTAGTTATCTTGAGGAATTCCAGAGATATTTTTCTTTTTACTTACATTTTTTAATTATTCCAAAATAAACATGTATTTACTTATGTCATTTAAAAAAAGAATACGAAGGTATAAAAAAGTATATGGCATAATCAATCCTTTTCATGTTTAAAAAGGTATATATGTATGTTTGCATAAGCACAAAATATTTCTGGAAGGAAAGCCAAGGAAGTTATCATTGTGGCTGCCTCTGTGGAGCAGGGCTGGGGAGGTTTTATATTTTATTTTACCTCTTTCTATGCTATTAACTTAAGTGTGGGGGGTGGGGGGAGAAAAGGATCAATAAGAACTTAGGTGCCCAAACATGCAAGCCAAGTCAACAGCAAGACACAGTCATCAACTTACTTATTGGCCATCTCAGTAGAAAACACATACACCACTTTGGCTGGAGTCTTCTGAGCAGGTGTGGGCTCTGTGACAGTAGTCTGGCCATGGGAGGGGGTAGAAGACCTGGGGGCCGTAGCATTTGATGGGGTCATCGAGTGTGGTGTGTGGTGTGAATCCTGGGACTTTATATGGTCAGCAGAATTACATTCTGAAAGAATGAAAAGACTCATGTCATAGAAGGAATAAAACTCTTTTCTGCCTGCATATACAAATTCCTAACACAAACCCACCTTGAGAATTTTGAGGAGGAAGTACCTTGCTAAGAGGAAACCTCTTTTACTCAAAAAACGGAAATAGGCTTCTCTCTAAATGACTAATTATAAAACATTCTTCCCCCATCTCCTCTACCATACATCCTTCAGATAGTAGCATAAACATCTCTTCTTCCTGGAAACCTCTTTGAAACCTCTTGAACAGTACCAGATACCCCTGCTAGTTGAACCCAGAGCTCCCAATTTCTCTTATTTTAGCATTTAGCATTTTCCAAATGTTATCAAGATTGTTTAATGGTCTGTCTAGGTGCACTTAAATCCTTCAGGAGAGCAACTGTATCTGTCTTCCTGGCCATGGCACCACCCACACCCAGCACAGTGCTGGCACTTCTAACAGGCTTCCCACAAACACCTGAGGGAGGAAGGAAAGACAGCTGAATATTCAGCCAGGTTTTCATTTCTAATTTGGGTTTGAGAATCATGCTTCCACTTCTTGAATACTAACTTCATGTTCTGACCTGCAGTTAAAGAGTTTTGGTCTTATACCAGGAGAAAAAAGGTCTAAAACCACAGCCACTGGTTCCATATTCTTGCTGGATCACTCCATTTTTGTGCCTACCTGATCTCTATCTCATGTACTCACTCACTCCTGCCCCACTGAAATCAGCTGTGACAAACTTAGTTTGTCACAAAGTAACAAAGTTAGTTTGTTACTTTGCCAGGACTAGTGCCAGGACTTCCCCTTGTGCCTACAACTCTGGCAAAGTGGCAAACAGATAGCACAAAACCCACATTTTGGAGGATTAACCTGATGGAGAAGAAAAGGAAAGGCTAGAAAAACTGCTCCAGTGTGGGCCACTTGCATTGACTAACTGGAGCTACTGGCTTGATACTGAAGCACATCCATCAGAACATGATTAGGGTCATGGAACATGTGGCCATAACCCCCAAAAACCTGCACATCCTTCAGAGCAAGAGTTCCTCAATAAGGTGGTTCCAAACTATACAGTATAGGAAAATGGGAAGAAACAGTTCCATCTTAAACTGCAAACTCCTGAATCTGACACCTACTCTCCTCACTTGGCTATTAGGTTCTCCAACATCCACCAATGTCAGAGGCCTTCCCTCAGGAATACCTACATCCCTCTGAGTCTCAAAGATCTTATAGACATACCTTTAATGTCAGAGTCATCGTTTGGAGTCCCAGGATCTCTCTGATCAAAGGAGTCGGCGGAAATACTTCGCTCCCTTTTCCCCTTGCCCTTGGCAACATTTCCAGCCCCATTCTTCAGCCCCATGCTCCCACCTGGGCCAGGGAGCGCTTTAGGGGTATGGCCCCCACTCTTGGAGTCACAGGGGGATGGCTGGGATTGGCTGGCTGAGCCCCCCTGTTTACCCTGATTGGAGAATTTGGAATCCAGCTGGGGGTTTCCAGATGGGGACATCACTGTAGGGGGACGAACCATCACCTCCTGCTTTGACTTAGGGCTACTAAAAGAGACAAATAACAAAGGGAGATCAGACACTGGATATAGCTGGTCATCACAAATTAGGGTGAAGCAGAAGCAGTGGGGTGGTTACTTGAAGCCTTAGTAACTACTCCATGTTTCACCTTAGCAACTTGCTTGTTCTCTCCACCCCTGCTCCCATCTCAGAGAGGAGGACCAAACAGAATGGCCTGCCACATTGAGACCCATCTCTAGGGCTTCTGTCATAAGGACAATGGTACACATAGTCTTACACTAAGACTAGTGCAGAGTAAACAAATAGGCATCATGAAGATCAAAATACTACCCACACCTGAGCCCCCGGCAGCTGATGACATGGGACAGTTGTAACAGGTGTCCAGCTTCCCTGCTGGAAAATACAAGCAGGTCCAGAAGAGTGTGGAAACCCTCTGTGACTGGCAGGTTAGGAAAACCCTCCAGATCTAACCCCTATCTCCCCAATAAGCAGCATCATGCAGAGCAAATACACTAACCACTACCCCCAGGGAACTATGAAAAATTCTTGCAAAATATCAGTTTAAGTGCTATGGACCAGAGGGAAAAGCTTCACAGGCCAGGGGCCATTGTTTTAGTTCTGGGACCTTAGCTCTCCTCACTATTCCAGGCCTCAGTTCCCTCATTTACCAAGGTGAGCACATTGTACTGAGTAGTCTTTAAGGTCCTTTTGTTTGTGCTCTGGTGAGGAGAGAGTGGCAAGAAGAGGTCAAGGGATGATGGACAAAAGAATAGCAAAGGAACACTATGAACATAAATGTTGCCTGTTTACTATCCTATTACTACTTACTTATCTATTTTCTCTTCCTTTCCCCATTTGGTTTCATTTACTTATAGTTCCACACACTGGCCCCCCTACAACATCCCCAAGTGGTCACAGGCGCAGCCCTTGCCCTTACCTCTGTGTGTTTCCTGATGGAGAGTTCCTCACTTTCGGGTTACTGGAATGCATTGATTGAAATCCTGAGCCTGCAGTCACAAACAGGGACGGGCTCCCCAAGTTCGTCTCAGGCTACAGCAGAAATGGATACTGAGGGCAGTGGCAGCGGCCCACTGCTTATTGGGTGTGTCCCTTAGTGCTGGCCACCTATATGCCTTTTTCCTCTTTGTTTTCCTCTGCTGTGGAAATGGGTCCTTTCCCCTTGCAGCTCCAGCATTCTCTGGGTGTGTGCCTCCTGCTGCCAAAGGAAAATCTCGCATCTCCAGGGCACACTGCATGAAAAGTTCACCCAAAAAAGAATCAGGCAAAAACACAGAGACACAGAATACCCTTAGAACAGGATCAAGGTTAAAGCACTAGCCAACTCAACAATATAGCAGCTAGATCATTCCTCAGCTTCCATCAGGGTTAAAGGACAGGGTGATGTTCATATTCTGGCCAAAAGGCTCTGGTACTAAAGCAGCTGAAGAATGGCTAAGACTTTCTGCCAAGCATACCAGCCCACCCAAGCATCACGTACCAGGCATTTGCAAGCAGATATGAGAAAAACATTTTTATCTTGAGCCACACATTCTCTATTACACTTCTCTACTTCCAAATACAAAACCCTCAAAAACTTGAGTTTTTACTTTTTCAAAACAATGCTTTGAAAACCATGGGTTCTCCAAATCCATAGTAACTATCTGGTGTTTCACCTTTGATGACAAACAATTCAACTGAAATGGAACAAACCCATCCCAACTTCAAACCATGAAACAAATTAATCTATGCTTATATTCTCAGGGCCTCAGGGTGGGGAAACGTTAAAGGAGATTATTTCTGAAATGAACTATAGAGCCAATACTAAATACATCAGTTATTCTCTCTAATTTCCATGATCTTTCTATTAAGTTATGTCAGTATGTGTCTTGTGTTCTCATTGCTTAATGACAGGGATTACAGGCATGGGGAGCATGGGAATGATCCATAATGCTGAAGGTAAAAGAACATCTTTGTAGGTTATGATATTTTAGAGCCAATTTGCAAGGCTAATTTAAAGCACAAAGGTCAAGAAAATATTCCCAAACCTAGGCAGAGTACAAATGAGAAAGACCTTCATTTAGGGAAAAGATGGTCTCTGTGTAACCACTATTCCTTTACCTCCCTCTATGCCTTCTGATATTTCACCAGTGGTGTGTAGGACTAAAGAAAAAGGATATTAAATACAGGATAATAGCTGAAGAATCAGGGGAAGTAGCTCAGGTGTTACCGCTTACATATACTTTGGGAGACTCAAGAACTGGACTGAAATTGGTAAGATTAGTTATATTTGAGGTTTTGGCACCATGTATGTTTACTGTCAAGTGTGAAATGTCTACTTCTTCATTTAGAAATGTGCAATAGTCCCAGCTATTTTACCTGAGACACTGTGAAAGGAATATATGGAAGTTCTGAGACACACAATTACATTCTTTTCTTTTTACATGAATAAAATGCTATGAAATATCTCTATGCTGACCTTAGGGAGGAAGTATCTCCCAAAACATTTTGGCCTTAATTATATTTAAGGTTGTATTTTTATCCCCTACCACCTTCCACATTCCCCCCCCTCAGATTAGCTTATAAAATTGATTGTGGTGGTCAAGTTTGACATACACAATCATAAACCATTTTGTAACCTCTCACTAAATCACTGGTAAAACAGACATAGCAAATGCATCTTGAATGGAGAAAGCCATCAGAAAACATTTACCTCGAGAAAAGAAAAGCTGTTACCACCTATATAGTCCCTTTCTGTAACTTCTTCTGGTACTTTCTGTCTGCATCATACCTTCTAGCACTCAATCATATGTTGCATTGAATAGTTTTATGTGTATACTGTACAAACACTATGTTCTTTGAAGAAAAAACCTTGTTTTAAAGTTCTTTGATTTTTCTAAAGTACATTTTATTGATTATGCTATTACAGTTGTCGCATTTTTTTTCTCCTCCCCTTTATTCCCCTCCACCCTGCACCACCCCTTCCACACCAGCATTCCCCCAACTAAGTTCATGTCCATGAAAGTTCTTATATGTACATATAAGTTCTCTGGCTTCTACATTTCCTATACTATTCTTAACTTCCCCCTGTATATTTTGTACGTACCATTTATGTTCCTTATTCTCTGTACCTTTACCCCATCCTCCCCCGCACCCTGCTGAAAACCATCCATGTGATCGTCATTTCTGTGATTCTGTTCCAAAACACTTTTATTTTCAAAGTGACCTGGCTCTTTGCCCTAAGTCATCTCCTTACCATTACGTTATGGGTGGAGAGACCCACAGAAGGCTGAAACAAGCATGTGGGTTCACCCAGTGATGGGAAAACACAGGTGTTTCAACCCCTAATCTATGGGAGTAGTTGAAATGTCACCACAGCTTTAGTCTTCCTGACACTTGAAACAATTAAGCAAAAAATCTGCCAAGTATCTTATCACATAGTTCTAAAGAATAAAATGAAGCTCTTTAGCTCCTACATTTGCAGGTTGGTGCTCAACTGTTTACTTTTAAGGATTGGAAAAAATCTTTCAAAAAATGATTAATAGCCAGAGAAAGATTATTTTTCCCAACGTAACTGAATCTCCTAACTCCTTAGATCTATATATATGTGTACCTCTTTGCTTCTTAAAAAATACTTAAAACACTTAGTATGTGTCAGTCATTCTTCCAAGCATTGTCCATATATGTTCACTCATCCACAATCACCCCAGAAGGCAGGAACCCCTGCTATTCCTATTTCACAGATGAGAAGACTCACTCTCTTTGTTTCCAAAACAGCACACTTTCCTAGGCTTCCTTCCACCTACCACTCCAGTCCTTCTTTGCTTCCTTTGCTGGCCCCTTCTCTATGCAATTTCTTCAGTTTAAAGTTCTCCAGGACTATACCCTGGGTTCTCTTCTCTTCTCATTCTGTCAGTTCTCACCATGCCAACAACCCCCATTCTTGTATCTCGGTCTGCAGACCTACACACACAACTGCAATCTGGCATCACCCTCCACATCTCAAAGTTAACAAGATCAAAGATTGAGTCTTCTTCTCTATCTAGCCTCCCTCCCAAAAACATTTTTCCCTTGATCTTTCACATTTTAGTAAATGGCACCTTCATCCACCCACCTATCAGTAATGTGGGGTTCATTCTTGACACCTTTCTCCCTTATTCCAACCTAAATACTAAGTTTGAATATTTTTGCTGAATTAAGTCTCAGCCTCAGTTGTTTGTTCTTCAGAGAGAAAGGATACCTGAAAGCCACTGATATGCATGAAATTCTCCATTATACTCTCTTAAGAGCATCCTGTGTTCTTTAACCTTTGCAACATTTTCCATGTTTTGTAATTATGTGCTACATTCATCTCTCTCACTAGGCTGCATGAAGGCAAGGGCCAAGACTGGTATGTTCATCCCTGTAATCCCAGCATGTACCATATTATCTGGCACATGGAGATTTTCTCAGAAAATATTTGTTGAATAAAAATGGAAAATTTCCCCCAAGATCATTTTTCTAAGTCAGGCATGGTTTCTAGTGTTATCATCCATCAGGCTACTCACCAAACCCCCCAGGGTCACGATATTGCAGTGCTCATCCTGGAGATGAGAAGTTGGAGAAGTCCAGGAACCCCTGGCTCAAAGATGACCCTCCCCTGGATGAGAATAAAGTAAAGAAGAAAAATTCCTAAGTGGATTTAATTGTTACTGAATATCTAAAGAGACGGACAGGTTCCCTATTTAATCTAGAATATGAGTTTAAGAGGAAGTTGTCATCTCCCATGTAAATAGAATCGGTATAAAGGATATATTACTCAATCAGTAAATATTTCAAGGCCCTGTGACTTTCCCTCCTTCCCAACTGCACATTGTATTTTCAAAGACTGGAGAAATAATAAGTATAAGTAGTACTTACTTCTTGTAAGTATTGACTTCTATTTTTTAAATTTCTGGGCATTTAGTAGGAAAAAAGACTATTTTTGCTTCTGTACATTCCTTATTAGTATAGAGAATTTAGAACTAACTATAAGTGAGACTAAATTCCAGACACGCTTTTGAATTCAGAAAGTGAATACCATTCACAGCTCCTCCCTGCTCTCAACTGTAACTCTACATGGTGAGCATTCAGCAAGAAAATTTATTTCCATATACTTTTTGGGGAAGATAGGGCTGAACAACTGGGCCACATGATTTCCTTTGCTTGAATACCTACTATGTGCAAAATGCTATCCTAAGGTGAGCTATATAAGTCAATAAAAGACTGACGTACTAATCAAGTGGAACAATGTCCAACAAGAGTCCTTGTAAATTAGAATTATATCACTGAGCCTCCCCCTTTGCCCAGAATTCATAGTTTTGAAATTGCAAGGAAGAAACAAGTTCAAGAGTATTCTAAGGCCAAATTATTTAGGAAACGTTAAAAGAAGGTTCTACAAGGTTGCTCCAAAGTTGTAAATAAATTTACAAATTAATCTAACCAACGCCAGAATCACCTCTATGATTCCAATTTCAACTCTTCCAATGATGCTTTTCCACTTTCCTGCTCTAAGAAGTCAAGTTTATTACAACTATGTCATATTTAACAAATTTGTCTAGGCTATGACCATTACTCCATAAAAGGCATAGCATCAAACTTCTAATATGGAACTAAAAGGCCTCAGGATTCCATTCCTCACTCATTCTTAACTTTTGACATGCCAAAAAGTACATGAAAAAGTACACAATAAAAAGAACCAATCTTTCCCCAACATGTGGTAAAAAAAAAAACAAAAAACAACTATACAATTGGCATGTACAGAAAACGTTGGTGCAAACAAAATACTACTTTGTTCTCATACTCACAGGGTAAAAGTGTACATCTACCATCCTTAAAGCTAACAAACTTTAAGCAAGCATATCAAAAATGTGCATCAAGCTAAAGCACTGACAAAATTCAAGCATTCAAAATGAATTTCAACTACCATCATTTAGAGTAATAGCCCCTCAAAGTAAAATTTCAACACAAATGCTCTTTTTTTAAAATTAAATTCTCCCTGATTCCCAGCTACCCCCAGGAATGTTCTCCATGGCCGCACAGTCTTATATACAGAACATTATTATAACATTGATAAAACTGAATCCCTCTGATGTGCGGGCAGGGAACCCCTGGAAAAAAGTTCATCATCTCAGCACCCCACAACCACCAACAGAAACTCAATAAATGCAGCTAGATAAGTCAGGCTGACCTAAATGCAGATGGATCCATGTAGGATAATGAGCTGGGGCTTTGCACATTGCTACATTGCCTCAAAGTCACACCACCCAATTATGACTTGACACACACCTGTTTAGCTCCTCACCACCTGCCTTTTCCTATGAGGTGCATTATTGCACAAGGCCCTAGTCACAGAAAAGTATAAGGTAACTTGCACTGACAGTTTTGCCTGCCATTTCAGATGACCTCTGCCTCGGGAACTGCTATAATAATAAATAAAACATGTATTTTTAACTTACAAGAGACTCTATAGAAAAATACACAAAAAAATACAACACACTCAGACTAAATCCCAGAAGTAATAGGCTTATCATCAGGCTCTTTACCTTTCGAGATGTCCAATTTGCTCTCTCTTCTACACTGGGACAAAGTAACTTTTCCAGGAATGATCTCTGCCTCCCACACAGATGGGAAGTTTTAGGTCAAAGTGGAGTGACACCAGTTAGTCCCACATTTAGTCCTACAGGGATGGGAAGAATGGAAAATTTCATACTCCAATTAACACCAATTGCAAGAAAAAAAAAAAAAAACACCCATTCCCCAAAGCACTGAGAACAAAACAATATTTGGAATGATTAGGAAGGTCTAGGTCAGGGGTGTCAAACTCATTTTCACTGGGGGTCACATCCTTCAAAGGCAATAGTTTTAGGACTGTATAAATGTAACTACTCCTTAACTATTAAGGAGTTGAAAGTACATTCGGCCCTTTGAAGGCGACCACGAAGCTGATGTGGCCCCCCATGAAAATGAGTTTGACAACCCTGGTCTAGGTCAAAAATAGGAAAGGAAGGCAAAACCACTAAAGCTCAAAATGCAAACTGCAGCACTATAGCCCAAATCCATCCCAATCAAGACTTGGGAAGTTTAGAAACAGCAAAATCCACCAGATACAAAAGCCTCATTCTTGTTGTTTTTTACTTTCTCCACAACCAAAAACAGTCACCACTGGTTGCAAAGTGGCCTTTTATTTCATATCTTTTCTATGCCCTTTCTTTAGCATGGAGGAGATGCTGAGAAAATATTTAAAAGCATAAAACACAAGTGGCTATAACTTAACTTTCGAAAATCAGTTATCTAGAGCAGGAATTCTTCACCTGGGATCTACTACCTCAAGGGATCTGTGAAGAGACTTGCTAGTGGAGGGGAGCTGTGAACTTGCTGGGGAAAACTTTCATCTTCATAGTCACTAACCTCTAAGTAAAACTTAGCACTGCCTTTAATTGTGAACATAGGTGACAACTGGTGTTCGCAGTATTAGCAATCCTGTGACTATGACACAAAAGAAACCACAAAGACACTTTCGAATCACATTACAGTTGTTGCACATGTGGCCACATAGTATTTATATTCATGACTACTTCAAAATTATAGTATCATTAGACCTGCTGCTACTTTTTGCTATTTACTGTTATAAAGAAGCTTATAAATGACTGTATCACAACTGTTTAACCTTTTAGGAACTGTTTTCATGTCATCTGTAATTCTATTTTATGCATTTAAAAAGACATAATTATCAGAAGGGGTCCTAATGATTCATTAGATTGCTGAAGAGGTACATGGGACATAAATGGTTAAGAAACCCTGGTCTAGAGTAAATAAAGTTTCTAGATCCTAACATCATAGTCACCAAGGCAGACAGACAAGTAAATCATTCCACCAGTATTATTTCATATTTGAAGAAAATTAAGCCACTAAGAGACCAAGTAACATGTCCAAGGTCACACAAATTTAGAGTTGGTATCAATCTCAAGTTAGCACTCACAGCATGCATATTCCCACTCTTCCACAGGGACCTTTGCTTACATTCTTACAACTGTTGTCATTATTTCTGTCTTGCCACTAAATGGGGAACAGATATCACCTCTCAAAACTAATAAAAAACCAAAACCCAGACAATAGAACAAGACAGATGTATAAGCTACTCCTTTTTGTCCCTTAATCGAGTGTGCTAATAATTGCTACAAATGATGAATTTGGTGTGTTCCTGAGACAGGTTTTTGGAAGTGAGAAAAAGGTTGTGCTATGTAGTAATCTCTCATTCTCAGAAGTGTTCAAAGCACTTTGCAGATAGGCATTAACTTGCTAAGCACTGCAATAAGTTACGAGTGATCTGGACAGAGGTATCACCACATCATAAGTGGGAAAAGAAAACTAGAGAATAAATGAGATTTGTTCAAAGTGACACCGAAGCCAATAGGAGAACTAACTTCCTGATTACTCTAACCACTATACCAAGTCATCATGATCAAATACTTGGTTAATTATAATGCTTATGAAACCTCTGTACTTTCTTCCCCTACAAGCCAGAGAGCATTTTCTTTTGATTCAGAAGAGCAGACACTTCCGAAGGCTACAGGGAAAATATCCCTTAAAATAAATTCCAATGTGCATAAGTACTATTTTTTTCACTTATACTAGTCATCTAAGAACCTAGGTGAGGAATCCCTACCTAGCTCAAAAGCTGAATTACATACAACTTGCCTTATATAAAAAGAACAGTATGGAAATTGTTCCTTCATCTTTTAGTCAATCACATTCTTATCTATCTACTATATCTTATGGAACTATTATCATCTTACATTAAAGCTGTTATTACAAAGTAATATTCTAATGGTTTAATACCATTAGACCCCAGGTCCTAAAACTATGCAATGTCACCCCTGTTTCAATTTTGCATTAAATTTTCTCTTCTTGTCCAAACCACCAATTAATAGAATCCTCAGTCCTCAAAGCATTATGCCATAGCTTAAGCCTTTTTCACTCTTAAGATATCTTTATTTCTTTTAAAGATTTTATTTATTTTTAGAGAGGAAGGAAGAGAAAGAATGGGAGAGAAACATCAATGTGTGATAGATACATCAATAGGGTTGCCACTCATACACCCCCCACCGGGGACCTGGCAGGCAACCCAGGCATGTGCCCTCCGGGCTGGTAATTGAACCTGCTACCTTCCAGTTCGCAGGTCAGCACTCAATCCACTGAGCCATATCAGCGAGGGCTGAAAGAGGTCTTTTCTTAAATTTGTACTCAGGACCATAACATTAGTCATACTAACATTAATTTCTTTGCTAAAATTTCCCAAATTACTAGCTCCCAGTCAAAAAAGTCAACAGAACTATTACTTAATAATCTCCCTAAAGAATCAAAGGTTCTTAACCCACACATCAGTCTTACCACCAATATCCTTTCCCCCCTACCCCATCTCTCAATTACTTCACCAGTTATCCCACCCACCTGCTAAATCTGATTCATTGCTTTGTGAACGATGTAAGAGTTCAAATCTCTGGCTCAAGAATGAACACTTAATTTTTGAATATATCAAATGTTAGCAAATACTCCACCACGTGCCACTGATCCAAAGGTATCATCCAAAGGTATCACAGCCACTCAAGCATTTTCCCACTAAAACACTGGCAGGGACCTATCCTTGTTTGCCTTAACCAAAGTCTAACATTCCCACCTGAGTCTCTCTCCACTAAGAGAGAGTTATGTCCATTTCTCTACCTTGTCTAGTAACTTTTTAGTCCCCAAATGGGCTGCAATTTAGGCTCTAAGTCACTCCTCTCCAACACAGACCAGGGCCCTTGGAGAACAGATTTCAGGTGTGGTCCTTCAGGCTTAGGCGCCTTCACATAAGACCCCCAGAAACACTATTACAAGGCCTCTGGCTCTTCCTTCTGAACATCATAACCTGCTGCTGTTTCCCTTAGGGTATATCCATTTCACCAGGCTCACCCAACACTAACTAGTCTCATCTTAATAGTGTTTGCAACTTTCAAAGGTCACTGACTGGGGCTCCACTGTGGAAATCACTGGTGTGTCCACTACCCCCATAATGACTTGGTGACCATCACTACCTCACCTGCTTGAGTCCTTTTACTACTCATGGAGTCTTCTTGGCTTTCACTTTCCCCCACCCTTCAACAAGTCACTGGCCTGCAAAGTCCCCTTACCTCTCTATCCATTTTCGGGGACTTACAGACCCCACCAAACAACCCGAATTCCCATTTTTAGCTCTCCATTTCGCCCCTCAAATGCCCCTTCATCCCAGGACTCTAGGAGCGTCCCATCTCATTTAGCTTCTCCAAACACTGCTTGAGACATAACCTAAAAAAATCGAGGTGCCTCCATTTGACCCCACCGCTCAGGTTAGAAGACACCCCTCACATACCCCCACAGGTTTCTCCAGACTTAACTCACTAAATCCGCAACCTCTACCCCCTCCTTTTCTCCCGTCCCCGCCTCCCAGTTCGACGGCTTTCAGCAGCCGTGGCTGCCCCTGCCGCTAAACCGGCTCAAAACACGCGGACGCGGACCCGTCTCCCCCAACCCACCCCTACCGCCTTGGCTCCGGTCCTTCCCCTCCCCCTTCCCCCTGAGGTGCCACTTACCCCCAAGGCAGGAGTGGGGGAGGGGAGAGGCGCGGAGTAGGGGAGGGGCCTCGGTCCCAGGCGGCTCTCAGCCCCGGGGGGCCGGGACTAGGGCCAGGGCCAGGGCCAGGGCCAGCGGCAGCAGCAGCGCAGCGTCTCCCCCCGGTGGCGGCGGCGACGGTGGCGGCGGCTCCGTCCCACTCCCGCAGACACACATAGGCTCCATTGTCCACCGGCACCTCCCCCTTTCCGGCTCCCCTCTCCCGGTACCGCCCCTTCCCCCTCCCTTCTGCCCTCCCCCTAGCCGCACCGCGCCAAGAACTGTACTGCCAGACCCGCCCCAGACTCAAGCGGAGTAGGACCCCCTCCCCCCGGCCTCCACGTCCCATAAGGCAAAGGAAAGAGCCTGCCGTTATCCGCCTCAGCGCCCGGCCTGGCCGCAGGGAAGGACCCACCCCCATCCAAGGGAATGTCAGTTAACCCCCTCCCAGAACGCGCGCGTTGGTACCAACCCGGCCGCTTCCTCCTCCCACTCCCCTGCCTTCTCAGAGAGGTACCGCCCTCGCCCCGCCCACTCAAATAGCCCCGCCTTCTAGATCCCCGCCCCTCCCTCCCAATATTTTACTATGGGACCGCCCACCGCCTGCACTACCTCCTTGCTTGGCGTGGACACTCCCATCGAATTCCCTCCCCAATTAGTCATCAGGCCAGAAGAGACGCCTACTCCCCACCTTAAAGCGGCAGAGTACTTTTTCTCAACTGAACCCCACCAAGGGCCGGTGGGGTGGGAGTTACGGCCAGGGAGGGTCTCTTCTTCCCAGGCACACACTAACCCAGACAGTCCCACCAACGCCTTCCGCAGCACTAGTGAGCAGCCCAAGGGGACTGGGAAAAGTGTGGAGGGGGAAAGGGCAGAGTGGAATTTGGCCATCTTTGACAGAAACGATTTGGGAACTGCTTAAAGGAAGGGGTCTTTCCCTTATACTTGCCTGCCTTCCCTCGTCCCGGCCTAGTCCTCAATCCTCAAGGTTACTTCCTCACATCTCCAGGATGCATCCCTATCCCCTCTGTTGTCCCTTGTTTTCACCCCTCAATCTCTGCACTGCCTTTGCTTTGGCTGGCTTTCTCCCCTCCCAGGGGAGCAGGCCCCTCTCCAGGTTGCACTCTCTTCCACCCTCTTCAAAGCAGATTCTCTCAAGGGTCCTGCAGGAGCTGCTGCGGGGTCTCTCCTTCCATATCCGGTCCAGCCCAGCCCCGCTCATGCGGCACTACCTAGTGCTCATAGGAGACCTTCTGCCCAAATATCCTCAATCGCTGCACTGCCGTTTTTTAATAGCAGTATCACTCCCCAGATTCTTCGGAAACCTCAGCTTTGGGGAGCTCAAAGCCGGGGCATTCTGGCACTGTCCTCCGTGAAGTGAGAAGGTAACCCATTAGAGAGCAGTTTTTCTCAGCAGGAAATATGACAGCATCATTGTGAGCGCATGTTGCTGGATAAAACTGAGTCTAGCTACTTCTGTTTTATCTTTGTGGCCCTTGTTGCTGCCCTGACCAGTGGTTATTACAGACCTGTCTGCTCCACAGCCCTCCCCAGAACACACTGTAGTTACATCTTTGTTTGTAAAGTCTAGATGTTAAGATGTTTCTGCAGATATGTACACTGACTGGCCCCACAGCTTTTCTGAAGCAGCTAAGTGAAGACTGTCTGTGTTACATCGTACTACGTATTCTCCCCAAAGATAAATGGAGGCAACATGGCCAAGAGAAGTTGATAAATTTTCTTCTGCTTTTGTTTCTATCGCCCATGGTTTTAACCAGGCTACTTATTTCTGTGTCAGTTTCTGTCTACAACAGGAAGTTTTTCTTGGGGTAACCTTTTAAAAAATGGTGTTGGCTGTAAAGGATGGTACAGGAGAGCACTAAGTGGTAAAAAGCTTTGGAAACCATTTAAAATTCTTGACTGGTCATGTAAGTATATACACCATGCTTCCCCAGCTTAGATCCTATGAAAAACTTTTTCACAGCAAGATGTTTTCTCTGTCTTCCATTATGACTGAGGATATAAATATAGAAAAAAAAAGACAATAGTAGGTAAAACAATATAAATCTAAGATCAAGTGAAGGATTCCAAATGGGAAATAATTAAAATAAAATGCTTTTCTGAGGCAATTTTTGGCAGTAAAACATTTGATGTAATATAGGTAAGAACCTCTGTAAAAGAAGGCAAGAAGAAAAAGGTGTATGGACAGATGAAAAGACAACTAAACCCAAGACATACATGAGATTGCTAATGTAGGTGGAAATAAGGGGTTTCATAGACTGTATCCATAAGAAAAAAATCACTACCAAAATAAGGTCCGGGCTGGGGCATTCCAGACCAGACCACCTTTACTCAGAAAGCTAAAAAAAAAAAAGCTCTTTATAACAATAATACACATGCAAAACATCTTAACCATTTTATTAGGCATGACATCCTCTCTCCACTGTATGTGTCAAAGTTCAAAATTATTTACTAAGACAGAAGAAAAATGTAAGTGAATATTAAATGCAAAACTAGAGTAAAATGGCAATAATATCAAGCATTTAAGGATGCTAAAAGTCATTAAATCTAATGATTAAGATTGTCACAGTAATAGTAATCTAGCTACATTGTACATGGGATAAAAATGTGTTTTAAAATGATATATTCTATCAAATATTTATTTTACTAGAACTTTTAAAACCTGCATTTTCCAACTTCCGTACATTTCCATCTCACTTGAGAAAGAATTCTGTTTTGCTGTATAGAGATCAAGCACTCTGTCTACACATAAGTACTAATGGAGAATGAGAAAATAATTTTTTAAAGAGTCCTATAAATAAAAGTTTCAAACTGTTTCTGCTACTCTAGAAATTCTAAGATAAATCACTTTTTAATCCAAATGGTAAAACTGTTTTAAAAAGGAAGGCTTTTGACACTAAAGAGACCTGGGTTTGTTTTTGTTTATTGATTTTTTTCTTTCTGAAATTTGCTTCTTCTAATGATGTGCACTCACTGTGGTGTAAGTAAGCATGGATGATATAGGACTGACTTCTTAGTTCTTCAACTATTCACAGCATCTGTTGCTTAAGTTTGCCTCCAGTCTTTTTTTTTTTTTACCTGTAAACTCCACTTTTGAAATGCTTTTGTTCCCTTAGCTCTTGATAAACTTGCACCTCTCCCCAGTTTCTCTGAAACTGCTGCCCAACCACCACAGCTTTGACCTCACCTCCATGTTTTGCATCCAGTTTGCTCTCACTGGCCACATTGTCTTTTTGGAATCCTAGACAACCCATCTTTCCAGCAATGGAAATTCCTAATGCTGTGCACATTTCTTTGTTTTTCACTCCTGGGCTCCCAGACATTACTTAGAAAAAAACCATGAACCAAGAAAATTGGACATCAATCAAAATGCAAGCAATGAAACTTCAACTGAACTGTAGTACTTTTTACTTGGCAACCTTTCTATGTATTTTCATTGCCTCCTATATCATTTCCCACAGCACTTATTCCAAATTTTATCCACTACTTCTACACTGGATGACCAACCTTGTCATCTCATCCCACCTCTGAAGGGTTTTGCTCAGCTGTATCTCTTGCATTAACTTACCCTTTGCTTCAGTATGTTCAGTAAAATCTTTCTTATACCAATGCTCTCTTTTCCCCCTTCCTTTTTATTCCCGATTTATCCAGGGGGTAACCTACATTCCTTGCACTGCAGTTCATTTTCCTACTCTGTAATAGCACAACCATTCTACCAAAATTCTCTCTTCAACATGGCCAAACCTAACTGCCAAATCCATCCAGTGAATATCCTTTTCTTTCTGAATCTCCTATAGTTTGAATTCCAAGATAATGATATTCTGATTTCTTCCTCCTACCAACTTTATTGATATATAATTGACATATAATATTGTATATATTTAAGGTATATAACATGATATGTATGTGTTGTGAAATGATTACCACAGTGTTTAATTAACATCCATCGTCTCATATAGATATAATTTTTTATGTGATAAAAACTTTTAAGATCTACTCCCTTAGCAACTTTCAAATATACAATACAGTATCATTGACTATAATTACCAAGCTATACTTTACATCCCTGGACCTATGTATCTTATAACTGGAATTTTGTACCTTTTGGAAACCTTCACCCATTTACCCCCACACTGTACACCTCCTGCCTCTGGTAACCACCAATCTGTTTTCCATTTCTTATGAGTTTGATATGTATACAAGGTCTGTCCGGAAAAAGTCCAGCCATTGTTAATATATTGAGAACCATTTGCTCAACATCAATGTAACTGGGCAGCCAAGGAGAGTGGACTGAAATGTGCGTACATGAACAATGACAACTTCACTGTACTAATCTGTGGAGGTGGTAGATGCCATTGAGTGAGCATGTGTACTTTGTGGCCATTGCATTCAAAATGATAGGAAGTAGAGCAACGAATCTGCATCAGATTTTGTGTTAAATTTGAATATTCCTCCTTGGAAACTATTTGAATGATTCAGAAAACTGTAGCTATGGGCAACTGGTGATTGGCAGCTTCATCACAACAATGCGCCCACTCATGCATGCATCACATCTCATGCAGAGTTTTTTGGTGAAACACCAAATCACCCAGGTGACTCAGCCCCCCTACAGCCCAGATTTGGTACCCTGTGACTTCTGGCTTTTCCCAACACTAAAATCATCTTAGAAATGGAAGAGATTTCAGCCTGCAAATGACATTCAGAAGAATATGGTGAGATAGTTGATGGTGATTGAGAGAACTGTGCAAGTTCTCAAGGTGCCTACTTTGAAGGGGACTGAGGCGTCATTGTCCTATGTACTATGTTTCTTGTACCTTGTATTTTCTTCAATAAGTGTTTGAAATATTTCATATTACTTGGGGGGATACCTTCTGGACAGACTATATATATATATATATATATATATATATATATATATATAATTTCACATGTACATGAGATCACACAGTATTTATCTTTCTCTGTCTGACTTATTTCGCTTAGCATAATGCCCTTAGGTTTCATCCATGTTATTGCAAGTGGCAGGATTTCCTTTTTTTTTTTATGGTGAATAATATTCAGCCATTTATACCCCACATTTTCTTTATCCACTCAACTGTTGATGGACACTTATGTTGTTTGCATGCCTTGGCTATTGTAAATAATGCTGCAATGAATAGAGAGTGCAGATATCTCTTTGAGATAGTGATTTCATTTTCTTCAGATAAGATACCTAGAGGTCTGTCATCTTTATTCATTTAAATCCTTCCTTTTGTCTCATAATTTTTATTTCCTTGAAGTCCTTGGATCTTTTATCTTTTCTCTCTTCAATTCTCCCTAGGATGTCTCTCACAAACTTTACTCATCACAGGTCAAGCTCAGGCCTCTCTTAAGCTTAAATACTGCATTTCTATCTACTCAGCTTACCAATCTAGAAGTCAACCTAACACATCAAAAAACAAACTCAGCATCTTTCAAAATTAAGACTTACCTCTAAATTCATTGTCTTTCACTTAGGCCCAAAACTTTCGAGTAATCCTGACTCAAAATCTCCATCTGTCTATGTATCTTCTCAGTCAATAGTGTCCACGAATTTATCCTTAAATCAATTTCTTATTTTCTGCTCCCAAGTTGAGACTGCTCCCACTGAGGCTATTTGGAGTAATAGCCTCCAAATAGACATTCTTGTCTCCAGACTCTCCCCTCCTCAGTTAATTCTCCATGCTCTTTACAGACAGATCTTCCTTAAAGACCTGCATATATATATATATATATATATATAATATATATATTATATATATATATAATAGTTCATGCAGTGCCAATTCATCTGTAATTACTTTACCCTACTGGCTCTTCTGGGCCCAACTAGAACCTGTCTACCCTAAGATCACAACAGTGTGTTATAACAGAAAAAATATTGATTTTAGAGAGTCACCTGGACCTGGGTTTGAATAGTGAACTGTCTTTTACTAGACAAATAGCTTCGAACAAAAGAAAAAAAGTTATTTTTCTTTCACATTTAGTAGGTGTTTATATCTACTAATTTTAGAACATATGAAAACATTTAATACCATCTACCTTTTAACATAGTTCCTAGTTTTATATATCTTGAGAGCAGGACCTTATACCTCTTTGTGTTCTGCAGCCATTTAGTCATTGCTATATTTATTGAGCACCTACTAGGTGCAGAATATTTTGGGAAGTACAAAACACAAGTCAGATATTCAATTTTGTCCTCAAACTGTAATCAGACCTACATGGAAGATGCATTCATTCATTCAAGAAAAAGATTTTAGTAAGTGCCTTATTTGTGTCAGGTATTGTGAAAAGTACCGAAGATTGAAATAAACATAAGACATGTTCCCTGATATTGGGATGTAGGATCTATCTAGTTAGGAATGCTAACAAATAAACATTTATAATAGACATAATTATAATAAGTGCTATGATATGGATAAATACCATGTGTTTGGACACAGAGAGGAGAGGTATCTATCAGATTCAGGTAGGAGAGTCAGGAATGCAATAAGACCTGAGTGGAATCTTAAAGAATGCATAAGAGTCAGCCAGGCAAAGGACTCAGCAATGTACAAAGGCTTACCTGTATGACAATGTGGTTATATAAATAACCACACTACAAGATAGAAATTAATGAATAAGTGGTAGAAGAGAGGCAGAGAGCAAAATGGCAATTAGAGGAGATCTATCATTTAGGGGTTGGGTGAGGTAAGCAGAAACTGCTTCACATAAGTAGTGGTATTTGAGGCAACCTGAAGGGGTCAAGTATCAGGTTGACTCAGAAGACAAACAGTGTGGTCAGATGCCTTTTTGTCTTGAAATATGTCTGCACACAGTAGCACCACATCTCATCTGCTGTGATGATGGTGATGATGATTATGATGGTTTTTCTCATGAAGTTGGCTCTTCCACCTTCCCAGAATGCTTACAAGGGAAGACTCATGATCCAACAGTCTTATCTGGATGGAGAGGCTGTCAGTCAGACTGTCTGGTTTGAATCCCAGCTCTGTCATAAGAGGGCTGTGTGACCTTAGAAAAATTACTTAACCTCTCTAGGATTCAGTTTTTTCTTCCATTAAGTGGAGAAAGGATAATTTTTTCTTACAAGGTAGCATGAGGAATAAATGAGTGACTGCATGTAGGAATAGTGCCTGGTACATAGTAAGTGCCCAATAAATGTTTATTATTATTATTATTATTATTATTATTACATGTGGTATCTCTGAATTATCTACAATGGAATTGGCTTAGGAAGGATTTTAGGAGCACTAAAAAGATCATCTCCTCAATACTTCACTTATTTTCACACCAAATCTCACTGGTATCTCTTCAAGTCTCCTAACATGCTTCTTTAAGTTCTTCTATTACAAATTCACACCTCTGAATTTAAGATGTAAATTCCTCAAGCCCTTGGGAAGGGTAACCCAGTAAAGGGTTAGCCCTCTTTTATTTTAATAATTTATCTGGCCAGACCTCTATCCTCCTTAAATTCCTAACTGTACTGAGGAACTCGTGGGGAAGAAAGAAAAGGCTAATTCTGAAGCCTGGAGAAACTTTCCCAGAGATTCAAGCTGGAAATAAACACTCAGAGGACTTTCTGCGGGCAATACGTCCTCTGGGACTGAAGGAAGGGATGATTTTGAAGAGTGATGGCAAGGAAGGATGAGGAAAAGAAAAAAGAAAAGGTCATTTGTGTCAGTTAACAAACAGTGCTGACCTTGATTTTGGGACTGTTTATCCAACACTCTTTTATCCACTCTGTGCTGTGTTTCAGAATAATTTAGCCCCAGATCAGTCCTGATTTATATTAATGACTTTAAATTTTCATAATGACATTTACTGTCATAGTTATTGTTTATCAATAAAAAATTAATAAGCACCTAGAATGTGTGCAGTGCTGAATTAAGTAGAGTGAGAATTTTATTAGAAGCTGAAGAAATAGTCCTTGTCAGGAATCTTACAGGCCAGTTGAGGGGGAAAAAGTTTAATAACAATTAATTCCTAAACTGTATTATAGACATGATAGATGTGACACAAACTCTGAATTTCCAGAATTTGAAAAAAAAAAAAAAGGCAGTTAGTAGAGACTAGAGTAGCAAGCAATAATTTGGAGAATCAGAAGAATAGGTTGGAGCAGTTCTGGAAGGGGAAGATAGCTCAAGAGGCAGAGACAAAGAGTCAAGCCAGAGAATGAAAGGAGAACGGCCTATGTGTGGACAGAAAATAGTAATAGTAAAGGTGGTTATAGACAGTCATAATGACAGCTGCCATTTATTTATTACTTATCGTGTGCATGTGCCAAGCACTATTCTAAGTACTACCTTAATATTGTCTCATTTAATCCACATAATAACCCATGAGGTGTAAACTGTTATTCCCATTTTACAGTTGAAGGGCCAGATGTTTCAAGGAGTAAGTGACTGTCCTAAAGTCATGCAGCTAAATGGGAGTTTAGATTAAAACCCAAGTCAGTCTGAGGGGAAAGCTCTCACAGCCCCACAGAACAGCCTCTCATCAGTGTGGGTGTTGGCATACAATGGGGAATACAGTTGATTAAAGAAGGTAGTAATTTGTTACACAGAATATAAGCACACAGAAGGATACACTGTGAGTTTAAACAACAACAACAAAAAACCACAATTTGTTGAACACCACTTATGAAACAGGCACTTTCCTTACAGTATCGTCCTGACTGTGATTCATAATTATATCCATTTTCCAGATGAGAAAACCAAAATGAAGTTTAATGACTTGCCTAAGCTTCACAACTGTCAAATAGCAAAGCCCAGATTTGAATGCTAGGCTGGTGGCAATGACTATGTTCTTGCTACAATCCTGTTCTGTCTCTCTCTTTGAGCAGGGGAAAAACTATAAAAATAACACCACTGCAATTTGCACAGTTGTCTTCAAAGCATTTCATATTCACAGCCACATCTGATCCTTATGATAACCATGTGACACGTTTGGAAGATATCTCCACATAATGAATAACGATAATAGTCATGATAATCATCAACACACTGACTTTTTTTCCTTATATACCTACTACTGTGCTATGGACTTTACATGGATTGTATGGTCGGCTTATAACAACCCTATAAGATAGGCTCTATTATTATTCTTATCTTGCACATGAGGAAACTGGCTCAGAGAGGTTAAGTAACTCAATGAAGGAGGCTAGACTCCAGTAAATTAAGGCACTAATTCAAGGTCATGACAATGAGTGTGATTCCTGGACTAGAGCACAGATCCCCTGATTTCACATCCATGCATACCCTTTTCACCTTATTATTCTGACAGTTCATCTACAGCTATAGGAAGGAAGATTTAAAGAAAGAACTGCAAGCAGCAGGGGAAGTAGCTGGAGAACAGCTGACTTTTAGGTGTGAGATTATGCAGACCCAGATGGGGAGCTAAGGGGGATCAAAGAGGTGGCAAATCCAGCTACTGAGGAAGGCTACAGCCACTCACTTTAAGGAAAAATAGCTTATGTTTTCTTTCTAGTCATAAAATTGGTGGAAAGGGGGGCATCGTAATCAGAAATGGGATGGTTCAAAAATGGCACTGGTCCACAGTGAGACAGCACTACACACCAGCTAGGAATGACTATAATAAAAAAGACAGACAAGATGTAAAGTACAGCACAGGAATATAGTCAATAATATTGTAATAACTATGTATGGTGACCAGTGAGTACTAGAATTATCAGGAGGATCACTTCCTAAATTAAATAATTGTCTAACCATTAGAGTGTGTATCTGAAACAAATATAAAATTTAAAAGAAGACAGACAATAGCAAGTGTGACAATGGGCAGAAATTAACTCATACATTGCTGGTAAAAATGTAAAATGGCGAAGCCACTTTCAAAACAGTTTAGTCATTTCTTTAAAAGTTGAACATAAGTTTACCATATGACCCAGCAATTCCATTTCTAAGTGAAATAAAATCATATGTTTATACAGACTTATATGTGAACATTCATAGCAGCATTATTCCTAATAGCCAAAATGTAGAAAAAATCCAAATGTCCATCAACTGATGAATGGATAAATAAAATGTGGTACATCCTTACAATGGAATATATTCAGCAGTAAAAAGGAATGAAGTACTGATACATGCTATAACATGGATGCACCTCAAAATTGCTATGCTAAGTGAGAGAAGCCAGATAAAAAAGGCTCTATGTTGTATAATTTCATTTACATGAAACACCCAGGGAAAGCAAATCTGTAGAGGCAGAAAGCAGACTGGTTAGTGGGTATGGGGAATGGGAATAGATAGCAAATGAGTATGAGTGATCTTTTCCAGGTGAAGCAAATATTCTAAAACTGGATTTTGGTGATGGTTACACAAGAATATAAATTTAACAAAAAATCAGTGAATCATACACTCAAAATGGGTGAATTTATAGTACGTAAATTATATATCAATAAAGCTATTTTTTTTTTGAAAGATGAAGCTGGTTTGCTAAGGAAGAGAGTTAAGTTTTAGAATGACAATTTGACACTAAAGTGGAGATGTCCTGCTAGGTGAAAGGGCAGGGTGGAGGTGCAGAGGTGACAGCTGAGGCAATAAAAGTGAATGAGCTCACAAAAGGAAAAAGCACGCAAGAGAAAAGGAAGATATCAAGGGCAAAACTTCTCCTGTTACTACCGTTGGGGGCAAGAAGGACGATTTGCCTGGGCTAATTAATGTGGTGTTCAAGCTGGTAGCAGTAAGTCCCACTAATACTAAAATTTACTTGCGTACACTAAGCATACAGGTGCTGAGAGCAGAGGTATGTGCCCTACAGCACGGTAAACAGTAGGGTAAATCTATCTGGGGGAAAATTGCCTCTAAGTGACTAAAATACCCAAGGATAACTGGGATGGACTGAATCTGTTCCCCGTATTTTGAGGCTAAAAAGAGAACTGCACAAACACTTTCACCCAAATTAGAAATATCATCAGCATTAAGGAGTGCGGTGTTTCAAGAGCAATGATATTTCACTTAGTCTCTAACCACCAAGAAGGACGGGTATTATGTTGCACCATCCCTCGAATCAGGCTCTTTGGCCCCAGTATTGACTTCTGAATTTAGAGTCAGCAGAAACTCAGGTAAACTCTGCAGCTACTTTTCTATCTCAGAACGCTGGGGTCGCTCTTCCTCTAGATCCCACTGCCATCCAGTTTAGAACCTTGGGGGAGGGGACCCTCCCAGGCTAGGGAACAAAGATCCCCTCCCTCCCCCAAGGCCTAACAATCCTTTTCATTTCTGTTGTAAACGAAGCAAATTTAGACTACTCTCTTTGGTTGTGAAAATAAAAGATAAAAAGGATAAGAATCTGGGGGCTCAGAATAGAAGCAGTGGAGTATAAAAATGGAGCTCAGGGTCTAGAAACACTGGTTTCCAGACCTCCCACCACCTACATCATGTGGGGAAGCAGAATGTCAGCTAAGTAGGGTATCTTAATCCCAGGTCCATGACGGAGTCTAAGGCTAGAATTTGGATGGAGGAAAAAATATACCGTTATTTCACCAACTTCTAACAGAAATTTATCATTTTCTTCAGTTATGAATGAAGGCACTAGATTTCAGTTTGAGCAGTCCATGACTTTTTCACCAATAGCATCACAGATATTTTCATATCACCTTACAGTTGTGGCAGATGTCCCAAATATCGCTTATACTCATCACTACAACAAAATTATAGTAGTTATTAGATCTGCTTTAAGGCTCTAAAAAGAAGCACATATATTACTGTAATAAATTGGATGCTTTTAATATTTTGATCCTATTTTTGTAACGCTATTTATTTTATTTTGTGGGTTTAAAATTATTATTCTGTCCTTAGGCTTCATCAGAAGGGGGTCCTTGTTACAAAAACGTTGAAGGGCTTCTAGGCTGGAAGAACAACTTTCTCCAGTTGCCAACCAGCACCACACAAAATGCTCATTTTGTGCATTGCTCCCTACAATGCTCCCTACAATCCCGCAATCCCAATGTTAGAGCACATTTCCTTCGGGTTTTTAAGATTCCCATTAAAATGCAAATAACCCAAAAGCAGAACTCCGAGTGGCATCAGTTAACCCATTAAAGGGGGTTGTTTAGCAGCTAGCTGAGTGCAACACCCCGCAATTGAATTAAACAAACATTTATCGAGCTCCTGCCAAGGGTAAGGAAGCAGCCTTGGGGATAGAGAGCGAAATCCTCCCAGGTCTCAACCGTCTAGGGTACTTGAAATCTAGTAGGAGAAATTTTTAAAAAGTGCAGAAACACGGAAAAAGAGAAATGTTTCGAGAAAAGTGCAAAGAGCAAAGATCGTTCTCGGGGCAGGATGGCTGGGGAGGAAAGGGACTCCTTCATGCATGCATTTGAGAAGGACTGACTGTGGAGTCTGTGTCAGGTCCTCAGAACACAACCTTAGTCAAGTTCACTGACTAGGGTTAAGTTAAACAGCTAAACCACGAAGTAAGCTACAGCCCTTAAGTTCTCCATTAGGTATAAAGGGCCAAGGAAGCCCTGAGGGAGTGACTTAGTGCCGGTGGGGGAGGGAAAGAGTCTAGAAAGACTGTGGGTTATGATGAATGTGGCGCGGAGGAAGTGACATATGAGCTGAGCCTGGTAGGATAAGTTAGGGAGAGGCGAGGGAGAGGCGAGGGGGAGGGGGAAGGGAGGGGGAGGGGGGAGGGGGAAGGGAGGGGGAGGGGGGAGGGGAGGGGAGGGGAGGGGGAGGAGCACCGCATTCCTGGCAGAAGTGTGTGTAAAGGGCCTGTTCTGGGACTGCATTTCAGCGGGAGCTTAAGGGGTAGTGGAGGAATCAGGCAGGAGATAAGACTGGAATTGTAAAGCGGGGCTGTACTGTGTGAAAGGACCTTGTATTTAATGCTCAGGAGTTTGCATCCTATCCCTTTGGAACAATTGGAAAAGGCTTTATGAAGGAGGAGATATTTAAGCTGGGCCTTAAAGACTGAGTAAATTTCAGCAGGTGGAGATGCGGCGGGGAGGGGAGTGTTTTGAGGCTCCAAGAACAGCATTGTCAGGCACAGGGGCTGAAAAGCGTATGGCTTGATAAGAACCGTGCTGGGACAGTGTGTGGGTACAGTGTGCGGCTGCGGGCGCACCTGGAGGAGCCAGAAGTCAGGGCAGCGTCTTAACCTCTTAAGTTATGGGCCCCGAAGCAGACCCGGTAAGCAGACCTGAGGCACCTCACCTGATTACCAAGTTGTCCAGGTGATCTTAATGCGCAACAAAGTTGGTTTCTGACTTGTAGAAGGAGAGAAGGCTGAAAAGCAAGGTGGGTTTTGAGCTCAGGGTAAGAATTTGCACTTGATTCGAAATGCAGTGGGAGCTCCTGAGAATGGCCCCGGACAAAGAGTGGTATTTATCAAAGCCCTGCTTAAGAAAGATGAACGGGACAGCAGAGTTTAAGGTGGGAGGTGTGGATACCTAGGTAAGGGCTATTACAGTAGTCCAGGTAATCATGTGGGCCTGAATTATGGTAATGGAAGGGTGAAGTGGAGGGAAGGGACAAATGTAAAGACTTTTGGAGGACAGGATCTACATGGCTCACTGGGCAATTGAAGTGGGTGGAGGGACTGAGTCAAGATGACTCCGGGGAGTAACGCACCATTGTGAGACAGGGGATATGTTTGGATATAAAATGCACTCAGAGTCAGAGGCCAAGAATAGTGATGATTTTTATTTTGAGGGAGTGCTCATTGTGGTTTGTGGGACACAGGATGAGGTATAGGTGGCACATCAGGATTGGATGGAGAGAGCAGAGGAAGGCTGTGAGCGGTTGCCTTTATCACCATATTTTTGAGGATCCCCTAACAAAGTGATGATGGGAGCTCAGAGCTGCAAACCCAGGCAAGTCCGTTCTCTTCTCAGGAGCTCCTGTTTCTTCACTGGAAAAGCAGGTGATAATAAAATTTATCACCCATTCATCTCATTGGAGTGCTGCAGAGATCATCCAATATACATACATAAATAATTTTAAGGCATTCAGTGAGAATAAAGTATGCTAGAAATGCTAAAGAATAATAAATTCAGTCACCTACTTTGCCACAATAGTAAACAAGGTGTCTTTTTTAAAAAAGCAGATGTGGTTAACCAGACACTAACTTTGAGGCTCTCTATATAGTCTCTAAAAACAGGTAATGCTAAACTCTTGATTTTCAAGAATACCCTCATTAGAAAGACCCTAACACCTCCATCAAACCGAGGCCTGGACTAAACAGAAGTTAATCAACATGAAAATTATTTAGTCATTTACTCTTCATTCTTAGTATCAATGTATGACTAATATCTGATTCAAACTACAGGCAGACCCCCACATCCCCCTACACTGTACTCTTTCACACCCCTGAATTTCCTCTTTTGGCAGAATGGTTCCATATAAAATACTCAGATCCTAGGTGTAGAACCTACATAGGAAAGAAGGCTGTCAGACAAAAAAATGAAGACAAAAAATAGCACTCCTACAATGACAAAAATTGAAAATCTGTTTTAAAGGAACACATCTCTACACATTGCATGCATAGCAAATCTCTTAATAAATCCTACCAGTTTCTGCTCCCCTAAAGAGCAGATCTGATAGTTAATAACTCCCCTCCTCTGTGATAAAATCCAATTTTCACACCTGGTAAATAACTCCACAGTGAACCAAGGTCGGGTTGGGGTGAGCAGTTAACAGAAGGTTATGGCTGTGCATGATGTAACAACTCTTCTGGGAACTCCTTCCAGAGATTTGCTCTTTTTACACCAGTTGATACTATTTTGGCTAGAAATACTCTAACCTCCTAAGTTACAAATGCCAAAACCTCTGAAACCAGGAGTGGTTATGAAAGAGCACACGGTTCACAGCTCACATATATGCAAGGCCTGGCCTCACCCTTTATGTTTTGTTTGGTAGTAAGGTTCCTTACTATTTGTGTGCTTTTGGGAGATAAGCTTGTACTGCATTCCTGACAAATTGACCATGAGAAGGGGTGATACTACCAAAATTGGCAATTACAAAGGAGTAATACACTGGAGGAATAAAAACATATCAATTCAAAAATCCAGCCAGAATCTGTATACCATACACATCTAATCAGGAACAACCAAGTGGACATCCACAAAGACCCAACAGTGAAACACAAAGAGAATTGTGCACACAAGCACCATTCAAGAGAACTGAAATGTTGGTCAGGAACGTATCCCAGGACACATTAAGAATTTAGTAAAGGTGATGTCACAGAGAAGTAGAGCATGAAAGGGTTAGTCAAAAAGTAATGTTGGTTATATGGAACCATAAATGACCCTGAATAGCTGCAGCAGTTTTGAGAAAGAAGAGCAAAGTAGGAGGGATCACAATACCTGATATCAAAATGTATTACAAGGCCACTGTAATCAAAACAGCATGGTATTGGCATAAAAACAGGCACACCGACCAATGGAACAGACTCGAGAGCCCAGAAATAAGCCCAAGTCTCTATGGTCAATTAATATTCAACAAAGGGGACAGCAGCATAAAATGGAGCAAAGATAGACTCTTCAACAAATGGTGTTGGGAGAGCTGGACAGCTACATGCAAAAAAATGAAACACTAGCACCAACCTACACCATACACAAAAATAAATTCAAGGTGGATAAAAGATTTAAATATAAGTCTTGACACCACAGAAGTCCTACAGGAAGACATAGGTAGGAAAATCTCAGATATTCCACACAGCAATATTTTCACTGATATGTCCCCTAGAGCAAGGGACATAAAGGAAAGAATAAACAAATGGGACCTCATCAAAATAAAAAGCTTCTGTGTGGCTAAAGAAAACAGCATTAAAATGAAAAGAGAACCAAGTATATGGGAAAACATATTTGCCAATGATACCTCAAACAAGGATTTACTCTCCAAAGTATATAAAGAAATCACACAACTCTACTGTAAGAAGACAAGCAACCCAATTAAAACATGGGCAAAGGACTTGAACAGACACTTTTCCAAGGAGGACACATAGAGGATCCAGAGATATATGAAAAGATGCTGAGCATCACTAGCCATCAGAGAGATGCAAATTAAAACCACAATGAGATACCACTTCACACGAGTCAGAATGGCCATCATAAACAAATCAACAAACAAGTGCTGGCTAAGTTGTGAGGAAAAGGGAACACTAGTACACTGTTGGTGGGAATACAGTCTATGTGAAACTACTGTGGAAAATAGTATGGAATTTCCTCAGAAAACTAAAAATGGAACTAACTGCCTTTTGACCCGGCAATTCCACTGCTAGGATTATATCCTAGGAACCCTGAAACACCAATCCAAAAGAACCTATGCACCCCAATGTTCATAGCAGCACAATTTACAATAGCCACGTGCTGGAAGCAACCTAAGTGCCCATCGGTAAATGAATGGATCAAAAAACTATGGTACATTTACATGATGGAATTCTATGCAGAAGAAAGAAAGAAGGAGCTCCTACCTTTTGCTACAGCATGAATGGGACTGGAGAGCATTATGCTAAGTGAAATAAGCCAAGCAGTAAAAGACAAATACCATTATGATCTCACCATTAACAGGAACCTAATCAACAAAATGAACAAGCAAGCAAAGTATAGCCAATGACATTGAAATTGAGAACAGTCTGACAGTGATCAGAGGGGAGGTGGGAGGGGAATAATAGGGGAAAAGGGTGAAGGGTTTACAGGAAAATTATAAAGGACATATGGACAATAACAAGGGGGGTGGAAATAGGAGAGGGAGGTGGGGAGGGCTGGGGTGATGGGGAGGGGTGGGGGAAAAGGCAGAAAACTGTACTTGAACAAAAATTTTAAAAAAGAATGTTGGAATTATTGTTCTACTGTTTGGACAAAACTTAATATCCTCATCTCACATCATATAAGAAAAAAATTGCACATAGATTAAAAACAAATATAAAAATCATTTTTTTAACTTTAGAAGAAAATATAGATGAATATATTTCTGACCTTGGGGACAAGGACACATATTCTTAAATTAAAAACAAAGGATAAAAATAAATAGTTCAAGAGATTTGAGTACATAACAATCTAAAATTCTGTAAAAGAAAGTTATAAAACTAAAAGGCCACCTATCTAATGGAAACAAAATACTTCCAATACTTGGAAAATACTTCCAAGATTTGGATACTTCCAAATCTTCTCAACACATATAACTGAAAGTTCATATTCTTCATACATAAGGAGCTCATGCAAAGCAATATGAAAAACATAAATACCTGAGTTGAAATTTAACATTTCACACACAGGAAAAATTAATAGAAAAAAATCACTTGAACTTATGAAAACATTCCTTCTAACTAGTGATCAAAGTAATAAGTAAATTGTAAATTTTTTATGAAGACTTGGCACATGGTAAACAATTGGTAAATATTTGTTGACTTGTTCAAATTAACAAAGAATAAGAGAATCCCAATGTTGAGTGTGTAGTCAAATGAACACACATATGATTTATAAGATTACATACTAAAGCAGGGGTCAGCAAACTATCTGTGAAGGGCAGACAGTAAATATTTTGGAGTCTGTGAGCCATATAGTCTGTATTGCAACTACTTAGCTCTGCCATTGTAGGGTGACAGCTGCCAAATCTACATTATTTATGGAAACTGAAGTGTGAATTCCATGTAATTTTAATATGTCATAAAATATTCTTGATTTTCCCCAACCATTTAAACATGTAAAAACAATTCTTAACTCCTGGGCTGTACAAAAACAGGCCACAGAACAGATTTGGCCCATGTGTTACAATATGCCCTGTCCTAGAGCTACATTTCTGGAAATCAATTTGTCTTTATATATCAAGAGGCTTTTAAAAAGTTACACGCAGGCTGTCAATATTAAAATAATCAGGTAGTAATACTTCTTTAAGAAAATTGAAAGTATACACTCTTGCCCGGTTCATTGTGGCTCAGTTAGTTGGGTGTTGTCCCATGAAACTAAAGGTCACTAGTTCAATTCCTGGTGAGGGCACATGCCTGAGTTGTGGGTTCAGTTCCTGGTCTGGGCACCTATGAGAGGAAACTGATCAGTGTTTCTCTCCCTCTCTTTCTCCCTCCCCCACCACTCTAAAAATAAATAGAATATTTTTTTAAAGTGCATATTCTTTTCCTTAACTGTCCTAATAATTCCCTGTCTAGGAATTATTTATAAAAGACAATGTGAAACTGAGACAAAAATTTATAAAAAGCAACATCTAGACATCCAGCAGAATGGGAATGGTTAATATACCCTGGTATGTGCATGCAGTGCAATGTCATGTAGCCATAAATCTTTTGCAAAATATATTTTATGTGCAAAAAATGCTCATACAAAAATGCTGAAAAAAGCAGGATACAAAATGTGTACATCCTAATTTTGCAAACATATATGTACAGATAGATAATTTATACAGATAGAAACAAACATACATATGTATACAGAAAAGACTGAAGGAAATGTATCAAACTGTGAATAATGCCCTTGATGCTGGGTTCATGTGTGATTCAATTTTTCTTTATTTTTTTGTTCTCATTCTTGACACGGAGTAGTTATTATTTTTTGTAATTAGGAAAATTCTCTAACATTATATTGAAATGAAAATAAGCTGAAAAAAAATCCAGAATCTGAAGTTCACACATAATAGAGACAAAAAAAAAAAGAAAAGAAAAACCTTTCAAATGCAACCTAGATGTAAAATCTTCACAAAATCCACAATGAAAAACAGACCTGGGCAACTGAAAGTTGCCAGGGTATAAAATTCATGCAAAATCACCAGAGGAAGAAAAAAAAATTCTGATCAAAAGCAGCTGAGACCTGGAATCTATGACTGATCCTACATTGAACATATTCAGAAAAAGCATAAGATTAAAGGGCTGCCTTGAGTGCTTGTGCACTATGTGGCTGGGGACTCAGGTGGCTTCTTATTACTCCTCTCCCAACACTTCCACCATTCTGTAACAATAAACCAAGAAACAATCTTTGTCTTGAGCTTTAAGAGGACAGAATTCTACATGCTTGCTTTTTTTTTCTTTTTTAAAGATTTTATTTATTTACCTTTAGAAAGAGGGGAAGGGAGGAAGAAAGAGAGAAACATCAATGTGTGAGAGACACATTGATAGGTTGCCTCTCACACGCCCCCAACTGGGGACCTGGCCTGCAACCCAGGCATGTGCCCTGACTGGGAATAGAACCAGCAAGCTTTTCATTCACAGGCCTACACTCCGTCCACTGAGACAGACTAGGCAGCTCCTTTTGTTTTTATTTTTGAAGAGTAATGGCTTTTTTTTTTTCCAGGTGTAACATAGCCATTTACACCTGGTTGGACTTTTTGCTAGAGAGAGATAACTTAGGGCAGTTTAAGGAAATGGAAGGTTCCCTCAGGCAAACTTCATCTCTTTCACAGTTTGGTCTACAACCTGACCTATACACAATTATGTATGACTGACTATCTTTGGGGGAGTTTGTGTGCCAATTGATATGCTATACTTTTATTTCAGTTGGTTCATTTAATTTTAATAAGAGGCCATTAAGGAGGACTTTTCCCAACATTACCTAAACAATTGTCATTCAAGTCAGGACATACCAGATAAGGTCTAGAGGGGTCAAATAATATGCCTAGGGTCATTAGGTAGTAAGGGGCAGAATGAGGTTTCAAATCTTCCAAGTTTGAGGCATCAGTGGCTGAAATACTTCTAAAATCAGATTTTAAGAAGAGGCAGGGGAGAGCACAGTGTTAACAGCAAACACACCTGAGTGCAAGCTTCAGGATCATATAGTATGAGTTGATTTTTTCTTAGCTTCAGTTTTCTCACCTATAAAAATGGAGATAATACAATTGATATCTCAGATCTTTTGGAAGTTCAGAGATAATATAAGGAAAATACCCAATACATAGTAAGCCTCAATAAATGGTTGCTATTTGGAGAACACAACTACCAATAATTTTCATCGCTACATCAAACTTTAGAAGTTCTCTTCCAGGAAAACAAAGGAGAATTAAAGTCGAGAAATTACTTGGGTAACTTGGGAAAAGTCTTCCCTTCATTTCCCAAAGAGATTTATTTCTTTGCTTTTTTAATTAAGATAAAAGAAGCATGTTTGTGAAAGCAGATTTAGAAGTGGGGATATTTTATGGCATGTTTACACTTTAAAAGTCAAACCTAAACTCTTTAGGACCACAAGCCAGAGTGCACAGTGCTTTCCTAGAAGGGTAGGGGCAATAAATATATTCCTACAGGAAGACTCAGTCTCACAGAGCCCATGAGATGAGCCAAAGGAGAATCTTCTACCCACAAAGAGGAAGGTGGTAACGTCCTTCATTTCCTTTGTGGTTTTAACCTAAACCACAACTCCTCCCTGTTAGTCGTGTCTTTTCTTTACATACAATTCAGATGTATATTAACTTTCTTCCACCTAATATGTCACTCCTCCATTCTCTGCCATAAAGAAAAATAAATGCTTCTCTTCCTCCAAGAAAAGCTTGTCCAGCACACAGGAGTGGTTTTGAGCTCCTCTCACAACCCACCTATTCTATCCATAGCTGTCTGCATGAGAGTCTGTTCCCAGAGATGTCTGGAATACTCCGGAACTCTTCCGATGCCCAGGCCTATGGCTTGGAGGCAGAGAAGATGAATAAATATACTGGACACCACTTGGGCAAAAGAGGAAAAGCTTTCTGTCCCAAAATGAATGAGAATATCAGGGTTTCCAGTTGGACACAAATGGAAGAAATATAATGTCTTGTTTTGTTTTTGCTTTTTTTTAAATAGGGGAGAATTAATGAAAGGAGAAATAAGTGCAATGCTCAAGCCAAGGAAAGGAAAATCTGAAAATCCTCTCAAAGTGGTAGGTTCAGGAAGGTGGACTGCTATCTGCTAACTGCTGCTGCAGTTCCTGAGTTAATATTTGCCAGGCTCAGCATTCTTGTGAGTGCTGTTGGGATAATGGGCCCCACTCAGCATCACGTGAGTTTCCCATCTCAGACTACGGATGGGATTTCAACCATATCACACACAGCCCTCATTACTTGTAAGGAAATGATCTGACTGAGGAAAGCAGCACAAACCATAAACACATTTACTTAAAAAAGCAAAGCTGTTGGGTGTACCCCTCAACTTCATGACTGATACAGTGTACAGTGTTCTTAGCTCCTGATGTCCAAGTCTAGAACAGCATTTTCCAAAGTGGATCTGAGAGCCCCTTCAGGTGTTCATGGGCTCTGATATCAGAGGGACACTCTCAGATTTAACTTCCTCACTAGAAGAGGTAGAATAGCAATCTTTCTAAGAAAGAATTTATTAAGCACCATCTATGTCAAGTAGTATATCTATTCCATGTTGTAGAAAAAGGAAATCCTTTGTCTTTGAGAAGTTTATAATCTTGGTAGGGACCCAATATGCCCTAAATCATAATTCTAACTCTAGAATCATTTGATCTATCTTCCCATTATCTTTTAGATTAAATGATAACAACAACAACATCAACAACATTGAAACCTAGGGAGGTTGAATGCCTGTCCTTGGTCATTCAATTAGTAAATTAGCAGAGAAGTAGAACCCAAGCTTCCTAATTCCAAACCTGGGTACCTTTCCCTTATGCTTTACTTATACTTCAAAAGGGATCACTAGAATGAATAACTACACAAGATAATATGATACAAACCATCTATAGAAAAATATTATGGAATGCAAATTAAAGGAATGAAAAGTCTGAACTAAATTAATCCATAAAGGTTTCTTTGGAGGAGGGTCTGATGGATGTGATGGGGATGAATTGTCAGAAATTCAGCCACCATTTGTGAATACCTAATATATACAAAGAACTTGGCATAGAGAGTAGGAAGCCCAATAAGACTAATGTCACCTGGTCCCTGCCCTAAAACACAGCAGTACTAACTAAATTTATTTATGGCAAAAGGAGAATAACTGAAGTCACACAGACAGTTATTTGCCAGAGGAGGAGACAGGCAGATTCTTGGAAATATTGTAATGGCAAGAAAAAGCTGGCTAGGAGCCATGAGAATATATACCTTGAAAGAGAGAACTCAAATTGTATTAAGGTTTCATAGAGGTAGAAGGTTTTCTAAAGTTAAGATGAGTAAAAGGAAAACAATCAATTAACTTATATTTCAAATATATCTGGAGTTTCTCCTTATAGACATAATGTCAATTAATCATATGGATTGTGGCCAGATTCATTTAGAGCTTGATATCATGAAGACATTAAAAAAAAAAAAGAAAACACACATACAAAAGACAATTGGTGAAAAACTTTTGGAGCACTGCTCCAAAGGTCATACCAACTAGTAAAATGCCAAAGAAAAAAGGGGCCTTAGAGATCAAATTGAAAGATTGAGGTGCAAAGAAACAAAGCAAAACTCACTTTCCCACTAAGAAAAGAAAAAGGGTTGAGCCTCAAACTAAACCCACTTTGTTCCAGCCCTAGTGCTTATATTCTCTAGGCCAAAAGTTGGAACACAAAATACAAGTGCATTTATACATGTAATAAAATAGAATATTTAAAATAAGGACAAAAGGTTACTGTGGTTCTAGATGATGCTTCCATAACATTCCACTGCATTGGTCCTATTGTTTTCCAAAGGCACATTTCAAAAAAGAATCACACTGAGTCATGAAAGCCTTCCAGAATCATAAAAGAAGTATCAGAGTCTATTTCCATCAAAGGTGAGACTTTGGTGAAAAGAAAAGCCACAGGCACTCTAGGCAAATCTTTGATAAACAAAATGAGATGATAAATAACAAGACTATTAGTCCCCAGGGCACCAGGTTTTCTACAAAGCCTACCACATGCAGGGCTCAATAAATTCTAAATATAAATAACAGTAAGCTGATGATGACCTTGGCTAGTGCACTCCTTGCATATCATAAGATAATTATATTGCAACAATTTTAATTTGGCTTATTTGTTACTTATATAAATGCAAATCCAATTATCTTAATATCATGATTAGATTCCTTCTGGTTATTTAAAAGCACTCCTCCCCCCTAAAAAAAAAGAAATCCCAAATATTAGTGTAATAGCAGCAGGAAGCTTTGTGGATTTGCTTGCACTAAAATAGTCATCTAAGCCCTGGTTGGTGTGGCTCAGTTGGTTGGAGCATTGACCTGTACACCAAATGGTTGGGGATTCAGTTCCCCGGCACATACCTAATTTGCAGGTTCAACCCCCAGTTGGGGTGCATAAGGGAGGCAACCAATCGATGTTTCTTTTTCACATCAATGTTTCTCTCTCTCCTTTCCTCTCTCCCTAAAAATCAATAAACATATTTTTAAAAATTAAAAAAAGTCATCCATGATATTCAAGTCCTGTCCATGCAAAATAATGTGATGATGAAGTCCTTTATATAAACTTTTCCCTTTCAATGGTACTAAATTTGCATGAATTCATCCTCACTTTCTCACCTAAGTCCTCTAGTGACAGAAACCAGTGGTAAGTTAAGTTGCTCACAGTTACTGGAACCCATCTCCTCTGCCTCATGCTGGTATTAAACAAAGAGCAGTATAGAAACATCATCCTGAGTTAGAACAGAAAAACCCAAGAAGACTCAGGACTCATACTTAGTGATGTCATTATTTTTGTAAGTCAAGCAGCATGTCTCATTCATTAGTAACATATTTCAAATTTCAATCTATCATCACAATGTTTAGAACTAGTTTTATAAGAAAATAGACTTACAGAGTTTTGTACTTTGGGTTTCTGTGTATTGCATTTCTCATTCTCACTTCCTGTCTTTGCCTAGACTAGAAAGTGAGCTAATTCACCTTTATGACTCAGTGTGTAGTATGGTGTTTTATCAAGAAATAATACCTTTTAAAATGTATATATTTCCATATGCATAGAATATCTCCAGAAAGACAGACAAAAAATTGGTTATTTCTGAAGTGACTGAGGAATGGGGCAAGGTGGAATGGGACCTCCTCATTTATACCCATTTGTGAATTTTACACTTTAAGTTTAAAATTTGTTTTAATGAGTAAACAAATATCCTTTTTGAGCTTCTTAATCCCTAAACATGTTACAGCAGTGACCAAGATTAAATAGCAGTTGATTTCTAATATTTTATAGACATTGGACCAATTCTAATTCAGCCTGCCTCTTATTCATCCACAATGTGCTATGTCCCATATTGTCTTTTTGAATACCCAGCAAAGTTAATTTGAAAAATAAATTCCACAGAATTTTATGTCATTGTCCAAAATAACTGGCCATTACTGGGGTATGCCAAAACAATAGCTGGGAAGCACTAAATTACAGATTCTGAGAATGTGCTACTTACACTTTAAAAATTTGCAGAATCCAATAATACATAAATGCACATAAATCCTATCTGGTTTACTTAATTCCCTTGGGCTCATTAGATCCAATTACCAATTATTTGCATATGGGCAAAAGTTGTTAAACTATAACATAAAGTTTCAGCATTAAATAGATAAATATGATGAATGGTTAAGGGATCTGTTTGCAAAATTGTAATACAGCATTTTGAAATGAGAGGAAAGAAAACTGGTTCCCCTATCCCTTCTTAAAATACATATTTCTTGTACTTTTACTACCTAGAAAGTTAATTTTGGAATTTTAAACACTGAAAAAAGGAAGCATGATGTAATGGAAAACACAAAGACTAAAGAATCACACAAAGCTGAGTTTGAATCACTCAAGATGGGTGACTGACAATTCATTTAGCTCTTATTTTTAAAAGCCTGCTACATGGCTGGCACTTTGCTAGGTGCTGGGCATTGGGCACAGAGCAGTAAAGGAGGCACATATGAGTTAATCATATGGTGGGGAAGATGGACAATAAAATTATAATAAAGTGTGTGTGAGGGAAAATGACAAGGAGCTATATCAGGGAGCTAACCTGGTCAAGAGGTCAGAGGTGGCCTTCTGGAGGAGTGATGTTCAAGGTAAGACCTGAAGGGATGATCTTGGAGTTAGCCTGGTGAAGTCCCTCCCTCATCTTCAGGTTCTTGTCTATAAAACAAGGGTTACAATAGCTATCTCAGAGGTTTCTATGAAGATTTTATGAGTTTTGCTATTTAAAGCCTTTAGCACAGCACCTGGTGCATAGTAAATGCTCAATAAAAGATAGCTATTATTATTTGTTCTTTTTATGCAGTCTCCTCTGGGTTATATATGAGGCAGTCCTCAAAAATATAAAACTTACAAAATGACCCTTTGACCAAATACTTATGTTTTTAAATTTAAATTATCCTACACATGCTACACAGGAGTGGAAGGGATGAGTGGACCTAGTACTCATCCTCTCGGCAAGACTGCCCTCAGCTCAGGGCTGCACAGTTACCATGACCATGGAAGCAGGTCCCCAAATGTTCTTTTTTTATTTTTATTCTTATTTTTTTTATTGTTGTTCAAGTACAGTTGTCTCCATTTTACCCCCCCTCTCCAGCCATCCCCACCTCCCACCTTTGATCCTACCCCCATCTGGCTTTGACCATGTGTCCTTTATACGTGTTCCTTGACAACTCTTCCTCCTTTCTGCCCCATTATCCCCTTCCACCTGCCCTCTGGTTACTGTCAGTTCTTAATTTCAATGCCTCTGGTTATATTTTGCTTGCTTGTTTGTTTTGTTGATAAGGTTCTACTTGTATCAGAGGTTAACATGTTATATGAATCAGATTTAATGTCCTGGCCCCACAAAGGCTGATGGGTCTCCCTGTTTAACCAGACACGAAACAAATGGTGTACAGCAGCAGAGGAGTACAAACACACTTTAATTACGATATTATAACACCAATTAGAGATCTATCTAATCGAGGACTCGGCACTTCCTGCTTGGATATTACTCCCATGTTGGGATAATTACTGCTAATTAAGCTTGGAACTAATTAGGCTAAATGATCTCATTTATACCAACAAAGATGACTTCTAGGAGTTCATAAGAAAAACTGGGGTAATTTTATCATTCCTGAACTCTTTCCATTTCATACTGGAAATAAAACACCATCACCTGCCATCAAGGTGTACAGATAGTTTGTTCTTCTGTAATTCTGGTCCCAGATGGCAGAGATGGCAGTAGATTCTTCATTTGTCTACACAGATTCTCCTACACAGTGAAACAAGTAGTGTAAAAATGATGTCCACTCAAATCATAATGTCCTTCCACAAATGATAATCAGTCTCATGAAGAGGCAGCCACTAAGAACAGTGACAACGATAGAAGGTAGAAAGTGCTCTACCAACAGCCTTGTCCAGAGTCCCTCTTCCCTTGCACTTAACAGTTACCATATTTTGCCATGTATAATGCACACCCACGTTTTTGGCCCAAACTTTCAGGAAAAAAATCATGTTTAAATTTTTTCATTCAATTTTTAATTTTTTTATATTTAAGTACTTGTTTTTTATATTATAAAGGGTATTATTTTGCATATGGATATCATTATTGCTTTCTAAAGTTACACTTTTAATGCATAAGCATAAATAAAAAATTAACAACATTTATATAGATACAGAATTAGTACTACCCATGTATAATGCTCATCCTTATTATTCCCTCAAAAATTTGGGCAAAAAGTGCACATTATCCATGGCAAAATGCAGTAATCTACCTCAATATTCTTACCACAGTGTTCACAGCATAGAGTAAGGCCTGGGTTAGAGGGTCAGACAGATCTGATTTTGTGTAAATTATTTATTCTACCTAAGCCTCATTTTTCCATATCTAGCTTAGGGATGATAATAATGCCATGTAATGTTTCTGTAGGATTGATAAGTTAACACATATGGAATACTGGTAGTACTTGGCACACAGTTGCCCTTAGTAAGTAATAGGAATACTCACTCTAAACCTACATCTTACCTGTCCTGCTACTCTTTTCTGGCATAGTAAGGTTGTTGCAGAAAAAAAAGCACATGACAGGTAGGAGGAAACCTAGTTATTTTCAGGTTTATCTCTAACTAGCTGTGTGATTTGAGCAAGTCACTTTTTCTTCCATGTTGACTGTTTTATATGCATCTTCTGACTTAACCTTCACAACAGTACTTTCCATTTTAGAGATTAGGTAATTGAGAACTAAACAAATGAGTAATTTTTAAAAAGCAAAAACAGAAAACCCCTCACTGTTATTAAATGACAAGGTCAGGAATTAAACCTGGGTCCACTCCAGAGACTCCTCACTGTTATAATCAATATAATCCCTGTCACACAGAAGTACATTTCCCCCACCCCATCCCATTTGTAACAGAAGGAACTGGAGAAGACATCTCCATGGTTTCTTCTGTCTCTGAGAACCTGTGGTTCTATGGTACAGAGTGAGCCTCTCAATCTTATTCTTAGCCAGCAATACTCATCAATTAAAAAGTCTTTATTGAGTGTCTAATACATGCTCCACTCTGAGGAGAATAAGATGCTCCCCCACACCCCAACAGAAGCACCCCAAGAAACTTATATTAATTAGACTATGTGCCTTATAATTCTTATATTGTGACAAATATTTGCCCCTATCAGAACTATGTATTTTAACTCTTTTCACAACTTCTATCTGTAACAAATCTATTACACAGTCTTCTCTGGATTCTAACACTTGAGTTCTATTTATTTATTTCTATCAAAAAAGTTCTAGGGATTCTCTGGCTTTCTTTAATTCTCAAAGTCTAAAAAGAGACTCAAATATGTGGATACACACACACAAAACTATTGTTTGCTGGGTATTCCATGGGGGAAACAAAAACCAATAAACAAAGCCCAAGCTTCTGTTCTTAAATACGAAAGAAAATTGAACCTTCAACTGGTGGACATTTTCTTCTAGGGAAATTTTAAGGGGATCGGACTGTAATATTGACTGGTCACCTATGGTCAGCTCAGGTGAAGAGCTGCCTCAGCCACCTGAGCTGTAGCCTATCCCATAAGTGATTTCTATTCATTGCTGAAGAGGCTAGAATAGAAAAACATTCGTCACCTGGCTCTTAGGGAATTTTGCAGCAAAAGTCTGGGCTAAACCTGGCCCATAGTCTATACTCCCCTAGAAGATAAATTCCAGGAGGGACAGAATTGTTTTATATGGCTTTTCATCTCCACTACCCAGAACAGGGTCAGACATGTAGTAGATGTTCAAGAAACGTATGTGGAGCAAATGTGCATGAGTTTGGGGCAAAACCAAGGAGCTTATATACATCTTCTGAATCTGGAGGTCTAGGAAGATGCATCTTCCCTGACCTTCAGTAAATGCTTCCTGTGCCATCTCATCAGGGGGTTACCCTCAGAAGCTGGGGCTATTCTTTGACTTCTCTTTCTGGAGAACTGCCCACAGCTACACCCTGTGATGAATGCAGTTCCTATCATTCTGGGATTTTTCTGTGGAGGAAAATGGGAGTGGGGTACAGGAAAGGAGTGTTTTTTCCCTGTTGAGGGAGAACCCAGGGACCTCAATGTCACTCTGGGGAGGGGCTGATAAACCCTGACCAAATGCCCAGATCACTTAATCTCCTCTCCATCCAGGGATTTGGCTGTGGTGGAAAAGAGGATCTCTATCTGCAGCAAATTTGATGGAGACTGAAAACACTGAACCACCATTGCCTGTGTCTGAAATAACAGCCCAGGGGTGGTATCAAGTTCATCCCTCACCTGGAAGATGGAAGCATCAGTGATGGTTGGTAAGAAAGCACAAGGAGAAGGAAGGAACAATGGATTTGGAATCAGAAAACTCAGGTCTCAAGACCAGGCAGCCTTACTTTCTTCCCATGTAAAATGGAGTTAATATGAGCAATTGTCCACACCTTGGAGTTACAAGGACCAAAAGAGATCATGAATGCCACAACAGATTGCACACTGCAAATGTCATAGAACACTGAGCATTGCCTCTTGCCCACTAATTAATTGTCTCTAATTGTAATGAGACATGCCTAGGCATGTTTGTGACCCAATGTGTCATCAGGGTCATCTGCGTAGTCCCCATGGGGTACAGCCTGGTGGATGGAAGATGCACAGGCAGGTTACCTGAGACCAAGTTTGAGTGTTTTCGCCAGAGATTGGTTTCAGCTGCTCATCAGGCAGGCTAGTACAAGAGCGTTAGCCCTCAGCTGTGGTAACACACAGATAGCATTCCTGGCCTCCATCTCTTACTTTGCTGGGAAGGATTTTTATGGGTGAAGACCTTTGGGAGCTAAGGATTCCTTCCTTATTTTCTACTGGTCACAAGGATTGGTTAGTTACCATTGCTAAAAGTACGGGCAACTCTGGCAAGAGAAGGACTCAGGGAAAGTCCCTTGGTAACAGGTAATCCTAGTTTGACCTATTAGAAGAGCATAGTTTTAAGGAATCTTGAATGAGAGCAGGAACCTGCCTCTTAGAACAAACCATAAAACATAATTTAATGAACTTAATTAATGATTAATTAGTGATTAATTTTAAAAGATGAAAAATAAATGAATATATTAATGAATAAATAAATGTTTTGGTAAAATGAAGAAACCTTTTATAAGAGGAAGCCTCATGCCATTCTCCTGATTCTCATTCTATCTTTTGTGTGAATACAAAGTTTCAATCAATCATTTTTGGTGCTACTAGAACATGTCAGACAAATAGGGGAGAGCTTCTCTGACCAGCATGATAAGGAAAGCATTATGAACCCCCAAATCACAGCATGATAGGTCTAAGGGAGAATTTGGGTAAGTCAACCATCCTCTTCAGTTGATAGATGAGAAAACTATGGCCCAGAAAGGTTACATGATGTGATCCATACAACTATGCCCCTCTAAAGACAGTCATGTTGGGATATTTGCCTGAGACAACATACAGCTTTTCTAATCTGAGGCAAAATAAAATAAAAAATGTTTGTTTTATAGGGGAAAAAATGTCAACGACGTTGCCAAAAAAAAAAAAAGGCCCCCATGTAAAGGTATGAGAAATGAATGGCCTGGTGAATATGGAACTCTGAGCAATCCAAGGCTGGCATCTACAAAGGACAGAAAGGAAGTTGCCTGAGGCAGAGGTATCAGGGAGTCTATGTTCTGTCCATTCCTCTTCCCTCATTTGGCCAAATGGGGCTGATTTCTTTAGGACTGTTTACATCTATCCAGTCCCCTTTAGGGAATATGCCTGTCCCTGAAACTGTTATCTAAAGTATCAGTTAAAAAGAATGTGATCACACATTTTGCAGACTGAAGGCCTAGGATCTCCCTAGTAAGAACCTCACCTAAAGACCCAACTTTAAAATGAGTCAGCCTAAAAAGTCCTTAAAGTTAATCTTTCCTGGTGATATGAAAGTGGTTCTTCTTTGAAGCCAGGGATCTGATTCATTCTTCTCTGCATTCAAGCTTTTGCTCATTCATTTATTCATTTGTTCAACTGGCATTTACTGGGTTCCTATTCTGCATCACACATTGGGGTAATCTTAGAGAGAGAGTGCCCCTGCAATGAAGGAGCAATTTACTTTTGAGTAATTACCCACACTTCTACCCTCTCATGATTAGATTATCTATCACTCTTTTTATCTGAGAAGTGTTTTCCTCTATTAGAGAGATGGAGGGGAAAATTCATAACTGGTTGGTTTAATGCAGCTGATTTTCTTCACACAAAAGTCACATGTCATCCAACTAGATAGAGCTAAAATGCAGAAGGTAAGTTGGCAGGCAGATCAGAAAATAGGAAGGACAGAACCACAGAGAGAGAAAGGCTTCCATAAGCTTCTGGACAGTAAAGCAAATGTTAAATATGAAAAGGTCTTGTTCATTCATTCATTCCACATTTATGCATTGAGCATCTGCCAGTTACCAGGTGCTATACTAGTGGCAGGGTTATAAGATTATTTAAGGGAACAACAACCTTACTCTCAAGGATTTCAATTCAGAGGAAAAAACATGAACATATACAAAATTACAATAAAATAAAATAAGTCCTAAAACAAGTATGTACACAGTGCTATGTGGAGAAAGAAAATGCTTAATTTGGAGACATTTTTAAAGTGGACTTAATAGATTTTCATTACTATTTGATGTACAATGTAAGGGAGAAAAAGAGTTCAAGGAGTACAAGTTTCTAGCTTAGGGGATTATATAAAGTCTGGTTTTATTTAACCAGGAGGGAAGAGAGGAAGAGATTCTGTCTTTTTAGATGAAAGTGAATGTGTTTTGTTTTGCTCACTCTGCCCATAAAGATCAAGGTTGAGGTGTCCAATGAGTAGGTGAAAATGTGTCTGGAATTCAGGTGAAAAATCAGTCAATAATGTTGTACCAGGGAGAGTGGCTGTGGGGTAGGCAAAGGGATAAGGATGAAGAAGAAGAGTGAAAGGTAGAGAGCATAAATATATAAAAATTTGGAAACATGCTCCCCCTTAAAAAGATGACAATGTAACGCTCCCATCTGCTGCACTTGGTAGAAACTACTTTCACCTCTTCACAAATGGCTTCGTATTGTCAAATATAGAAGGTACTTTCCAGCCTACATCTGTCTGATTCTTCATGGAATTGTGCAGTTGATTCCTCAGTGGCTCTTGCAGATCTTTCCCTGACAGGGTTTCTGTGGTAACACCTTTCTACTTCTCATGCTTCTCACTTTTCCTCAGTTTTCTTCTACCTTTTCATTAAATATAGAGGATCCCCTGAGTTCCATCCCAAAACTACCCTTTTCATTCAAAATGCTGTCCCTGAGTGATTTTCCATATTTTCAATTGCCACTTACAAACAATAACTCAAACCAATATCTCTAGCCCAGGCATTCTGTTGAACACACAAGTTGGCATACAGAAAGTAGAAAATAAATGTTTGTTGGCTGAACAATACTGAGCTGGATTTTTCCAACCACAAGCTCTGGTAAGCATTATCATCAAGATGTCCCACAGAGTCTTTAGATTTAACATAAACAGAACAAATCTCCTGCAGCTGATCCTCTTTTTATAACCTCTCTCCCCCTTTTCTTAATTCAGAAAATAGCACCTTTACTTTATTTAATTTTTATTGTTCTTCAAGTACAGTTGTTTCCATTTTCCCACCCGCAATATCCCCCACCCCACCCACCCCCACCTCCCACACTCAATTCTAACCCCCTTTGGCTTTGTCCATGGGTCCTTTATATATGTTCCTTGACAACCCTTCCCCTTCTTTCCCCCGTTATCCTCCTACCCCATCCCTTCTGGTTACTGCCAGTTCTTTATTTCAATGTCTCTGGTTATATTTTGCTTGCTTGTTTGTTTTGTTGATTAAGTTCCACTTATAGCTGAGAACATATGGTATTTGTCTTTCACTGCCTGGCTTATTTCACTTAGCATAATGCTCTCCAGTTCCATACATGCTATTATTGCAAAGGGTAGGAGATCCTTCATTCTTTCTGATGTGTAGTATTCCATTGGGTAAATGTACCACAGCTTTTTGATCCACTCATTTACTGGTGGGCACTTAGGTTTCTTCCAGCACCTGGCTACTGTAAATTGTGCTGCTATAAATACTGGGGTGCATGGGTTTTTTTGAATTGGCGTTTTGGGAATTCTTAGGGTATAATCCCAGCAGTGGAGTCGCCAGGTCAAAAGGCAGTTCCATTTTTAGTTTTTTGAGGAAATTCCATACTGTTTTCCACAGTGGCTACACCAGTCTGCATTCCCATCAACAGCGTATATGGGTTCCCCTTTCTCCACAATCTTGCCAGCACTCATTGTTTGTTTATTTATGATGGATATTCTGACTGGAGTGAAGTGGTATCTCATTGTGGTTTTAATTTGCATCTTTCCAATGGCTAGTGATGCCAAGTATTTTTTGATGTGTCCATGGGCCCTCTGTATGTCCTCTTAGAGAAATGTCTGTTCAGGTCCTTTCCCCATTTTTTAAATTGGATTGTTTATCTTCTTGGATTGGAGTCATGTAGGGTGTTTATATATTTTGGAGGACAAACCCTTGTCCAAGGAATCATTGGCAAGTATATTTTCCCATATGGTTGGTCCCCTTTTCATTTTGCTGATGTTTTATTTAGCTGTGCAGAAGCTTTTTAATTTAATGAAGTTTCATTTCTTTCTTCTTTCCTTTATGTCCCTCATTCTAGGGTACATATTGTGAAAATATTGCTGCATGAAATATCTTATTTTCCTGCCTATGTTCTCCTCTAGGACTTTTATGGTGTTGCAATGTATATTTAAGTCTTTTATCCATCTTGAGTTTATTTTTGTGTTTGGTGTAAGTTGGTGGTCAAGTTCCATTTTTTTTGCATGTAGCTGTCCAGATCTCCCAACACCATTTGTTGAAGAGGCTACTTTTACTCCATTTTATGCTTCTGTCCCCTCTGTCAAATATTAATCAACTGTAGAGACATGGGTTTATTTCCAGGCTCTCTATTCTGTTCCACTGCTATATGTGGCTGTTCTTAGGCCAGTACCAGACTGTTTTGATTATTGTGCCTTGTAATATAGTTTGATGTCAGGTATTGTGATCCCTCCTACTTTGTTCTTCTTTCTCAAAATTGCAGCAGCTATTCAGGGTCATTTATGGTTCCACATAAATTTTTTAAATGTTTGTCCTATATCTGTGAAATATGTTATTGGTATTTTAATAGGGATTGCATTGAATCTATAAATTGCTTTGGGTAGTATGGACATTTTGATGATGTTAATTCTTCCAGTCCATGATTATGGTATATGCTCCCACTTATTTGTGTCTTTCTTAATTTCTTCCTTCAGTGTTGTATAGTTTTCTAAGTATAGGTGTTTTACCTCCTTGGTTAGGTTTATTCCTAGATACTTTATTTTTCTTGTTGCTATAGCTAATAGGATTTTCGTCCTGATTTATGTTTCTGATATTTCATTGTTGTTGTACAAAAATGCCTTCGATATCTGAATATTGACTTTGTATCCCACTACTTTGCCAAATTCACTTATTAGGTCAAGTAGATTTTTGGTGGAGTCTATATGGTTTTCTATGTACCCTATCATGTCATCTGCAAATAGTAACAGCTTTACTTCCTCCTTTCCAATTTGGATGCCTTTTATTTCTTTTTTTTGTCTGATTGCTGTGGCTAGGATTTCCAATATTACATTGAATGTAAGTGGTGAGAGTGGACATCCTTGCCTTGTTCCTGATCTTAGTGTGAAAGCTTTTAGTTTTTGCCAGTTGACTTTGATGTTGGCTGTAAGTTTTTCATATATGTCCTTTATTATGTTGACATATGCTCCCTCTACCCACACTTTGCTCAGTACTATTATCATAAATGGATAATGTACCTTATCAAATGCTTTTTCTGCATCTATTAATGTCATCATCTGATTTTTGTGTTTCCTTTGGTTTACGTGATATATTGTGTTTATTGTACCATCTTGCATCCCTGGAATGAATCCCACTTGAACATGGAGTATGATCTTTTTCATATATTGCTAGATACAATTTGCCAATATTTTGTTGAGGATTTTAGCAGTGTTCATCAGTGATATTGGCCTATAGTTTTCTTTCCTTGTTGTGTCTTTGGTTTGGGGATTAGGAGTCTTTCCTCTTCTTGTAGTTTTTGGAATAGTCTGGGAAGGATAGGGGTTAGCTCTTCCTTAAATGTTTTGTAAAATTCTCTTGTGAAACAGTGCAGTCCAGGGCTTTTGCATACCAGGAATGTTTTTTTATTACTGCTTCAATTTCACCAGCTGTTATTTGTCTGTTCAGGCTTTCTGCTTCTTCTTCATTAAGTTTTGGAAGATTTTATTTTTTCTAGAAATTTGTCCATTTCACCCACATTGTCAAATTTCTTGACATATAGTTCTTCGTAGTAATTCCTTACAATCCTTTTTGTTTCTATGGTATCCGTTGTAATTTCTCCTCTTTCCCTTCTGACTTTATTTATTTGGGTCCTCTCTCTTTTTCTCTGGATGAGTCTTCTTAAAGGCCTGTCTATTTTGTTCATCTTTTCAAAGAACCAGCTCCTGGATTTATTGATCCTTGGAATTGTGCTTTTAGTCTCTAGGTCACTTAATTCTGCTCTGATCTTGATTATTTCTTCCTTCTACTCACTCTAGGGTTTTTTGTTGTGTTCCTCCATTTCTTATAGAGGTACTGTTATGTTGTTTATTTGAAATGTTTCTAACTTTTTCAGGTAGGTCTGTATTGCTCTGAACTTCCCTCTCAGGACTGCCTTTGCTGTGTCCCACAGGTTTTGGGTTGTTGGGTGTTCATTTTCATTTGTTTCCTGATACTTTTTGATTTCTTCATTATTAACCCATTCAATGTTTAATAGCATGCTATACATCATGAGTTTGAAATTTTTTGAATTTTTTCCTTGAGGTTGGTTTCTAGTTTCAAGTGCATTTGAAAAGAATGTATATTTTGCTGCTTTGTATATTCTATACATATCAGCTAAGTCCACTGGATCTAATGCATTGTTCAATTCCACTGTATCCTTGTTGATAATTTGTTTGGAAGACCTAGACATTGTTGACAGTGGGGTGTTAAAATCCCCTAGTATAAGTGAGTTGCTATCTATATCTTTCTTGAAATCCTCTAAGATTTTCCTTATATATTTGGGTGCTTCTATGTTGGGTGCATATATATTTCCAATGTTTATATCTTCTTGATGGATTCTTCCCTTGAGTATTATGAAGTGTCCTTCTGTGTCTCTTTTTATGGTCTTTGTTTTGAAGTCTATTTTGTCGGATATAAGTATTGCTAGCCCAGCTTTTTTTTTTCCTGTCTATTTGCTTGGAACATTTTTTCCAACCCTTCACTTTCAGTCTGTGTAGGTCTTTTGTCCTGAGGTGGGTCTCTTGTAGGCAGTATATGTGCAGGTCATGTTTTCTCACCCATTCAGCTATGTGATGTCTTTTGATTGGAGCATTTAATTCATTTACATTAAAGTTATTTTGATAGGTACTTATTCATTGAGAGAATGACACCTTTAAAACCCAGGTGCCAAAGCCAGAAACCAGAGTCACTCTAGACTCTTTTCCCTCCCTCACTCCCACATCATCTTACAGATTCTATCTCCAAGATGTTTTAAATATACCCTTTCCTCCTCATCCTCATTGCCAATGACCCTCACCACCTCTGTTAATATCTTTGACTGCAGTCTTGCCCTATTTCAAAGTACTGTCAGAATCTTAAAAGATAAAGTTCAAATTCCTTGTTATGGGACAGTTCCTTCCTTTTCTGTCCCTTTGCTCTGTTTCCTTCTACTCTCTCCAAAAAGAATTCTTTTCAAGAAAATAAATAGTTACTAAGGAGGCTTGCTTTCAAATGGCTCCCTGACCTTGCACATAATGTTTCCTTTTATTGGGTGCCCTTCCTCCACTTGCCTACCTTTCCCATTTGTTCACCCAGAAGACTTCTGACCTGTAAAACTAATCTAAGAGTTTTCTTTTTCTGCTGATTCCTCCAGCTGCCTGGTGGTCATCTTCCCTCTTCTAGGCTTCTATTAATAATTTTTACTACTTTATATTGGACTGATTATTCATTGGTATCCTACATAGTATGCTCCCTGAAAGGAAGACATTTATCTGGGCATTCCTAGCACCTGGTGCAATGGTAAGTACTCAGGGGATGACTGAATAAATAAACCAATGAATGAGAATGGTGGGAGAAACAGGACAGACATATAAGAGAAGCCATGGGGAAAATGTAAGTAAATATACAATGACACATGTAAAGAAATGCACCTTGTCTTGGGCTGTCCTCTGCTAGGACCTAGACAGAAAGTAGCCTTTCTTCAAAAATGTATAATTATTTCAATTCCTATGTCTTTTAGGATCTGTGGAAAAGAGGGAATCAAGTAAGAGTCCTCCTGGGTAGATGCATAGAAATCATAAACTATTAATTTTTATTCAGACTGGATGCAAGTGAAATGACCTAGAAACTGGTTTGCTTTACTTTTTTTTCACAACAAACTTTCTGGTTCAGCACTGCCCAGACATGAAATTTAATGAGAGAAGGCATTCAGTTGGAAGTTGAACCAAATTGTGATTCCTTCCAGCTCTGAAGTTTTGTAGTTCCATGAAGCCTGGCATTCTAGGTAGTATTGATCAATAAAGTATTTGTTAGGAAGAGTTTGCTCTATTAGGTATTTATGCCCCTCAAGGCTATGGAACATGTCTATTACAAAATAATTTGACCTTGGTTTTTCCCTAAAGCACTCCAATCCTATGACAGAACCTTATTAGGAGAAGCAACATGACTAGAACTTTCTTGGGATGAATGGATAGCTTAAACATCTAAAAAGATAGGTGCTGGCTACAGAGGTAGGTGAGCAAATCTAAAGCTTGATATCTGAGGGCTTCCCTAAGAAAGGAAACTTCATGCTTGTCAAGGAGAGTTGTATGGAGTTTGTTCATGTTTGTGTACGCAAGTAAGTTGCAGAGCAGGGTGCCTGCATTTGAAAGTGCTATTATTGGAGGTGAAAAGGAACATAAAATTTGAAATAGATACCTACCAGTTGAGTAGAAAGGCAGTCATACGTGCTAGGTCACTAGCAATGCCACCCTCAAAGTAGATAAGGAGATCTCTGAATTAGAAGGAAGGAGAGATTGGTTCACGAGGTTGATGGGACTCCGAAGACAAGAACAGACTTAGGTTTCATTATGCAGGAACACTATTTGCTTTTACTTCTTAGGGTCTCATTATTTCCTCACACACTTTCTTTCAACAAAGTTAGGCATTATTCCCCATTGAAGGTCAGTTACATGCCAAGTTGATGCTTTAAAAATATATTTAATTTTTTTTACCATTAATAGTTATGCATATCTGCTCTCTCTTTTTTTAAGATTTTATTTATTTATCTTTAGAGAGAGGGCAAGGGAGGGAGGAAGAGAGAGAGAAACATTAATGTGTGGTTGCCTCTTGTATGCACCACATTGGGGACCTGGCCCACAACTCAGGCATGTGCCCTGACTGGGAATCGAACCAGCCACCCTTTAGTTCGCAGGCCAGCATTCAATCCACTGAGCCACATGAGCCAGGGATCTGCTTTTTATGTTTTTAAAGGAAGCATTTTCTTCTGGCTTTTTCTTGACTCAAAAATAAATAAATGGTTTCCATTTTGGCTTTCCCTTCTAAATTTCCCTTAGGTATATATAATACCAACTATGTGTAAAAACTCAATTAGAATATTTTTGAAATAAGTTATTTGTGATTGTGAAAAGCAAGCCAGAGTAAAATTCTCTTTGTAATTTGATGATATTGTTGTTATAATAGCATCGTGATAAGGAGATTTTTAAAAATCTTTTCTGAAAAACTTAACTTGATTTCCTAATTTCCTAGCATCTGTACAGTACATGAATTCACTCTTACAAGAAATCATTTAAAAAGCCAATAGATTTGTAAAATCCATGTGTGTGTGTCAGAATAAGGAATTGCTTTCTTTAGGAAACAAGAGAGGAGAAAAATCATACAATATCATTTCATCAAGTCAAATAAAACTGCTAACAGATGATTTAAGTACTGGAGAGAATTTCCTGCCTCTCATTACAAGAGGTTCTTGTCCCCCTTAGACTTCCTATCCATCCAGACTCTATTTCCCACAGGATCCAACTCAACCTTTTTTCTCTAGCTTCCATACAAGATTAGTTAATAAAAGGTTCCTGATAAAATAACCATTTGTATCTAGAATCATTTCAATGATTAGCTTCCACCTAGCATTCCCCCCCTCTATACCTCCGAAGTGTGACATCTTAAACATGAAGAAATATACACAGGAATAACCCCCTCCACCAAAGACAAAAGCCAATGAAGCTCTAGCTTCAGGGCCCTTCCCTTTCATAACCCCCTTTCACAGTCCTGTACCTAAGTAATTTTAAATATCCTTTTCTTCAGGAAGGCCTCCCAAAGTGAAGAAGCCTTGGACTCCACAAAACTTGAGCCCGCCTCTGCCTGCATACATGTTTTGTTCTCAACTGCCCACCCAGCTAACTAACCTGTTTCCCAGTAAGGACCCAAAGGGCATTTTGCCTGACACACTTGCTCTATCCACAGTCCCATGTAGAGGGATAGAGCAATCACTTTCTGGCACACTTCCTGCTTTAAATGTATCCTATTGTCTCTAGAAATGCTTTTATACTACTTAGATCCTTTGTCTTGATAAATTTTAAAACACACTCTCCCATAACTTTAAAACTTTTAAAAATCAACTGGACCTTTGATTGTAGGTTCTTTATGAGGATTAATCAAAAGGATAAGAATTTTAAAAAACAGTAGTTTAAGAGCTAGCAACTTGGGAATTGAAAGTGTTGCCTTGGCTATCTAGGAAAGGGCTGGCAGCTGCTAAGAAAATGGGGTAGAAGGGTGTAGAGTGGGAAAGTAGAGAATTACACATTGATTGGGCACCTACTATGTACCAAGACCTGTTTAGTATTTTACACCCATATTGTATATAACTTTGCAAAACAAAAATACCTATTCTAAATCCCCTGGCAGTTTGCTTAAAAACCCAATGTTTCATGCCCTGGCTTGGTAGCTCAGGTAGCTCAATTGGTTAGGATGTCCCAGTACACCAAGGTTGAGAGTTCAATCCCCTGTCAAGGTACATACAAGAATCAACCAATGAATGCATTATTTATACATTCATTATTTATGCATTCAAGAATCAACCGATGAATGCAACAAATCAATGTTTCTCTCTTTCTCAAATTAATAAATAAAATATTTTTTAAAATCCAATATTTCATGCTTTAAATACATGTACAGAGGAAATAAGGCCAACTTCATAGAATTTGAGCTGGTCTGGGGAATTTATTCAATTTCTGAATCACAGAATAGTCTGGTTCTCAAGTCTTCTAGGGCTCTTGTAACTTAATAGAAACAGCTGTGAAAGGGTGTGCTCTCCAGCTTCCCACACATCTTAACTGTGACATATAGTGAGGGCTCACTAGCAGCACTGGCCAGGCAGGAAAAGGATGCCAAATGAAACAATAAGCAAGCTGTAAGTTCTGTCTCAGGCATATTTGCTTTCTTTTTTCTTAAAATTCTTGTTGAATTTATTGGGGTGACATTGGTTCATAAAGTTATATAGGTGTCAGGTGTATAATCCTATAATACATCTTCTGTATATTGTATTGTGTGTTCATCACCCAAGATCAAGTCTCCTTTTGTCATCATTTATTCCCCTTTTACTCTCTTCTGTGTCCCCTATCTCCTCTTCCCTCTGGTAATCACCATACTGTTGTCTGTGTCTATGAGTTTTATTTTTTTTGTTTTGCTTAATCCCTTCACCTTTTTTACCCAGCCCTCCCTTCTGGCAGCTGTCAGTCTGTTCTCTATCTATGAATCTATTTCTATTTTGTTTGGTTGTTTATTTTGTTCTTTAGATTCCACATATAAGTAAAATCATATGGTACTTACCTTTCTCTAACTGGCTTATTTCACTTAGCATTATGCTCTTCAGGTCCATTCACGCTGTGACAAAAGATAAGATTTTCTTCTTTTTATGGCTGAGTAGTATTCCATTGTGTAAATATACTACTGCTTTTTTATCCACTCATCTTGGGCTGCTTCAAAATCTTGACTACTATAAATAATGCTGCAGTGAACATAGGGGTGCATATATTCTTTTGTATTAGTGTTTCAGGTTTCTTCTGATAAATTCCCAGAAGTGGAATTGCTAAGTCATAAAACAGTTCCATTTTTTTTAGGTAAATTCATACTGTTTTCCAGCAGCCGCACCAATCTGCATTCTCACCAACAGTGCCCAAGGGTTCCCTTTTCTCCAAATCCTCCTTGCAAATACTTGTTTGTTGATTTATTGATGACAGCCATTCTGATAGGTATGAGGTGATATCTCATTGTGGTTTTAATTTGCATTTCTCTGATGATTAGTGACATAGAGCCTCTTTTCATACTTCTATTGGCCATTGTATATCCTCTCTGGAGAAGAGTCTATTCAAGTTCCTTGCCCATTTTTTACTTGAATTGTTTGTTTTGTTGTTGGTGAGTTGTATCAGGCACATTTTCTTTTGAGATGCATGGTGTTAGTAGCCCTGCAAGAGGAATATTAGCCTACTCTGTTACTCATGTGTTCACAGTTACGCTGTGGAAAGGACAGTGGAAGTCCATTGAAGAGCTGTATGAGCTAAAGGAAATAATCTCATTTCTTAGGGCTTAAATTTTCTCATGTATGAAATTAGCAAGTTGAAATAGACAATGACTAACATTCTTTCATTTCTTGATATTCTATCATATAGTCATTGTCAAGTACACTGAGTCTTAATTTCCTCATCTAAAGAACAACTATTTTGGTCTTATCATAGCTAAAGGGTTATGAGAAAGCGTGGAAACATGGGACTCAAGAAAATCAATGGCAGTGCTGTCCTATAGAACTTCTTGAAAAGATGGAAGTGTTCTCTATCTGTACTGTCCAATATGGTGGCCATTAGCTACATGTGGCTACTGAATACCTGAAATGAGGCCAGTGTGAGTGAAGAACTGAATTTTTAATTTTATTTAACTATAATTAACTTAAATGTAAACAACCACATGTGGATATTGGCTACCATATTAGGTAGGCCAGATATAAACTTCATTTAAACCAGAACTTTAAGTGTAAAAATAAAAGTAAATAAAAGAGTGGTTTGAGAATTTTTTCAATAGAATAATTAAGGGAGGCATGGTTTTAATTTTATTAATTAAAAATAGAGCACTATTATTGTTTTAGACTTTCTAAAAAAGATGGACTCTATTGTTGTAATGATGCCTTGCAATTATATATAACTTTATGCTTTCCAAAGTTCTTTCATGGCTACAATTTGATCTTCACAACAACCCATGATATAGAAGACAAGTAATAGTACTCATTTTACAGATGAGAAAATTGAGACCCAAATGCTTGCCTAAAGTTCCAGACTTAAAACAGTAATAACGTAGTAAATTAATCATTCGACTTATTTCTCCAGTTCCTTTCACACACAGTACAACCTCCAATCCTTCCTCTTGCCTAACTTCATCTGGAAGTGGTTACAAATTATACAATACTTCTAAATACAATAAGAATAGGAAAGATGAGGAAAAGCAAGAGATTCAATAATCCACCTAGATAAACCCTGGAAGACTCAAAAGTTACATGTGTCTATTATGAGAAAAAGAAAAGAGTGAATAAAAGAAAAAAAGGAGTAAAAAATGATTATAAGTCCCACTACAAACCAGGTATAGTACAAATTGTACTTGATGGACCAATTCTATGAGACAGCATTCTCAGCAGCATTTTATTGTTGAGAAATTTACTAGTCTGAGATTACGCACCTATCAAGTGGCATAACCAGATTCTGTTCTATAGCTCCTGGCTGTTTTCAAAAGTCACATTCACAGTTCAAAGTAAGAGAACAATTCCCACCTACTTCCCACCCTCCCACAAGTATTCTGCCCCCTACATACCTCATCACAGAGAATGCTGCAAACTGGTTAAGCATGCAGGCTTTGGAGTTACTCAGACTTTACTTGACCTTTAGATTTAATCTTCCTGAGTCTCAGTTTCCTTGACTTCTTTACAAAGTTTTGGAGGTGGATTAAATGAGATAATGTGTGAAAACTCTTAGTACAGAGCCTGGCATAAGTGCTTAGTGTATGGTAGTTATTAATATTTTCTATTTTACTAAGGTAATACAGACTCTGTGGGCAATTCTAAAATAGGAATTCAAAAACTACTTCAGACAAGGTAGAATTTTTGCTAAAGTCTACCAAGTAGACAATCTCTGGAGGACAAAAGACACTTGGACATGTCAGTTAAGTGGGAGCCTATAGGTTTTGGGTCAGTGATTGAGGCAGAAGCATGATGTCTTGCTTGTCCTTCCTTTTCATCTTGCATAACATGGATGTCAAACCTGGCCCTCTCGATTCTAATCCCACCTATCAAAGTTCTTGTTGCCTATCTCTATGTGAATGTGATACCTGCATAAAAAGCCAACATTCCCCAAAGAGAACCCATTCACTTGTTCATTTGTTTGTTCACTCACTCATTCATCATTCAACAACTATTTACAAAGCACTTGGTATCTGCTTGGCTTTGACCTAATAATCAAGATACAGCAATGAACAAGTCACAATCTTTCTTTTAATTTTTTAAAACATTTTATTTATTTACTTTTTAGAGAGAGCAGAAGGGAGGAAGAAAGAGAGGGAGAGAAAGATCAGTGTTCAAGAGATACACCAATTGGTTGCCTCTTGCATGCCCCCAACTGGGGAACCTGGCCTGAAACCCAGGCATGTGCCCTATCTGGGAATTGAACAGGCAACCTTTCAGTCCACAGGCTGGTGCTCAATCCAGTGAGCCACAACAGCCAGGGTTAAAATTTATTTATTGATTAATTTTATAGAGAAAAAGGAACAGAGAGAGATAGAGAAAAGTATTAATATGTTGTTCAACTTATTTATACATTCATTAGTTGATTCTTCTATGTGCCCTGATAGGGGATCGAACCCCCAGCCTTGGCATATTGGGAGGACACTAACCAACTGAGCTACCTGGCCAGGGAATAAGACACACTTTTAAAGCTTACTTTTGGTAAAGGGAAACAGACACAAAGTAAACAAGTACATAAGAATTTCAGATTATGGTAAGTGTCATAAAGAATAAAAAGTGGCATGATAGATAAAGAGTGGTTTTGGGCTAAAGGTATGGTAATTGATTGGTAGGTGGGGCCTCTCTGAGGGGATGACATGTAAGCTTAACCTGACTAACAAGAAAGGGTCAGTTATGTTAGGGCAGAGAGTACAGCAAATGCAAAGGTCCTGAGGTAGAAATGAAGCTGGTACATTTGAGGAACTGAAGGAAGGCCATTGTGGCTAAAACTGAAGCACTAGAGAGTGCTAAGAGTTGAGGTTACAGTGGATCAGGGGCCAGATCATGTAGAGTATATGCTAGGCTATGGTAAGGACTTTGGATTTTATTCTAAATGCAGTGGAATGGCATTTAGATATTGAACAAGGAAACAATGAAATCTGATTCCTTTTGAAAAGATTATTACTAATCCTGCACCCCCTTTCCCAAACACAGAAGTGTAAGAATACAAGTGCACATACTCAGTCTCTTCAGAGCATCATCATTTTGCCAGTTATCTGTCATGTGAGTCTCTCCCACTCATGTGAGTCTATACTTTTCAACCCCTTTTAATCTGTTGCCAAATACTATCCTCTGCCTCTATGTAGTGTTTCTGAAGTTCATACCTTCCTTTGCATTTCCCCTACCATCACCCTAATTCAAGTCCTCCGCACTTCCCACAGGAAGTCCTTCCATAGCTCTCTTACTTGCCTGACCCTTCCAACCCACATACCACTGCCAAATAAATCTTCCAAAAGCAAACTTCTGCTTATGTCACTTTTCTACTCAAAAACTTTCAATGGCTCCTCACTGTACAAGTTTGCACAAGAAATTAAATTGTATTTCTCTAACCCAGTGTTTAAGGTCCTTCATGTATCCTGAACTGCTATTCTCTTCATTCTTACCTACATTCATTTTATGCTTTGGCCAAACAGTCTCCTTGCTCTTCTCAGAACACACGTTGTGTTTATTTTTGTTGTTTCCTGGGCCTGAATCAATGCTTCCGCCAATTACATCTGTTGAGATCCTATACTTTTCAATCCTCAAAGTTGAATGATACCATCTCCCTGATGATTTCTATGCTCTTTCTGATAAGATGTGAACCTCCCACGGGTTTTTGTCTGAACCTGTTTGAAACATTTATTATATTGTTCTTTGTATTCCAGTTATCTGTGTATAATGTCATAGGGTAAGTGGAGGCAGCCTGGCTTCCTCACCCAGGTATCTGGGTAAATAAGGAAAGCAGTGTTCCCATAGACTTGAGACTGGGTACAATAAACTGTTCCCATAACGTGAAGTGGGCTCGCATGTGTGGAATTGTGTTACATTATGTAATGTTCTGTCATTTTTTCTGGCTTTGTTCCCTGTAGTACTTAAACAAGTAGGGGCTTTTCACTTAGAGAAACATGCAGAGAGATACACAAGGGGACAGGTGCCACATTGGGTGCCATGCTGGGGAGCAGGGAGACACACAGCTTGCAGTGTACATGGCTCACCCACCCATGAATAAAGGTGTACCAGACATCCCAAAGGCTCTGTGAGTATTCCATCTGCACAATTACCATGGACCTGCCTGGCCATGAAGGGTCGCAACACAAATAAATGTCTTACTCTCTACTAAATTATTAGCTCCTTGAGGATGATGACTGAATCTTATTCATTTTTTATTCTTGTTAGTCCCTAGCAGAGAACACAGCATGCAGAAGGTGATTAATAAATATTTGTTGAATGAATAAATAAACACACAGATAATTAGACCTAAAATTCATCTGTAGGTGGTGTTGCTCAAAAAGATGATTTTTGAAAATTATAAATAATCATAAGAGGGATTAAAGGGGTCTAGCCCTTTAATCTTCATCATGGCATTTAAGTGCTCCCAGGAAACACAAAGAAGCATGGAAATAGGTTTCTACTGTTTTACATGGAATGGATGTTAGAAAAAGTCACTTGCGAGTTGCTGAAAATCATGTACTGTGTTACCAGTGCCTTAGGACATAGATTCCTGTGGCTTCCCACTACCCACAGTCCTTCAATCCCCAAGATAGGTTTATGGGAAATAATGTAGAACCATTTCCCTTAGCAATTAATTTTGAGTTGAGCAGTTGCTTTTCAGAAAAAAAGAAAAAAGCTCCAGCTATTTCCCTAATTCTTCACTATACTATATTAGCAGTCCAGAAAGACTGTAATAGTGTGTTTGGGTTTACCTCAATCAATTGTGTTGGTGAGTTCATTTATCTTAAGTGACTTTGCTTTGGAAGAAAAGTACTGAATGAACTTCCTCATGCAGCAAAGTCTTCTATTTATGCAGAAAATGGGTAAAAACATTTGCTTGATAAGCAAGGCAACCTTTCCTCACTCACTATCCTTTGCTTCATGAACTGACCTTGACTCTCTTTACTAGATGTCCCTGTTATGTAAATTACCCCTACTGTTAGTACATTGTTTAGTTGTAAACCACCTGCTGTTAATTTTGTTTGAGAATCATGAAGTGCCCATGAAGTAATGCACCTTGTTTGTATTACATCTTAATAGTTAAAAAGACTCCTCCTGGAAGAGTAAGGGATCCTCTAAAGATCTCACTAAAGTCCCTTAGCAAGAGAGAAACATGACCATGGATACTTCCTCAGTGTATGGCTTACCTCACCCTGGGCTGCACCCCCTCATGAATCTATCCCATGCCAGCATGCCTCGTTGCCTACCAACAAGCTGCATACCAGTTGTGGTCTAAGTAGCAGGGGTAGTTCCCTGTATCATTTGTGTTTTTCTTTTCCTTTCTTTTTTCACTTTACAATGGTAATTTATTCTGAAATATGAAGTTCTCATAGCATGACCTGAAGAAAGGATTGAAAGCAAGGCTTTTGTAACTCTGTTTCCTAGTGCACATGAGAGAACCTGTGCAGAGAGAGAGAGAGAGAGAGAATGAATTTATTACCAAGAGTTTAGGTAACTAGCTTTAACTGGCTTCCAAAAATCTCTCTTTTCTTTGGACTTCGGTCCTGGCCTTCAGACCAACTACTGTTCCACTGCCAAGAGGGTCCAGGAAAGACTCTTCTTTTTCAAACACTCTTTCTGTATGTCTCTAAGAGGTGAATGAGAAGGTGGGGGTGTGAACCCTATGCTTAGCAAGGAGTATGGTATCCATTTTCTTGCTCGCAGTTCTCTGGGAGAAAAGGAAGAGAGTGCACTGCTATTATGACTTGGCTCTTTGAAGTCAGCAGTGCTCTCCTATAGCTCTGGAAAATGGAGTAAAAATACCATCTTTGGATTTCAGCAAAGTAAATCACAAGGGGTGCAGCCATGGTAGAGGAGAAGGAACATGAAAAACTGGTACAAACCTTGGTTCTGCTTCTAACCAACAGGTAATCCTGGGCAAGCTACTTCACCTGCCTGGGGCCCAATTTGCCTAACTGTGAAATGGGAATAATAATATCTGGTATGTGAAGGTTTTGCCCAAGTTAAATGGGATATCATGTAAAGCTCTGACATTCTTATAAACAAAGTAGAGAAATACAGGGGCATGACAGAAGAATTTGGTAAGTTAGTAACCAAACAACTATGCTCTGGCCAGTGTGGCTCAGTTTGTTGGAGTGTTATCCCTTAACCAAAGGGTTAACACTCAGGTGTTACCTGAGTCAAGTAACATACCCAGTCAGGGCACATATCTAGGTTTTGGGTTCAATCCCCAGTCCAGACACATATGATTCCTGCCCCAGGCTTGTATGGCAGGCAACCAATCAATGCTTCCTTCTTGCACCCATGTTTCTCTCTCTCCCTTTCTCTCTCTCTGAAAAGCAATGAAAAAATGTCCTTGGGCCCTGACCAGTATGGCTCAGTTGGTTGGACATTGTTCTGCAAAGTGAAAACTAGGGGGTTCATTGCCAGGTCAAGGCACATGTCCCGGTTGCAGGTTCAGCCCCAGGTTGGGGCATGTACAAGAAGCAACTGATCAATGATTCTCTCCTTGTTTTTCTCCCTCCCTTCATCTCTCTCTAAAAATGAAGAAATAAAAATTTTTAAAAAGTCTTTGGGTGAGGATATTAAATAAATGAATGAAAAAACAAATATAAAATAAAAGATTTCCTCTGACCTACCAAAGGGCTCTGTCTTTGGCCCTGTCCTGCTTAACTTGAATAGCAATGATTTAATTAAAGCTATAGAAAACATTTTTAAAAAATCTCACTTGTGGATGTTACAAAATCGGAAGAGAGGATCATCAAATGGGGGGGAAAACCCAAAGTAAAAAATCCTCAAAGTATTAATTCTAACAAAATGAATCTTAAACCCATGTTGCCTACAAAACATCACACGTTTTAAAAAAAGCAGAAAGAGCCCTGGCCTCTGTGGCTAAGTGGATTGAGTGCCGGCCTGTGAACCAAAGGGTCGCTGGTTCAATTCCTAGTCAGGGCACATGCCTGGGTTGCAGACCAGGTCCCCAGTGGGGGGCATGCGAGAGGCAACTGCACATTGATATTTCCTCCCTCTCTCTCTCCGTTCCCCTCTGTCTAAAAATAAATAAATAATCTTTAAAAAATAACAAAAGAAAGAAGAGTAAAGGAGAAGGAGAGTGGGAAGAAGGAGTTTACACTTCTGAGATGAGGTGTTAAAAAAATAAGTTGTACTCATATGTTGTACCAAGAGAAATATAGGGCCTAAAGCAAGAGAAATAATAGTTGTCTATTTTATATACAGCAAAATGATCAGTTCTGAATGCCTCTCTTTAAAAGGAATACAGACAAAATAAAGTGTATTCAGTACAGCAGGCAGAAAGAGATGTTTCTATACCATGTCTTATAAGGAAATCAGAATGTTCAACTTGGAGGAAAGAAATCTTAGAGAGACTCTAACAGTTGTTTACAAATATGGGAAGGGCCATGTGGTGTTAAGACAGTGAGACCAGCTTTATATATCTCCACAGAGAGAACTGGGACCAGTAAGCAAAGCTCAAAACAGGTGCCCAGAGATGCCCAGAGATGCCCAAGTGGCCCTATTATACTGGTACTTCTCAGAGGCCATGTGACTCTTTGGGAGAGAATTATCATCAGGGGTTCAAGCACCAGAGAAACTCAAGTTTTCCTTCTGCCCTAAGTAATCCATAGCTATCGTTTACTCTGGTGTCATTTACAGACACACACCCCCAACCCCACCCCACAACCCAGGAAAAGTCTTTGGGAGATAAGTCCAAAGGTAAATACTTTTAGTAGAATACAATTTTTCAATTATTATTATTTTTAAATTTCTGTGTCCTAGGCAAGCACTGATTTTAATCAGCAGCATAATATTATGAAAAGGGCAGTGGATTTGGAGACACACTAATTTGGGTCAAACTCTAGCTTTGACACTTGACCTGCTATTTGATTGTAGGCAAATGACTTGATTTCACTGAGCCTCACTTTACTTATCTGTTAATATTAATACTGTATTAGTTTAAGGGTTGTTGAAAGGATTAAATGAGATAGCATATTTCATTGATTCCAAGATGCATATTTTTCCCACTTTAATAGCTCTGAAATCAAGGTGAATTTTAACATTGATGGTATGCCATAGTTTAATTGGGAGTGGTTTATTTCTTTTATAATGGCACATAAAGTAATGTGGGTCTTACAAAAATCAATTGCAACTTATATTCAAAGTAATACACTAACATATATTAAACACTTAGCATAATAACTACACACAATAAGTATTTAATACAATGTTAATTTCATTCTTCCTTTTCTAGAAAATGACTTCATAACCTCTTGAAGAACAGGGAAGTCCTTGAGAATGATTCATTAGAACTGGCCTATAGACTCTCAATATTAAAAATTAATGAGAATGTTCACACCAGATCCTATGGAGAGTTAACTCTATTCTTCTCTCTCTCTCTCTCTCTCTATCTATATATATATATAGATAGAGAGAGAGAGAGAGATATGGTTATATATATATATATATATATATATATAACCATTTACATGACCATTTCCTATGGTCATGTAAACTTTCTATAATTTTCCATCTCTGCTCACTGAGTATATTTAGTTCAAACATTTACTGAGCACAAAGCTAAATGTTTTTGCTTGCTTTATTTTAGGAAAGAGGATATTCCTGCCATCACCAAGACTTTACCCCCATCTCCCAAACCAGTCAACCACCACAGAATATCATTGTGAAATTTAATATCCTTCAGATCTGAATTCTTTCTTCTTCAGGTGCTCAATTGAAGATGCTTTACTTCAAAGAAGCATATAATAAACTCAATGCTGCAAGGACATTATCAGTAAGGAAAACTTTTTCTTGACCTGGCTGGTTTTAAACATAATCATTACAAAGACTTTTTATAGTCAGATATTGTGGTTGTAATTGTGGATTTTTCCCCATGTAAGAATATATCTAATCTTTTATAAAATTTTATCAAGCATATTGTCTCATTGTTATTTTGTGTTAGTGAAGGTTAATTTGTGTTAATTATATGTAATTAACCTGAGTTAATTACATATAACACAAAATGTACTTCTTTACAGCTGTTTTACGTTTAACTAGAAATATATATACCTTACATTACAGCAATATTAGAAATTCATTTGCTAGTTCTTTTTCACTCTTCCTAATCCAACTCTTCTAGACAGAGGATTGTTGCTAAGAACCCCCCACCCTGGCCCACTAGAAGTTGTGTAGTAGTGAACCTGAATTTCATTTTTGTTGATATGGTCAGTTAGCTAGTTAGTCAATGTTTATTGAGGGCCCACTACATATAGATCACTGTGCTAGGTTCTGAGACTAAATAGAATAATAAAACCTAGACCTTTAAGGCATTTGTCTTCTAGGCCAGACATGGAACAGAAGCTATACTGAGCAGGGGCTCTCTTAAGCGACCAACACTTACTGATTAATCAGTAGTCTCCATTCCTTCAGTAAATGTGAAGACATAAGGCCCGTGACATGCTGAGTGATCACAGCTAGTAGTAAGCTATTCTAGAATGCCTGCCCTCTGCTACTCTCACCAGTAGAGTTGTCTGCTCATCAAAAGTCAGTGTATTCCCGAACACATTTGTGCTAGTTCTTCCTATCACTGTAATTACACAATTTAATTAAACTTACAATAATGAAATGTGAGTACAGAAGAGATAAGCTGCATCTACAAGATCTAAGTTGAATATTTGGAAAAGGCACATTAAAGGTGAGTTAGTAAAAAATGTGCTATCAACTGAGGCATGGGAGAGCCAACTATAAAACATTGTCAAACCTATAAAAATCTGCCTCACAAAATGTTTTTAAGATCTTGTTTTACTTTAAAGAAACTAAGACAAAATCTCTGTGAAAGCCTCAGAGGTGTGGCTCATGCAACAAATAGGACGCAGAACTCTAATGGAGGCTGACACTCAAATAATGAGGCCTTGGCTCTATATAAAAAAAGTGAGGGATGTTTTAAGTAATACAATAATTCCTTTATTTTGTATGATTCCTGCTTTAACTAACTTGTTCAGCTAAATCACCAACTACTAATTGAATAGAGTACAAGGGTTTCTACAGTTGTCAGCATAATAATGTTTTAACAGCTACAATACAGGGTGTTAAGGCAGACAAAATTACTTCTTCCAGGGGAAGAGAAGGCTTAGGACAGGCACCATGGTGAATTGTATGCCAGAGAGAATAGGAGTTCCTAGGGAAATAAGCAAAAGCCAGTCACTCCCTGAGGAAGGGATCAATATAGTCACATAAGTCAGTTTTCTAGACTTCGCAAATCAAGACAGCATAGGTTTAACTCTTTATTCTGTCATTACTGTGTGTCCTTAAGTGAACTGTCTGTATCTCAGTGTCTGAATTTGGAAGATGAAGATAACTGAAGTATGCACCTTAAAGGGCTATTGTGAAAATTACAAGAGACAACCTTTAAAGAATTGTGCATTAATAAAAACATATGCAAAATTATGTTAAGTCTTCCTGGGAGCAAGGGAATAATAGGCTTGCTGAGGGTGAGTCTGGAGATGAAGGAAATGTTGCATACCTCTTCTAAAAATCTCCTGCTATGACCATAGGCAGTAGAAGATTCAAGACAAGGGAAGGTATGGTATAAGCAAGCCCCCAGATCCTGGTAGCCATGTCTACTCCTGAGATGGGCAAGCCAAATAGGAAGCAGGCTCTTAACAACCAGCTCTTGACATCATATATTACAGCTCACCAACTACTCCCAATGAGCTCATTTAGTTCTCCCAACAAACCCATAAAATAAATATTACTATAGCCTCCAATTTACAGATGAAAGAACTGGGTCTCACAGAAGTTAAGTATATCACTCAGAGTTGTACACATGATAATTATAGAACAGGGTGTAGAACTCTGGTCACCTTATTCCAAATTCTCTGTGCTTCCCAACACCCCAGGCGGTCTTTCTCATGGGCCATTTAGTTCACAAACCCTGGGCTGCAGTGCTTTGCATTGGTTCATCTGTTAAAACTTCATAAAACAAGATGCTACAACTAATAGCTAAAATGAGGGCTGGAGATTATCAAGGATTTCAATTATCCCACCTATCTCTGACCTCCATTACCAAGGATAATCAGAAGCTAGCTCTAGCAATTTTCTGAAACTTTCAATAATTTTAAATAAATTCATAGAATGCAATCCCCTCACCCCTTTATCCAAATTAAAATGTCCTTGTATTTTCATTCTCATTATTACTAAATCCCTTGTATGTCTTAGAGACCAGACCGTCTGTTGTTTTTCTCTGGATCCTTTTTATTTCTGCTTTGTTTTCTTTGAAATGAAAGGACCCCACACTAAATTCTAATTTTAAGGTGAAGTCATAACATCAATGTATATCATTAAAATGTTTTATTGTAATTACAGAAATAGTCAATGCCAAATTATGTGCACTATATTATTCCCTGCATTATTCTTTATCCCATTCTCAAAGTTAATACAGCCCATTATATCTCATTCATTCATCTGACTGCCACTGTGCAATGAGCAGATGTCTCCATTGAACAATCCACATTGAATTCGAGATCTTTTTCCTGAGCATTCACAAGTAAAGTAATTCAGAACCCATCACTGAGTATGAGCTGTTTCAATTGTTCCTTCCAGTATACACTAGCTTGTACTTGTCTACATAAAAATTCAAAGAATCATAGATATTAGAGATGGAAAAGACCAGTTAGTTTATGAAGCCTGCTCACTCTACCAGCAAACACATGCAAAGGAAGTAATTCTATCAGTTCATGCTATTTTAATGATGCTTATTAATAATAGTAACAATTACTGTTTACATTATGTGGTTCCATCCTAAGATCACTTAAGATGTTTTAAAAAATATATTCTATTGATTATGCTATTCCATTTGTCCCATTTTTTCTCCCCTGTCTTCCCCTCCACCCTGCAGCCCATCACCCACCAGCATTCCCCCCACCCCTTAGTTTATATCCATGGGTCATACATATAAGTTCTTTGGCTTCTCCATTTCATATATTTTTCTTAACCTCCCCCTGTTTATTTTGAACCAAGCATTTATGTTACTTATTCCCTGTACCTCCACCCCCATTCTCGCCCTCCCCTACCCTGCTGATATCCCTCCATGTGAACTCCATTTCTGTGATTCTGTTCCTGTTCTAGTTGTTTGTTTAGTTTTATTTTATTTTATTTTTTTTAGGTTCAATTGTTAATAACTGTGAGTTTGTTGTCACTTTACTGTTCATATTTTTGATCATTTTCTTTTTCTTAGATAAGTCCCTTTAACATTTCATATAATAAGGGCTTGGTAATGATGCACTCATTTAACTTGACTTTCTCTGGGAAGTAATTTAGCTGCCCTTCCTTTCTAAATGATAGCTTTGCTGGATAAAGTAATCTTGGATGTAGGTCCCTGCCTTTCATGACTTTGCACACTTCTTTCCAGCCCCCTCTTGCCTGCAAGGTTTCTTTTGAGAAATCAGCTGACAGTCTTATGGGCACTCCTTTGTAGGTAACTGTCTCCTTTTCTCTTGCTGCTTTTAAGATTCTCTCCTTATCTTTAATCTTGGGTAATGTAATTATGATGTGCCTTAGTTTGTACTTCCTTGGGTCCAACTTCTTTGGGACTCTCTGAGCTTCTTGGACTTCCTGGAAGTCTTATTTCCTTTGTCAGATTGGGGAAGTTCTTCATTATTTTTTCAAATAAGTTTTCAATTTCTTGCTCTTCCTCTTCTCCTTCTGGTACCCCTATGATTTGGATGTTGGAACATTTCAAGTCCTGGAGGTTCCTAAGCCTCTCCTCATTTTTTTGAATTCTTATTTCTTCATTGTGTTCTGCTTGAATGTTTATTTCTTCCTTCTGCTCTAAATCATTGATTTGAGTCCCAGTTTCCTTCCTTTCACTGTTGGTTCCCTGTATATTTTTCTTTATTTCACTTTTCATAGCCTTCATTTTTTTCTCTTTTTTTGTAACCATACTGAACCATTTCTGTGAGCATCCTGATTACCAGTGTTTCGAACTCCGCAACTGGTAGGTTGGGTATCTCCTCATCATTTAGTTCTATTTTTTGGAGCTTTGATCTGTTCTTTCATTTGGGCCATATTTTTTTTGTCTTGGCGCACCTGTTAGTAGTAAAGGGCAGAGTCTTAAGTATTCACCAGGGCTGCCCACGTTGATGCTTTGTGGTGCTGTTTGTGGGGGAGGGGTCTGAGAGGTAACAATGCTGCTTGCTCAGCTCTCATCCCACTTTCAGTCACTTCCTTCACCACTCACAAGCAAATCGGGCCTTTCTGTTGCTGATTCCTGGGTCAGTGGGTTTGTGTACATTCTAGAATCCTGTGGGCCTCTCCGACAAACTCTCCTGTGAGGCTGGGAGTTTCTCCCACTGCCGCAACTCCCACAGGTTTTGAGGCTTTATTTCCCCAGGATGGCACCCTGGATTGCGCAGTCTGTCTTACTCCCCAGTTGTTCCTTCCAGTTTATCCTATCCGCAGGCAAATGTGGGACCTCCTAGTCCACTAGCCGCTGCCTTGCTGCATGTTCTCTCTGCCCTGGCTGCCTGTCTCTGCCCCTCCTACCAGTGTGGATGAATATTTCTTCCTTAACTCCTTGATTATCAGACTTCCATACAGTTTGATTTTCTAGCAGTTCTAATTTGTTGTTGTCCTTCTTTTAGTTGTGCGAGGAGGCAAAGTGTATCTATCTACACCTACATCTTGGCTGGAAGTCAAATTTTTTTTTAAGTGGTGTTTTTTTTTTTCAAAAGGACTGGAGTCAGAGCTAAGAATTCAATTCAGTTTCGTAAACAACTCTGAGCACCACACTTGTAAGGCAGGGACATTGTTGGGTGTTTTGAGAGATAGGTAAAGGGAACCTGAAGCCCTGCCCTTCTGTTAACAAAACCAGAGATCTTAGTTGGGTTTCCACTTTACAGTGCAAAGATGAATATGTACATTCTCAATTCAAGTAGATAAAGTCTATATGCAGATGTCTTTAAAGAGGATTAGGCTGTGGGAACTCTAATTAGTAACCTGAAATAAAATCAGAATACACAGACTACCAATCATACTTACGGGGACAAAACACAATGTTTTAAATTAAGACTGTTTCAAAAATTATTCAGAAAGCCTGGCATTGCATGTAAAGAAAATGGATAATTCCAAACTACAGAGTACAAGCTCCAACCACAGTGTAGATAGATAAATGACTCCACCACATAGCATCTTAGTACTACATAATAGCACACAATACAGCCAAGAACTGATGCTGGTGTACCATTGGGCCACTTGAAGAATTTGAAAGCCCCTGTTGGATTGTCAGACAACTATAGGTCCCCAACCTACAATGCACACAACAGAAGGTTCTATTTTCTTATTCCTTCCATGGAAATATGTTTAAGTGCAAATAAGGAAAATGTCAATATATTCTTATGATTAATAAAAGTAGGTAATTCTACATTTTTAGTCAAATAAACTAATCTTATTTTTAAAAATCCTCATCCAAGGACACACTTATTGATTTTAGAGAGAAAGGAAGGTGGGGAGAGAAAGGAAGAGAAACATTGATGTGAGAAAGAAGCATCAATTGGTTGCTTGTCACACTCGCTCAAACTCACAACTTAGGTATCTGCTCTGACTGGGAATCAAACCCACAACCTTTTGTTTTATGGGATAATGTCCCAACCAATTGAGCCACACCAGCCAGCGCAAAGAACCTAGTCTTTGAAAACACTATTATCTGTCAATATATTACCACAATAGTTAGCTACTTTATATCAACCTTTATAAAACAATTGGTGTGAAGAAAAAAGGAGACTATGGAAGGCTTCTCATACTTCCATATTTGTCCCCTCAAAGACCATTGCAAATGTCTTTGCAATGAAATGAAAAGACATTTCATTCTTTACATGAAAACTTCTGCTGCCCCTTTCTCCACCATTCTTTCACCACCAAATTGTTCTTTCTTGACTTCCACTGTTTCTTGATTCATTGCTATATGCTTTATAATTGGTTGTTCAGCATCTATCTCTTTCCATCATAATGAATGTACCTTGCAGGCAAGAATTCAGCCTTACTCATCTGGCATTCTTACAATGCCAAGCTCATTTTTCGTTGCCTGATACACAATAGATGTTCAACACATTTGTCAAATTATTTCATCAGGTCTGAGCAAACTTATTTTGGTGTATTTTAATTACTTAAAAACATTTTTCTTTTGTACTCTTTCCAAAATTTTCTCATCTGTCTAATCATGGCACTCAGATTCAGATGTACAATCTTTCTTTCAATCAGCAGGTATCTCTGGTAGTGAACTGAAGAAGTACTGCTCTAAAGAAGACCTGAGTCTTGACTCAGTCACATTAACTTGCATCAGATAAACCTTTGAAAACTTTGGAGTCAGACTGACCTAAGTTCAGATAGACTTGTACATAAACTCTGATGGTCACTTACTAGTTATATGATTTGGGGCAAGTTAAACTCTCTAGTTCTCAGTTTCCTCAACTATGGGATGAAAATAACAGCATCTATCTTGGGTTAAATAATACAACATACAAAAGGGTTTAGCTCAGTGCTTTAAACATAGCAAATACAAATTAAATATTATTTGTAACCTGTTCATAAAATAGAAATAATAATATAAGTCCTTCAGGGTTGTTATAAGGACTAAATCATATAACAAACAAAAGTTTCTCCAGCACATTGCTTAAAGTTTACTTCATGTCTGTGTGTTAAAATAATTGCTACAATTGGCTGAGCAGCTATTACATCCTAGGTAAAGTGTAGCAGTCGCTTTAAATATAGTATGCCTGCCATCTAATTTAATTCTTAAAATAAGCTATTGAAATAATAATTATTATCCCTATTTTATAGATGAATAAATTGAGTTTCAGAGAGAATGAATGACCATCCCAGGGTTACATCACTAGTTGGTGACAGATTATTCCAGAAACCGGAAAGTAGAGGAAGAAAATACAGGAAGAAAGTATAGGCAGAAACTCCCTAAGAAGTTTGGTATTCCTATTAATCCTTACCCTGGTCCCTAATTCCAAGGTTATGCTTGCTTTTTAAATTAGCCTCTGCTATTCATGCCAATATAGTCTTGCTTTCACTACTCAGCTACTCTTACTTTTTAATAAATATATGAAATGATGTCACTCATCTAAGAACTAACTCTAATACACTTCCCTCTCCCAATTTCTTTCTTGTTTATAAATTTGCTATTTGTTCCCATGTTCTTATTTTTTAAATATATTTTATTGATTATGCAATTACAGTTGTCCCATTTTTTCCTCCCCTTTATTCCACTCCACCCTGTACCCCTCCCCCACCATCATTCTACTACCTTATTTAATGTCCATGGGTCATACATATAAGTTCTTTGGCTTCTACATTTCTTATACTATTCTAACCTCCCCCTGCCTATTTTGTACCAACCATTTATGCGTCTTATTCCCTGTATCTTTCCCCCTATTCTCCCCACTCTTTCGCCTCACTGATAACCCTCCATGTGATCTCCATTTCTGTGAATACGTTCCTGTTCTAGTTTTTGCTTAGTTTGTTTTTGTTTTTGTTTTTGTTTTTTCAGGTCTGGTTGTTGATAGTCATGAGTTTGTTGTCATTGTACTGTTCGTATTTTTGTTCTTATTCTTTATCTTAGATAAGTCCCTTTAACATTTCATAGAATAAGGGCTTGGTGAGGATGAACTCCTTTAACTTGACCTTATCTTGGGAGCACTTTATCTGCCTTTCCATTCTAAATGATAGCTTTGCTGGATAGACTAATCTTGGATGTAGGTCCTTGCCTTTCATGACTTGGAATACTTCCTTCCAGCCCCTCCTTGCCTGCAAGGTTTCTTTTAAGAAATCAGCTGACAGTCTGGTGGGAACTCCTTCGTAGATGACAAACACACAGTGAGAGAACAAGGTTGATGTAAGAGAAGAGATTGTTCCTAGAGCTGCCTCAGTATCTGAAACATTTCCAATTCTGATTTTGGTTCCCTCTGTGAACATCCTCACAATCATTGCCCTTTTTCTAGAAGATTCAATACATAAAACCTTTTTTTAGAAGATGAATGTTAAATTGCATCACTCCATCTTTGTTTCAGATGAGTACAATTTGCAGATTCCTGGAAGTCAATCATTTATCTAACTAGGTTCTAATTTTCCATACTTCCTCAAAGATCTCTTTATTTTCCCAGTTTCCAAGATAGAAGAAAGTTCTCATCTTCAGCTACTACCTAAATATCAAGACAACCTTCACCAACTCATTTGTCACCTGGGATTCTTTGAGGTGAAAAATAAACTCCTAGGTAGGGAACCACAAGGTCCAAGAATAGAAAACAAAATAAATTTTAGAGTAGAAAAGCTGGACATAAGAAAAGCGAGGATTCGGGGATATAAAAAATACTTTGTTATGAATTGTAATTTATGTTTTACAAAGGAGGAGAAAAGTAAATCCTCTAATATAAAAGAAAATGTATTTTTTTCTTTTTTAAAAATTTATTTATTTATTTATTTATTTTTTAGAGAAAGAAGGGAGAAAGAGAGGGAGAGAAGCATCAATGTGTGGTTGTCCCTCACACGGCCCCCCACTGGAGACCTGGCCCACAACCCAGGCATGTGCCCTGACTGGGAATCGAACCAGCAACCCTTTGGTTCGTAGGTAGGTGCTCAATCCACTGACCCACACCAGCCAGGGCAAAAGAATATTACTTTTTTTCTGATGTGGTACATAAGGTTGTATAATTTAAAATTTTTAACTATTATTCTTTTTGTATTCAGTTAAAGTAATTAATAAGCTATATTTCCATGTGGACTATTTATTCATTCAACAACATTTATTGATCTGTTTTGCCCTGTGCTAGGCATTAAAGCTACAAAAACTAAAAACAGTCCACACCCTTGAGGTGGCCACAGCCAAGAGAAGTAGGTAGATGAGTTCAGGACAGTACAATAGGGCCACATAAGTGCAGGCCCAGTCCAGGATCAGTGGAGGAGAGATAGGGTGGTTTAGTTTAGGTCTGAGAAGTATCCCAGAAGAAATGCCCAGGATGAGTCTTGAAAGAACACTAGGAGTTGGCTTGTAAAGAGAAGGATGTGTCAGGCAAAGGTAGCAGCCTTGGCACTGGCATAGGAGCTATAATCCTGCACTCTTTTAACTATTGTTGCCTTAAACACCCCAGTATGTTACGATTTCTATACAATAAATCACCAATTCACTCATCCTTACAGCAAGTATGCCTTTGACCCTTAGCAAATTTTTTCTCAAAGCTATACTTACTACACAAGCCCCAAGGAAAACAGAAAATCCAATGTATCTAGAATTAGATTTTTTAAAAAACCTACCTCAAGGTTCACAAGTTTCTCTTCTGAACAAATGATGGCTTGGCTTTTTTCAAGGGCCACTACTGTTAATTTTGAATTTGTGCATTTATTTGCCAAGGAAAAGAGTGACTATGGTTTTTATGAAAATTATTAATACTCTCCAAAGCTTTAGATTAGAGGCATTTTGAATCTTTAAGTGACTAACATTAAAATACTTTTGGTAATTACAATATATAGAATATGCTTTTGTTTTCCTTTATAGTTTAGCATTCATCAATAACCAAACATGTCACATATTTCTAGACAGTATATTCTTACATTCTAAAAAGTTTGCTGGTATACCTCTTCACAAACTTATTACCCATCTTTACAGTTAATAATATATTTCTCTTATGTATCTACTTCCTAAGATTATTATGAAGTTAAGCAACATATCCAATGTTAGGAATATTAAGCAACCAAGAATAAAGGAACAAAGTAAGTCAAAAATTATTACATATAGTCTTCAAAATTTCCTTCGCCAACTAGAAAGTAATTATATCTTGAAAAAGAAGATAAAAAATATGAGCAGTAAAATGACAACAAACTTACAACTATCAACAACTGAACCTAAAAACAAAAACAAAAGCAAACTAAGCAACAACTAGAACAAGAACAGAATCACAGAAATGGAGATCACATGGAGAGCTGTCAGCAGGGACAGGGAGGGGAGAGAATGAGGGAAAAGGTACGGGGAATAAAAAGCATAAATGGTAGGTACAAAGTAGACAGGGACAGGTTAAGAATGGTATGGGAAATGGAGAAGCCAAAGAACTTACATGTATGACTCATGGACATGAACTAAGGTGGGAGGTGGGGTGCAGAGAGGAAGGAAATAAAGGGGAGGAAAAGATGGGACAACTGTAATAGCATAATCAATAAAATATATTTTAAAAATAAAGGAAAATTATGCAAGAAAAAAGAAAGTAATTATATCTTACATATTTTTTTTGGTAGAAATAAGACCAATTCAAAGAGTCATCAATTTACTAATTGTCAAAGCAGCCTAGAACTGGTCTCCCTTGCCATAAGCAAGATATTCCTAAAACACAGGAGAGGAACTATTCTGAGGATCTAAAAATTGCATTAAGAGTTACCACATGAAATTTTAAAATAATATCTTTTCAAAGGTTTAACTAATTTCAAAAAATAGTGCTTGGAATTATTCAAAGGAAACATTTAATAAAAACATCATGCACTCTCTACTGTTTCTGTCCTAGTCTTGGCCACATTTCAGAAGCAGTTTATTACTCACCTCCTATAGGTACATGCAATAGATATACCATCATATCAGCAAGTCTTCAACAATGTTCTTTAGGAGTTTCTTATCATAAAGATTGTTAAAAGTCCTGTCATCCCCAAAAGCATAGTGTTAAACACATAGCCTGAATTATCAGCACTAGCATTGCTTAAACTGGTTCTTCCATCCTCAAAACAATATGTAAGCATAATACAAAAAAAGAACAGCAAGATTTCCATGAAGAATCAATGAGAATGGTGAAGCTAAGAGATGTACCCAGTGCCCATCCATTTTGAACTCATATTTATTATTCAGGAAGACATGCATTCACAATAGCCTATACTTTTGAAAATTACCTTTTAGTCCCCCTGCACTTGTGCCTGCATGCTGACTGACAAATTTTCTAAAAACTCATAAATTAAAATCCCACTTTGGCCCAGGCTGGTGTGGCTCAGTGGACTGAGTGCTGGCCTGCAATCCAAAGGGTCACCAGTTCAATTCCCAGTTGGGCCACATGCCTGAGTTGCAGGCCAGGTCCGTAGTAGGGAGAGTGTGAGAGGCAACCACACACTGATGTTTCTCTCCCTCTCTTTCTCCTTCCCTTCCTCTCTTTCTAAAAATAAATAAATAAAATATTTTAAAAAAATAAAAATAAATAAAACACAATCCTACTTTTTCCTATTGCACTTTACACTTTAAAATATCAACATGGTTTGAATGTATAGGAATGAATCCCATGTTTCCACAAAGTTCACAACATTCCCCTTTGACAACCATAGTTCTTGAAGTGGGCTTTGTATAAGGTGACCAAAAGACCAGATACATGGAAGATCCTATTCATAAAACCAGAGAAATACTGAATAAGAGAGCCAGAAGGAAATGTAAAGATGATTTAGTTCAATACTTTCATTCTGAAAGAGGTCCAGAGAAATAGAATGGGAAGTCCTGGGTCATAGACTGGCAAAACCCAAACCAGAAACTGGTCCAATGTATTTTGTAAAAACCATGTAATTATTAAATAAGTATTGGGGAAATCCCACCCCCTCCGCCTTTTTTTTTTTTTTTTTTTTGGATCAACACTCTAAATCTTAGTCTTTAAATGAAGGGGAAAAATCAAGCCAATTATTTTAATGCCATGTCAACACAACACCTTTGATCTGAATATCATGGTGATTTTCTCACTTTTTTGCTTCTCATCTCTTGAAGACATTTGGCTGAACAAAGAAATTTAATCAGCTATCCACCTCACCCTTCATTTTCTTGTGAGTTCTTGAGTGAATCCCATAACCTTACTCAAATATAACACAAGAACAATAATATTACTTAATTCACAGGGCTATTATAAAAGAGGACTAAGCAGATATAAAAGGGAGAAAATTTCCATTTTACATATTATGTTTATGTCTCTTGAAGGGAAAAAACCCCACAAAATTACCCTCAATAAAACTACATGCAAAAGCAGTATTTGTAACCAAGGAACTTTGGGGAACTTCCTACATTGTGTTGATTTTACCTTCTGAAGGACTAGCAGCTCTAGCGTTTGTATTGTTTATATTTATACACATTATCCACACATTGCAACTTTTTAAATATCATCGAGGTCTTCATTTTTATTCCTCCAGGGTTAAGGATGACCTGTATCATTGCTGTCTGGCTCCCAGGGTTCTGTTAAATCTTTCCCCCAACCACATTCTTGTTTTATTCACTTTGTAACTAACTCCTCACTCAGATTACTCTGTGAATTACTGTTCCAAGGAGACTCAGATGCTTCCCCCACAGGCAGCTCCCCAGTGCGTGACACATTGGGGGCCAGGAGGGGGATCGCAGAGTGATCAAAGCCTTGCAAATCAAGTCATATGCCTCATGAGAGAAGGCAATGGCTACAGGTGCCAAATACAGATGGATGGCAACCTCTGGGTGAAGTTGTCGCTACAACGTGGGCTGATTACTTCACTGCCTAATAACATCGGATGCACAGAAATGATTTTGCTCACCACAAGACTTAAATCACACAGCCTGTGTGGGTTCCCAAAGTATAGGCACCAAACCTATGATTTATGTGTGGGTGGGCACATTCGTCTTCCTTTTAAACTGCTAAATTAATCTAAAATAAGTGAGGTCTTGACAACAATGAAAACAATGCCTCCAAGTACTAGAGAAAGAGAATGTTGAAAACGGTGGTACAAGCATTATTAACACAAATCTGCCTCCAAGGAAGTGACTGGCATTTCAACCGTACATTCTCTCCAGACCACAAATGGGGGGAGGGATGAGGAGGGGGAGGTACTCCTACCTTTTACTTCATGAAACCAGTAAGATTTTAATAACACAGCTGAAAGGAGATTCATTGAAGAGGTTTTTAAAATTTTTTCCTTTTATAGATATGTGTCCTTGTTGGGAGGAATGAGAAAAAGCCATTTCATTACACTATTGTCTTTGGAATTCCAAGATGACAGTTATAATGGTAGAGTTTCCTGCAGCTAAGCATTCAGTATCAACTGGAAGAACTATGAACTTAGTAAAAATGAAGAGAGCCTCACTGACCACACGTCCCCTCCAATGTCCATTAGGATTTAACAGCACACAGAGGCTATAACCAACATGAATCACCCAGACAATGACTGCTTTATAGGCCGGCTCACAACAAGTGTGAAGTTCTTTAATGGTACAAGTGTAAAGGGTTAGCAGATATTATTTGTGTCTCTGTTGTACTGTGTAGGGGGTGGGAGATGTTGGGGAGAAGGAGAGGGAATTTTCTAGTGTCTTTGCAAACATGGGACTGTGTGAGCATAAGTTGGCTAGGGAAAGAAGAACTCAGCCACAAAAGGAAAAGGACAGTTACCTTATGTCTAGTTACAAACTTTAGGTCAATTATTTACACAACTTTATGCCCTGCATTATAGTATCTGCATGCCATTCAATGTACATTATCAATATTATTACAATTTGTTTAACTATGTGGATAATGTTGATTATATCATGAAGACAGCAAGCTCCCTGGGAACATGAGCACATTGGCCTTGATCTCTCCTACATCCTTAGTGCCCAGCAAGGTGCCTGGCTCATAGTAAGTACCCCTAAAATATGAATTAAATGAACAAATAAATACAGGGCTTAACTCATGAAAATTCACATTGTGACATATTTGCCATGTTTGTGTCCTGGCCATGAGCAGGGCTGAGTGTGTTGCTATAATCCAGCACAGCAGGCAGAATTCCAAAAGGTGCCTATCTTTGGCTGGCCCAAGGGCTGCATGTGCAAAATCAAGTATTGAGGCCAGAAAAAGAGTAGCTGGCATGAGGACTCTCAGGGTACTCCGAACCCCAGGGTTTGTAGCTTCGTTGAGCCCTCTCAGGTCATTGCTGATCTTTTCTAGGTTTTAGTGTCCTCATTTAAAACTCAATGAATAAATAGCCTTTCTTTTCCCTTGCAGTTCTGAAATTCTAACATTTTTGGAAGACATCTGGTCCCCGAAATCTTGCCAGAGACAAACCATGGTAAGATCTTCTGCTTACAAAATAGAAAACAATTAAGTTTTAAAACATGAAGTTCAGTTGTATTCCAATGAGGAAATATTATATGGAGGCCAGAGTGGGGGAGGAGCTTCTTGCCAGATTGAAGCCAATTAATAATTTTGCCTTCTTCCTTTCCCATACCCAGAAGTCAGGCTCTCCAGCCCTCTTTGGGAAGAACATCAATGTTCTTAACCAGGGCTGGCTCTTTCTTCAATCTCTAGCTATCACAGGGAGTTTGTGATTTACAGTCAGAGTGGAAGGAGGCATGACTTCCCAGACTTTTACAGATTTTTTTGGACAAGTAGCAGAGTCACAGAAAACCTAGAATTAGGTACAAAACAAAATTCCCCCAGAGAATTCAAAGAGAGCTACAACTGAGAACCTTGAAGCAATCATGGTTCAATACTTACTGTGTAAGAACAGAAGAAAGGAAAGCCACAATTCAAGAAAAGAAACATTGTTCCTTAAAAAAATTGTAAAGATGACTATAAGGAACTGATTTAGCCCTCTATTCCCATCTCTCAAGATGTCACTTTAAAAAGCAAAAGGTTTTGTCTGCAAAGCCACCAGTAAGTAGACAGCCTTCACATTCTTACCCTCATACACACAGTAAGATATTTACTCTCTAATAAACAGCAATTGTAAATAAATCTCATTTAAGCCACAATAAAAATGTTTAACCTCTGAGGCAGAGTTTACAGATGTGTCTACATGCCCTGCCAACACCAGAAAACACAAGGTCTTGAATAAACTACTAAAACAGGAGGCACATTTTCTTTCCCAAGCATCTCACATCGACCTTCTTAAAAAATATATATGTATGTATGTATATATAAATACACACACACAGGAGGAAAAGGGAAAACCCAACCCCTCCAACCCCATTCTCTGAACAAATCGGCCAATAAATCTAATGAAAAGACACAAGAGAAAAGGACAGAAGCCAACAGGTGGAAAAAGGCTTTTTGTTTCCTTAGAAATGCGCTGACACTTGATCTGTGTTCCCAATCTATTTATCTCAGGATGTTTTTAATAATGGTTTGATCACCATGATGGTAATGATCAAGAATAATTATAATCCTTCTACTTTATGATGCCCAGCATTTCTAGCTGGAAGATTTCTCCTCGCATTTCAGACAAAATAATCTATCCTCTTTCGCCGAATCCCAGAGAGGTAGACCTGATCCCAGTCAGCTCTCTGGATTTTACAGACGGGAAAACTGAGGCACGGGGCACCCGTCAACTCATTTACAGTATCCACCCCCCAAAGAAGCCTCCAAGACCAGAAAGTTTCTGGATTGTCTAGAGGCAGAGTTCCCTTGCTCTCCCTTCTTGCCTGCTATGCCTCTCTGCCTCGGAGTGTCTGGGCTCAGGATGAGGATTGGGGTACCTCCCCTTCACAATGAGGCACGCCAGGGCAGCGTGTGGGAAGTCCAACACACGCACACACACAGACCCACGGCATACTCGCATACACAAAGCTCCATGCATCCTATGCAGGTACTCAGCGGAGCCCCGGCCGGCCCTTTCTCTGCTTGAGGGCGCACAGCTCCCGGCTCGTAAGGCCTCCTTGGGCTCTGGCTGGGGCTGCTCTGAAGGAGAGCTCTGCCCTCTCCCTCTCTTTTAGGCTTCTTTTTCGTTCCCGCACACCCTCCTCCCACCCCTCTCCATCCACTCCTTCTCCCCCACCAACGCAGAGGCACAGATCGTGTTACTGGGGTTCCCTAGGAAGAGGGGCCACCACTAGCCCCGAGCTCCTTGCAAGTCCTCAGGGGCAAGGCGGGAGCTCGCATCCCAGGACCCCGGCGCTCCTGAGCGATGCAGGAATGAGACCCCCCACTACCAGGCACGGGCGGACAAGCCTGCCACAGAAGAAGGAATTGTTAGGGTTCTTACCTGTTTTATGCGGAGAAATTCTGGAGAATCATTTCAGAAACTGAGGGGAGAAAGTGAATGAAGACCAAAAAAAGACCCTTTTCCTTCAATCCCTAGGCTCCTGGTATCAAGACACCAGGACAACATCAAAGCAACTTAGGGGGAACACTTTAGGGGCCTATTGTCTGGTCTGGTCTGATCTGTTTTTCTTCTGACTCCCCCTCTTGCTGCGGTGACACTTGGTACGGCCCAGGCATTCATGCCAAGTAGCTTTCACACATGGAAGCTTGTCTCAAGCAATTGCTGACAAGCCACAAACAAGACATTCTCTCTCCCTTCTCTACGCCCCCCTCTTCTCCCCCCTCCACCTTTTCCTCCTCCTCCTCCCTTGTCTCCCCTCCTCCTTTCTTCTGAAAGCAAACTAAAACTCTCCAGCGACAGGCCGGCTTGGCCTAGACGCACATGCAGACTGTCTCTCTCTCTCTCTCTCTCTCTCTCTCTCTCTCTCTCTCTC
>CM052551.1:19686309-19711692 GCA_028533065.1 Trachops cirrhosus | reverse complement strand
CCCCCCCCCCCCCCCCCGGTCTCTCTCTCTCATCTCCACCTCGCCCTCTCTCTCCCCACCCCTCCACCCCAGAGTAGTTCAGCTAAATGCTGCTGCACTGGTGGAGTTAAGAAACGGGGAAAACGGGGAAAACCTAAACTGAGTTGGGGCAGGGAGAGAGACAGAGGGAGAGCGGGAGAGCCACCTCCTAGGTCCTGGTAAGATGGCAGAAGAAAGGTGAGCCCTTTGGAAAAACAGCAGTGGCAACACACGTACGTTCACATGAACATATTGAGAGACAGCCTGAGCTCCAGGAAGAGCAGAAAATGACTCCCGTCAACTTGAGATTGGGGGAGTGGGGAGATAAGGGAGCGGGTGGACCCAGTACTGGGGTTTCTGCTGAATGTTTAGATGGTTTTCTTCATTATAGTAAGGAAAAATGTGTTCCCCAAGGATCTAGCCTTTCTTCACTGTATAATTGAGCACAGACCTGAGCTACTTGTTAAAATAAATCTACAAAATGTGTAAATGTGTGAGTAAATGTAACAGAAGGTTCAGCTTGTACCGAGGATATTTTCTAAGTGGATGTTTAAAAAAAATTAAAGCTGAAATCCTAGAGAGCAGCCGCAAGGAGAGTAGTATACAAGTAGTGTAAACTCTGAGAGCTGTGAAGTGTGATGCTAAAGTTACTGATTGCCAGGCTGCTGGAATTTATGGAGGGAGGGCATTTCGAGTTGGAGGGGGAAGGGTGAGTCTCTGAGATGTTTTCTAGGAATGGGGGGGATGGGAATGAGGTAGTATAATGAACATGGCAAGAAGCAAGCAGGAATTTGATTGGTGTGGAGGAGGAGGAAGGTGGAAATGTAAAGGGGGGAACAGAAAGAGAAAAAAAGTACTGCATTAAAAAGGAAAAAGAAAAATGGAAGCCTAGAGATTGAAACATGCAGAGTGAATGAGATGGCAAAGGCAGGCATAAAATGTGAGCAAAAGAAGCACAAAGGATGTGCAAATTTGCAGATGGCATGAAATCAGGAGGGCCAATTGAGATAAAAAGAATGACAGGATGATTATGTGACATTCATAATTTTAGCATGTTGTGGAGTCACCAGCATGACGAGGTCTCTGCCCAGACCAGGATGGTTACCCCTCTAGGAGCAGGATCTGAATGGAAGCTCAGCAACAAAGTGGAGCACTAAACCAGTTTTGTATTTTTGCATGAAGGTGACATAATAAATTCTTCAGAATCTTCCTCTACTAAATTCAAATGATGTGAACACACATTACTCACTCCTTGGTAGTGGTACAATAGGAATAACATTGTGACTTTTTTACATTTAGTACTAATTAAATTACTTGTCACTGCCTAAAACTCACTACATCCAAGACATTCTTGTTCCTGCTTCCTTTTCTCCTTAATGTGCTTCTTCATTTGGGCTAATCCCTAGAACTGTCTGTCCTGATGATTCCCATTCATGATGATGGTGATGGTGATAATGATAATAAAAACTTTTGATTGAGTACTTATTTGATTCTAAACATTTTCCCAAACATCAATACACGAAGTCATTTCTATTAAGACTATCTCCACTTATAGATGATAAAAATTAAGTATCAAGAGGTTAAATAACTTGCCTGAGGTCACTCAGCAAGGTAGAAGTGGAGCTGAAATCAGATTCAGGTTTATGTGATTCCAAAGCCCCAGTTCAATTCATCACTTTTTGCCCTCTGATCTGAGTAGCCCATCTTCTCCATAGCACCCCAAATTCTGCTAGCCATAAAAGCACACTGTTCCAACCCCAGGGCTGGGCTTAGATCCTCTCATTGAGCCAGCAGAACTTCTGACCCTCATTGAACAGGCTATGGACTTACTGTGCTCTTCTAAGTGGTGGTGACTCACTGTGCACATATGGAAGCCTCCTAGGCAAGAAAGTACAGAAGGTCAACTTAACCTCAATGATTGCACACTTTACAGATTGCCAGGCAGTGAATTGCATAGACCAAGAAGGCTTCCCTTCTTTAAGAAAATTTAAAAAACAAACTAAAAACACCACAAGGTATTAATGATGATGATGATGACAACAGCTAACATTTATTAAGCACATACATATATTAAGCAACCCCATAAGGTATAAACTATTATTTCTCCCATTTTCTAGATGAATAAACTGAGGCACAGAGGCTCAGTAATGGTCTAAGTTCACTCAGTCAGGAAGTGCTGGCTGAGGTATGGTTCCAGACAGCCTGCCTCTCCACAGACCACGATCACCACCACTATGCTATCCTGCTTAGGGAGTGAAAAGAATGGTTCCAGTTATTTGACTATAAATCTAAATGCTCAGTAAGAGAAAAAGAAGAGAGGCAATAATAATCCTAATATTTTTACTTGTCTTGTTTAATCATATGATATCGCCCATGAGTAGAAAATGAAAAAGAAAGCATATGCCAAGGCCCCCAAACAACCTCAGTTTTCCAATTCCCCCACAGTTGCAGAAGACAGAGACTCCCCACTCTGAATCAGAACATGCTGATAGGAACAACAGGTCAGATTATCTTGCCTCCAGCATTGATGGCTTCTACCTGCCAACTCCAAAGAGAAAAAAGAAAATCCAAGTAGATGAATGAGCAAGGTCAATGCATGAGTGTTTCTAAGTTTATTTTTACAAGACATCTCTGAATGTTAAACTTGGAGTGTAGAAGACAGTGCCCTGGATTCTTGGGCAGAAACCTGGATTCTAGTGCCAGTTCTAGCACTCAACAGTGTCTGAGCCTTATTTCCTCAATTATAAAATGAGCTAAGGACATTAGTTCTTGAACCCTCTCCAGCAATGAAATGCTATTGTTCTAATAATTGTCCAGTCAATTAGAAAAATTAAAAGCCAAGGTAGAAGATGAAGTGTGTGTTTGGGTGCATGTGTGCTGGAGAGGGTGGTAGCACAAAGAGAAAGAGCAAGAAAAGACCCCCATTGGGCTGGTCTACCCACATTATGGCACACCTCTTCCAAATAATTAAAATGCAAACACCTCTAGAAGGTATAAGGAGAATTGCCTCTCATTTATTAGTGTGAATTATTTCATTAGGCTACTTTCCTCCAAATACCTAGTTCATACCAAATAACCATTTAGATTTCAGAGTGAAGTGGAAAGATTAGGGGAAGCAGGTAGTTTTAGAACTTAGAATACTCTTTACTGTAACACAGGCCTGATTTGGAGGTCGATCAGAGCAAGAGAAAGATAAGGAGCACTAGGAGATGGCATAAAATATGAAAGGGTGAGGAAATATTAGAGGCAAATAGTTTGCTTCAGAAGCTTATCTGGGGCAAGCCTGGATTTAAAGAAGGAAGGACCCTGGCTTCATATTCCTCAGTACTCTTTCCCCTGTTCCCTGCATCTAGCAGATGCTCTTGAAAGGTTCCTGTGAGTCTTTGGAGCTTAAGTTTCATTTAAAGTGTTTTTCTAATGAGGGAAAAATACTCAGGTTTCCAAATATCCTACTTAAAATTAAAGTTAAAAAAGCACAGTCCATTCACAATTTGATATCTATCTACCCATATATTTTTAAGTGTGGGGAAAAAATGTAGAAGTCAGACAAATGAGGCTTTTCTCTTCTCCACATTTCTGGAAAGTGAATTATCTGATGTAAAGGAGAGAATCAAACAGAAAATCAAGAAACAGCAAGATAAAACAGCAATTTAGAAGCAGGCAAGGTTAGAACTCACCAAACTGAAAACAGCCCCATCCTCTAATAATAAATCATATAAAAATAAAGCCACCCCTCAATGATTAAAAGGCATACTGAAGTTACTGGGTTTTGGAATTAAAAGATCTGAGTTTCCAATATCAGTGTGCTTATAAGCTAAATGACCCTGGCCAAGTCTTTTAACTTTTTTGAGCCACAATTTTATGATATTTCCCATGATACCATGAATTATTGAGTTACTATGCTAAGAAGCTTTATAAATAATAAAGTGCTATACAAATTTTAGCTGATACTATGTGATAACATGTCATAAGAATTAAGAACACTAACTATTACTAGGTATGCTCTTTATATGCATTATTTCGTTTAATCCTCCCAACTCACCCTGTAAGAAGAGTGCTACTACAGGGACATGGGATTATATGGTGTTTATGTACTTTGTCTCTAGAGCCAGGCAAACATGACATTGAGTTATAGGCTCTACTGCTCTGTGATTTTGGACAAATTACTCAAGCTTTCTGAGTTTCAATTTCTTCATTTGTACAGTGAGGCTATTAATAGTACCTTTCTCATCGGATTATTTTGAGGAGGAAATGAGATAACAAATGCATGGGACATAATTAGCACAGTGCCCAGCACATGAAAAGTAATCAACAAATGTTAAATGTCACACTTGTTCTCATTTTAGACTTGGGGAGATTAAGTACTTTGCCCAAGGTCACACAGCTTATAGATATAAAGGTCCCAAACCTGGTTCTGTCTTATACAGAGCCCTGCTTTTTATTGCTTTCATATTATCTATCTTGCCATTGATATTTCTGAACCACAGATAATTGAAAAGACATACTAATTGCATTATAATTTGTTTTACCTTAATTAGGTTCCACTTGAACTGTTAGTCTGTAAACATAACTACTCAAGGAAAATATTTTCTATACAGAGCATCTTAGGAGAAATGATGTTGTTATTTAAAAATACTATTTGAAAGAATCCCTCAAAGTAATCCAGAGTAGAGTTCAAGAATCTCAGAACAGCATGTGACGAACTCATGTTTTATTTTTATTTTTGATTTTAGAGAGAGGAGAAGGGAGTGAGAAAGAGGGGGAGAGAGACATCAATGTGAGAAATAATGATTGGCTGCCTCCTGTAGGCGTCCCTACTGGGGACTAAACCTATATCCCAGGCATGTGCCCTGACTGGAAATTGAACCTGCGATCTTTCTTCAGTTTGTGGGACAATGCCCAACCAACTAAGCCACATGAGCCAGGCACAAACTTATGTTTAAGAATTTAAAAATTATTAGCTTTTGCTGGTGTGGCCCAGTGGATTGAGTGATGGCTTGAGAACCAAAGGGTTGCCAGTTTGATTTCCAGTCAGGGCACATGCCTGGGTTGTGGCCAGGTCCCCAGGTGGGGGCACATGAGAGGCAACCACACACTGATGTTTCTCCCCTTTTCTTCCTCCCTCCCTTCTCCCTCTCTCTAAAAATAAATAAAATCTTTTTTAAAGTGTAAACAAAACATTTTTTAAAAGAATTTAAAAATTATTAGTTTAAATTTCATTTTCTTCTCTTCCCAGATAAGCTTCAAGTCACTAAATCAAGTGGCCAAAAGCTACAGTATAAGAGAAAGAAGACAAAGGCATCTAGGTAATCCACAAACTGTAATACGCTTCCCCCCAAAGCCTTAAGAGATGGGTAAAAATTAAGAACTACAATTTTTATAGCCTTCTCCCTAAAAAAAGCTTAAGGAAACACACCTGACTTTTAAAAAAATGTATTAATAAGTGATTCACATGAGAGATGGCAGGTAAAAATAGACAATTATTGTAGTGAAAAATAGAAATCTCCCCCCTTCAGAATCAATGAATACAGCTTTTTCATTGTTCTTACACTACAATAAATCAGAAGAATTGGCTCACAGAAGGTAGGCTGAGGAAATAACCATCCTGGAAGTGGCCAACAAACTAAATACCCCAAGATCTTAACACAGCATTTTCTAAGCACATTTACTTCATATTTTTCTTTTCCTGGCAACTTTCTGGAAAAGCTCTAATTGTTGTGAAAGACCTATGAAGCCTTTTAAAAGAGACTGTTAATCAGAAATATGCTTGAGTTCATATGTATTTGACTCATATTTATAATTGTTTTTTAAGTGGGTTAACTAATGATGAATTGGAGTTCTATGCATTTCATGGGAGATGTGGCACATCTGTACTGCACACTCACACACAGTCCTCTTGGGAGAAAGATCAGGCTTGAACCACATTATTAAGTATCCCAACTATGAAAGTCTTAGGGTGCCTATTATGAACAAAGTGTATGTGTAATAATACAACTGGTGTTTTAGTGGGACAGAAAAGCCACTTTGTCCTGTCTCCTCTCTCTTCCAATCAGAATGTGGAAGGGAATTTAGAAGATCCAAGAAAGACTTTAGACTCAATGTTAGCCAAGGCTAGGAATACACAAACTATAACACTATAATGCTATAACACTATAACGTTTGCTGTGGGCTGTATCTGTATTGCCTCCTGAAAATCAAATCTGTTTCTGCTTGGTGAAGTTTACAGCTCATCAGAGCAGAAAGAGGCAGCAGAGTCACTGGTGGGAGCAACTGGTTTTGGTAAACAATGAGCCAACATCTCCCCAAGGGAACAGATCAAAGGAGATGTAACCAACAATGGAGAGACACTCTGCAGCAGTTACTGAGCCAGCTAGGAGAGGACTGCCTTTCTTGACTGACCTTGGTGTCTGTAGTGGCTGAGCTACCCTAGCCTTGGTTAATGGGTAGAGGGTATGATCCAGGGCACTCAGTTGCTCACAAGCCTGCTTAAAAACCAATATAGGCAGCAGCTACCTAGGCCACTAGCCTGGTACATCTAAGTAATTCTCTGTTCAAACAGGCCTTGAGTTTGCTTTGGGCTGACTTAAAGATGTACATATTAAAGGATTTCTCACTAACCTCGTTCTAGAGTTTGAGTTGTTCTGCCTTAAAAAACTGGAAAGAGATAATTGATCTGAAATAATGTTGCATTCATTGTACATCTGGACTTGAGGTTGCTTGACCTCTGAAAACCTGGAATAGAAATAATGCAATTATATGAACTAAAGACAATTGAATTTAAAAAAAAATACTGAAGCCAGGAAAAGTAAATGTATCTTTTATGCCACATAGCTTTGCCTAGCAATGGAAGATATACCTTTTATAAAGATGAAAGATTCATAAAGACTGAATAGAAGGTGGTGTTTTCAATTCAATTTAATAAGCATCTGCAATTACCTGTTGTGTGCAAAACACTGCTAGGCCTGGGGACACCAAAATGAGTAAGACTGTGTTTCTGTTCTAAAGAAGCATACTGTCTAGACAGTGGAAAAGAGGGAGCTGCCCACAAGTAACCACAGTACAAGCCATCATGAGATAATCGAGACCAGCAAGTATTGCTGGCATTTTGAGTTGTATGCCGAATACCTTCCCTTTATTCTTGGAGAATAACCCCTGGACTTGCACTCAGATAAGCTCTAGCACTTATGTGTATACCACTCAGCCAGTTCCCCTGGCCATTAAGACTCTTCCAGAAATTTAAAATTAGGATTCACAGAAGCTAGTTGATTTCTATTAACTCTTGAACTGAGTCGACTAGTAAGGGAAAAAAAAATCAGCTTACTCAGAGAAGTAGAGATGCAAGTCCATGTAGTCTGAGAGAGAGTAAAAGAGAAAGAAAGAGAGAGAGAGGGAGAGAGATTGAGAAAGACAGAGAGAAAGAAAAGATTCTTGTCATCTTTCCAAACCATGGCTCTAGCCTTGGTGGAGGCTTCCTGAATTTAGGTCTCTTAAGATCTTGCTGATTCTAAATATCCCCCTAGACTGGTTCTAATGGGTTTCTTTTTCTGGCAGCCGATAGGAAAACTAAGACACCAAGTACAACAAATAAATTGAACTCCCAATATTGAAGCCTATTAGGGATTCTGGTAGGTGGAAATAATACAGTGTATAGTCCTGTAGAAGAAGTGCTATGAGAATCTGAAGAAGGAACGGTATTTATTTCTTCAGCAGAATTTTGGAAAGGCTTCACAAAGGATGTGGCATGTGTTCTAGACCAAGAGTAAGATTTAAACAGATTTGGTGGGATAATGCATTTCAAGCAAATGAGAAGGTACTTCCAACTGAGAAGGCAGGAGGTTTGTATTAAGATATGACTTCTACACTTCACTGCATCTCTAATTTTCAGCCAGGCTTCAGAATGGCAATCCAGTTTGCTCCCTAAGACCTGAAGGTCAAATTGAGCTGCCTGTTGCTGTTTTGTACACTACAGCCTAGAGTCTAAGAATGGTTTTTACAGTTTTAAATAATGGCTGGGAAAAATCAAAAGAAGACTCATATTTCATGTAATGTGAAAATTATATAAAATTCACATTTTCATCTCTATTAATGAAGTTTTATTGAAACAGTCACCATCATTCCTTCACATATTGTCAATAGTTGCTTTTATATTATAACTGCAGAGTTAACTAGTTTCAACAGAAAACAAAGGTTGTAAAGCTTAGACTATTTCTACCTGGCCCTCTGCAGAAAAAATTTGCTGACCTATGCTCTATACTTCAGCCTCCAGAAGTTTCCTTTGAACATTTGGGATGCGAAGATTGAATATCCATTTATAGACAAAATAGTGTATTAATATGTACTTTGTTACTTTGTAGTGCTGTTTCAAGAATCATCCATAATATTTGTGAAGTGATCCAAGAGATGTGAAACAGTATAACATACCTTGGATCCCATATTACATACAGATAGAGATAGAGATAAAGAGATGTAAATATATATAGAAAAAAACCTGAAAAAATATGCAAAGAACAGCCAATATATATTACCTCTAAGATGTGAATTATGGAGAACTTTATTTCTAAAATAGCAACACTAATAGTACCCATAATAACCACCTTATATTAACTGCTTACTATGTGCCAACCACTCTGCTCAATGTTTTATGTATTTATCATATTTAAGTCTCCTAAGAACTCTATGATATAAGAACTATTATTGCTCTTATTTAGCAAATGAGGAAAATGAGGCACAGAGGAGTTAAGTAACATGTCCAAGATCGCAGTTAGTATCAGTAGAGCCATAATGTAAACACAAGCAGTCTTTATCCAGAGATTTCCCTCTTGCCAGCACACCACACGTACAATTCTTTTTTTTCTTTTTTTAACAGGCTTAATTCACTTTATTCTTCGTGTATAAAATTATGTGGTGGCCACAGCTGGAGCCTGGGTCCTCTGCACAGAAACTCTGGGGCGTGTCTTTATAAGATGGTCAGTGAATTCCTGATAGGCAGACTTGGTGAACACAGTCTCTTTCCAAAGATTGGGGTGAAATACTGTGGGACTTAGAAACGGCATCAAAGGTGGCCTTGGCCAAGTTGCCCAGGGTGGCAGTGTAGCCCCTGGCTGAAGCATAGCAGTCACAGTATTAGCCATCATCAGCAGCTTCTGGGGCACAGGGGCCAAGACAAGCCAGCTCCCCTGGGGGTGGGGATAAGGGGCACCAGCACAGAGCCACAGCACCCAGTCACCTTGGATGGACGGTGTGGGGCTTGCCGATCTTATTCCTCCAGAAGTCTCACTGCACAAGAACAATAGAGAATTTGGCCAGGATGATGGTCTCATGGATGGCAGTGGCTGCTTCCTTTGAATACTCAACATCCAGACCAACATGTCCATTGTAGTCCCCAGTGGCGACAAATGCCTTGAACCAGGTCCTCTGGCCAGTGCAAGGCTGCTTTCGTATGGACATAGTCTTCAAATCCTCATCCTTGTGGGTTGCCTCCAAGAAAAAGTCAGTGGTTTCAGATTCCTTGATGGTCAGATAGAAGAGATAGATCTCCAGGGACTTGATCTTCATGTCCTTGACCAGGCAGCCCAGCTTGGTGCCAGGGATCCATTCCTCATTTTTGGGCTCAACCCCAACCCTGACACTAACCAGGGCCACGACCTCAGCCCTGGATGTGGCTGCCAAATCCTTCATGGAAGCTGCCAGCAGCTTACCATTCCAGGGCACCCAGGCCCTCCCACAGCACCAGGGTCATCTGCCATTTGATGTTTCCTTGGGGGAGGGGAAGAAGCCATACTTATCACTCTTATGTAATATTTTTCCTGTTTGAATTTTTTAACATTAACCATCTATTGCTTTAGAAATTAGGAAAAACATGTACTCTAAAAATAAATAAATGTAGCCCTGGCTGGTGTGGCTCACTGGATTGAGCACTGGCCTATGAACCAAAGAGTCACCGGTCCGATCCACAGGCTGGGCACATGCCTGGGTTGTTGGCCAGGTCCCAGGTAGGGGGTGCACAAGAGGCAACCACACATTGCTATTTCTTTCCCTGTCTTTCTCCCTCTTTTCCTCTCTCTGAAAAAATAAATAAAATCTTTATAAATAAATACATAGCATGGTGCCTGGTCACATAGTGATGATGGTGATGATGAAGAGAAGGAGAGGATGATGATGACAACTTAACATTTGTTGACCCCTTCCTATGATTTTGCATGTTAATTTAATCAAAGAGGCATTTGACATGTTGGTTATTATTGCTGTTATTATTTCTATTACCCTCATGTGTTCTCAGAGCCCCAGAGACCGGCTGGGGCTGTGAGGGTCTGAGAGATACATGGCATCCAAGTCTCCATTCCAAGGGCTAGGAAAAAACTGTTCCTTCTTCTTTCCTTTCTTTTTTCTTTTCTTTTCTTTCTTGTTCTTTCTTTTTTTTTTATTAAGAAAAAGTCTATTTAAAAAGTTACAGAGGTAGAAGAAGTGAGTGGAAGAAGAAAGGGCTCAGGAAACAAGTGATAGAGGCAAAAGATGGGGCCCTTTGAGATCAGGAGAGAGAAGGGTAAAGGTAAGATAAAGGTAAGTGCCTGGGGGTAAGTAGAGGGAGAGGGGAAAGGTGCAGGCAAGCTCCTGGAGGGAGGGCACCAAAGAAGCTGTTCTTAATTCTTCCCCTACTTCCTTGCAATTTTAGGTAATCAGAGAATAAATGAGATAGGTGGACCAGCTGGGGTGAGGTGAAGAATGGTTCTAAATCTGGCCCTGGTACTTATTAGCTCTGCGACCTTACTCTAGACCTTATATTGTTACAGTTGAACACATTATACTCTTTTTCCAATTCTACCTTGTATAGCAAGATGGTAGGTGTTCAAAGTCACTGCAAAGGCCCTGCTGCCCCACTAGGAGGCCTCCAATAGCCTGAGAGTCTCTCATGAAAGATTTCTTTGGGTTAAAGCTTTACCAAGGAGAGGTGACATATTAAGCCTCTGACACTGTGGCAATTTAATGTCATGGATTCATAAGATGTTAGAGGTAGGAGTCACCTAGAGTCTAAAATCTCATTGTTTCTGCATCTAAACCAATTCTTTCCTATTTCCATTTACAATGGGAGAGGTGTCCTTGTTCCTGTCTAGGCTAATTCTTCTCCCTGTACTCTGAATTCTGCCTACCCTCCTTCTCAAATATCCCTTCTATCTATTATACCTTCTCATCCATACTATCACCTCTCCCCCTTGGCTGGTTTCTTTCCATCAGTATTTAAATAAGCCCAACTCTTGTTCATCTTGAAAAATAAAACAGAAAGCCTCCTGGACCTCATGCTCTTTTCTAGTTACTGCCTTGTTTCACTTCTTTCCTTCTGAGTTTAACTTCTTTTGAGAATTGCCTATCAACTCTGAGGGGCAGATGCCAGGATTTTAGGGCAGGCATATGTTTTGGGGGAGCCTGGTTCAGCCTGGAGGAGGAAGAGTGAGTGGCACAGAAATTGGTGGAGGAAAGAAGAGGAAAGTGGGAGGTTCCTGTAAGCAAACTGCCTAATTCATAATTTAACCTAAAATCAATACTAACCCTTCACATTAATTAATAAATTATATTGGGATTGAGTACCTGCTCTGAGTCTGCCAGGAGGTACTGTGGAGGATACAGTTAAGTACTTTCCACATCACTGCCTTTGAATTGTTCATAGTTTCATATGGGAGGCAGGATATACACACTCAATTAAGGTATCAATACAGGACAGTGTGTAATTAAGGCAAAACAAATGACCATGTAATATCAGCATCACTTAGGAATGGGTTAGCAATGTAAATTCTCAATCCCCACCCCAGGCCTACTGAAACTGGGAGTCCTAGCAATCTGTGTTTAAAATGCTCTCCAGGTGATCCTGATGCAGGCTAGAGTTTAAGAACCATTGGAGTAAGCAATATGGGCCTCTGGAGCTGGAGACTTAGATCAAACTCCAGGGGCAAGGAGATAGAAGGAATGCTGGAGGGAGATACAGGAAGTGTGATAGCGAATGAATGTATAGGGGTTGCAGTGCATAAACTCTAGAAATGGTGGAGGGGGAGGGTCATGTAGGGGAGCAAGGAGAAGGGTGGGGGACCTGAAGAGTAGCCTGGTTGAAGTGGAGATCCCTGCAGAGGATGAGGGTGGGGCCAGGGAGCCTGAATCCCAGCAATCCGGTGAGAAAATAGAAACTTCAGTTTCTCTTTATAGACAGGGCTCCACCTACCACATCTTAGTCTTTCTCTCTTTTACCTTTACAGGAATTCTCAACCAGCCTGTCATCTCCAGAAGCAAGGATCACCCCTCTCCTTTGAACTTCACTGCTCAAAATCCTGGATTCCTTGCCTCCCCATCAGTACTTCCTCCCTCCTCTAAATCCACCCTCTCACTCCTGCTACGATGAGCAATTATAAGCCATTTTCTGAGAAACTGTTCCTAGAGAGGCTACATGATTTGAACAAGTTCCTACTCAAAGTGTCCTCCGAGGAGCTATACCTGCAGGTTAGAATCTGAAAGTGTGTATGGGGGATTCATCAGTGAGAATTACAAGGTAGTTGTCACAGCCGGCTTTACACAGCAGCAGTTAAGATCCAGGGACCTTTGGAAGTTGACTTGGGGCACTGGAAGCAGCTCTCAGTGGAAAGTCCCTTACAAAACTCAGGGGAATGCTTTGAGGCACGTGGACTTGTTTCCCAGTGGGATCTTCTCTCAAGATACAGCCTTCAAAGGCACCTTTAGGCTCTGATATTTAGAACACCTTATTTCTGTAGAGGCAACTTGATGTTGTGGGATGTAAGGAGGGTGGAGAATACACAAGGGTTCTTTTTCTCTTAAAGATTTTCATCAGAAGACCTAGGTTTTATGGCTGAGCTCTTCTGTTTGCTATCTAGATGATTTTTGTCTAATTTGTTTACTTCTCCCAATGCCCTTATCTGTAAAATTCCGATGATAAGTATCAACTGACAGACCAGAGTCCCTGTGAGGATCAAAAGAGAGGGAAAGTGCATTATCAAAAATGCAGTCCTGCCCTGGCTGGTGTGGCTCAGTGGATTGAGCTCTGGCCTGCAAACCAAAAGGTCAGGATTCAATTCCTGATTGGGACACACGCCTAGGTTGCAGGCCAAGTCCCCAGCTGGGGGTTTGCAAAACCTGGTTAATGTTTTGCTCCTTCCCTTTCTCTCTCCCTTCCCTTCTCTCTAAAAAATACATAAAATCTTAAAAAAAAACAACCCCAAAACAGTCCTGTTCAACCCATGTGAGGGTGGTAGTCTCTTAATTGGTCTCTCTGCTCCTCTGTTCTCTCCTCACTCCGTTAGAGCTTGTCCAATGTTGTGAACTGGTTTCCAAAAAATATGATTTGTATTATGTGGCAGGATAATATTTCAAGAAATTTATTCATATTTCCCCCTCCATTTCATCCTCTAACATTTGTTCATCCTTTACCTTTGAGTTATGAAGTGCTATGAGAAACAAGAAAAACAAAGACACAAGCTGGGACCCCTCTGCCCTTTCACCACATCCAGACCAGGAGAGACCTTGAAGTCCTGACAAGGAGCATATAATGGGAACTCTCATGGAGCAAGCCTATAGCCCTCAGAAATTAAAATGTCTTGGTATCCCTGGCATGAAAGGTGACAACAGTCAAGGACCAATTGCCTTCTCCAATACTGACTAAGCCCCACAGAACTAAGCCCCACAGCCTCTGAGCATGGGGCTGCTGGCTGCTAAATAACTCCTTACCAAGGTGTTATTTTCACCACAGAGTAAAATGGGAGCTAGAAATAAAGTTCCATTTTAGTTCTTGGATATTTTAGTTTAAGGCTTGACATTTCATAAGCTGTCACTGACCATGTTGCTTTCCTAATGAAAGGGGCTTAGTGGCTCCTCACTGTCTTCCAACTTACTTCCATATGTCATCTATGTGCTCTGCAGTATAATCAGCCCTGCCCATCCTAGCCAACCTGTCAGATGTCCCAGTCTCTGCCTCCAGCCCAGACCTGGCTACTGAGCTCCTGCTGGGTCTACTCCACTATGAGGTCTCCACCATGATGTCCCATAGCTACCTCAACTTATTGTCTCCACACCCACTTCCTTCACTTCTTGTAATTCTCATTGCTGATGGCCCCACAAGAAATACGGTCATAGGAGCAGAAATCTTGGAGTCATTCTTGTCCTCCATCTCTTTTAATAATACACATCTCATCAATCACAACACCCAGCAGAGCCTATTTTCTAAATATTTTTTGACTCTCTCTCTTTTCTACATTCCTACCCCCACTGCTTTAGTTCTGGCCTCATTATCTTTTATTCTGACTACAGCTCTGCCTGCTCTTTTGCCATCCTCCCCACCCCCACCCCCACCCCCGCCACACACACACACACACACACACACACACACACACAGAGAGACGGCAGTCAGAGAGAGGTAGCAGAGTGTAGGGGTTAAGGATTTGGCCTTGAAAACAGGAAATCTTTCTGCTCCTTACTACTTGAGTGACCTTGGGCAAATTTGGTACATCTTTCTGGAGATGATAAAGGTTATTGTGAGGTTGAGCTTTATAAACCACAGCTGGCCCTAAATCATGTAAGAAGACATTGTTATCATTATCTTTCCCAAATGCAAATGTGCTATGTCACATCCCCTGAAACCTTTAGGTGATTGCCCAGTCCTCTGAACAAAGCTCAAAGTTCACAGACTGCCCTCTCAGTACCTTTATGATCTAATTCCTCCCTGTCTAACTACCTTATTTCCCATCTCTCTTCATTTGGCCTTATACATGGGCATCCAGTGTGCTTCCTGGAGAGCCTTTGCACAGGTTGTCCCTTGTGCCTGCACTGCCCTGATTCCCTTGTCACTAACTGAGCCCCTAGCTCATTATCCTTCTGCAGGCTACTTCACACATACCTCGACTATTACACTTATCACTCTGTAATATACCTTTTTTTTTTATGTGCCTGACACCTGCTTTAGACAGCAAACTATCTGAGGGAAGGAATGATGTCTTATTCAAGTTTTAGCCATCTCCCCAACTTTTCATATGTTTGGGTTAAAGCCATTTTGCTTTTACAAAAGATCTACAAGAGTACCTGTTTTCACTAACCAAAAGAAATACAAAGAGGATTTTCACTTTTACAAAAAATGGCGAAAATAGTGTTCAGCATTTCTTTGTTGTGAACCATTCCTTACAGAAGTGGTACACACCCCTAGCTGCAAGAATGTCTTCCCCAAGCTTCTTTCCTGGGAACTACACTCAGCATCTCAGCATCAAGCTGCCATAGCTTTGAACTGAGTGAACCTCTGTGCTTTATCTCAATTTATTTTGCATATCCATTAGCAAGATGTGTCCTAAGGTATTAGAAAAGCTTAAGAGAGCTTGTGAGGGTGATACACAAAGTATAAAACTGGTGTAATTAAGTGTATTCGGTATGACTGAGTAGGTTAGTTTTTGGATCTGGAATGCTCAAAGTTTTTTCATATAAATTAATGGCAATTGCTTCTTTGCTTTACTGCATTCTGGCATACAAAATTTTCATAGGAACACTCTACTTTTGAGTAGCAGGAGGTGGGGGACCTGCAATACATATTTTTAAAAAAGTTTGTTTGTTCAATGCATGCCTTCATGAATCAATAAAATAAAAGCCATGTTTATCTTTGCTTTTGTGAGTGTATTTCTGCATGCTAAATCCTCATCTGTTTAGACTATACCAACCCTACAAATCAAATCAAGGATCACCATCCTCAGAAAGCAGCACGAGACTACACAAGGTAGACTCCTCTGGTAATGCTAACACCAAGCAAGCTTCTTAGAAAAAATGGCATTCTGCCCTGTCTTGGGGCTATTCTTATACAGATCATCACCAGTTCCTCATGAAAGTATGTGTTCCTTGAGGATAGGCATGTAGCTTCCCAAGCTCCCGATCCTTTATGATCTTCAGCAGAGTGGGTACTCAGTGTCAACTACATAATGAATATATACAAGAATGAACAGATGAATTGATGTCTCCCTTGTCTTAACTTGTAGCAGTGATCTGTATTGTCCACTTTGGGTCATATTTATACACAAGCTTGGTGTTTTGTCTAATGTTATTTTCTCAAGAGATTGTAAACCCCAGAGACAAGGTTGCCTTTTAATGCATTTGTTTCCCAAGTCCCTGATTGCAATGCTGAAAAAAATAGTACCAATTTCTACTGGTACTAAATACTTCTTGAGGAATTGAACCAGCCCCTCTGATGAGTAACAGAAGTAACAAACTACAGAGGAAGAAATTGTTCTGGTATATTACAAGTTTTATCTAGTGTCTGTGCTTCTTCACATCCCTCTTTTTCTCCTGTTTTGCTCTTGTTCAAAGCTGTGTCTCTAGCCTCAGGCTAAACATTTCAACCAGCTCAGTTCCCACTACTTCCATCTTATTCAATGCCAACAGCAGTTTTCCTGGGGATCCCTCCTCAGTTAAGCCTGCCATTGCCTGCTCCTTTTCCAAGTTGACCCTGAAGATGAACCTGTGGCCTTATCATCAGTCTGCAGGCCTGGGGACATCAGATTGGTTTTCTTATAACAAAAACAGCAATAACAACAATAATAGCTAACATTCACTGAGAGCTTGCAATATAGAAGGTGATGAGCTAAGTGCTTATTTTTATTTTTAAAAATATTTAATAACAATATCTGTTACATTTCATTATATGATAGTTCAATTGTTCAGGGGTATATAGAATCAAACTTGAAATGCTGAGTATTTTTTTTCTGGATTTTATCAATTAACCCTCATAATACTAATAATATTCAACAAATATATAGTCAGAAACTATTTTACATATTTCACATCTATTAACTTGTTATTTTATAAAGATTTTATTTATTTACTTTTAGAGAGAGGGAAAGTGAAGGAGAAAGAGAGGGAGAGAAACATCAATGTGCAAGAGAAATATCAATTGGTTGCCTCTTGCACTCCCCCCACTGGGAATCTAGCCTGCAATCCAGGCAAGTGCCCTGGCCAGACTCGAATCGGCAACTTTTTGATCAGCAGACTGATGTTCAATCCACTGAGCCACACCAGCCAGGGCTATTAACTTGTTTTCAGCTGCACCACAACCTATTAAGGTAGATGTCCTATTGTATCTGTTTTACAAATGAGAAAACTGAGGTACAGAGAGGCATAGAGAGATTCACTTACCTGCCAACGTGACAGTGGTAGAAGTGGCTGAGCCTGAATTCAGATTAAGGGAGTCTGGCTCCATTGTCCATGTTCTTTATTACTATGTTTTATTGCCTCTGGAGTAATGCTGACATTATCCCATTTTACAGGTCTATTTCATTCAGGAAATATGTATTGCAAGGTGCTCTATGAGGCTCTAGGGACATTACAGTGAATAAGACTAAGTCCTTGTCCTCATGGGGCTTCCATTCCAGAGAGGACACTGAGGCTGGAAAGTACTTGTCAAGTGAGGGTTGTTCAGTCTGTATACAAACAGTCCTGGGACCATTGGGTCTGACTGCAAAACCAATGTTTGTAACCTTAGGCCATACTGCTTTCCTGAACAGATTCCATATTAAAGATCCTGGAAGACCTTAAGGGTTACTGGAAGTGGGCAATCTGTGTATCCATAGTAATTACTGTCACCTTTCCTTTCCCTGTCCTCTCTCCCTCCTCCTTTTCCTTAACACTTCCCTGGCCCTTCAAGTGCAACAGGGTAGAATTAGCCTTAATAGGGGTACTCAGGACCAGAGAGATTGCTGAGAATAAGCCCACCACCACCCTGACTCAGCATAATTTTATTCATCCTTAAACTATCTTAACTTTTAAAAATACTAGCATTAACACTATTTAGCAATCCTTCTCTCTTCAGTCTTCCTGACAATCTTCCACCTCTTCCTCCTCAAGACCTTCACAGTCCTTACAAGGGGAAGTTCTGTCTAACTTTAACCTGTCATACAATGTCCACTCCTCTGGTTTGAGTAGTCTGCCTGAGTCATCAGTATAGTGGGCATCCCTGTACATCTTTTCTTTTCACTAAGCTAAATTACCTCTGCTCTCTAGGAATTCAGCCTAGATATGTTTCTTAAACTCATACCCCTGTGAGATCCTCTCCAAGTTCTTATTATCATGCTTCACTTGTGAGACACAAAACTCAGCACTGCATTCAGAAATATTCAGGTTTACTGCCAAAATCAGAGAAAGATGATCTGATGGCCCTTCTGAGCACTCTTTCTTTTTTTCCACATTTTTATTTACTTTTATTTTTTAAATATAGTTTATTGATTATGCTATTACAGTTGTCCCATTTCCCCTCTTCACTCCCCTCCACCCTGCACACCATCTCCCACCCACATTCCCTTTAGTTCATGTCCATGAGTCATACTTACAAGTTCTTTAGCTTCTACATTTCCCATACTATTCTTACCCACCCCTGTCTATTTTCTACCTACCTTCTATGCTACTTATTCCCTGTACTTTTCCCCCTCTCTCCTCCTCCAACCCCCTGTTGCTAACCGTCCATGTGATCTCCATTTCTGTGGTTCTGTTCCTGTTCTAGTTGTCTGCTTAGTTTGCTTTTGTTTTTGTTTTAGGTGTGGTTGTTAATTATTGTGAGTTTGCTGTCATTTTACTGTACATGTTTTTTATCTTCTTTTTCTTAGATAAGTCCCTTGAACATTTCATAGCATAAGAGCTTGGTGATGATGAACTCCTTTAACTTGACCTTATCTGAGAAGCACTGTATCTGCCCTTCCATTCTAAATGAAAGCTTTGCTGGATAGAGCAATCTTGGATGTAGGTCCTTGTCTTTCATGACTTGGAATACTTCTTTCCAGCTCTTTTTGCCTGTAAGGTGTCTTTTGAGAAATCAGCTGATGGTCTGATGGGAACTCCTTTGTAGGTAACTGTCTCCTTTTCTCTTGCTGCTTCTAGGATTCTCTCCTTCATTTTTACCTTGGCTAATGTAATTATGATGTGCCTTGGTGTGTTCCTCCTTGGGTCCAAATTCTTTGGGACTCTCTGAGCTTCCTGGACTTTCTGGAAGTCTATTTCCTTAGCCAGAATGGGGAAGTTCTCCTTTATTATTTGTTCAGATAACTTTTCCACTTGTTGCTCTTTCTCTTCTCCTTCTGGTACCCCTATAACTCGGATGTTGGAACATTTAAAGATGTCCTGGAGGTTCCTAGACCTCTCCTCATTTTTTGGAATTTTTGTTTCTTCATTCTTTTCTGTTGCATGTTTTTTTCTTCCTTCTGGTCCACTCCATTGATTTGAGTCCCCGTTTCCTTCCCATCACTATTGGTTCCCTGTACATTTTCCTTTATTTTACTTAGCGTAGCCTTCATTTTTTCATCTAATTTGCAACCAAATTCAACTAATTCTGTGAGCATCCTGATTACCAGTGCTTTGAACTGTGCATCTGATAGGTTGGCTATCTCTTCATCACTTAGTTGTATTTTTTCTGGATCTTTGATCTGTTCTTTTGTTTGGGCCATTTTTTTTTGTCTTGATGCACTTGTTACATTGAGGGGCAGAGCCTTTGATGTTCACCAGAGTGGGGCAACCCAGTCACTGGGATGTGACGCTACATGTGGGGGAGGGGTCCAAGGGGGAACAATGGGGCTTGCTCGGCTCTCTGCCGGATTTCAGTTACTTCTGCCACTTCCCCCAAGCAAACTGGGCCCTTCTGGTTCTGATTCCTGTGTGGGTGGGTTTGTGTATGTTCTAGGTCTCTCCAGTGAACTCTCCTTTGAGGCTGAGAGTTTCACCTGCCACCTCAACCCCCACAGGTGTTTTCAATTAGTGTTTAGAGGCTTTATTTCCCCAAGCTGGGACCCTGGGTTGCGTGGACTGTCTCGCTCCCCAGTTTTGCCTTGTTTATCTGCGCGTGAATGTGGGACCACCTGGTCCACCAGCCGCCTTTTGTGCTGCGCCCCTCCACAATGCCGCCTCACTTGGTCTGCCCACTGCCCCCTTGCGCACCTGAGGTCCGCCAGCCACTGCTTTGGTGGGAACACTCTCCGCCAGGCTGCCCAACTCTGCCCCTCCTACCGGTCTGTATGAACATTTCTTCTTTAACTCCTTGGTTGTCGGACTTCCATATAGTTCAATTTTCTGTCAGTACTGGTTGTTTTTTCTTTCTAAATTTTTGTTGTCCTTACTCTGGTTGTGCGAGGAGGCACAGTGTGTCTACCTATGCCTCCATCTTGGCTGGATGTTCCCTGAGCACTCTTTATGATAGGGACAATGTGGGCCTCAGTGATCTAGGGAGCCTGGCTATCTGCAGCCTGAGCAAGCGTCCATCCAGGAATGGGCTGGAAATCCTGGGAAGATCTTAGCCTTTCCTCTCAAGTGCTAAGATCTGGGAACTTAGAGAGGACGGTATGTACAGGAGTCCCACAGAGGGTATGGTAGACAAACCAAGGTACAGCTTTCTCCCTCCCCACAGTCCTAGGCCTGGGAATATAAGAACCCCTTTCAGATTTTACAGATCTCTGGGAAGAGAAGAGGACACAGGACTGGGATGCTTTGCCCTCAGTGTCTCGTACCACACAGATGTGGGACTCCCCATCATTCAGGCCTCAGGGAGCTCTTTGAAGACACCTGATGGCTCTAAGTGAAGTCCTCATAGGACCACATCAAAAGAGTTGATCAGAAGACTAAGAAGTGTGGTATCTGTACCCCCATCCCTGTCTCATATTGCATGACTTCTTCCTATCTCTGGACCAGCTACTTTTCAGGGATGTTGACATAAAACAAGAAGCTCATTCTTAACCTTAGCTCAGATTCCCTCCAAGATGAAGTCTTACATGTGGGAGATCCATTTGGGGAAGTGATGCTAAGGAATAGATTTGGGGATTTGGAGTCTGTGAAGATTGATACAGTGCAGAAAGAGAAGTCAATTCATGATTAATTTACTTATCTGATCATCACTGGGCAACCAGAGCTCAATCCAATTTAGAGCCCACTGAAGAGCCCTTATGTAATGCACTCAGACTTGGCAGCCCACAAGGTGGAAGACATATCAGTAAGTATTAGTACACCAACTTATGCTCCCATTGATTAAGTTGTCTGTTGGGTGTTAACTTTCAGGTTTACGTGGGTGGCTGAATAGGTTCAGAGTGGCTGAATAGGTTCCTGCAGGCAGCAGGGCAGAGAAACCAAGAAGAGTAAGTGGGTGTGGCTTAATGTACAGAAAGCTATAATGTTGCCAGATTGCACTTGCCCAAGGCTGGTTGCCTACAGCAATGGCTGCAATAGTAAGGTGGGCCCAGAGAATATAAGTGGGGCACTGGATTTAGAAGAACACATCTCTTTCCATTCCCCTCTGCCCTCAGATTCTGATCCCAGCATCCCTTCAAATTCATTTCAGTCTTCTCCCATAAAGCTTTTCCAAAGGAATCTAGTCATAGCCAACTTTCCCCCTTACTCTCCTAGAACACATTCACTAATTAGCACTCACTTTTGCTTGCTTTGAATTATATATTACAGTGTTTTCACTCCTTGCATGATGACTTACAGGCAGAACTTCATGCACCCTACTAATAGGGACTTGTAGAGTGATGGATGTAAAACAGGCTATAGGGCCTGTCAATCAATGATTATTGAATTGAGTGGTATAAACATTATTAGCAATAATAGCTCTGCAGTTTTCAAGCATTTGGTTGAAAACATTTGCTCTTTGTTGGCACCATAGGCTAAATTATAGAGATGAAAGAGGTGAACTTGAATGAAAGTTTTGTTTGGTGCTCTGGATTTGAAATTTAGCCCCTGGAACATGATACTTTCATACTCCTCACAAACAAGTTATCTCTAGTAGAAAATGTACTCTGTGACCTTCTCTTTGAAGACCTGACATGTGCTAGAGTGGGTATGCCAGCTATGAGAGGAAGAAGTAATTTCTTCCTGTGCCCTTGCTTTCACTCCAGCTTGGCTCACCCATTCCTTCATAAAGCCTTTTGGGGCTAGATCTCCTCAAGTAACTGAATATTGACCCAGAACCTTCTATGGGTACCTCCACTGACTCTCTATTCGTTCTCCTGGGAAAAAATTTTAAAATAATAATATTTCCTTTCACATATTGCTTAGAATTAGAATTAGGGATGGATATGATCTATGGCATTCAAATTCTTTTGCCCATTTCTTTCTGATTAGGGGAGTGGCCTGTATTACTGGAACTGAGATCAATACTTCTGAGACAAAGGTAACTGGTCTTTTGAGAATTGAACCAATGACCTTGACTTCAATGGCATAATGCTTTAGCTGACACAGACAAGCCCATCACCCACTCTTTGTTATCCATACTAAATAAGAGAGCACTGAACATAAACAATAGAAGCCATAGGTAATTCAACTCAACAAACAGCTCATGAGGGCATATGTTACACAGGAGGGTGATCTGAAAATCCCATCATAGTTGGCATAAGAAATCTTGGGTTTGAATCGTGGCTCTGCCACTTAATGGCTGTATGACCTTCGGTGAGTCACTTGACATCTAGAGGTCTTAGTTTCCCCATGAGTAAAAAGGTCCTTGCTCACTGGGATTTTGTGATGATCAAATGAGATATTATATGTGAAACTACTTTTGAACAGGTGAGTGTGAAGTATTATTAGTTTTCATGTAAAGGTGAACAATACTGTACCTTTAAGGCCATTAACTTTTGGCTGAGTCTGATTGGGCTGAATTTCTTTCAGAAAGAAAATGTCTTTGAGGAACAAAAATCAGGGCTCCATCCACTTGAAGAAAGAAACATTCTTGTGGGAATAATTCTCCTTCCTTTCATAGGACTTTCTGTAGCTTCCCAGCCAGAGAGGAGACTGCTGATAGTAGGCCATCTGAACATGCAGCAGCTAACTGCTAAATAAAGGTCCCAAACCTGGAAAACATATACAGATTGTGCAGCATTGACAGATGTGTTGGGGTAGACCCCCAAATGGATATACAGATATTCTGGAGCAAATCATTCTGGGCTAATGATTTAAAGATAAAACTTGACCATAATTTTCAGAATGACAGAAAACTTCTCTCCATAAGTTCTATTTGATTTTAGAAGATGTATACATTCTGACTGGAGACCAGTCAGACCTTTTACAACTAATTAAGTTGTAGAAATATTAACACTCATGCATATGTTGGCTCAGACTTAATAAAAACATTAAGTGAGAAACAAGAGTTACCTAAGTTTGGGAAAACTGTAGTTAGATTTCAGAGAAGGTTGAAAAAAATTGGAGAGCTTTAAAAAAATCAATACTGGGAAGATTACAGGATTTAATTCACTAGAAAAATCATTCAGCTAGGAATACATCAGAAGTAGATGAATGAAAACATTATGTCCTTTATTCTTTTGACATTTATTGCATATGATATGGCAGGACATGCTCTAGTTGCTGGAGTGTGGAGTAGATCCTCATTACCTACAGGGTGTACCCACCTGCTAGCTATTAAGCACTCACAGCTGCACCCTTTTCTGGAGCCCCACAGGTGAGAAATACTGCCACCAGTGATGCCTGGAAGGTAGTGCCCCTTCCCCACATAGACTATGGGGGCAGCCTACCACCAATGATCAATTGTTGGGTGTAGGGGGTGGTAAAAGCTCAGCCCTCTAGTCTCAGGATAGAACAATTCTGTGGTCTCATCAACATTCAGAGCTCTCCTGGAGGCTAGCTTGAGGCTAGACTTCGGATGAACCCACAGCTGATCTCCCTTTTCCCTCTTCTGTTTCTCATTTCCACAGGTTTCACTTGAAACTACTCCCTCTATAAAACACTTGCTTAGGAATCTTTGTTTTGGACTTTACTTCTAAGGAAACCAACTTACAGCAAAATGCAACACTGGACAAATCAGAAGCAGGCTCCACCCTCCGGGAGCTTGTTTTAGTGAATAAATAAATAAAGTACCAACAAATAAACAGGTACTTCCAGTGCAGAGTGGCAGTGGCAAGGTCAGAAATCACATAGTGCTCTCTCTGGGCATAGAGATCTTTTTAGACTGAAAGTTTCTGAACTGAGAACTCAAGTGTGACCAGGGGCTGGCTGGGTAAAGGGGGTGGGAGGCAAAATTTGCCAAGCAGAAAAAATAGGAGGTATAGTAGAATAAGACACTGCAAATGATTCAGTAGGACTGAAGCCAAGGGTGCCAGTGGCCAGAAATGAGACTAAAGAGGTTGAAGTGATCCAGATTATGAAGGACCTAGTAAGCTATGAACAAGTTTGTACTGTATCCAGGGCAAAGGAAAAACAATGAAGTTTCAAGAGGAGGATGCATGATAAGACTTCTATTTTTAAAAAATTTCCTGGGCTGTAGCATGGAAAAACGACTTAAAAGGGCAAGGCTGATGGTAGGGACACAACACCAGTCACTGTTTCAGTTTTAATATAATGGTTAAGGACTAGAGCATTAGTATTAGAGAGAGGTTTAAGTTCTACTTGTACTCTTGGGGAACTCACATTCTGATGGGGAAAGCAAATAATTAAACAGATTATTAGAATAGATGCGTTTTGGCCCTGGCTCGTGTGGCTCAGTGGATTGAATGCCGGCTTCTGAATCAAAGGGTTGCCGGTTTGATTCCCAGTCTAGGGCACATGCCTGGGTTGCAGGCCAGGTTCCCAGTAGGGGGTGTGTGAGAGGTAATCACACATTGATGTTTCTCTCCCTGTCTTTCTCCATCCCTTTCCCTCTCTAAAAATAAATAAATGAAGTCTTTAAAAAAAGAATAAATATGTATTTAAGTGAAGCTATAGAGTGGGTCCTAGGGGTTGATGGAACTGAGGGTGGGACAAAGACTTCCAAAGGTCAGAACTGAAATTGCAGATAGTCATGGGGATGAGGGTGGGGCAAGGAAGGAAAGGGTAGAATAGCCTGGAAAGAATTTTTTTAATCTTAATTTTAATTTTTACTTTAGTCATTATTCAGTATAGTTTCTATTCCTTACTCCTATTCCAGCCCACCCACCCATCCCTCCCCTCCTCCCTCCCATTTCCAACCCCCCTAATTTGTCCATGTGTCCTTTATATTTGTTCCTGTAAACCCTTCCCTTCTCCCCTGAAATTCCCCTGAAATTCCCTCCCCTCTCCCCTCTGGTCACTGTCAACCTGTCCTCTATTTCAGTGCCTTTGGCTATATTTTGCTTGATTCTTTGTTTTATTGTTTAGGCTTCTATTAAAGGTGAGATCATATGGTATTTGTCTTTCACTGCCTGGCTTATTTCACTTAGCATAACGCTTTCCAGCTCTATCCATGCTGTTGCAAAGGGTATGAGCTCCTTCTTTCTTTCTGCTGCATAGTATTCCATTGTGTAAATGTACCATAGTTTTTTGATCCACTCATTTACTGATGGGTACCTAGGTTGCTTCCAGCACTTAGCTATTGTAAATTGTGCTGCTATGAACATTGGGGTGCATAGGTTC
>CM052551.1:19669580-19685809 GCA_028533065.1 Trachops cirrhosus | reverse complement strand
AGGTAACCACCTAAAGCAAACCTGGGCATAGTAAATGAGGACCATCATGTAATGTGCCAAGAAACCCAATAAAGGCCAGTCACGGCAAGGGCCAAGGCTTTTGCTCCCCTTGAGAGAAAAGCCATGCTGTCCCTTTTCCTCCACTGGACTTGGTAGTCTATGTGAATGTCTCATTTCATCCATAATGACTCGGACACTGCGGGCCAGTGTCTGCATCAATGCTTCAGTACAGGAGGAGGAATCCATGTGGTGTGTGTATGTGGTACAAAGATCCAGTCTTTTGAGAAGACTTGACCCCAGCTTGGGTACTTATTAACTGTGTGAATTTGTGCAAGTTATTACTCACTCTGAGTTTGAGTTTTCTCATTTGTTTACCTAGAAAATAATACCTGGAATATACTGGGTGCTCAGTAAATGGTAGGTTGATGATTGTTATAATTGAAGGAGCCAAGATCAACTGAATCCAGATAATACAGACCAAAATTGCTGTTATCAGAGGAATTTCTTTTGATTCTTCTTCTGGTAGGTCCTCTTTTAAAGAGTGGACATGGGTTTTGCATATATTGAAGTGTTGTTAATGTATATTAAGAGCATGTCTAAGTACTTCTAAGATCTTCTTTACCTGAAAGAAGTGAATGGTTATAAGACTGGCTTTACTTACATCGTGATTTTGTCCAAAGTTGGACCCAAACCCAAGGATCACTAAAATGAGTCTGATATAATACTATATTAAAAAAAATAAAACTTCTGGCCAAGGTGGAGGCATAGGTAGACACACTATGCCTCCTCACACAACCAAAATCAAGACAACAACAATTTAAAAACAAAAAAACAACCAGTACTGACAGAAAATTGAACTGTATGGAAGTCCAACAACCAATGAATTAAAGCAGACACTTTCATCCAGACTGGTAAGAGGGGCAGAGTTGGGGAGCCAGGACAGAAAGGGTTCCCAGAAGGGTGGCTGGCCGACCCAGGCACAAAAGGCAGCAGCTGGCAGACCCAATGAGGCGGTGGATTGTAGAGGAGCATGGCACAACCAGTCCCACATTCATGCACAGATAAACCAGGCAAAACTGGGGAGCAGGACAGTCCACACAACCCAGGGTCCCAGGTCGGGGAAATAAAGCCTCAAAACACTAATTGAAAACATCTGTGGGAGTTGAGGTGCTGGGTGAAACTCCCAGCCTCACAGGAGAGTTCATTGGAGAGTCCCACAGGGTCCTAGAACATACACAAACCCACCCACACAGGCATCAGCACCAGAAGGGCCCAGTTTGCTTGGGGGTATTGGGGGAAGTGACTGAAATCTGACAGAGAGCCAAGCAAGCACCATTGTCCCCTCTCAGACCCCTGCCGCACATACAGCATCACAACCCAGAAACTGGGTTGCCCCACCCTGGTGAACATCTAAGGCTCCACCCCTTACTATGTAACATGCGCAACAAGACAAAAAAAGTCCCAAATGAAAGAACAGATCAAAGATCCAGAAAAAATACAACTAAGTGATAAAGAGATAGCCAACCTATCAGATACACAGTTCAAAGCACTGGTAATCAGGATGCTCACAGAGTTGGTTGAATTTGGCCACAAATTAGATGAAAAAATGAAGGCTATGCTAAGTGAAATAAAGGAAAATGTACAGGTATCCGATAGTGATGGGAAGGAAATGGGGACTCAAATCAATGGAGTGGACCAGAAGGAAGAAGAAAACATACAATCAGAAAAGAATGAAGAAACAAGCATTCAAAAAATGAGGAGAGGCTTAGGAACCTCCAGAACATCTTTAAACATTCCAACATCCGAGTTATAGGGGTACCAGAAGGAGAAGAGGAAGAGCAACAAGTGGAAATTTATCTGAACAAATAATAAAGGAGAACTTCCCCAATCTGGCAAAGGAAAGACTTCTAGGAAGTCCAGGAAGCTCAGAGAGTCCCAAAGAAGTTGGACCCAAGGAGGAACACACCAAGACACATCATCATTATATTAGCCAAGATGAAAGATAAGGAGAGAATCCTAGAAGCAGCAAGAGAAAACGAGACAGTTACCTACAAAGAAGTGCGCATAAGACTGTCAGCTGATTTCTCAAAAGAGGTCTTGCAGGCAAGAAGGGGCTGGAAAAAAGTATTCCAAGTCATGAAAGGCAAGGACCTACATCCAAGATTACTTTATTCAGCAAAGCTTCCATTTAGAATGGAAGGACAGATAAAGTGCTTCTCAGATAAGGTAAAGTTAAAGGAGTTCAACATCACCAAGCCCTTATTATATGAAATGTTAAAGGGATTTATCTAAGAAAAAGAAGATTAAAAACATGTACAATAAAATGACAGCAAACTTACAATAATTAACAACCATACCTAAAACAAAAACAAAAGCAAACAACAACTAGAACAGGAACAGAACCACAGAAATGGAGATCACATGGAGGGTTATCAACAGGTGAGTGTGAGGAGCAGAGAGTGGGGGAAAGGTACAGAGAATAAATAGCACAGATGGCAGGTAGAAAATAAACAGGCGGAGGGTAAGAATAGTATGGGAAATGTGGAAGTCAAGAACTTGTAAGTATGACACAAGAACATGAACTAAAGTGGGGGGAATGTGGGTGGGAGAGGGTGTGCAGGTTGGAGGGGAGTTGAAGGGGGGAAATGGGACAACTGTAATAGCATAATCAATAAAATATATTTTAAAGAATCTTTAAAAAAAAACAACCAGAACTGACAGAAAATTGAACTGTATGGAATTCCGACAACCAAGGAGTTAAGGAAGAAACGTTCATCCAGATCGGTAGGAAGGGCGGAGATGGGCAGCTGGGTATAAAGGACTCCTGGCAAGGCAGCAGATAGTGGACCCAGTGAGATGGTGCCTTGTGGACTGCGCAGTCCCACATTCACGTGCAGTTAAACGAGGAGGAACAACTAGGGAGTGAGATAGACCACACAACCCAGCATTCCAGTATGGGGAAATAAAGCCTCAGAGCTCCTGACTGAAAATTGTGGGGGTTGAGGCAGCAGCAGGAGAAATTCCCAGCCTCACAGGAGAGTGCGTTGGAGAGATCCACAGGGTTCTAGAACAAACACAAATCCACCCACTTGGGGATTAACACCCAAAGGGTCTAATTTGATTGTGGGTACCCGGGGAAGTAACTGAACACCAACAGAGAGTGGAGCAAGCAGCACTGTTCCCTCTCAGACCCCTCCCCTACATACAGCATCACAACGCAGCCATGTGGGTTGCCCTGCCCTGGTGAACACCTAAGGCTCTGCCCCTTATGATGTAACGGGTGTGCAGAGACAAAAAAAAAAAAAAAAGAAGAAGAAGAAGGTCCAAATGAAAGAATAGTTCAATGCTCTAGAAAAAATACAACTAAGTAACAAAGAGATAGCCAACCTATCAGATGCACTGTTCAAAACACTGGTTATCAAGATGCTCCAGGAACTCACTGGGTACTTCAACAGCATAAAAAAAGCCCAGGCATCAATGAAGGTTGCATTATGTGAAACAAAGAAAAATCTACAGGGAACCAACAGTGACAGGAAGGAAACCAGGACTCAAATCAACAGTTAGGAGCAGAAGGAAGAAAAAATCATTCAACCAGAACAGAATGAAGAAACAGGAATTCAAAAAAAGTGAGGAGAGGATTAGGAACCTCCAGGACATCTTTAAATGTTCCAACATCCGAGTTATAGGGGTACCAGAAGGAGAAGAGAAAGACCAAGAAATTGAAACCTTATTTGAAAAAAGAATGAAGGCGAACCTCCCTAATCTGGCAAAGGAAATAGACTTCAGGAAGTCCAGGAAGCTCAGAGAGTCCCAAAGAAGTTGGAGCCAAAAAAGCACACACCAAGGCACATCATAATTACATTACCCAAGATTAAAGATAAGGAAAGAATTTTAAAAGCAGCAAGAGCAAAGGAAAGAGTTACCTACAAAGGAGTGCCCATAAGACTATCAGCTGATTTCTCAAAAGAAACCTTGCAAGCAAGAAGGGGCTGGAAAGAAGTATTCCAAGTCATGAAAGACAAGGACCTACACCCAAGATTACTCTATCCAGTAAAGCTATCATTTAGAATGGAAGGGCAGATAAAGTGCTTCCCAGGTAAGGTCAAGTTAAAGGAGTTCATCATCACCAAGCCCTTATTCTATGAAATGTTAAAAGGACTTATCTAAGAAAAAGAAGATCAAAAATATGAACAGTAAAATGACAACAAACTCACAGCTTTTAACAACTGAACCTAAAAACAAAAACAAAAACGAACTAAGCAAACAACTAGAACAGGAACAGAATCACAGAAATGGAGATCACATGGAGGGTTATCAGTGGGGGAGTGGTAAGGGAGGTCGGGAAAGTAGAGAGAATAAGTAGCATAAGTGATAGGTAGAAAAGAGACAGGGGTGGTTAAGAATAGTATAGGAAAAATAGAAGCCAAAGAACTTATATGTACGACACATGGACATGAACTAAAGCAGGGGAATGCGGGTGGGAGGGGGTGTGCAGGGTGGAAGGGAATGAAGGTGGGGAATGGGACAACTGTAATAGCATAATCAATAAAATTTTTTTTAAAAATGAGTCTAGTAACTTGAAGTTGCTCTAGTTAACCTGAGGAATGGGATCTACATGTGCAAATGCTTTTACTGTCTTGGCTGTTTTTATCCTGACAGAGCACTGGGGTGGGGCCAGGAGTCTGGGCTGGTCCTAGCTGTACTTGGCTCTGGCCAGGTTTGTCTTTAGATCTCACTCTCCTCACTGCAAAATGAGAGGTTTGCATTTTATTGGTTACAGACATAGGAGTAAGGAAGAGGAATGGTTGGAAAAGCAGACAGAGATGAATCCAAGTCAAAGTTGTTGAAGGGAGGACATTGGGCTAGTAAACTTGGTTGTTAAGAGTAATTTCTGCACTTGAGAAAATAGATTCTGTCTCTGAGGCCAGCTAGGGAATCTTATAGTCAAGTGGTCCCCAACCTTTTTGGCACCAAGGACTAGTTTCACAGAAGACAAATTTTCCACAGATCAGGGTGGAAGGGATGGTTTCAGGGTGATTCAGGCACATTACATTCAAACTCACCTCCTGCTGCGGGGCCCAGTTCCTAACAGGCCTGGACTGGTACTGGTCCATAGCCCAGAGGTTGGAGACCCCTGATATAGACCACTCCTGAGAAGGCAAAACCGTGTATGTCACCTAAAGAGGCAAAAGCTTTATAAGGCCAAACAGCTACCCAGAGAGGGAATTAGATTTCAAAGCTTCTGAGTTTGGCTCAATACTTAGTCAAAGGCAACATCTGTCTCCCTCTTTCTTTCTATTAACATAGGTTGCCCCTCAAATACCTACTGACCATTAATTAATGGCCTGTAAATCAGCTGACCTGCTGGTACTACCATTCACAGCCTAAAAAATTGTGCAATAAATTGTATTCCCTTTTTTTTTTTTAGCCTGGATGACTTCCTTTATTTTTTAAGGATTTTATTAGTATATATATGGTCTGTCCAGAAAATGTCCAGTCATCATTGATATAACAAAAACAGTTTGCATGACATCGATGTGACCAGGCAACCAAGGAGAGTGGACTGCAATGTGCGTGTGTGAACAATGATGATTTCACTGTACTCATCAGTGGGGGTGGTAGATGTTGTTGAGTGAGCATGTGTACTGTGTGGTGTTGCATTCAAAATGAATGCAAGTAGAACAATGAATCTGCATAAAATTTTGCACTAAGCTTGAACATTCCTCCATGGAAACTATTTGAATGATTCAGAAGGCCGCAGCTATGGGCAACTGGTAATTGGTAGCTTCATCATGACAAGGTGCCCGCTCATGCATCACATCTCATGCAGAGTTTTTTGGTGAAATATGAAATCACCCAGGTGACTGAGCCCTGCTACAGCTCAGATTTGGTGCCCTGTGACTTATGGCTTTCCCCAAGACTAAAATCACCTTTGAAAGGGAAGAGATTTCAGACTGTTGAAGAGATTCAGAAAAATATGACAGGGCAACTGATGGTGATTGGGAGAACTGTGTGAGGTCCAAAGGTGCTTACTTTGAAGGGACCTGAGGTATCATTGTCCTATGCAATGTTTCATGTATTTTATATCTTCTTCAATAAATGTCTCTGTTTTTCACCCCGGCTGGTATGGCTCAGTGAACTGAGTGCCAACCTGTGAACCAAAGGGTCACCAGTTTGATTCCCAGTCTAGGGCACAAGCCTGGGTTGTGGGCCGGGTCCCCAATAGGGGGCATGTGAGATGCAACCACACATTGATGTTTCTCTCCCTTTCTTTCTCCTTCCCTTCTCCTCTCTAAAAATAAATAAATAAAATCTTTAAAAATTATCTTTAAAATAAGTCTCTATTTTTCATGTTACATGGCTGGATACCTTCTGGACAGACTATATGTGCATGTGTATGTGTATACACACACATATGTATATATATTCACACACACACACCAAAAAAAAAACGTATTTATTTATTTTTACAGAGAGGGAAAGGGAGGGAGAAAGAGGGAAAGATACACTGATGTGTGAGAGAAACATCAATTGGTTGCCTCTCGCATGTCCCCAACTGGGGACCTGCCCCACAGTCCAGGCATGTGCTCTGAATGGGAATCAAACTAGCAAACTTTTGTTTTACAGGAAAATGCCCTATCAACTGAGCCACACCAGTCAGGGCTTAAATCATATTTTATTGTTTATGCTATTACAGTTGTCCAGATTGTCTCCCTTTGACCGCCTCCCTCCCCCGACTCCCTCAGGCAATCCCCACACCATTGTCCATGTCCATGGATCATGCGTATATGTTCTTTGGGTACTCTTCCCTATGCTGTACTCTACATCCTCATGACTATTCTGCAACAACCAATTTGTACTTCTTAATCCCTTCACCTTTTTAGCTCATCCCCTTGATCCTCCTCCCATCTAGTGACCATCAAAACGTTCTCTGTATTTGCTATTTCTGTTTTGCTTGTTTGTTTATTTTCTTTTTCAGATTCAGTTATTGATAAGCATGTATTTATTGCCATTTTATTGTTCATATTTTTTGATATTCTTCTTAAAGAAAACACTTTAGCATTTTATATAATACTGGTTTGGTGGTGATGAACTCATTTAGTTTTTTCTTGTCTGGGAAGCTCTTTATCTGCCCTGTCCTTTGATTCTAAATAATAGCTTTGTTGTAGGTCCTTGATTTTCATCATTTTGAATATTTTTTGCCAATTCCTTCTAGCCTGCAAAGTTTCTGTTGAGAAATCAGCTGACAGTCTTATGGAAGTTCCTTTATAAGTAATTAACTGCTTTTCTTTTGCTGCTGTTAAGGTTTTCTCTTTGTCTTTAACCTTTGGCATTTTAATTATGATTGTCTTGGTCTGGGCCTCTTTGGGTTCATCTTGTTTGGAACTCTCTGTGCTTCCTGAACTTTTATGTCTATTTCCTTCACCAAGTTAGGGACATTTTCTGTTATTTTTTCAAGTGGATTTTCAAGTCCTTGCTCTCCTCCTTCTGGTGCCTTCATGATGTGAATGTTGGTATGCTTGAAGTTGCTGCAGGGTCTCCTTACACTATCCTCATTTTTTTTTTTTTGGATTCTTTTTTCTTCTTGCTGTTCTGATTTTTTTCTTTTGCTTCCTTACATTCCAAATCACTGATGTGATTCTTGACTTCATCCACTCTACTGTTGATTCCCTATAAATTGTTCTTCATTTCAGTTAGTGTATCCTCCATTTCTGACTGGTTCTTTTTTATGGTTTCACATCCTTTTATATGCTGTTGAGGTTCTCTCTGAATTCATATACTCTTCCCTTAAGTTCACTGAACATTTTTATAGCCAGTGTTTTGAAATCTGCATCTAGTAGATTGCTTGTTTCTATTTTATTTAGTTCTTTTTCTGGAGTTCTATTTTTTCATTTGGGACATGTTTCTTTGTCTTCTCATTTTGGCAGCTTCTCTGTGTTTGTTTCTATGTATTAGGTGGGGCTACTATGTCTCCTGGGCTTGGTAGAGGGCCTGATATAGTGGGTGTCCCATAAAAGCCAGTAGTACAGCCTCCCTTATCACCCAAACAGGGTACTCAAGGTGCACCCACCATGTGGGCTGTGTACACCTGCCACTTGTAATTGAGCCTTGATTGCTATTGGCAGGTCAATAGGAGGGATTTACCGAAGCTGATCAGCTGTGAGGACTGGCTGTTACCTCTAACCACTGTGGAGGATCAGCTGTACAGGGGCCCACTCCACAGAGCAGGACTTACTTCAGCAGGGCTCTAGTGCCTGCTGAGTTTGCCCCTTCAGTGTGTTGCTTGTGGAGGTGGTTAGGTGGTGGTAGTCCAATGTGGTCTGTATTCGTCAGCTGGTTGTGCAGGCTCAGGTGCCTCCTGGGAGTGCAGGCCACTGCCTGTGTTCTATATGGGGCCACTTGGCATAAACTACAAAGTGATTTACAGATGGCTGCTATTTGTGCTGGGGTTGGAGTTGCCCAAATGATGCCAAGCTGTGAACCACAACCAACTACAGCTAGTGCCAGGCCTGGGGCCACTTACCAAGCTGAGGCCAAATGCTGGTTTTCTGTTAGAGAATTTAGGAAAATCTGAAACATGAGCCAAGACAAGCAATTAGTATGAGAAGGCCACTGTTAACAGCTTGGGTATGCCTGAAAGTTGGGTGGGAAGAGCCTTAGGGATTCACCACAGTGGGGCAAACAAGTGTGAGCCAGGTTGATGGAGTCTCAGATGTGACACCTGCTCTGTGGCTCTGTAGGTGGAGGGCCCAGAAAGTGAACAATGGCCTCTGCCAGCACTTCTCTTTGGGAGAGGGCTGTCCCCCAGCTCATGCCTTGATGCCAGACACTTCAGTTCCTCCCAGTACACCTCTGGTGCCCTTCAATCTGCTACCCTGGTGTTGAAGCTCAGAGTGGGTAAGTCTGTGCATGGGTCCTTTAAGAGGGACTGGTTGGGACTACAGAAGTTTCTGTCTTCTACAGCCTTAATCCCTATTGGTTTTTACAGCCAGAAGTTGTGGAGACTTATCTTCCTGGCACTGGAATCCTGGGCTGGGAGGGCCTGGTATGGGACTGGGACCCCTCCCCCCAACTCCTGAGATATGTCTCTCAATTTTTATCCATCATATGTATGTGGGACCAGCCCATTCTGCATCTCCACCCCTCCTACCTGTATCAATGTGATTTCTTCTTTAAGTCCATAGCTGTAGGACTTCCATTTAACTTGATTTGTGGTGGTTCTGAATAATGGTTGTTCCATAGTTTATTTTTAATTTTGATGTGGTTGTGGAAGGAGGTGAACCATGTTTACCTATACCACCATATTGACTGGAAGTCTAAATTGTATTCTCCTTAAAGGTTGTTAGCATATCCCAAGGCTACCAGTCGAGCTTGGCAAGGTGATCTTTTACATATCCACTTACTATTCTGACTATGAGGCTTTGTTGCCTAGAAAAGTCCTTAATGAGAACAGTTAAATAAACAAGCAGTTAATCAATGCAGACACAGTTCTAGAAACACCAATGGACATCAGCTGGTTGTAGGACATTAGTTATGACAAGGAGATCCATCTAGGACTCTTCCTCATTTCATTCTTTGGCTTTTGACACTTGCCATGGTGCAGTTATGATGTGTGCTGAGCTTCTTCTCAAGTCAAATTCCTGTGTGATGACACAGCAGGAGTCCTGGAATCAGAAAACTTTGTTTCTGTGCTTGCTCTGCTGTTACTTGCTGTGTGACATTGGGCAGCCATATACTCCCTCTGAACCTCAGCTGTGTAATCTGCAAAATGGGCAATAACAAGACCTTCTAGGCTAGTTGTAAAGAGTAACCAAGGTCACCTGCAGGAAAACACACTATGATGATAGAGATCCATAGAACTATGAGGTCCTTGAGGCCTGGCTGGTGATTCTGTTTTTGTTATACAGCATATCTAATGCAGAAGTTCTCAACCACGTAAGAATCACCCAGAGAGGTTTTAAAGAATATCCAGGCCTGGGCTCCACTCCCAGATATTCTTTTTTAATTGGTTTTGGGTGGAACTCTGGATTTGGTATTTTTAAAAGTTCCCAGGTGATTCTAATGTGTAGCCAGGGTTGAGAACAACATTTGCCTCATAGCTGGGGACTCAGTCTATTGGATGAATGAATGATTCTGATTCTGACTTCCTCTCCCCACCTCCTGGAAGAGTGTGCTTTGTAGTTGGAAGGATGTTTCCTATGTTGGATTATGCTTAGGTGCCTGGCTATTTGTAGAATTGCTTTGCAAGAGTACCTGGACAGTCATGTTCAGAAGATGTTCACAATGGCTCACATGCCAATGGACAGCAGCTCTGAAGACCAGGCTGGGGGTGGCCTTGCAGCTGCCCCATGTGGCTACCAGGCTCGTTAAGTGTCAGTTGACCAGGCTGGGGTAGTGGAGAGGGAGCTGGGATTCCCTGGCCTCTGATCTTCTCCCACCAATTAGGTCAGGTCAGCCTTTGGCTGTGCTAAATGCTTTAGTAAGTTCTTGGAGCCTTTTCCATTGTTGTTTACCTTGTGGAGCCTCTCTAGTCAGGGGTTTTTAATAGAATTCCACATGAAATGAATTTCCTGGGTGAGCTGGTGGTGAGGCACACTGTGGTTATAACTCCAAGTTCAGATTTTTCACTTCAGCTTTTGATTCCACTTCCTTTCAGGAAAAGCCTTTTATAAAATTCAATCAGCTAGCCCTGGCTAAGTAGTTCAGTTGGTTAGAGCATTGTCTTGATTCACCAAGGTTGTGGGTTTGATCCCCGGTCAGGGCACATACAAGCATCAACAGATATATGCATAATAAGTAGAATAGCAAACTGATGTTTCTCTCTCTCTAAAAAAAATCAATAAATAAAATTAAAATTCAATCAGTTTATGAATGTGTGTACATATCTGTTTCTTTCTTTTTTCCACCATGTTTCAACACATCAGATTTACCACAGATAGATGTGTCAGGAATTCCTCCTTTCTTTCTCCTACCTCTTGGCCAGGCCACTTTGAGTGTCTCCTACAAGCCCCTTCAGTTCCTTACAGGAACAGCCACTCCCTTTACAACTCTCAGTAGTCTTCCTTTTATAGCGCTTCCCACATTCTCACTTTTTTACATTATAAGCACCTGAAAGATAAAGGAAGCAGTGGCATAGTGAATGCATGGAGCTTAACTTAAACTCCAGCATTGCCACTAATTGCTGGGAGAATGAGAACACATTATTTAACTTCTCTGGGACTCAGTTTTCTCATGCCTAAAATCAAGCTAATGAGGCCTGACTGGAACGATCATTGTGAGAATAAATGAAATAAGGTAAATAAAGTGACAAAGGCAATCCCTAGAGTGGAATCATGGTGCTTGTCCAAGGCAGGATTCCTGTGTGTCCTCCCATACCCAGCACACTCCTTTGTCCATTAATGGTACTCAACAAACACCATTGACTGGGGGTGGATGAACAGACCCTGGGGATCCAAATCCTAGCACAGTACCAAAGGAGCCACTTTCTTTCCCCTGCCTCCTTGTTGAATTAAAGATATATATACTTCCTATAATTGTTTGTTATGTTTTTTAAGGTAATGTACCTGCAGTGGAGTATCATAACCAGATGAGACCATTTGTATTCATTACTGATAGTTGCTTCAAGAGGCTGAGCTAACTCAGAAAGGAAAGAGGACCTCAGCAGAAAAAGGGGAAGGCATGTACATTTGATGAGTGTTACTAAGTGCCGGGCTCTCAGCTATGCTAACTTCCCAGCATCACATGATATATGGCATGGCAGTAGCACTATCAACCAGGAAACAGACAAGGACACTGAGGTTCAGACAAGTTAGGAAATTTGACCAACTATACAAAATGCGACAGCAAAAGAGGGGATTCTTGGCTCTAAAACTCACTACTTGCCATTCTCACACTAAAGTTTGAATCACAGGATCTTGATGGAATTGTGACTTTGCCCCTAACCAGCTGGGGTGGCCATGGAGCATCACTTACCTTTCTGAGGCTCCAATTTCTTCAGACTAAATGGAGAGTTGGGCCTCTAGACCATGGGGTCCATTCTCCCATTCAAATATCACCTGCTGGCGGCCTGTACCTGTCATTGTTAGTCTCTGCAGCCCTCTAGTGGTGCTTTGCAGGACAGTAGCAGTACCTTACTTTTCCATTGCCATATTCACAAAGGGCTGATGTGGAATCCCCGGGGAACTTGGAAGCTAGGTGCCCTTTGGCCTTTACTGATGACCAAGATAAATGGGGCTCAGAGGAGCCTTAGAGATAGAGATGAGAAGACTTGTTCCCTAAAGATATTAATTATTTAATATCTTTAATTTACTATCTTTGGGTCCTGTTTGTTCTATGCTGTAACTAGAACTCTCACTCTTAAATGATAAAAAATAAAAACCTCAACTATGGATTAAAATTTTAATTTAAAATCCATTTGTGGAATGTACACACACATGACGTTGTTCTCATCCAACTAACATTAATACCTTCAGGCCATCTTGGATGCAAAAGGGAGTGTTAAGGGGGCACTTCTGGGGCCCAACACATGTAGGTTTGAGCTCTGGCTCTTTTGCATATGTGCCATCCACATGACATCACTGGTCATTGTACCTCTCTGCACACCAAACTCTTCATCAATACACTAAGGAGTGTGGTGTCAGAGTCCTTGCAAAGTCAGACATCATTTTTTAAATTTTGGTTTTCAAATTACATTTATATTCAATATTATTTTGTATTAATTTCAAATGCATAGCATAATGGTCAATCACATATTTTACAAAGTGGTCCCCCCATATTTCAAGTACCCACCAGGCGCAGCACATAGTTATTACAGCATTCTGACTATATTCCCTATGCTGTCTTTACATCCCATGACTATTTTGCACTACCAATTTGTACCAAAGTCTGACAGCTTAAGCATGTGCCTGAAGTTGCTTCTTCTTTAAAAGGTCAAATTTTTACTATTCCATCCAATCTTTTACTTTGTTATTTTTGCCTAGAAACATGCTTTTCTGAGAGTTGGGATGGAGGGTGTCAGGTAAAGATACTATCTGAAGCTATGAAGCAGAGTAAAGTGAACAAACATGGCCTTTTATGCCATCTACTTGCTGATGGCATACACATCTCCAACTTGGGTCTCTTTCCTGAGACCCCACCTGCTCCATTTGGAAATCTAATAGATATCTCAAAGCTAAATAGAGCTATTAATTATTCACTCTCAAATATATTCCCCTACCGTAGCCCTCCTCACCTCAGCAATGATACCACCATCTACCTAGTTTCTCTGGGAGCCCTATTTGATTCCTTTCTTTCACTCATTTCCCCACATCTAGGTCTTCAATAAACTCTCAAAGCTGACACTTCCTCCATCTCCACTGCCTGGCAGAACACATCATCCTTTCTAAACCTCAATTACAGCCATAGCCTCTTTTTAAAAAATTTAATCTTTATTGTATTTTTTCCATTACCATTTAGTCCCCTTATACCTACCTCTCCCCAGCAATCAACACACTGTTGTCATGTCCATGAGTCCTTTTTCCTTTTTGCAGCATCCCTTCACCACCTGATCTCCCCCCACCAGCTGTTATAATGCTCTCCATCTATGAGTCTGCCCCAATTTTCCTTGTTAGTTCAGTTTGTTCATTAGATTCCACATATGACTGAAATCATGTGGTATTTGTCTTTCTCTGACTGGCTTATTTCACTTAGCATAATGTTCTCCATGTCCACCTATCCTTTTGCAAAGGGTGAAATTTTCTTCTTTTTTTATGGCTGAGTAGTATTCCATTGTGTAAATGTCTCATAGTTGTTTTATTCACTATGGATGGACATTTAGGCTGCTTCCATATCTTGGTGATTGTAAATAATGCTGCAACAAAGTTAGGTGTGCTTATGTTCTTTTGAATTAGTGTTTTGGGTTCTTTCTGATACATTCCCAGAAGCAGGATAACTGGGTTGAAAGGCAGATCCACTTTTAATTTTTTGAGGTATCTCCATACTGCTTTTCACAGTGGCTGCACCAATCTGCATTTCCATTAACAGTGCAAAAGGGTTACCCTTTCTGCACATCCTCACCAGCACTTGTTTGTTGATTTATTGGTGATTGCCATTCTGACAGGTGTAAGGTGATATCTCCTTGTGGTTTTAAATTGCATTTCTCCCATGATTAGTGACACAGAACATCTTTTCATATGACTACTGGCCATCTGTATGTCCTCCTTGGAGAAGTGTCTGTTCAGCACCTTTCCCCATTTTTTAATTGGTTTGTATTTTTTGTATTCATCTTTGTAAGTTCTGTGTACAATTTGGATATTAACCCCTTACCAGATGTATTGGTGAATATGTTCTCTCATTCTGTAGGTTCTTTTATTATTTTGTTGATGATTTCCTTTGCTGTGCAAAACTTTTTAGTTTGATGTAGTCTAATTTATTTATTTTTTCTTTTGCTTCTTGTTGCCTGGGGAGATACATCCCATAAAAAGTTGTTATGAGCAATTTCTGAGATTTCACTGTTTATGTTTTCTTCTATGATCTTTATGGTTTCAGGTCTAATATTTAAGTCTTTGATCCATTTGGAAAGATATCCAAATTGGAAAGGAAGAAGTAAAACTCTATTTGCAGATGACATGATATTGTACATAGAGAACCTCAAATATTCCACCAAGAAACTACTAGAACTGATAAATGAATTAAGAGAAGTAGCAGTGTAGCAATATCCAGACACCAGTTGCATTTTATATGCTAATAATGAACTAACAGAAAGGGAAATTAAGAAAAACAATCCCATTCACAATTGCTACAAAAACAATACAATTCCTAGAAATAAAACTGACCAAGAATGTAAAAGACCTGTACCCAGAAAATTATCTGATGATGAGGAAAGAAATTGAAGAAGATACAGACTTCCAGCCAAGATGGACGCATAGGTAGACACACTGTGCCTCCTCACACAACCAAGATAGCGAAAACAACAACTTAGAAACAGAATAACAACCAGAATTGACATAAAATTGAACTGTATGGAAGTCGGATACCCAAGGAGTTAAATTAGACACGTTCATCCAGACCAGTAGGAGGGGCGGAGCAGAGAGCAGAGAGCCTTGGAACCAGACACTCCTAAGGCAACTGGGACATGCAAGGCAACTGAGGCGGTGTGCAAGACCGCAGCGGGCAGACCCTGGGCACACAAGCAGCAGCTGGCAGGCCCCAGCTGGGGGACGGCAACTAGCAGACCCGGCAAGGCGGCAATTGTGAAGCAAGGCACTGCACACTACTCAGGGTCCCAGCACCGGGAAATTTGGCCTTGGGGCACTGATTGAAAAGGAAGGTCCCGCAGGGTGCACAGGCCCACCCACACAGTAACTGGCCCCAGAGGGGCCCAGTTTGCTCAGGGAAAGTGACTGAAAGGACTGAGGTCCTACTGAGAGCAGAGCAAGCGCCATTGTTCCTTCTTGGACCCCACCCCCACATACAGCGTCACGACCAAGCAACTGGGGTGCCCCGTGCTGGTGAACACCTAAGGCTCTGCCCATCATATGTAAGAGGAATGACAAGACAAAAAAACAACAAAAAAACCAAAGAGATGGCTCAAACAGAAGATCAATTGAAAGACCCAGAACTCATCCTTTTAAGTGACCAAGAGATAGCCAACCTATCAGATGTACAGTTCAAAGCACTGGTGCTCAGGATACTCACAGAATTGGTTGATTTTGGTCACAAACTAGATGAAAAAATGAAGGCTACAATAAGTAAAATGAAGAAAATGCACAGGGAACCAACAGAGATGGAATGAAAAATGGGTCTAACATCAATGGAGTGGACCAGAAGGAAGAAATTAATATACAACCAGAAAAGAATGAAAAAATAAGAATTCAAACAAATGAGGAGACGCTTAGGAACCTCCAGGACATCTTTAAACATTCCAACATTCGAATTATAGGGGTACCAGAGGAGAAGAGGAAGAGCAACAAGTGGAAAACTTATTTAAACAAATAATGGAGAACTTCCCCAATCTGGCAAAGGAAATAGACTTCCAGGAAGTCCAGGAAGCTCAGAGAGTCCCAAAGAAGTTGGACCCAAGGAGGAACACACCAAGACACATCATAATTACATTAGCCAAGGTAAAAATGAAGGAGAGAATCCTAGAAGCAGCAAGAGATAAGGAGACAGTCACCTACAAAGGAGTTCCCATCAGACTGTCAGCTGATTTCTCAAAAGAGGTCTTGCAGGCAAGAAGGGGCTGGAAAGAA
>CM052551.1:19646213-19669080 GCA_028533065.1 Trachops cirrhosus | reverse complement strand
AGGTAACCACCTAAAGCAAACCTGGGCATAGTAAATGAGGACCATCATGTAATGTGCCAAGAAACCCAATAAAGGCCAGTCACGGCAAGGGCCAAGGCTTTTGCTCCCCTTGAGAGAAAAGCCATGCTGTCCCTTTTCCTCCACTGGACTTGGTAGTCTATGTGAATGTCTCATTTCATCCATAATGACTCGGACACTGTAGCCCAGTGTCTGCATCACCCACAACTTTATAGTCAATTAATATTCAACAAAGGAAGCAAACATATATGATGGGCTAAAGAGAGTTTATTCAAGAAATGGTGTTGGGAAAATTGGACAGATATGTGCAGAAAAATTAAACTAGACCAACTTCTTACATCACATACAGCCATAGCCTCTTAACTCGTCTTGATTCTACTCTGCTCTGTAATCTGTCTTCCATAATGAGCAGGTTGCGTCACTCCCTCACTTAAATCCCTATAGAGGTTTTGCCTTTGCATATACCAATGCAAACACCTTACTGCAGTCTACCAGGAGCTGCCCTCCACACTTGCTGGCCTCCTGTTCCTGCACTCACCCCTACTTACCTAACCTTACTCTGGCCACCTTGGCCTTTACTTTGTCCTTGAAGATACAAAGTCTGGCCACCCTAGTGAAACAGTCCCTTGTCACCTTATATTACATATGTACTTTCTAGCACTTACTTATGCCTGACATTATTTTATTTTATTTTATTATTTTTTTGTTTAAAAGTTAACAGGACTCCCCACACTAGACTGTTGCCCCCTTTAGGGTGGAGAATATGATTTTCTTTTTTACCAGTGATTCCCCAAAGCTTTGTTCCTGACATATAGTAGGTATTTATAAATATTTGATGAGGAATTAACTGAAAAGCTAATGATCATGGCCCACTTCATTAACTAACTCTACATAGTTGGGTTCATCAATGTAGCACATGCTTTTGTCATACAGAAATTAAAAGTTTTTCCAGTCACCACTCCTTTGCCTCATTCTCTAGTTTTAATTAAACACAGCTCTCAAGAAAACCTGTAGGTATGAATTATTTCTTGCTCTCATCAATTGAGTATAAAGTAACAAAATATGAATAAATGTCTGCTCTGGGCTAGCAAAGATGGAGGCAATGAGGGAGAGTATATATGAGAATCTGGTGAGTGTTTTGATATGTGCTTGTGTGCTGTTGAGTTGCACGATTTCATCATATGGTTGAACATGGTAAATGATTTTCAGTTGCATTATCTATCCTGAGCCTAACTTAGTGTAAATAAAGCACCAGGTGGCAGCAGGGGAGTATCACTATGCTTCCTTAGCACTTAAGACACTTTTCCAGTGGATTAGCTGCTGTACAAATGAACAATTAGACACAGCCCCTGCACAAAGAGCTTGCAATATGTATAGATAGATTGGTTGTTCCTAAATGGAGGTCTATATCTTCAATATCAAAAATATATATGCATGGTGTTGGGAAACCTGGATAGCTACATGCAAAAAAATGAAACTTGATCACCAACTTACACCATACACAAAAATAAATTCAATGTGGATAAAAGACTTAAATATAAGTCATGACACCATATAAGTCCTAGAGGAAAACATCAGCAGGAAAATCTCAGACATTCCACACAACAATATCTTCACTGATATGTCCCCAAAGCAAGGGACATAAAGGAAAGAATAAACAAATGGGACCTCATCAAATTAAAAAGCTTCTGTATGGCTAAAGAAAACAGCATTAAAATGAAAAGAGAGCCAACTGTATGGGAAAACATATTTGCCAATGATACTTCAGACACTGGTTTGATCTCCAAAATATATAAAGAACTCACATGACGCCACTCCAAAAAGACAAACAACCCAATTAAAAAATGGGAAAAAGACTTGAACAGAACTTTCTCCGAGGAGGACATACAGAGAGGGTCTAGAGACATATGAAAAGATGCTCAGCATCACTAGCCATCATAGAGATTCAAATTAAAACTACAATGAGATACCACTTCACACTAGTCATAACGGCCATCATAAACAAATCAAAAAACAAGTGTTGGAGAGGATATGAAGAAAAGGGAACCCTAGTGCACTGTTGGTGGGAATGCAGACTGGTGCAACCACTGTGGAAAACAGTATGGAATTTCCTCAGAAAACTAAAAATGGAACTGTCTTTTGACCCAGCAATTCCACTGCTGGGATTATATCCTAAGAGCCCTGAAACACCAATCCAAAAGAACCTATGCACCCCAATGTTCATAGCAGCACGATTTACAATAACCAAGTGCTGGAAGCAACCTAAGTGTCCATCAGTAAATGAGTGGATCAAAAAACTATGGTACATTTACACTGTGGAATACTATGCAACAGAGAGAAAGAAGGATCTCCTACCCTTTACTATAGCATGAATGGAACTGGAGAGCATTATGCTAAGTGAAATAAGCCAGGCAGTGAGTGACAAATACCATATGATCTCATCTTTAACTGGAACATAATCAACAAAAGGAAAAAGCAGACAAAATATAACCAGAGACATTGAAATTAAGAACAATCTAACAATAGCCAGAGGGGAGTGGAGAGGGGACTTTTGGGAGAAGGGTTTTCAGGAACTACTGTAAAGGACACATGGACAAAAACAAGGGGGAGGGTGGAAGCAAGGGAGGGAGGTGGGTTTGGCTGGGCTGGTGGGGGGAGTGGTGGGAAGAAAGTGCAGACAACTGTAATTGAACAACAATAAAGAAATCTATGAAAAAATATTTATTTATGGAATATAGTTTAACATTCTGGTTTCTGAAAGGACTTCCGTTTCTTTTTTAAAAAATACTTTTGAATTTTATTGTTGTTCAAGTACAGTTTTCTGCCTTTTCCCCCCAACCCTCCTCACCACCCCAACCATGCCCACCTCCCTCCCTGGTTCTACTCCCCCTTGTTCTTGTCCATGTATTACAGAACAGACCTGGCAGGGAGTGAACGACATACTATTTACAAGAGGACCCCCACTTTTTCCCAGGGATTCTTCCCCTGTACTAGGTTCACTTTGCCTGCTGCCAGAGGAAAGACATCTTTCAATTCCAGAGATTGGTGAAAAGGAAAGGAATTATTTATTTAAAAGTTATACAGACTTAGAGTAATTACTTAATGTCTTCATTAAAAATACTAAAGTTCTTTAGAACACCCACAAATGCACACAGTCTTCCTTCTCCCCTTTGCCCAGTCTGAGGTACCATATCTCAGGAAAAGAAGTAGAAGTCCATGGTTCAGGCATCCCCTCAGTTCCCACACCATCCACTGTGTTGCCGCCATGATCTCCAGTTAATCCAAAGCCATGTGGCACCTTCTCATGGCCCACCAAGAGTCCTTTCACCCCTTTTCTTCCAGGCAAAGTCTCTCCTGCTGCCTAAGCCATGTGGCAAAAGGTGGCACACCAAAGCTGTGTGGTCCCCACTCCACCAAAACTGCACGGTCCCCCTCTCTGCCAAGGCCATGTGGTCCTCTCTACTGATACGGCTGCCACGGCTGGGTTTAATTCTCCATGCCAATCTTCCTCTGCAGCCCCATTTCTGACTTCTCCCACAATCAGTTACACCTGCTAGCATTCCTGTATTTGTCCAGCTTTACTGGGCTGCCATAGTAAATCCCAGCAGGCATGGCCCTATGGCGTGGAGCCAATTTTCTCCAAGCTCTCAGGCAGGCACTGTAACCATTTGGAATTGCCTCCCAGTTACTTCCTGGGTGGAAGTCACTTCTATCCCCCTGGCTCAAAGCATGGCCACAGCAATTTAACATATCTATGAAACCAGTTAAAGGCTATTGATATGTTAAATGACCATGTCAGAGGTTAACTGCAAAGCTGTTGCTATACAAAACAGCTATCAATGAATGACCCTGCTCCATGTGTCCCATCTCCCAGTTCAGAGTGGTGGCGGATGAGGACGTCATATATATGTGTGTGTGTGTGTGTGTGTGTGTGTGTGTGTGATATATGTATATCATATATATGTACATCATATATATATATACTTTTTCTAATGTTTCCTGAACACCCTGAGTTCTGAACCCTTTTACAAATCCCTATTTGGGGCCCCCCTCTTTGCTGCACTGTTACACATGTGTCCTTTATAGTTGTTCCTGTAAACCCTCCACACTCCTCTGCCCCCATTATCACCTCCCATGTCCCCTTTGGTTACTGTCAGATTGTTCTTAATTTCAATGTCTCTGGTTATATTTTGCTTGCTTGTTTGTTTTGTTGGTTAGGTTCCAGTTAAAGATGAGATCTTATGGTATTTGTCTTTCACCTCCTGGCTTATTTCACTTAGCATAATGCTCTCCAGTTCCATCCATGCTGTAGCAAAGGGTAGGAGTTCCCTATTTCTTTTTACTGTGTAGAATTCCATGGTGTAAATGTACAACAGTTTTTTGATCCATTCATTTACTGATGTGTGCTGGGGTCCAGCCTCGGTGGGTCTCAGGGTCCCTAAAGGAGGAATGGCTCACTGAAGGAAACAGACACCAAGTGGGGTGCTGGAGGACAGCCAGACTCTCTAGGCCTGACTGACTCCCCAAGAAGAATCAATCTTTATTTTTATAGGGGAGGTTATACAATACTCAAATGGAGCAGGTGCATAGTGTGATTATTAAAACAGAAACGGTTACCATAGATATAACTTCGGAAAGTACAGGAGGTTTTATAGACCAACCATGTTAAACAAAGGTTATTTTGACCAAGAGGGTTATCAATCAGCTAGCCAATGAAGCTATACAGGCACAAACTTTCAGGTGCCAATTAATAACTAAATGTCTACTAAGGTTCTATACATTGGTCTAAATTAAAAGGGTGCAAGGGGTGATTTAAAAGTCAGCTATTGTTTATTGAGGTTAGATTGTCTAAGTTAGATAAATGGTCTTTTGCCTAGGTCTGTTGACTTCTACATCTTGGGGGGCCATGTTTTGTATTCGTTTCCATGTATTGAGATTATTATATTTATTTAAAACTCCTTCCTTCTTTATCCACCTGGTCCTGTCAATAAACATTCCTGTCCAGGGTATGGGAAGGGTAGTGGCTCTAATAAATCTTGAGCTTTTAAGTGGTGACTCCTTAGGGGGCATTCCTAGCAACAGCCTCCTCCAGCATTCTGGCCACTGGTCTGCCTATAGTTTAATTGTGTCCTTAACTTTCTAGGTGGGGGAAGTAGGCAGCATTAAGGTTGTTAGGGACTTCTGGTCTGTGGACAATAAGTCATTTCGTACAAAATCAGAGGCATCGTGCAGATTTTTTTGTTATAGAGCACAGGTGTCCAAAATTCCCACCACCTATTGGTAGCAGGGACAGACATACAGGAAGAGATAGACAGGAGATCTGGCCACAGTCATCTCTGCTGTGCAGATGCGTCTCATCCGTCCTGACTGTGTCAAGGGTCAGCTGTAGGTCGACTCCCAACAGATGGGCACTGAGGTTGCTTCCAGCAGTTGGCTATTGTAAATTGTGCTGCAATGAACCATTGGGGTGCATAGGTTCTTTTGGATTGGTGTTTCAGAGTTCTTAGGATATAATCCTAGCAGTGGAATTGCCAGGTCAAAAGGCAGTTCCATTGTTAGTTTTTCTGAGGAAATTCCATACTGTTTTCCACAGTGGTTGCACCAGTCTGCAATGCCACCAACAGTACACTAGGGGTCCGTCTTTTTCCACATCCTTGCCAGCACCTGTTGTTTGCTGATTTATTAATGATAGCCATTCTGACAGATGTGTGGTGCTATCTCATTGTGATTTTAATTTCATCTCTCTGATAGCTAGTGATGTTGAGCATCTTTCAATATACCTGTGGTCCATTTGTATGTCCTCCTTGGAGAGGTGTTATTCAGGTCCTCTCTCAATTTTATGGTTGGATTTTTGTCTTCCTGGTGTTGAGTCATGTGAGTTCTTTATATATTTTGTATTTTGGAGATTAAACCCTTATCTGATGCATCATTGGTGATATGTTCTCCCATATGATCAGTTCCCTTTCCATTTTCATGATTTTTTTAGCCATGCAGAAACTTTTTAATTTCATGTAGTCCCATTTACTTTTTCCTTTCTTTAGCTTTCCCTAGGAGACCTATCAGCAAAAATATTGCTATGTGGGATATCTGAAATTTTACTGCCTATACTTTACTCTAGGATTTTTATAGCATTGTGACTTACATCTAAGTCTTTTATCCATTTTGAGTATATTCTGGTCTATGGTATAAGTTAGTGGTCTTGTTTCATTTTTTTGTATGTACCACTCCAGTTCTTCCAACACCATTTATTGAAGATGCTATTTTTACTCCATTTTATGCTCCTGCCCCCTTTGTTGAATATTAATGGACCATAGAATAATGGGTTTATTTCTGGGCTCTCTATTCTGTTTCATTGATCTATGTGCTGTTTTTATGCTAGTACCAGACTGTTTTGATTACAATGGCCTTGTAATAGAGTTTGGTATCAGGTATTGTGATGCCACCTAATTTGTTCTTCTTTCTGAAGATTGTTTTGGCTATTTGAGGTCATTTATGGTTCCATATTAATTTTTGAAGGATTTGTTCTAGATATGTGAAATATGTCCTTGGCATTTTAATTGAATTGCATTGAATCCATACATTGCTTTGGGTAGTGTGGACATTTTAATGATGTTAATTCTTCCAATCCATGAACAGGGTGTATGCTCCCATTTATTTGTATCTTCCACAATTTCTTTCTTCAGTGTTCTATAGTTTTCTGAGAACAGGTCTTTTACCTCCTTGGTTAAGTTAATTCCTAGGTACTTTATTTTTTGTTGCTATAGTAAATGGGATTTCCCCCCTAGTTTCTTTTTCTGATACTACTGTGTTGGCGTACAAAATTGTCATCGATTTCTAAATATTGACTTTGTATCCCACTACTTTGCTGAATTCACTGATAAGGGTGAGTAGTTTTTTTTTACTAGAACCTGTAGGGTTTTCTATGTCGATTATCACATCGTGCAAATAATGACAGTTTTACTTCTTCTTTTCCAATTCCTTTATATCTTTATCTTGTCTGATTGCTGTGGCTAGAACTTTCAGTACTATGTTGAATAAGAGTGGTTAGAGCAGACAGCCTTGTCTTGTTCCTAAACTTAAATGCTTTTGATTTTTGTGCATTGAATATAATGTTGGCAGTAGGTTTTTTCATATATGGCCTTTATTATGTTAACATATGCTCCCTTTCTTTCCACTTTGCTGAGTGTTTTTTTCATAAATGGGTGCTGGATTTTATCAAATGCTTTTTCTGCATCTATTGATATGATCATGTGATTTTTGTCTTTCATTTTGCTTATGTGGTGTATCACATTTATTGATTTGAGAATACTGTACCATCCTTGCATCACAGGATTAAATCCCAATTGATCATGCTGTATGATCTTTCTAATGTATTGTTGGACCTACTTTTCTAGTATTTTGTTGAAGATTTTTGCATCTATGTTCATCAGTGATGTTGGCCTTCCTTTGTTGTGTCTTATCTGGTTTTGAAATTAGGATAATGCTGGTCTTGTAAAAAGATTTTGGGAGTCTTCCTTCTTGTACTTTTTGAAATGGTTTGAGAAAGATTGGTTTAGTTCTTCTTTTAAGGTTTAGTAAAATTTACCTGTGAAGTCATTTGGTCCAGGGCTTTTGTGTGTCGATAGTTTTTTGATTACTGCTTCAATTTCACTAGTTGTTATTGGCCTATTTAAGTTTCTGCTTCTTCCTGATTCAGTTTTAAAAGATTGAATGTTTCTACAAATTTATTATTTTTACCCTAGTTGTCCAATATGTTGGTATGTAGTCATTCATAGTAATTTCTTACAATCTTTTATATTTCTGTGGTATCAGTTGTTACCTATTCTCTTTCATTTCTGATTTTATTTGGGTTCTCTTTTTTTCTTGATGAGTCTGGTTAACAGTTTGTCCAGTTAGTTTATCCTTTCAAAAAACCAGCTCCTGGACTCATTGATCCTTTAAGTTGTTTTTGTTGTTGTTAGTCTCTATGTCATTTAATTTTGCTCTGATCTTGATTATTTCATTCCTTCTTGCTTCCTCTGGGCTTTGTTCTTTGTTGTTCCTCTAGTTCTTGTAGATTGGGTTAGGTTGTTTGAGATTTTTCTATCTTCTTTAGGCAGGCCTGTACTGCTATGAACTTCCCTCCCAGCACTGCCTTTGCTGTCATTTCATAGGCTTTCAGCTGTTGTGTGATTGTTTTCATTTGTTTCCAGATACTTTTTGATTTCTTTCTTTATCTCATTGTTAATCCATTCATTATTTAGTAATGTGTAATTCTGCCTCCATGCATTTGAATGCTTTTTAGTTTTTTTTATAGTTGTTCTAGTTTTATGCCATTGCCATCCAAGAAGGTGTTTGATATGATTTCAATTCTTGAATTTGTTAAGGTTTGTTTTGTGTCCTAACACATGGTCTGTCTTTGAGAATGATCCATATGCATATCAGAGAAATGTGTATTTTGCTTCTTTGGGGTGAAATGTACTATAAACAGTAATTAACTCCATTTGTTCTAGAACATCATTCAATTCTGCAATAATATTAATTTTAGTTTGGAAGATCTATCCATTGTGGAGAGTGAAGTGTTAAAATACAATGGCTGTATTTCTGTCTATCTCTTTCTTAATGTCCTCCAATATTTTCTTTGTATATTCAGGTACACCTATGTTGGTACATATATGTTTACAAGAGTTATATAATCTTGTTGGACTACTCTCTTAAGTATTATGAAGTGACCTTCTTTGTCTCTTTTTATTGCCTTTGTTTTGAAGTCTTTTGTTTAAGTATCGTTACTGTAACCAAGTACAATGGGGCCCATACACATGGTACTTTGATGCATGATCTAAAAATTAGTGTTGGAGGAAACATGTTTTTATTCATAGGGTAAAACCTTGGGGTGGGGGATAAGAGCACCTCTGCACAGAGCCCTGTTCTCCCATGAGACCCAGCACTTTCCTTGCTCCCCAGTCAGCTGTAAGCCAAAACCAAGGCCAATAGTTTCCTATATCCTTATCTGTCTTAAGCTGGTTACACAATAGTATTCTACCACCTCTGGAAAGAACACTCATTGGTTTCAAAATCGTCATCCTTTTGCAGCAGTTTTCTCCTCCAGGATCTGGGTTACATTGTCTTCAGCCTCTATTTAATAGAACAGGAAAACACATGCCCTGTTACACTGTATCATGGTGAAGTCTGGGAAGGTGTGAGTCCCATGAGAGTGCCTCTATGTCTCAGAGAAGCAAAAGCCTACAGTCTCAGCATTCTAGGCTACAGTTCAGCATTCCAGGCATCTCCCACATATCCATGTTTGATTTGGCAGGTTCCCACAATCCCCAGCTCCATTAGCTTTGCCAGCATCTTCTTCAGGCAAGTTTCTCAGTGGGTCTCCTCTTTCCTACTCCAGCTCCTACTCACTACAGATTGGCATGCCTGCTTCCTACACTACAACCCACTTGGCTACATCTCCTCATAACTGCCTCTTCCTTAGTTCACGGCTGCGTAACGGAAACCTGACTACAGACTGCATAGCTGCATGATGTTTTCTCTGTCAGACATCATGGCTGAATTCCTCATGGCTCCTTCCTCATGGCTGCCTGTTGAAAGGAGCAAATGTAGATCCTCCCTCACTACAGGCAGCATGGCTGAAACTCTTTCACATGGCTGCAAATCTTTCACATGGCTGCCACTCTTTCACATGGCTGCCCTCTTCACTACAGAATAGCATGGTTGCTGCCCACTCTCTCAGCCCTTATAGTGGACTAGCCTCTCTTTCAGGTTGCCCTTATTTTAAATGATGACCTAGAACTTCCTGTGTGACCTCATATCTGGCCCCTCCTACAATGGGCTACTTTTGCCAGCTGCCCCATATTTTTACTTTCACTTGGCTACCATGTTTAGTCAGGGCAAAGGTGAGTCAGTGATGCAGGAGCCTCCACGTCCCTTGGCTATGACAGGAGTCAGGATACATTCTGAAAGTCACATATACCTTTTGCCCAGGGTGGTAGCATAGCTATTATCTTACCTTTTATTATGCAAAGTATCTTAAATGCTGTATCATCTCCTCCCATCCCCCAACCATGGGCTGTGGGGACTCTAAAGACCCCTCACTCTGCACCCTATTACACTACCCCAGCTTTTTTTCATGTCTATGTGTGTGAAATATTTTTTTCTATCCCTTCACTTTCAGCCTGTGTATATATTTTGTTCTAAGGCGGGTCTCTTGTACACAGCATATATATGGGTCAAGTTTTCTTAGTCATTCAGCTACCCTATGTCTTTCAATTGGACCATTTAATCCATTTACATTTAAGTTTATTATTGATATTGATATCATTGCTATTTTTCCTGTACTGGTGGTTCTCTCTCTCTCTTCTCCTCCCCCTCCCCCTCTCCCTCCTCCTCCCCCTCCTCCTCCTCCTCCTCCTCCTCCTCCTTCTTCTTCTTCTTCTTCTTCTTCTTCTTCTTCTTCTTCTTCTTCATCCCTTCAGCATCTTTTGCAGTGATGGCTTGGTGGATTTTAACTTTTTTAGCCTTTTTTTTTTGGTCTGGGAAGCTCTTTATTTTGCCTTCTATTTTAAATGAGAGCCATGCTGGGTAGAGTAGTCTTGGTTGCAGGTCCTTATTTTTCATTACTCAGAATATTTCATGCCAACCCCTTCTGACTTGTGGTGTTTCTGTTGAGAAATCAGCTGATAACCTTATCAGAGATCTGTTGTATATTACTAGCTGTTTCTCCTTTGCTGCTTTTATGATTCTCTCTTTGTCTTTAAATTTTGCCATTTTGATTGTAATGTGTCTTGGAGTGGGCCTCCTTGGGTTGATCTTGATTGGGACCCTTTGTGCTTCTTGAAATTGCATGACATTATCCCTTCAAATTAGGGAAGTTTTCCATCATTTTTTTTAAAACAGGTTTTCTATCCCTTGCTCCTTTTCTCCTCCTTCTGGTATCCCTATAATGCAAATATTATTACATTTCATGTTGCCTCAAAGCCCCCGTAGACTATCCTTATTCCTTTTATGTCTTTTTTCATTTTGTTTCACTGACTGGTGTTTTTGCCCCACCTTGTCTTCCAACTTGCTGATTCAATCCTCTGCTTTATCAAGCCTGCTCTTAATTCCTTCTAGTGTGCTCTTCATTTAAGACATTGTATTCTTCATTTCCATATGGCTCTTGTTTGAGGTTTCTATGTCCTTTTCATGCTGATGTAGGTCCCACTAAATTCTTTGTAGTTCTCACTAAGTTCCTTGAACATCCTTATAATCATTACTTTGAACTGTAAGTCTGACAAGTTGCTTGCCTCAATTTTGCTTAGTTCTTTTTCTTGATAGTGCTCCTTTTATTTGTTTGGGGACTATCTATGTATCACCATTTTAGTTGTCTCTATGTTTGTTTCTATGTATTAGATTAATTTGCTTTGACTCTTTCTTGTGGAGTGGCTGCGTGTGTTAGGAGTACTGTGGGATCCAGTGGTGTAGAGTCCTTGATACCTTCATATCTAGGAGAGATCTGGATGCTGTAGGAATGAGCTCCGTATGGGTTATGTAGACTCTACTGTTGTATTTGGGTCCAAATTATAACTGCTCATTCATTGGCGATAGCCTCCCTCTACCTGGCTGGCTGAGAGGCTCAACCCCCACCATGTCTTGTATGTTGTTGTATAGGTGCTGGCCAGAACAAAGTAAAACAACACAAAATAACACCAAAACAAGCAAACCCCCTGGTCACCACAGCAATATCAACTGCAAGAGGCAAAGAATAATGAAAGCAAATAGAGAAATGGAGTAGTAGGGAAAGAGAAAAAGAATATGAGAAGACCAAAGGAAAGAAAAGTGATTATGAGAGGAGAAAGGGGAAGAGAGCTATTACTCATAATAAACTGAAAGAGGAAAATGGGGGAAAGGACACAGTAAAGGTAACAAAAGTAATAAATGGAGAGAAGGGAACAGTGGAGTACTCCAAGAGAGGAGTAGAATAGAAATGAAAGAAAAATTAGAACACCAAAAATAATAGAAAAAGAAAAATTAGATAAAAAGTATAACTATGAAAAAGAAAAATTAGCTAAGATAATGAAAAGAGAATGAAGTGGATTTATCCCAGCTCAGTTTATACCTTACCTTCTGGCTTCTCCCTTTGGATACCACTCTGATTCTGAGCCTGTTATAAGCCAATGTCTGGTGCTGTCCACATCTGGCCATTGGCTGCCTTTTTAAAGCTACTGGTAATCCACAGTTTGTGGCTGATTACTCCAGGCTTGGCTGCTCCCAGGTTAGGCCAAGCTGCTCTGCAAAGCTGACCTTTATCAGCACTGGGTCCAGGGGTGGTCAGCAAATGTCCCAAGTCATCACAGGATCCACCTCTGCCAGTCTCTGTCTGATGGCCTGCTGTAAATCTTAGCCTAGTCATAGACCAGACTGTTTCTGGGAGGGCTTTTGGCAGAAATGAGGGGCTGTGATTCTTGGATCTCCCATGGCAGGTGCTTTTCAGACTTCAGGGAAGATGGTGAGTTTTTTCCCCCTCCCCTGAGCCCCTAGTCTGAGTCTGTTTGGGATTATCCCCCTGAACTCAGCAGGGCGAGCCCCCTATTAGGGTTCCTGGACCCAGATTTTGGGTCTGCCAAATGCTGGAAGGGTGTTTCTGTGGTTCTTCCATGGGGGGTGAGCACCAGTCTGTTTCCCAGGATAGTGTATGGGTTGTCTCTGATACCCCTGTGTCTATTTATGTTACTGTCTCCTCAGCAAGTATTAAGATGCAGGATGGGAGAGAAGACAGGGAAAGAAAGAAAGAAAAAAGAACACCAAGATACAGCAAAACTGACAACAGAGCAAACAGAAAAAAAAAAAGAATGTGCTGAGTGGAGCAAACAGGTTTACATAGGTGGCAAGGGCATTTCCAGAGGATGAGGGGAGCAGTATTTCATGAGTAAGGTGATTGATTTTCCCCTGAGAGGGGTTAGTTCTTCCCAAGGAAGATGGTTGTTGTGGAGCCCAGGTATACTGGGGCCCTGAAAATCCCACAGTCGCTCTCCCAATACTCTCTTTAGTACCTTCCACTCCCAACTGCTCTACTCTCCGTTCACTGGGGCCCAAAGTAGATAGATAGCCGCACACACAAAATCTGTGCTTTGACTCTTTAAAAAAGGAGGAATCCCCCAAAGATGGTAGGTTTGTGTCCAGTGGCTTTCATTTCTTCCCAAAATGGAGAGCCCATTTATTAGTGGGAACTTTACCCTGTCTGGCTGACTATGGGGCTCAGCCACTACACAACCTCCTCTGCCTTGAGAGGGCTTCTAAGTATAGATTGAATCTCCAGCCAGGGCACATACAAGAGGCCACCTATCCATGCTTCTCTCTCACACCTGTGCATTTTCCCCTCTCTCCCAAATCAATAGATTATATCTTGTATGTATCATCTTCTTTCAAATCTCATATCATTCTGATGGGGTGGGGGAAGGAAGGGAAGAATGCAGCAGCTATATTATAATGTGGGGCTGTGCTCGGGGCACTTGCACTGCTTCCTGCCAGTGAGTCAGTCTCAGGCTACCACTGAGCCATAGCCTGTGCTCCCAGGGTGATATCTGCAGCCAGCCCTGCCTCTCTCCTCCCTGGTGCTCCAGGCTTGCTCCCAGCTCCTGGGCTAGTCTGAAGCCTCCTCAGTCAGACTCTGCCCTATTTGTGTTTTCCGTGGCACCCTGAGTCAAGGAGGAAACAGCGCCCTTTCCAATAAGTACTGCAGTCTCCAGACCCTGGTTCCTGGTGGCAGCAGGGTGTCTGGCCCTGCCCAGGATTGGAGAGCACAGAGACAAGTCTGGGCATCCAGGTATAGGCCCTCCAGAGGCTTCTTCCTGAGGAGGATATTTTAAATTCCTCAAAATGGCTCCCACCCTAAATCTGTACCACCAGTGGCACTGGGCTGGGCAGCTGCTCTACCAGGAGAGCCTGGGCCACACTTTCACACATGCCTACACACTCACCCATGTACACACTCACTCACACTTGCTCTCACTCACACTCAGCTGGATTTTCAAGTTGATTGCTCTGTGATTTAGCTGCAAGACTGGTGCAGGGCTGGGAACAAGTGGATGGAGCTTCCAACTATACTGCAGCCATGTTGGAAACTCAAATTGCACACTCTAAATGTGTGCAATTTATTGTATATCAGTTGTACCTCAAGAAAGCTGTTTGAAAAAATCAAGATCTTTCCTTGTATTTTAAAGACATCTTGAAAATGCTGGTTTAGAGATAATGGCAATGTTCACCCAGAATATGAGTGTCTGAAATCCCTGAGTCTGTGCCTGTTGCAATTTACTATTCATATGGTAAAATGTATAAATTAGAAAACAATCTTGCCATGAATTCCTTAGTGTTTATGGACAGAGAAAGAGCTAACATAGGAAAATCACTAGAGGAAGTAAGCAATTTACACAAAGTAATGCAAGCTTCCATGTAAATGCTGGGCCCAAGCACTGTATTTATAGCACTACTTGTGCCAATAGCTCACCAGACTAGCAGAACAGCGAAACAGAGAAGGTACTTATCTACATTGTATGATCTAAAATGCACCAAGTGTCCCACATAACTCCTTTGGCAGGGCCTAAATGTTTCTAATGGGTCAGAAGCTGATGTTTAAAGCTCCTTTCAGCAGAGCCATTAAGATATACTGTATTTTTTTAAGAACTCATGTAAGTGGATCTGCTCAGTTCAAACTCATGTTGTTTGAGGGTCAATTCTGCTTTTGTTGCCTGGGAACTTGAATATCTTTAGTCTTTCCTATGGCCTTTATTTCATCAAGTATGCTTGATAGTCTCATGAATTTAAAAAAAAAGATAGTAATTAAGTATTTTATGGAAAATTGGCAGAAAAAGTAGGAAAATTTTTCAATCCTAGATGTTTTATAGAATGTTAAGAATGAAAATTGGACAATCTCTAGTCCACTTTTGTACTTTGTTATATTAAACAGTGTGTTAGGAGACTAGAGAATTGCAATACTTTTTATTTATGAGAACTCCAGTGGGAACTCAATAAATGTATTGCTAATTGCTGCATTTTCCTTCCATTCTAAAGCAAGAAGGTTAATGGATTCTTTAACACTTTAACAAAACTAGCCTGTTGGGCAAGAACAAAACTTGTGGTTTCTGCAAAACAAAACTATGTCTTACTAATTTATTAATTATTCTGAGGCAAGTAGATGAGAGAAACCCATGATTTGACTAATGGAAACTTATTCATTATCCATAATGTCACTAGTAATTAGAACAAAGAAAACTATTCTAATTCTAAAAATGTCTTTTAAAGTTTTAATGTCAAATATTATTAAAAATTGAACTACTTTGGCACTATTGGCACTTGGGCATTGGCAATGAAAAACTAAAGGAATACTTTCTGGAGGAGCAAAGTTTTAATGAGGGCTTTGTTTAGGACTTGTGCTTGAGCTGATCTTAATTACAGTTTACAAATCAGGAAAATAGTATTTAGAGAAGTTAAATGAATAGGGTGATACAACCCTCAAGTAACACAGCCATGTCTTCTGTCACATCGTGCTTTCTACTCTGCTACTCAACCTCCTGAGTAGCAGAGTAGAAACCTCTAAATCACCTCTGTGATTTAGTGCCATGGATAAACTCATTATCCCCAAAAAGGAATACTGAAAGGAATTGTAGGTAGATAAAATGAAAAGGGTAAGAAAATTAACAGAAAATTGAATCCTAAATGCTTCCTTGAGATAATCAGCATATGCTAAATGAATATGTAGAAATAAATAGGACAAAAGCGAAGACTACTGTAGAAAGACCCCTGAATCGAGTACCAAAGAATAAAGGGAAGTATCCATCAAGATAGAAAAGGGTTAAAAAAAGAAAATTTTACAAAAAGCTGATCATGTACATGTAAAAGATATACCTGATCCCTTAGAAAGCTACACACCAATTGTAACAGCACTTAAAATGGGTCTAGATTTTCATTTCACAAAAGTTTCAGAGATTACAATACTTTCTTTTAATTAGAAAAATATGATTCTTTGTAAATGATGCTTTTAGGAAACATCCCAAAGTTATTTGAAACAAGTTATTTTTGGAACAAATGCAGTGAATCAATATGTGAGCAATATAGTTAGGTAATACCATCTGGGGTATATGGTTCCAAGATTTGTGTTCTTGTGTGCCTACAAAATTGGCTGGAAAGGAAAGAGGGACAGAGCTGGGCTACTCTTCAAGACCTCCTGTTTGGAATTGTGATCCCACTCCACATCATTTTCCTCTCTCCATGACTCAATTGCCGGGAGGATTTTCTAGGACAGAGTGGGTGTTTCATGACTCTCTTTGTTGGAGTGAATAATTGAAAATGGAGAGTTATACGTTAGTCTTTTTTTGAAGGATGCAATTACGTAATATCATGCAAAAAGGAAACTGTCATGAAGGTAATAAAATGCAAATGAGAAAGGACTGCAGCACTGCTCATCTGCATTATCTCATTTGCAGAATTTAAGGTGAAATAATAGAAATGAACCAAGTTACGTATTTTCATTAGAACTGCTGCAGTGTCCAGACCTCTGGCCATAAGTCAAAGGGGAGCATCCACTGCTGAAAGACTATCTTCACTATGCTTGGATCTGAAATAGAAAGGAAGAATGATAAAAGCAGTATTCTGAATGGATTAGATGTAATTTTGTTACTATATCATTGTTCTCAAACATTTCTAACTATGAACTATTTGGGAACTATTTGAGAACATTTGAGTATAAGGTCAAGCCACACTTGAATTCTTGAGCTTGCATGGATGTCAAGGAAATACTTCTGTTGGCTCTTCTTTTCTTTTTTTTATTAGGGTGACATCGATTAATAAAATTATATAGGTTTCAGGTGTATGATTCTATAATATATCATCTGTATGTTGCATTCTGTTCACCACCCCAAGTCAAGTCTTCCTCCATCACCAGTTATCTCTCCTATACCCTCTTCTACTACCCTACACCCTTTTCACTCTGGCAATCACAATACTGTTTTCTGTGTCTATCAGGGTTTTTTTGTTTTGTTTTTGCAAAATTCCTTGACCTTTCTCACCTAGCCCTGCAATCCATCTCCCTTTTGTCAGCTGTCAGACTGTTCTCTATGAGTCTACTTCTATTTGGTTTGTTAGTTTATTTTGTTCATTAGAATTCACATATGAGTGAAATCATACAGCACTTGTCTTTCCCTGAGTGGCTTATTTTACTTAGCATAATGCTCTCCAGGTCCATCCATGCTGTTCCAAAAGATAAGATTTCTTTCCTTTTGTAGGTTTTTTTTTTTTCAGTATATTTTATTGATACTATTTATCTATAAATAGTATATTTATTGACACTATTACATGTGTCCCAATTTTTTCTCCCCTTTATCACCCCTCTGCCCTGCACCCCCATACCGTCCAGCATTCGCCCCCATAGTTCTTGTACATGGGTTGTACATATAAGTTCTTTGGCTTCTCTATTTCCTATATTATTCTTAACCTCCCCCTGTCTATTTTATGCCTATGAATTATGCTTCTTATTCCCTGTACCTTTCCCCCCATTATCCCCCCCACCTCCCCACTGATAACTCTCCATGTGATCTCCATTTCTGTAATTCTGTTCCTGTTATAGTTGTTGGCCTAGCTTTTGTCTTTGTGTTTTTTTAAATGTATTTTATTGATTATGCTATTACAGTTGTTGCATTTTCCCCTCTTTATTCCCCTCCACCCTGCACACCCACATTTCCCACTTTTAGTTCATGTTCATGGGTCATATATATGAGTTCTTTGGCTTCTACATTTCCTATAATATTCTTAACCTCCCCTTGTCTATTTTCTACCTACCATTTATGCTATTTATTCTCTGTACCTTTTCCCCCTTTCTCCCCCTCCCACTCCCCTGCTGATAACCCTCCATGTGATCTCTATTTCTGTGATTCTGTTCCTGTTCTAGTTGTTTTCTTAGTTTTTGTATTTGTTTTAGGTGTGGTTGTTAATAACTGTGAATTTGTTGTCATTTTCCTGTTCATATTTTTTATCTTTTTCTTAGATAAGGCCCTTTAACATTGGGGCAAACCCTGTCTCTGCATTGTGACACTGTATGAAGGGGAGGGGTCTGAGAGGGAAAAATGGCGCTTGCTCCACTCTCTGCTGGTTTCAGTCACTTCCCCTGCCACCAACAATGAAATTGGGCCCTTCTGGTGATGATTTCTGGGTGGATGGTTTTGTGTACGTTCCAGGACTCTGTGTGTCTCTCCAACAAAATCTCCTGTGAGGCTTGGAGTTTCTCCTGCTGCCTCAACCCCCACAGGATTTTTCAGTGAGAGGTTTTGAGGCTTTGTTTCCTCACTCTGGAACCCTGGGCTGCATGGTCTGTCTTGCTCCCCAGTTGTTCCTCCTGGTTTATTTGCATGCAAATATGGGACTGCCCAGCCCACAATCCACTTCCTTGCTGGGTCCGCCAGCTGCCACCTTGCCCACTTCGGTCCTCCAGCCACTGACTTACTGCAAGTACTCTCTGCTCAGCTGCCCATCTCTGCCCCTCCTATAGGTCTGGATGAATATTTCTTCTTTAACTCCTTGCTTGTCAAACTTTCATACAGTTTGATTTTCTGTCAGTTCTGGTTGTTTTTTGTATTTGAATTGTTGTTGTCCTTCTTTTGGTTGTGTGAGGAGGCACAGTGTATCTACCTATGCCTCCATCTTGGCCAGAAGTCTGTTTTTGTTTTTTTAACTTCAGTTGTTCATAATTATGAATTTGTTGTCATTTTATTGCTCATAATTTTTGATCTTCTATTTCTTAGATAAGTCCCTTTAATGTTTCATAGAATAAGGGCTTGGTGATGATGAACTCCTTTAACCTGACCTCACTGGGAAGCACTTTATCTGCCCTTCCATTCTAAATGAAAGTTTTGCTGGATAGAGCAATCTTGGATGTAGTTCCTTGCCTTTCATGACTTGGAATACTTTCCAGCCCCTTCTTGCTTGCAAGGTCTCTTTTGAGAAATCAGCTGACAGTCTGATGGGAACTCCTTGGTAGGTAACTGTCTCTTTTTCTCTTGCTGCTTTTAAGATTCTTTCCTTATCTTTCATCTTGGCTAATGTAATTATGATGTGCCTTGGTGTGTTCCTCCTTAGGTCCAACTTCTTTGGGACACTGAGCTTCCTACTTCCTGGAAGTCTATTTCCTTCGCTGGATTGGGGAAGTTTTTCTTCATTATTTATTCAAATAAGTTTTCAAGTTCTTGCTCTTGTTCTCCTTCTGGCAGCCCTACAATTTGCATGTTGGAGCTCTTAAAGTTGTCCCAGATGTTCCTCAGCCAGTCCTCATTTTTTTAAATTCTTGTTTCTTCATTCTGTTCTGATTTGGTGTTTATTTCTTCCTTTTGTTCCAAATCATTGATTTGAGTCCCAGTTTCCTTCCCTTCACTGTTGGTTCCCTGTATATTTTGCTTTATTTCACTTTGTGTAGCCTTCATTTCTTCTTTCATTTTGTGACCAAGATCAATCAATTCTGTGGGCATCCTCATTACCAGTGTTTTGAACTCTGCACAACTAGGTTGGCTATCTCCTTGTTGCTTAGCTCTTTTTCTGGAGTTTTGATCTGATCTATCATTTGGGCCATATTTCTTTGTCTCAGTGCACCTGTTAAGTTGTAAGGTGGCAGAGTCTTAGATATTGATTATTTCCTTTTACTCATTCTGGGCTCTACTCACTCTAGCTCTTGTAGCTGTCTAGCTCCTAGGTTTTTTGTTTGAAATTTTCCTACCTTTTTTCAGTGTGCCTCTTTTGCTATGAACTTCCCTCTCAGGACTGCCTTCATTGTGTCCCATAAGTTTTAGACTGTTGTGAGTTCATTTTCATTTGTTTCCAGAAATATTTTGATTTCTTCCTTAATCTCATTCTTAACCTATTCATTGTTTAACAACATGCTATTCAATCTCCATGAATTTGAATGTTTTAGAGTTTTTTCCCTGAGGTTGGTTTTTTGTTTCAGTCACTTGTGTTCATAAAAAAATGCTTGATATGATTTCAATTTCCTTGAAATTGTTGAGGCTTGTTTTGTGTCCTATCATGTGGTCTATCTTTCAAAATGTTCCATGTACATTTGAAAATAATGTGTATATTCCTTCTTTGGTATACAAGGTTCTATATATATATCAGTTAAGTCCATTTGATCTAGGACATTATTCAATGCCACAATACGCTTGCTGATATTTTATTTGAAAGATCTATTTATTTTTGACAGTGGGGTGTTAAAACACTGTATAAGTGTTTTGCTGTCTATATCTTTCTTGAAGTCCTCCAAGATGATCCTTATATATTTGGGTGCTCCTATGTTGGGTGCATATATGTTTATGATGTTTATGTCTTCTTGATAGATTCTTCCTTTGAGTATTATGTAGTATGTTTCTATGTCTCTTTTTATGGCTTTTGTTTTGAATTCTATTTATTGTATATAAGTATTGCTGCCCCAGCTTTTTTCCCCTGTCCATTCACTTGAAATATTTTTTTCCCAACCCTTCACTTTTAGTCTGTATATCTTTTCTTCTGGGGTGAGTGTCTTGTAAGCAGCATATGTGTGGGTCATGTTTTCTTATCCATTCAACTACCCTATGTCTTTTGATTGAACTATTTAAGCCATTTACATTTAAGGTTATTACTGATAAGTACTTATTCATTACCATTTTACTCCCTTTATACCTGTGTTCCTCTCTTTCACACTTTTTCTTTGCTTTCTTAAAGCAGTCCCTTTAGCATATCCTGCAATGCTGGTTTGGTGGAGGTGTATTCTTTTAGCCTTCTTTTATTTGGGAAACTCCTTATTTCACCCTCCATTTTAATTGAGAATCTTGCTGGGTAGAGTAGTCTTGGTTGCAAGCCTTCACTTTTCATTACTTGGAATATTTCTTGCCATTCTCTTTTGGCTTGTAGTGTTTCTGTTAAGAAGTCAGCTCCTAGCCTTATTGAGGGTCCCCTGTATGTTACTTCCGATTTCTCCCTTGCTGCCTTTAAGATTCTTTCTTTGTCTTTGAATTTTGCCATTTTAATTATGATGTGTCTTGAACTGGACCTCCTTCAGTTCCTCTTGATAGGGATCCTCTCTGCTTCCTGGATTTATGTGACTTTTTCTCTCATCAAATTAAGGAAGTTTTCCATCATTCTTTTTTGAACAGGTTTTCTATCCCTTGCTCTTCTTCTTCTCCTTCTTATATCCCTATTATATGGATATTATTACATTTCATGTTGTCCTGAATTTCCCTTAATTCCACTTCATTCTTTTTGAGTCTTTTTTCCTTTTGTTGTTCTTTTGGGGAGGTTTTTCCTACTTTGTCCTCCTGTTGCTGATTCAATTTTCTGCTTCATCTATCCTGCTTTTGATTCCTTCTACTGTGTTCTTCAGTTTAGAAATTGTATTCTTCATTTCCTCTTGGCTCTTGATTTTTTCTATGTTATTTTTTATGCTGGTGTAATTCACAGTAAGTTCCTTGTAGCTTCTCTGTATTTTTCAGTAATTCTCAGTGAACTCATTGAGCTTCCTTATAACCATTGTTTTGAACTCAATATCTGATAGTTGTCTTGCCTCTATTTCATTTACCATTCTTTCTGGGACCTCCTCCTTTCCTTTTGTTTGGGGTTTGTTTCTTTGTCTTCTCATTATTTGTGAGACTCTTCTTGTTCGCCTCTGCTTCTTAATTGATCTGTTTTGACTCCCTGAGTTTCTGATGTGAGCTTCTATTGTAGAAGTCCTGTCAGATTCGGTGGTGCAGTCTCCTTGATCTCCTGAACTTGTTGCTTTTGGGATGCCCTTTATGCCATCTATGTTGGCTCTCTGGATGTAATTGGGTTTTGATTATTGTTAGGTTATTCTTTAGTGGGTCCTCCCCTCCAGCTGGTTAACTCAGGGTGATTCCATCCACCATGTCTTGTATGCTGTTGTTCAGGTGCTGCCAGAACAAAACCATAAAGCCCAGGAAACAAACCCACATCTGTAAAAATATCTCCTACCCACCCCCCACAATCCACTATCAACAGCAATGAACCAGTATTAATAAGGGCATAAAGAGATTAAGACTATTATAAGAAAGGATAGAAATGAAGTATAGTATAAAACCTAGTAACTTGCTTCCGGCCAAGTATGCCTCCTACCTATGGAGGCATAGGTAGATGCACTGTGCCTCCTTGTACAACCAAGATAGGGACAACAACAATATAGAAACAAAATAACAACCAGAACTGACAGAAAATTGAAGTGTATGGAAGTCAGACACCCATGGAGTTAAAATTAGACATGTTCATCCTGACCAGTAGGAAGGGCAGAGTCGGGCCGGGCAAGGGATGCGGATCAAGGAGCAGATAATCCGGGGCAGCGTGCAAGACTGCAGTGGGCAGACCCTAGGCACACAAGCGGCAGTGGCTGGCGGACCCTGACCCAGGGGTGGCTACCAGGAGACCCAGTTAAGCAGCCATTGTGAAGCAAGGCACTGCGTGCAACTCAGGATCCCAGCGCCAGGAAATAGAGCATTGGGTCACTGACAGAAAAGGAAGGTCCCGCAGGGTGCACAGGCCCACCCACATGGGAATTGGCACCAGAGGGGCCCAGTTAGCTCACAGAAAGCGGCAGAAGGGGCTGAGGTCCTACTGAGAGCAGAGCAAACGCCATTGTTCCTTCTCAGACCCCGCCCCCACACACAGCATCACAACCCAGCTACTGGGGTGCCCCATCCTGGTGAAAACCTAAGGCTCCGCCCCTCACTACAGGTGCTCAACAAGACCAAGAAAAAACAGCAAAGAGATGGCTCAAACAGAAGAAAAATTGAAAGCCCGAGAACCCATCCTTTTAAGCGACCAAGAGATAGCCAACCTATCAGATGCACAGTTCAAAGCACTGGTG
>CM052551.1:19629095-19645713 GCA_028533065.1 Trachops cirrhosus | reverse complement strand
AAAGTGGATAAGAGACTTACATAGAACTTTTCACACCATTAAAGTCCTAGAGGAGAACATAGGCAGGAATAATAAAAAAAAAAAAAAAAAAAAAAAAAGAGGAAGGAACCAAGCAGAAGATGGAAGTAAGAAGAGATAAATTTGGAAAGTAAGGGAGAAGGGTAAACACTAGGGTGACAAAAAGAGAAGCATAAAGAATGGATAGATCAAAAAATAATATGATTAAAAGATAAAAGCTTCCTTAAAAATAATTAAAAGAAAAGAAAAACAAAGAAAAAACAAAAGAAAACAGCAAAAAACAAAAAAAAAAAAACAGCAAAAAATAAAAAAACACACACACACACCTATTGTTGGTTTCAGACTGGCCAAACCAGCTTTTCTAGCTGGCTTCTGCCCACTGAGGGGCTACTGGACACAGTTTTTCTCTGTTCCCGTTCAGGACTCAGTCAACCTCTGGCATACTGTTCAAAGTGTAGGCGAGCGTTCTCCCCCAGCCTGTCTGTTGCCTCTCGGAAGGGACCGGTGAGTCGGGGCTGGGTGCAACTATGCACTTCCTTGGGAGTTCACCACCATGTGTTCTGATGACCCTTGGAGCGCCCGCCCCTTTTCCAGGTTCAGGGGTGCGCACTCTCTGGATCCCGAAGGGCACCCACTTCCGTCCAATTCACAGCCTGGGCATCATAGGTCCCGGGGAGCGCCCGCTCCTTTTTCTTTTTCACCGCTGTGGTTTCCTAGACTTTCACCAAACCACGCTCTCTCCAGATTGGGGGTGTGGGCATAGAGGTGGGTGCCTTTGGATGCACAGGGTGGGGTGCGCATTTTCACCAGGGCTTTGCGTAGGTGCTTACAGCCCCTGTGTGGGTGCCTCTTCATCCTCACTCCTGTCTCTGTGCCCTCTGGTAAACTGGCCTCCCTGGGTGCTGCTCAGTCCTTGTTTGGCCAGGGAGGGAACTGATGACCCAACTGTCTCCCAGGAGCCCCACAGCTGACCCAGGTGCACCAGGTCTGGAGCTGCAACCCCCCTGGACCCCCCACTGATCCACATAGTCTCCTTACCCTCGGGTTTTTCAATATCCACTTCAATTTGTGATCTCCTGTTTTCATTTATGTCATGATAATGTTGGCTCTTTGCTCTGTTCCTACCTAGAATGGCAATTATTTCTCCCCCTGGGTGTGGGAGATGTAGAATCTGCCCCTTCCTACCACGCTGCCATCCTCCCTCCTATTTTTTCTTATCTGACAGCTTTGGCCAGAATTTCCAGTACTATATTGAATAAGAGTCATCGAAGCCGATACCCTTCTTTTCTTCCTAATCTTATAGAGAAAGCTTTATTTTTTGACTGTTGAATATGGTGTTGGCGGTAGGCTTCTCATATATGACCCTTATTATGTTGAGGTATGCTCCTTCCATTCATACTTTACTGTGTGTTTTTATCATAAATAGATGCTAGATTTTATGAAGTGCTTTTGCAACATCTTTTGATATGATCATGGGATTTTTGTCCTTTATTTTGTTTATGTGGTGTACTGTGTTTATTGATATGTGATAATTATACCACCTTGCATCCAGGGGATGAATCCCACTTGATCATGGTGTATGATTTTATTATTGCATTTCTGGTTCCAGATTACCAATATTGTGTTGAGGATTTTAGCATCTATGTTCATCAGGGATATTGGCCTGTAGTTTTCTTTCTTTGTTTTGTCTTTACCTGGTTTTGGAAATAGAATAATACCATCCTTGTAAAAGGAGTTTGGGAGTCTTCCTGAATTTTTTGTAATAGTTTGAGAAAGATAGGAGTTAGTTCTTCTCTAAAAGTTTGGTAAAACTTACCTGTGAAGCCATCTGGTCCAGGACTTTTGTGTGTCTGGAGTGCTTCAATTTTTCTGGTTTTTATTCTATTCATGCTTTCTACTGCTTCTTGATCAGTTTTGGAAGATTGTATATTTCTAGAAATTTATCCACTTCACCCAGGTTGTCCAGTTTCTTGGAATATCATTGTTCATAGTAGTTTGTTACAATTCTTTGTATTTCTGTGTATCAGTTGTAACTTCTCCTGTTTCTTTTCTGATTTTATTTATTTGGGTCCTCTCCCTCTTTATCTTGATGATTCTGATTAAAAGTTTGTCAATTTTGTTTATTTTTTCAAAGAAACAGCTCCTGGACTTATTGATCCTTGAAATTGTTCTTTTAGTCTCTATGTCATTTAGTTATGCCCTGATCTTGATTAGTTCTTTCCTTCTGCTTGCTCTGGGCTTTGTTTGTTGTTATTCCTTTAGTTCTTGTAGATGTAGGGTTATGTTGTCTATTTGAGATTTTTCTATTTTCTTTTGGTAAGCTTATATGGCTATAACCTGCCCTCTCAGAAATGCCTTCACTCTGTCCCATGGGTTTTGGATTATTCTGTGTTCATTTCATTCATTTCCAGATCCTTTTTGATTTCTTCCTTGATCTCATCGTTAACACTTTTATTATTTAATAAATTGTTATTCAGCCACCATGTATTAAAGTGTTTTTGAGCTTTTTCCTTGAAGTTGTTTTCTAGTTTCAAGCTACTGTGATTTGAGAAGACAATTGATATGATTAGTTTCCTAGAATTTATTGAGGCTTTTTTTTTTTTTGTATCTCACCATGTGGTTTATCTTTGAAAGTATTCCATGCACACTCGAATAGAATGTATATTTTGCTTCTTTGGGATGATATATTCTGTGTACATCAATTAACTGCATTTGATCTAGAGTGTCATTGAATGACACAATATCCTCATTGATTGTTTGGAAGATCTATCCATTGTTGACAGTGGGGTGTTGAAATTCCATGCAATGACTTTTTAGTTGTTAATATCTTTCTTGAAGTTCTCCAATATTTTCCTTATTTATTTAAATGTTGTGTTGGGTGTATATATGTTCACAATGGTTATATTCTCTTCTTGGACTATTCCCTTAAGTATTATGTAGTGACCTTCTTTGTCTCTTGTTATGGAATTTGTTTTGAAGGTTTTTTTTGTCTGATATAAGTATTGCTACCCAGTTTTTTTTCATATCTGTTTGCTTGGAATATTTTTCCATCCCTTCACTTTCAGCCTGTCTATATATACTCTTCTGAGGTGGATCTCTTGTAGAAAGCATATATGTGGGTCATGTTTTCTTATCCATTCAGCTACCCTATGTCTTTTGATTGGGGCATTTAATAGATTTACACTTAAGGTTATTATTGATAGATACTTATTCACTGCCATTTTTACCCCTTGTACCTGTGTTCCTCATTCTCCTTCTTGTTTTCTTCATCTTTTTTATTTTTTTAAATTTACTTTCTTTATTGAACTACTAGGACCTCAGCCCAGTGTTAATACAACAGGTGAAAATAGACTTCTTCATCTTTTTAAAGCAGTTCTTTTAGCATCTCTTGTAATGCTGTTTGGTGGATGTGTATTCTTTTAGCCTTTCTTTGGGAAACTCATTATTTTGCCATTCATTTTAAATGAGAGCCTTGCTGGGTACAGTAGTCTTGATTGCAGGCCTTTGCTTGTCATTACTTGGAATATTTCATGCTAATCCCTTCTGGCTTGTAGTGTTTCTGTTGAGAAATCAGCTGATAGCCTTATTGGAGCTTCCTTGTATATTACTAGCTGTTTCTCCATTGCTGCCTTTAAGCTTCTCTCTTTGTCTTTAAATCTTGCTGTTTTAATTATGATGTGTCTTGGAGTAGGCCTTTTTGGGTTCATCTTGATTGCGACCCTCTGTGTTTCCTGAACTTGTGTGACTTTTTCCCTCAACAAGGGAAGCTTTCTGTCATTACTTTGTCAAAGAGGTTTTCTATCCCTTGCTCCTTTTTTCTCCTCCTGATATCCCTATACTACAAATATTATATGTTTCATGATGACCTGAAGCTCCCTGACACCATCTCATTTTTTCAAGCCATTGTTCATTTTGTCACTCTGTCCAGGTATTCTTTTCTGTCTTCTCCTCTAACTCACTGATTCAATCCTCTGTTTCATCTAGTCTGCTTCTAATTCCTTCTAGTGTATTCTTACTTTCAGATATTGTATTTTTTATTTCCTCCTGGCTCTTTTTCATAGTTTTTGTGTCCTTTTACATGGAGATATAGTTCCCAGTAAGTTCCTTATAACTTACATAGAGTCCCTTTCAGTTCTCACTGAGCTCCTTAAGCATCTTTTTAAAGAACATATTTTATTGATTATGCTATTACACTTGTCACATTTCCCCCCTTCACTTTCCTCAGCACTGCACAGCCCCTCCCACCTACATTCTCCCATTTAGTTCATGTCCATGGGTCATACATATACATTCTTTGGCTTCTACACTTCCTATGCTATTCTTACCCCTCCTCCACCTATTTTCCACCTACCATCTATGCTACCTATTCTCTGTACCTTTTCCCTCTCTCTCCCCCTCCCACTCCCCTGTTGATAACTCTCCATGTGATCTCCGTTTCTCTGTTTCTGTTCCTGTTCTAGTTGTTTGCTTAGTTTGCTTTGTTTTTGTTTTAGGTGTGGTTGTTAATAATTGTGAGTTTGTTATCGTTTTACTGTTCATATTTTTTATCTTCTTTTTCTTAGATAAATCCCTTTAACATTTCATATAAGGGCTTGGTGATGATGGACTCCTTTAACTTGGTTTTATCTGAGAAGCACTTTATCTGCCCTTCCATTCTAAATGAAAGCTTTGCTGGATAGAGCAATTTTGGATGTAAGTCCTTGCCTTTCATGACTTGGAATACTTCTTTCCAGCCCCTTCCTGCCTGTAAGGTCTCTTAAAAAATCAGCTGATAGTCTTATGGGAACTCCTTTGCAGGTAACTGCCTCCTTATCACCTGTTGCTTCTAGGATTCTCTCCTTCATTTTAATCTTGGGTAATGTAATTATGATGTGCCTTGGTGTGTTCCTCCTTGGGTCCAAATTCTTTGGGACTCTCTGAGCTTCCTGGACTTCCTAGAAGTCTTTCCTTTGCTAGATTGGTGAAGTTCTTCTTCATTATTTGTTCAAATAACTTTTCCACTTGTTGCTCTTCCTATTCTCCTTCTAGTACCCCTATAATTCGGATGTTGGAATGTTTAAAGATGTCCTGGAGGTTCCTAAGCCTCTCCTCATTTTTTTTTTGAATTCTTGTTTCTTCATTCTTTTCTGGTTGGATGTTTCTTTCTTCTTTCTGGTCCACACTGATGATGTGAGTCCCAGTTTCCTTCCCATCACTATTGGTTCCCTGTACATTTTCCTTTATTCCACTTAGTGTAGCCTTCATTTTTTCATCTAATTTGCAACCAAACTCAACCAATTCTGTGGGCATCCTGATTACCAGTGCTTTGAACTATGCATCTGATAGGTTGGCTATCTCTTCATCACTTAGTTGTATTTTTTCTGGAGCTTTGATCTGTTCTTTCATTTGGGCCATTTTTTTTTGTCTTGACACACCTGTTATGTAGTGAGGGGTGAAGCCTTAGGTATTGACCAGGGCAGGGCAACCCATGTGGCTGTGTTGTGATGCTGTGTGTGGGGCAGGGGTCTGAGAGGGAACAATGGCACTTGCTCTGCTCTCTGCTGGATTTCAGTCTCTTCCCACAAGCAAATTGGGCCCTTCTGGTGCTGATTCCCAGGTGGCTGGGCTTGTGTATGCTCTAGGACCCCATGGGTCTCTCCAACGAAGTCTCATGTGAGGCTGGGAGTTTCTCCTGCTTCCTCCACCCCCACTGGTGTTTTCAATCAGAGTTTTGAGGCTTTATTTTCTTGAGCTGGAGCCTGGGGTTGTGCAGTTAGTCCCACTCCCCAGTTGTTTCTCCCGGTTTATTGGTGCACAAATGTGGGACCTCCCACTCCACCAGCCGCCACCTCACTGGGTCTGCCAGCCACCGCCTTGCCACAAGTCCTCTCTGCCTGGCTTCCTGTCTTCATCTCTCCTACTGGTGTGGTGAATGTGTCTTCTTTAACTTCTTGGTTGTCAGACTTCCATATAGTTTGATTTTCTGTCAGTTCTGGTTGTTTCTTGTTTTTAAATTGTGGTTGTCCTTCTTTTGGTTGTTCAAGGAGGCAAAGTGTGTCTACCTATACCTCCTTCTTGGCCAGAAGTCCTTGAGCATCTTTATAACCATTATTTTCAGCTCTATGTCTGATAGATTGTTTGCCTCAATTTCATTTAACCCTCTTTCTGGGGATTCATTCTTTCCTTTTGGTTGGGGGTTGTTTCTGTGTCTCCTCATTTTAGGTGACTCATTTTATTTGTTTCTGCATATTAGGTTGATCCACTTTGACTCCCTGTCTTCCAAGGGTGATCTTATCTGGTAGAAGACCTGTGGTTCAGTGGTTCAGTCTCCTTGATCTCCTGAGCTGGGTGATCTTGGGATGTCCTTTATGCCATTTATGTGAGCTCTCTTGTTGTAATTGAGTTTTGGTTGTGGTTGGGTTGTTCTTTGGTGGGTTTTCCCTCCTGATGGCTAAGAGCTTTGCCACCCTCCTTGTCTTGTGTGTGGTTGTATAGGCACTGCCAGAATAAATCTCACACCTGCAAAAATAACCCCCACCCACAATCACAGTATCAACAACAAAGGAGCAAATATTAAAAGTAGAAAGAGATGAAGACTATTAAAGGAAAAATTAATATGAAAGACTAATGGAAGGAAAAATGATTTCAAGAGGGCAGAGGGAGGACAACTAAAAGAGTAGGGAATAGAAACAAGGCAAAGAAATAAAGAAAATAAATTTTACATAATGAATTAAAAAGGGAACAAAGAAAGCAAACTGGACTAAGAAAATAGAGTATAATGTGAGGTTTAAAAACATTTAAAAATAGTGGAAAGATAGGAATCAAATTAAAGGCAAACATCCACCACACCAATATCAATGACAAATAAACAAAGATCAATATAAGTGGAAAGGGATTAAGAAGGCAAATGGAAAGGAAAACAATATAAGGTGTCTAAAGGAAGGAAAAAAGATTTTGAGAGGAAGAAACAATGAGTGAGGAATGAAAATGAGGCTAGGACAGGAAAAAATAAAATTTAAAATGAAAAAAGAAAGAGCAGGGGAAAGGCAAAATGGAGTAGGAGAGGGGAACAGTAAAATCTGAGATTTGAAACACAAAAATAGTGAACCTCTAGGAATAAAATTGAAAAAAATGTGAAAACAACCACTATCTCATCAGCTAATGAGCAAAGATTAGTAAAGGTGGAAAGAGAATAATGATATTATAAGAAAGGGAAAAGGAATATGAAATAACTAATGGTAAGAAAAATTATTTTGAGAGGCAGGATGGAGATATATTAAAAATACAGCATAGAAACAAGGTGTAGATTTTAATTTGCATCTCTCTGAAGACTAGTGATGCTGAGCATCCTTTCACATGTGTTTGGACCCTCTGTATGTCCTCCTTGGAGAAGTGTCTGTTCAGGTCCTTTGACCATTTTTTAATTGAGTTGTTTGTCTTCCTGGAGTGGAGTCATGTGAGTTCTTTATACATTTTGGAGATCAAAGCCTTTGTCTGAGGTATCATTTGCAAATAGATTTTCCCATATAATTGGTCCCCTTTTCATTTTGCTGATGTTTTCTTTAGCCATGCAGAAGTTTTTTATTTTGATAAAGTCCCATTTGTTTATTCTTTCCCTTATGTCCCTTCAATGAAATACCACTTCACACCAGTCAAAATGGCCATCTTAAACAAATCAACAAACAATAAGAACTGGCAAGGTTGTGGAGAAAAGAGATCTTTAGTACACTGTTGGTGTGAAAAAAGTATGGAATTTCCTCAGAAAACAAAAAACATAACTGCCTTTTGACCCAGCAATTCCACTGCTTGGATTATACCCTAAAAATGCTTAAACACCAATTCAAAAGAACCTATGCACCCCAATGTTCATAGCAGCACAATTTACAATAGCCAAGTGCTGGAAGCAACCTAAGTGCCCACCAGTAAATAAGTGGATCAAAAAATGTTGGTACATTTACACAATGAAATACTACACAGCTGAAAGAAAGGAGCTCCTGAGGTTTGCAACAGCATGTATGGAACTGGAGAGCATTATGCTAAGTGAAATAAGGCAGGTGGTGAAAGACAAATACCATATGATCTCACCTTTAAGTGGAACCTAATCAACAAAATAAACAAACAAGTAAAATGGAACCAGAAACACTGAGATAAAGAACAAACCAATAGTAACCAAAGGGGATGGGGCAGAAGGTAAAGGGGGAAAAAGGGGAAGGGTCATCAAGAAACATGTATAAAGGACACATGGACAATGCAAAAGGGGGTAAGATTGAGGGTGGGAGGTGGACATGGCTGGGGCAGGGAGAAGTGGTAGGGGGTAATGGAGACCACTGTACTTGAGCAACAATTAAAAAATAAGAAACAAGTCATAGAAAGGGAAACAAAATAAAATTTAAAACAAAAATTAAAAAAGGAAGGAAGAAGACAAAATGGAGCAAGAGAAGGTAGGAGTAAAATATGAGAATTGGAATAAAGAAAAATAAAAAATAGTGAAATAATAGGAACAAGCTTGAAGAAAAATGTTAAAAAGCTATGCAGGAAAAATAATACAAGTAATGAAACAGAGTATGATGGAATTCATCTCAGCAGAGTGTAGTGTTTGGCACTGTCTACCTTTTCTAGATCCACCCCTCGTAATGTCAGATGGTGTCCTGTTCTAGCCCTAGACAGCCTGTTTGAGACTACAAGCAATCCACAGCCTGGCTGTCATCTTCAGATTGGCTGGCCCCCACTGTTCTGCCCTGCCAATTTTCCTGATGGACAGGACCCAGCACAGGACCCAGGAGTGGTACATCTAATGTCCAGAGCATTTTCAGTACCATCTCTACCAGCTTCCAGATGGGGCGTTTGGTAAAATTGGGAGTGTGGAGTCCCTGGGTCACCCTGAGGGGTGCTGTTCAGTCTTCAGGGAAGATGGTGGGAGTGTTTTCCCACACCCCCACCACAGGTCTTGCTCTATCCCAGATTATTTCCAATAATGTATAGTTTCTGGTGAATTACCTGTCTGCTTCCTGTGAGGGGACAATCCATGTTAAAAGGGCAGCTCTTTCCTGCTTGGCACTGACAGCAGCTCAGTATAAGAACTGAAGCTAGGTGGGGCCCTGAATACCCCTTGCTGCACACATCTCTAATCTCTCTGCCCTGCTGGTTTCAGTGGATCAGGGACTGAAGAAACAGCATAGCTCTTAGTGTTTAATAGAAGTTCAGAAAGGGCCTTTCCAAAGCTTTTTCTTTTCCCTGCAGATATGCATCGAGCAGAGGTCTCCTGAGCCTGGCCTCACTGATCTGCAGAGCCTGCAATTCCACAGGTGAGGGGGTTGGGTACACCTGCCTGTGAGGGACTTGCCTGGCTGATCCAAATCTCAGACATTCAGCTCCTGGCTGTTCAGTCCCCAGTCTGCCACTCTTGCAGGAGACTCAGGCCTGATCTCACTTCTCTGCATAGCCCTCCATTCCCCAGTGGTGTTGGGTCAGGTCTCACAGTCCCTTGAGTATGACACTTTCTGTTTTTCTTGTGCAGCTGGACTCAGTGAGACTGAACTGCACTTTCACTCTGGTTTCTTTGTTGGCAGAGCCACTGCACATGTGCATGCACAAGCAAAGAGTGCCTGCCAAGTCTCACCTCAGCTCCTCTTTTAAAAGTCTCTATGTGACACCTACACTGCAACACCAAGCCCTGGGCTAGTTATCTGCACAGTCTACCTCCACAAAAAACGCAAAGTCTCTCTGTCAGGACTGACCACAGTCTACCAGGGCTTCTGACAGTTTTAGAAGATAGAGTTTCTGAAATTCTCCCATTTTAGGAGATAGAGTTTCTCTTTGGAACTCTCCGGGTTGGTGCTACAGCTATGGACATGCTGTTTGCTGTGTGTGTGTAGCCTAAGTCTCCAAGACTCTGTATATCCTTCCAAGTCTCTCCTGATCAGAGTTGGTGGTTTCCCTGCATGGGACCAGGGCCTCACTGTTGTGGGCTGGGGGATGGATGAAGCCACTAAGCTGCATTTTCTGTCTATTCTCTCCTTTACTGCAGGTGCCTTGCACAGGGCATTTCCTCTTCAATTTATAAAATTTCTTACTGGACAGTGCAAAACCTCTGTACTCCTTGGCTTCAGATATTCATATCAGCTGAGATACCACTGATTGTTCAGGTCACTTGTTGGAAGATCAGCTGAAAATATGTGCTAGGGGCACAAACAAGTGGGATCAGCTTCAATCTAGTCAGCCACTATCTTCTGAATCCAACACTCTTTTTTATATTACTTATCTTTTGACCCTCCAAAGAGAGAAAGAAAGACCTTTTTAGATTTGGATTTTGGCCAAAAGGGTTTTTTTTTGTTGTTGTCCACTTTCAGAACTTACCTATAGGCATTTATTGAGCACTTACCTTGTTGGGAACAGAAATAATCACAGTCTCTCTTGAGGAGAAAGTGTGATGATAGAATTAATAACAACGGAGAAAGGGGCCCACAGAACTGAAAAAGGCCAGGGGAGGGAGGGAGGCAACCTTGAAAGACAGTGTAGTCATTGTTATATTCCATTAGAGCCCTCCTGTTACTCTCTTAGAATTTCCCAAGGCATAGCATTTGATTATATTAGGTTTTAGAGATTATTAGTGACAACATCATACCCAATAAACTTGCTCTCTTGAAACCAAAAACGTCCTTTTTCCCACCTTGAATTTTCATCAATTTTTGTGATGCATGATTGGACCAGAAGAAACTAGCAAATTCAGGGTATTTTCTTAAAACACCAGCATCATTTTGCTGTAAGCGGAACCTAATCAACAAAACAAGCAAGCAAGCAAAATATAACCAGAGACATTTAAATAAAGAACAAACTAACCAGAAGGGAGGGGGAAAGGAATAATGGGGGGAAATAGGGGAAGGTCTGTCAAGGAACATGTATAAAGGACACATGGACAAAGACAAAGGGGTAGGTTCAAGGGTGGGAGGCAGGGATGGATGGGATGGGGGGAGTGGTTGGAAAATGGAGACAACTGTACTTGAACAAAAATAAAAAATAAATAAATAGTGACTTTAAATTATTAATATACATAGTTTCATAGAAGGATTGATAAATACAACATTATTTAATGAAAACAAAATTTCTTTTTTAAATTTTATTTTAGAGGGAGGGAAGGGAGGGAGGAAGAGAGGGAGAAAACCTCGATGTGAGAGAGAAACATTGACTGGTTGCTTTCCTGCAAGGGCCCAGACCAGGGATGGAGCAGGGTTGGAGCACAGAACCCACAACCCAGGTATATGCCCTGCACTGGGAACCTCTAATCTACTGGTGAACTTTTAGCTTGCGGAATGATGCCCAACCAATTGAGCCATGCTGGCCAGAGCTGTTTCCACTTTTTAATGAGTGGAATATTCTCTGAGATTGACATTGTGAAATTATGTGCAGTAGTTACACATAATTTGATAAATCAGGACACAGAAGTGTTCTTTTGAAGTGTTCATCACACTATTTAAGCATCCAGAATTCAGGAATTAATATTAAAATATAATTGACATGTGAGTGGTTGGAGCTGCCTTTGAAACTCAGCTGTTCTTATCTATGAGACCCAAGGTTTTGATTTAATTGTGTTGAGTTTTAAAAAGACAAGATAAACTGGTTATGTGTACAGGAAAGCATGATTGGACCAGAAAATTTAACCAGGTTATGGATAATAATGTCAAAAGCTGGTAACTTTGGAAGAGGAAAGCAATAGTTTCATTTCTGACTTTCCCTAGGGTATCACTAGATTTTAGGAGAAAGTGTGACAATAGAGCTAGCTTTCCTGAGCTGCCTCTTCCAGGAAGTGTTTCATATTTATGTTTCTGATTAATGTATTATATTTACTATGTTATGCAATTAGGAAAAATATAAAGGATATATTCTAACCATACTATCAAGTAAACAAAAAGTGCTGGCTGCTTTGACCCAGAGGTACAGAAAATCTTTTTTAGATCCCTGACATGTATATAAATTACCTGAGTGTTTTTCCCAAGTGAAATAAAGGCTGTCTTTTTCACATTTACCTACATATGTTCCATGTTTTTTTTTAAATGTGGGGTCTACCCCCACCATTGTACTTCTTTCCTAGAGGACATCTGTGATGGCAGCAATACTCATTTTAAAGATTTTGATCAGGGTAATTAAACAAAAAGGACCTGTTTGATGAAAGTAAACACATAAAAGGAGACATTAAAAGTGATTAGCTTTTCGTGGCTGGTGTAGCTCAGTGGACTGAGCACTGACCTGAGAACCAAAGAGTCGCTGGTTCGATTCCCAGTCAAGGCACATGCCTGGGTTGCAGGCCAGGTCCCCAGTTGGGGGTGTGTGAGAGGCAACCACACACTGATGTTTTTCTCCCTCTCTTTCTCCTTCCCTTCCCCTCTGTCTAAAAATAAATAAATAAATTCTTTTAAAAAAGTGATTAGCTTTTGTGTATTAACTACTTTGGCAGTAAATTATCTGGAAATAAGCCTGTCAAAGCTCACTGGCATTCAGTTGTTAACAACTTTATTTTAAATCAAATACTTGGTGTAAACAACTTGAGGAAAAAACAACTGGCTGATAGACTTGTTGCTTTTCAGCTCATTGTTGGAAACCATAGAAATACAACTTTTTGTTTTGTGTTTTGGTACAAGGTACAAGCTAAGTTGGTCATCTTTGTCCCTGAGTTTAGGTTACCCACACTGATTTTCTTCTATATTGTTGCTTAACTGTAGAATTACTTGGCTGACCCCAATGGAGAAAGTGCTTGTGTGTGCTCATCCAAGGATTGGGCTCTTAGGAAGCAAGCCATTACTTATAGAAGAGGTCACTTATTTCTGTAGAAAGCACTCAAACTTAGGAGTCAAACAGGACTGGTTCTGAACATCAGCTTCTCTCCCCTATGACTGCATTATTTACAAAAAATATAGAGGAAGCATTGTCCTTTATCACCTCCTGGCTAACATTTTCTCTATGCTAGCACATTGCATCTCCCTCTCAGCCCCATCCAATGTAGTGTCTGTTAGAAAAGACACCTTGTGCCTGTTCCTGATGATTCAAAGTTGCTCTTGAAATGATATCTCGAGGCTGCAAAAAAACTAGAAATCAATAGAAAAATCATCCCACTCTTAAAGCATTGTTTTTCTTTAGCTTCTCTAATAGAAAGATGCCTCGAGTTGTTTATTTTCCCTCTTATATTGAGTCAGGATATAAGATATATATCCTACTGATGCCTTACTCATAGCTGGACTGCTTTTATCACTTTTCTTGGGATAAGACAGAAATAAAAATTTCATAAAATCTCAGTGTTATGAACTGAATATTTATATGTTAAAATTCATATGGCGAAGCCCTTACCCCCAATGTTATTTGGAGGTGGAACCTTTGGGAGGTAATCAGCTTTAAATAAGGTCAAGAGGATATAGTTCCCATGATGAGATTAGTGTCTTTATAAGAAAGGAAATAGACTAAATTCTCTTTCTTCCATGTAAGGGTACAGCAAGAAGCTGGCCATCTGCAAGCCAGAAAGAGATCACCAGAACCCAAATATGCTGGTGCCTTAATCTTGGACTTCGTAGTCATCAAAACTATGAGAAACAAATGTCTGTTATTTAAGTCATCCAATGTATGATATTTTGTTATAGCCGCCTGGACTAAGATACTCTGTTACACATTATTTCTCTGGAGATTAATTTATCAATAACCTCATATGTCTATAACACAATTGAGAAATAAAAAGTATTCTTAAAAAACCCTAAAAATCCCCTATGACCATAAACTTGCCACTGCCAATAAATAAAATGTTAAAAGCTGACAAGAAATGTATATCTCTGCCAGTTGCAACTGCATTGACACACATGCAATAGCTGACAGCATGACAACAAAGAGAGAGTCAAAATCACTTTAAAACAGAGAACTATTTTGTCTGTTTATTCCTATTTTTTAATTGAAATATAAATGATGTGAATTGAAATTGCCATGGAGTCATTCATGTCTAGGGAACTAGAATGGAACCAGGATGTAATGAAGAGTTTGCCTTATATTCGTCCTGCCTATGACTTTTGAACCAGCTGTGAGACCACATCCTGAAATTCACTTCTTCTTCACCATGACAACCAGACCATCTGTAATCTTCATCCAGTTCACCAGCCAGTATCTTCCTCTGCATAGAGGACCTAGATGAGGTTTGAACTCTTGGACTTTCTGTGCTCACTGTAGAATCACATCCTAAAACTTGCATACCCCAGAGTTTAACCAACCAAGACCTGACCAATACTTTTTGCATTAGTCATTGCTCTATGTTAGGTAGCCAATAGAAAAAGTTTCCTATGTTACAAACTTTGTGGATTTTGCCTTTATAAACCCTACCTTTCTAGTTCTCTCCAAAGCACAGTTTGGGTTATTACCTGAATCTGTGTCTTCTGGATTCAAATCCTTTAAGACCCCAAATAAAACTTTTAATTTTTTTATTATTGTTGTTCAAGTACAGTTGTCTCCATTCCCCCGCCCCCACCTCAGCCATCCCCACCTCTCACCCTCAAACCTACCTCCTTTGCCTTTGTCCATGTGTCCTTTATACATGTTTCTTGATGACACTTCCCTCCCTGTTAACCCCTCGTGTGTGTAACCCCTCTCTCTTCCATATGGTTACTGTCAGTTTGTTCTTTTTTTTTTAAAGATTTTATTTTTACTTATTTATCTTTAGAGGGAAAGGGAAGGAGAGAGGGAGAGAAATATCAATGTATGGTTGCTTCCTGTGCATTCCCTACTGGGAACTGGCCTGCAACCCAGGCATGTGCCCTGACTGGGAATCGAACCGTGATCTCTTGGTTCACAGGCCCGCGCTTAATCCACTAAGCTACACCAGCCAGGGCTGTCAGTTTGTTCTTAATTTCAATGTCTCTGATTATATTCTGCTTCCTTGTTTGTTTTGTTGATAGTTCCACTTATAGGTGAGATCATATGGTATTTGTCTTTCACCACCTGGCTTATTTCACTTAGCATAGTGCTCTCCAGATCCATCATGACATGCTCTCCTTCATGACAGCATGGATGGACCTGGAGAGCATGTTTGTTTTGTTTCTTTCAAATCTGTTATCACATATTTGTCCTATTTAAGTAGTCCACAAACAAAAAGATTTTCAGTGTCATTGATATAAAAAATAAAAAAATAGGTTATTCTAAATCAGAATCCTGCTATCTCATTTTTAGAAATTTGTTGAAATTTCTTATATGCTAATACCTACTTCATCACTACTCTGAGCTCTTTAAGTCTTTTTCTCTTGTGCAGGTCATCTAGAAAAAAATAAAGAGTTAAACAAAAACCAGTGTATATTAATTATAGTAAAGCACAAAGAAAAATCATCTTATTCCACACTCACAGGGTATAAGAACTGAAAGATGTGCCCTTCTAATAATCTTTACATAAACTTAATTTCAAATATGTATATTTTCCTCAATTTTACACATGTGTGCATAATTTTATTTTTATTTTTCAATTACAGTTTACATTTACTATTATTTTGTATTAGTTTCAGGTGTGCAGCATAATGGTTAGATAATCATATACTTTACAAAGAGTTCACCCCAATATTTCTAGTACCCACTTGGCACCATACCTAGTTATTATAATTTTATTAATTATATCCCTTATGCTGTACTTGACATCCCCATAACAGATTTGTAAAAATTAAATTGTAATTCTTAATCCCTTTACCTTTTTCACCCTGTTCCCCAAACCCATCCCTTCTGGCAATCATCAGTCTGATCTCTGAATCTGTTATAATTTTGTTTGTTTGTTTATTTTGTTCTTTAGATTTCACATATAAGTGAAATCATATAATATTTGTCTTTCTCTGACTTATTTCTATCTCTATTGTTTAAGTAGTAAAATTTCATTATTTTTTATGACCTGAGTAATATTCCATTGTATATATGTACCAGAGATTTTTTTTTCCATTTGTTTATTGATGGGTACTTGGATTGCTTCCAGATCTTGGCTATTGTAAATAATGCTGCAATGAACATGTGGGTGCATAAATTCTTTCAAATTAGTGTTTTAGGTTCTTCAAATATATACCCAGAAGTGGAATTGCTGGGTCATAAGGCAGTTCTATTTTTAATTTTTTTAAGAATCTCAATACTGTTTTCCATAGTGTCTGAGGAGATACATTCCCACCAAGACTGCACAAGAGTTCCATTTGCTCCACATCTTCAACACGTTTGTTGATTTATTGGTGATAACCATTCTGACACATGTGAGGTGATATCTCATTGTGGTTTTAATTTACATTTCTTTGATTAGTGATGTTGAACAACTTTTTATATGTCTATTGGCCCTTTGTTATGTCCTTTTTGGAGAAGTGTCTATTCAGGTCCTCTGTTCTTTTTTTTTTATTATTGAATTGTTTGTTTATTTGGCATTGAATTACAGGAGGTCTTTATAAATTTTGGATATTAACCACTTATTGGATGTTTCATTTGCAAATATTTTCTCCCACTTAGTAGTTTGTCTTTTTCTTTTGCTGATGGTTTACTTTGCTGTGTATTTTCTTCTTAGTTTGATGTATTTATTTACTTTTTCTTTTGTTTCCCCTGCCAGAGAAGATATATCAGAAAGAATATTGCTTAAAAAAAAGTC
>CM052551.1:19609268-19628595 GCA_028533065.1 Trachops cirrhosus | reverse complement strand
GGGTTGGAAATGGGAGGGAGGAGGGGAGGGATGGGTGGGTTGGCAGGAATGGGAGTAAAAGATAGAAACTGGACTTGAATAATGATTAAAAAATAAATTAAAAAAAAGAAAAAAAAAGCAAACAAAATATAACCAGAGACATTGAAATTAAGAACAATCTAACAATAGCCAGAGGGGAGGGTGAAGGGGACTTCGGGGAGAAGGGTTTTCAGGAACTACTTTAAAGGACACATGGACAAAACCAAGGGGGAGGGTGGAGAGAGGAAAATGCAGACAACTGTAATTGAACAACAATAAAGTAATTTAAAAAAAAAGAAGGGGAGGGATGGGTGGGTGGGCTGGAATGGGAATAAAGGATAGAAACTGTACTGAATAATGACTAAAATTAAAAATAATAAAAAATTAAAAAAGAACAAAATAAAGAAGCAAACAAAATAGAAACAGACTGATAGATACAAACTGATGAAGGCCAGAGTGTACAGGTGTTGGGGGACAAGGTACAAAATGTGATGGAATTAAGAACTACTAATTGGTAGTTACAAAATAAGCAGGGGGATGTAAGTTAAAGCATAGGGAACAAAGTTAACAATATTGTAATAACTACCTATGATGCCAGATGGGTACCTGAATTAATAAATGGAACACTTTTGTAACCTATACAAATGTCTATTTGCTGTGCTGCCCACCTGAAACTAATATAAAAAAATGTTAAATGCAAGCTATAATTGATAAATAAATAAATAAAATTGATACTTTTTTAGCCAGAATAAGTAAGATAGAGAGACAGAGGCCATAAATTACTAAAATAAATGAAAAGGGGGACATCATTACAGAGTTTATGAACACACAAGGATAATAAAGAAATACAATGAACAACTCTATGTCTATGTATTTGATAACCTAGATGAAGTAGAATGATTCTCTTTTTTACACAGATCTTACACACCATTAACAAAAATTGACTCGAAATGGATCAAAGACCTGAGTGTAGAATGCAAAACTGAAAAACTCCTAGATGATAACATAGGAGTAAACCAAGGTAACCTTGGGTATGGTAATGATTGCTTTACAATACCAAAAGCACAATCCATGAGAGAAATAAATGATAAATTAAAATTCATTAAAATTTAAAACTTTATTTTGTTTGTTTCTTCTGTTCATTAGATTCCTTATATAATTTAAATCATATGGCATTTGTCTTTCTATAATTGGATTATTTCACTTAGCATAATACTCTCCAGGTCCATGCATGCTCTGACAAAAAGGTTAGATTTCCTTTTTTTTTTTTATGGCCAAGTAGCATTCCATTGTGTAACTGTACCACAGCTTTTTATCCTCTCATCTACTGATGGGCACTTGGGCTGCTTCCAAATCTTGGCTATTATAAATAACACTGCAGTGAACATGGGTTTTGGGACAAAAAGGAAACAAACTCATAAATATGGAAAACTGACAGCTGTTAGAGGTGCAGGGGGTTAGGGGCTGGGTGAAAATGGTGAAGGGATTAAGCCAAGAAAAACTCATAGATACAGACAATAGTATGGAAATTAACAAAGGGAAGGTGGGTGGGCGGAGGTACAAGAGGGCAAAGGGGGAATAAATGGTGATGGAAAGAGACTTTACTTTGGGTGGTGAACACAGAATACAATATACAGATGATGTATTATAAAATTATACACCTGAAACATATAATTTTATTAACTAATGTAACCCAATAAGTTAAATAAAAACAAAAAATTCAAATTTCTGCTCTGTGAAAGGCAATAGCAAGAGAATGAGCAGACAACCTACAGACTGAGAGAAAATATTTGCATAGGATACATCTGATAAAGAACTTATCCAAAATATACAAAGAACTCTTAAAACGTAAAAAGAAAACAAACAACCTGATTAAAAAGTGGGTCAAAGGCCTTAATAGACACTTCACTATAGAAGACATAGAGATGGCAAATATGCTTATGAAAAGATGCTCCATATCATATGTCATCAGGGGAATGCAAATAAAAACAATGAGATACTACTATACACTTATTAGAATGGCCAAAATCCCAAACACAGACAACACCAAATGCTGACAAGGATTTTGGAGCAACAGGAACTCTCAAAAATTGCTGGTAGGACTGTGAAATGGTACAGCCACTCTGGGAGATAGTTTGATAGCTTACAAAACTAAATATACTCTTCCTATAAGATCCAGCACTCATGCTTCTTGGTACGTACCCAAAGAAAATAAAAGCTAAATTTCAGAAAAAAACTGCACACAGGTATTTACAGCAGCTTTATTCATAATTGCCAAAACGTGAAAACAACCAAGATATCCTTCAGTAGGTGAATGGGTAAACAGTAGTACAGTCGGATAATAAAATATTATTCAAAAATTAAAAATGAATGAACTACTAAGCAATAAAAAGACACAAAGAAACTTTCAGTGCCTATTACAACATTCTGGAAAAAGCAAAACTATGGAAACAGTAAAAAGATCAGTGGTATCAAGGAAGTGGGGGGTAGTGAATATACTGTAGATACTATAATACAATAATGATAGATGCATGTCATTATACATTTGTCCAAACACCTAGAAAGTGCAACACCAAAAGTGTACTCAATGTAAACTAAGGACTTTTTGTATTTATGAGGTGTCAAAACAAGTTCATTGATTTTAACAAATGTACTACACTGGTGGGGGATGTTCACAACAGGGGAAGCTATGCATGTGTACAGAGTATATTGGAAATCTCTGTGCAATTTTTCTGTAAACCTAAAACTGCTCTAAAAAATAAAGTTTTTAATAATGGAAAAGGATCAAAGTATTGATACATGTTACAACATGGATGGACCTTGAAAGCATTATGGTTACAAAGAGAAGCTAGCCACAAAGACCACATGTTATTTCATTGTATAAAATTTCCAGAATAAGGAAATCCATTGACATAGAAAATAAATTTTTGATTGTTAGGAATTGTAGGGAAAGAGAATGACTGCTATGGGTAAGGGTTTCTTTTGGGGATGATGAAAATGTTCTGGAATTTGGATTCCAGCCAAGATGGAGGCATAGGTAGATATGCTTCATTTCCTCGTGCAACCAAGAGAAGGAAAACAACCAATTTAAAAACAAAAACAACTGTAACTGCCAGAAAATCAAACTGCATCAAGTCCAACAATGAAGGACTTAAAGAAGAAACATTCATCCAGACTAGTAGGAGGGGTGGAAATGGGCAGCTAGGGCAGAGAGGGCATGCAGCAAGGTGGTGGCTGCCAGGCCAGCATATCTCATATTCACATGTGGCTAAGACAGGAGGAATGACTGGGGATTAAAACAAAACCCGCAACTCAGGGTTTCAGTGTGAGGATCTGGAGCCTCAAAACTTGTGGCTATAAAATCTTGTAGGGGTTGTGGCAGCAGGAAAAACTCCCAGTCCCACAAGAAAGTTTCTTAGAGAGGCCCACAGGATCCTAGAACATGCACAAGCCCACCCACCTAGGAATCAGCACCTGAAAGGGCACAATGTACTTCTGAGAAGTGAGGGAAGTGATGGAAAGGGAGGCCAGACCTGAGAAAACTAGCAAGTGGCATGTTCCCTCTATGACCCCTCCCCTTCATACAGCACTACAACAGCAGCAATGTGGGCTGCCATGCCCTACCAAATACCTAAAGCTCTGCCCCTTACAAAGTAACAAGTGCACTGCTGAGACAAAGAAATATGGCCCAAATGAAAGAACAGATAAAAACTACAGAAAAAGAATAAAGTGACGGTTAGATAGACAACCTATCAGATGTAGAGTTCAAAACACTGGTAATTAGGATGCTCACAAAATTGATTGAGTATGGTCACACTATAAAGGAAGAAGTGAAGGCTATACAAAGTAAAATAAAGAAAAATATACAGGGAACCAACAGTGAAGGGAAGGAAACCAGGACTCAAATCAATGATTTGGAACAAAAGAAAGAAATAAACATTCAACCAAAACAGAATGAAGAAACAAGAATTCAAAAAAATGAAGAGAGGCTTAGGAACCTCTCTCTGGGACAACTTTGAACCTTCCAATATCCAAGTTATAGCTGTGCCAGAAAGAAAAGAACAAGAGCAAGAAATGGAAAACTTATTTGAACAAATAATGAAGGAAAACGTCCCCAATCTGGGGGAGGAAATAGACTTCCAGGAAGTCCAGGAAGCTCAGGGAGTCCCAAAGAAGTTGGACCTAAAGAGGAACACACCAAGGTACATCATGGTTAAGTTACCCAAGATTAATGATAAAGAGAGAATCTCAAAAGCAGCAAGAGGAAAGGAGACAGTAACCTACAAAGGAGTTCCCATAAGACTGTCAGCTGATGTCTCAAAAGAAACCTTGCAGGCAAGGAGGGGCTGAAAAGAACTATTCCAAGTCATGAAAGGCAAGGACCTACATCCAAGATTACTCTATCCAGCAAAGCTATTATTTAGAATGGAAGGGCAGATAAAGTGCTCCCAAGATAAGGTCAAGTTAAAGGAGTTCATCATCACCAAGCCCTTATATGAAATGTTAAAGGGACTTATCTAAGAAATTGAAGAAGATAAAAAATTATGAACAGTAAAATGAGAACAAACAACTATTAACATGTGAACCTTAAAAAAAGAAACACAACAAAACAAAAACTAAGCAAACAACTAGAACAGGAACAGAATCAAAGAAATGGATATCACATGGAGGGTTTTCAGTGGGGAAGGGGAGGAGAGGAATGCGGGGAAAAGGTACAGGGAAGAAGAAGCATAATTGGTAGGCATAAAATATATGGGGAGAGGTCAAAAGTGGTATAGGAAACAGAGAATTCAAAGAACTTATATGTACAACCCATGGACATACACTAAGGGGGAGAATGTCGAGAAGGGGATAAAGGGGGGGAAACTGTAATAACATAAGCAATAAAATATATTTTAAAAATAAAAATGTGAGCAAAGGACCTGAATAGGCACTTCTCCAAGGAAAACATACACATGGCCCATAGACATATGAAAAAATGCTCAACATTACTAGTCATAAGAAAGATGCAAATTGAGACCACAATAAGACACCACTTCATACCTGCCAAAGTAGCTATTATTAATAAATCAACAAACAACAAGTGTTGGCAAGGATGTGGAGATAAGGGAACCCTAGTGCACTATTGGGAATGCAGACTGGTGCACCCACTATGGAAAACAGTATGGAATTTCCCCCAAAAATTAAAAATGGAACTACCTAATTTTACCTAGCAATTCCACGGCCTAGAATATACCCTAAGAATCCCAAAGCACCAATTCAAAAGAAGTTATGAACCTATATGTTCATAGCAGCACTGCTTACAATGGACTTTTTGGAAACAGCCTAATTGCCCTTTAGTAGATGAGTGGATTACAAAAGTGGTACTTTACACAACACAACACTATGCAGCAAAAGAAAGAAGGAAGTTTTACCTTTTGGGATAGCATGAATGGAACTGGAGACTATCATGCTAAGTGAAATTAAGCCAGTCAGTGAAAGACAAAATACCATATGACCTCACTTATAAGAGGAACCTAATGAACAAAGTAAACTATTCAGCGAAATAGAACCAGCAGCATAGAATCGCAGAATAGACTGACAGTAGTAAGAAGGGAGGAGGGAGTGGGGAATGTTTGAAACGAGGTGAAAGGATTAGGCAAGGAGCTTACTGGTATGTGAAGGACCCATGGACATGGACAATGCAGCGGGGACTGACTATGGAAGTGGGAGGTGGGCTGGGTAGAGAGGGACAAAGGTAGAAAATAATTGGAACAACTGTAAAACATAAAAATAAAAAAAGAAATAAAATACACTTATTACAGTCTACCTTTATGTAATAATATAACATTGCATAAATAATTTGAAACCTTTAAGTGTATATTCCTATTTTTCTCCAGTTTTACCTATTTTACATTTGTTTTACTTGCTGTGATATATTTTACTTCTACATGTTATGAATCACACAGTAAATTGTTTTTGTTCTTAGTAGACAATTATCTATTAAAGACTTTAAAGTTAAGAGAAAGTCTTTATGTATCCACATGTTTACTAGTAACATCACTTTCCTTTTGTCTGAAGAATTACCTTTAACATTTATTATAGTGTAGGTCTGCTGCTACTGAATTTTCTCAGCTTTTGTTTATCTAAAAAATGTTTTTATTTACTTGTCATTTTTGAAGGATAACATCACTAGAAAGAAAGTTTTAGGTATAAAGGGTTTTCTCTTCTTTGTCCTTTCAGCACTTAAAGATGTTCTTCTATAGTCTTTAGTCTCATATAGTTTCTGATGAGAAGACTGTAACTTTTCTAGTCTTTTTTATATAAAGTACAATCCTTTTTTCACATATGTATGGTGTTTTTTTCTAGTTGGTCAGTTTTCTAGTTTTTAATAATTTGATTATAGTATGCCTTAGGGTGATTTGGGGGCTCTGTATGTGTATTGCTTAGCATTCATTGAGACTTTTCATTCTGTATGTTTTTAGCTTTCCAAAAAGTTAAGAACTGTTGAACCATTATTTCTTCAAATATGTTTCTGCCCCAGTCGCTCTCTCTTATCTTTCTGAGACACCATTTTGGATATACAGTGGTACCTCAGTACTCATCATCAATTCATTTCTGAACTTCTTGATGAGTGCTGAAACCAGTGAGTACCAAAACTGATGAGTACCAAACAATGAAGCATTTTCTCTTGTGGAGTGGGTGTTGTGACTCATACAAGTTCAAGTGCAACAAGTCCCAAGCAAGGACTGAGTGTTGAAACATCAAAATGAGATGAGTACAGGGTTTGATGAGTTCTAAAGCCAATGAGTACCAAGTTCTGCAAGTCACTGAGACTATTTTTTGTCTTTTATTTTCCTCATTGCGTCATTTTGGATAAATTTTCTTTCTGTCTTGAAGTTTAATGATATTATCTTCTGCAGCCTCTGACCTGCTAATAATCATACACAGTGAATTTTCCATTTCTGTCATTGTATTTGTCATCTCTAGGTATTTCATTCATACTTATACATTCCATTCCTCTCTTTATTAAGCAATTGTTTCTTTTACATTTTTTAATGTATAATATATGTATAATATCTGTTATAACATCTTTGCCTGATAATCCCATTATCTCTTTCATTTCTTAGTTTGTTTCTATTTTCTCCTGGTTATGGGCCATATTTTCTCTGTCCTATGCACAATACTTTTTATTTATATTGTAAATTATACATTGTTGGTTGCTAGATTTTGTTTTTAAAGATTGTTGAGCTTTGTTCTCAGCAACAGTTAAGCTACTTGTACTCAGTTTGATTTTTTTTGAGACATGTTTTTAAGTTGTTATAATTGAGAGCAAGTCTCTAAATAATCTGCTGTACGGCTAATTTGGCCCCACTTCTAAGACATGGCTTTTTTGAGGTCTCTGCTGAATGACTTGTGTACTCAGTGAGCTTTCTCCATCTTTCCACTCTGGATGTAATGCTCTTTAGTCCAGTATGATGTCTAGGAATTGTCTTTTTCCTAGTTACTGTTATTTGCATGGAATCTGTTCTTTCCCAGCCTCGTAGAGGTTATAGACTTATAATCAGCAATTGACTCTTGGGGCCCACTGTGCATATTTCTGTAGTCCTTCTTTTGTGCATCTCTCTTCTCTCAGATATCCTACACAAAAATTTAAGACTTCTTAAACTGTGATCTCTTTTTTCCTTTAACTCAACAATTTTCCATGCTTTGTTTAGGTTCCCTTCCTGTGCCATAGTCCAGAAATTGTCTCCAAGAAGACAGCATACATGTGATAGGATTTCACCTTATTTATCTCCTTCCTCTCAGGATCACATTTCTGAACTTTATATTGTCCAATGCCTGAAAACCCCATTATTTTTTCCAGGTTTTTTAAAGCTGGGATGCCAGCATTATTTTTTTAAGGTTTTATTTATTTATTTTTAGAGAGAGGGGAAGAGGAGGAGAAAGAGATGGAGAGAAATATCAATGTGTGGTTGCCTCTTGCACATCCCCTACTGGGGACCCAGCCCACAACCCAGGCATGTACCCTGATTGGGAATTGAACTGGTGACCCTTTGGTTTGCAGCATGTGCTCAATCCACTGAGCTACATCAGCCAGGGCCAGTTTTCTAATCATCTATGGTGGGAGCATAATTCTGGACTCAGTTACACATTCATGGCCAAAAACAGAAGATGCCTCACAATTTTTCAAGCCATCTCTCATAAAAACCCAACAACTTCCACCTACATTATCATCAGCCAGAAATTAATGATATGGCCACTTCTAACTGTAAAGGCAGCTGGAACATGTAATTGTTCAATTGGATACATTACAAACACTACACCAATAACAGTGTACTGTTAACATGGAAAAAGTGAAGGAAGGGAAGAATTAATATCATGCTGGCAACTAGCAGTTTCTGCTATAACTCTTTATCTTGTTTTTATAAATAGTATAAAATGTTTAAATGGCTATAGAATTTTATAATATGCATGTATCATTTATTTGACTATTCCTTCTCTGTTAATGGACTACAACCATACACACATATACACACATTCTCCCATCTCTCTCTAAGTCATGTATATATGAGATTAGTGTCATGCATATGAATAATTTTCATGAGGCTGTTATTTACCAAAATCTTGACCTAAAAAGAAATAAACAGAAAGCTAGAATAAACAAGAATAGACCAATAGAAAAAGGACAAATAGAAAAAAGAGCAAGTCCAAATGGTTAGTATATATATAAAGAGTCACTGTACTTCACTAGAAGTTAATGATAAAAATTAAAGTGATATTAATTCTCATTCAAGGTATTGCCAGAAATTAAAGTGATAATGTCTACTGCTGAAAGTGTATATTTATATACACACACACATATACATATGTACACACAGACACATCTATTGTATACTGGAATGATAATTAGAAATGATAGCAATCAGTAAGATGGAACCCAACCAACTACAAGTTTTGCTAGCTCAGGTAGAACAGATGCCAGCTGTACACAAATGCTACAATTATTCTAGTGTTCATTTGTTGGGAACCACCCTGCCTGGTTTCAGAAGCTGTAACCGCCCCCCCCACCATGGCTAAGGCTGAGTGAGAGACCTTGGTACCATAAGCCACTAAGGAGACAAAGCTTATCCCCCTGGCAGGAGTACTGCCTCTGCCCACTTTACTTCACCCCACCTGCCCCCCCCCGTGCATGATCAGTTAGCCAATGATGGGTAAGATTCCTCAAGGGAGGGATGACCTAAGACAGACATGGTCATGAGGGGGCCCTCAGGGAAGGACTTGGGAGGCTATGGAGAAAGGGGGTGATGGACCCTCGCCCCTTGGCTTTGAAATAGCCTGAGTACTCATTCTGTCTGCAAGAAGTCTCCTAAGCTCTTGGCTGCCTTACTTCCCCTGCTCAGCCTAAGCCTGAAACAATGCTGGAGGTGGGTGCAGCCCTGTGCTGGAAAGGGCGGGTTCCCTGGGGCAATCAGGCCTAAGAAAAGATGCATAAAATCCTGTGAAACCTGTTTTGCTAATACCCTCAATTTAAATGATAAGGGTCCAAGCATGAAATGAGTTTGTTTCCCCAAAGTTTTATGGTCCTTTAGCTATTTGACCCTGACTCAAAATAGGCCCTCAGAGATCTCTGAAAGTTATCTATTTGATCGTTACTGCCTGACAATGATTGATGAGCTTTCCATATATGCCCTGTATTCCTATGCAAATTAAAGCCAATAAAAGGTTGTCAAAGCAAGGGTCGAGGTGCTCTCTTGAGAGAGTGGCTGTGCCGTCCCTTATCCTCCACAGGACTCAGTAGTCCATGTGAATTTGTCTTGTCTCAGCCATAACATCATGGACATTACGGGCAGTGGAGTCTGTGTTATTTGTTGATGAAAATAAGCTGCCATACACATGTACAAACATACCCTCACATATTTGTGCTTTTATATCTATATAATAGATTCCAAGGATGGGGAACATACAGTAGGAGGGTATGTGTACTTTAAAATTTAACAAATATTGTTAAATAGCTTTCACAAAGGGTTGTAATACCTCATATTTCCACCAAAAAATGTACAAAAGTAACTTGTCTCTATGTCACTGACAGCAGTGCATTCCCAAAGACCACCACAGTCCATTTAGATTTAAACATACATGTATGTGGGTGGGCATGGACAAGGAGCAAGAAAGAGAAAAGTCAAAATTTGTTGTGCAGTCTTTTCTTTCTGCTTCATCTTCATTATACTCTACCATGAAATCTCTGATTGATTCTTTTGTTCTTTGTTTAGAAAACTTCCTCAACTAATTATATTAAATCTGAATTATGATATAAATTAAATCACAACAGTATGTGAGTAATGTGGTCTTTGAAATCCTGAGTATTTGCAAGTGTCTTTTTTTTACTCTGAGAAGTAAATGATATCTTTTTAAAAAATATATTTTATTGATTATGCTATTATAGTTGTTCCCATTTTTCCCCTTTGTCCTCCTCCACTCAGGACCCCCATTCCCTCCATCAATTGCCCCCTTAATTCATATTCATAACTCATGTATATTTGTTCTTTGGCTACTTCATTACTTATGCTGCTTTTAACATCCCTCTGTCTATTTTGTACCTACAATTTGTGCTTCTTAGTCACTGCAACATTCCTCCCATTTTCCCCCTTCTCCTTCCCAAGTGATAACCCTCCAAATCTCCATATCTATGATTCTGTTACTGTTCTGCTTGTTTTCTTATTTTGTTACTTGGATTCAATTATTGATAGCTGTGAATTTATTGCCATTTTAATATTCATCATTTTGATCTTCTTTTTCTTAAATAATTTCCTTTAGCATTTCATATAATAATGGTTTGGTAATGATGAACTCCTTTCATTTTACCTTGTCTGGGAAACACTTTATCTGCCCTTCAATTCTAAATGATTGCTTTGCTGGATAGAGTCATCTAGGTTGTAGATCTTTGCTTTTCATTACTTTTCAATACTTCTTCCCAGTCCCTTCTAGCCTGCAAAGTTTCTTTTGAGAAATCAGCTGGCAGACTTATTGGAACTCCTTTGTAGGTAACTCTCTTCTTTTCTCTTGCTGCTTTTAAGATTCTCTTTATCTTTAATCTTTGGCATTTTAATTATGATGTGTCTTGGTGTAGTCCTCTTTGGGTTTATCTTGTTTGGGATTCTCTGTTCTTCCTGGACTTGTGTGTCTATTTCCTTCACCAAAATAGGGAAATTTTCTTTCATTATTTTTTCAAATGTTTTCAACTTCTTGCTTTTCCTCTTCTTCTGGCACCCCTGTGATTTGGATGTTGGTATGTTTAAAGATGTCCCAGACATCCCTAAGCCTATCCTCATTTTTTAAAATTCTTTTTTCTTCCTGGTGTTCTGTTTGAGTGCTTTCTCCTTCCTTGTGTTACAAATCATTGATTTGATTCTCAGGTTTCTCCCCTCCACCATTGGTTCCCTGTAGATTTTTTTATTTCACTTAATGCAACCTTTGTTTCTACCTGTTTTCCTTTTATGGTGTTGAAATACCAAATGAGTTCCTAGAGCATCCTGATAACCAGTGTTTTGAACTGTGCATCTGATAGGTTGCTTATCTCCATTTCATTTAGTTCTTTTTCTGGAGTTCTGTTCTGTCATTTGGGCCATATTTCTTTGTCTCCTCATTTTTGCAGCTTCCATGTGTTTGTTTCTGTGTATTATGTAGAGCTTCATTCACTTCCTGTCTTAGCACACCTGTTAAGTTATATGGGGCAGAGCCTTAGGTAATTGCCAGGGAAGGGCAAACCATGTCACCGCTCTGTTGCTTTGTATTGGGGAGGGCTTGCAGAGGGACAATGCTATTGCCTGGCTTCTGGAGTTTTGCCTGGGAGGAAGTTGTCCCCCTACTCACACTTCACTCACTCCCCATATACCACTGGTGCTCTTCCAGCTGTTTCTCTGGTGCTGAATCCTAGAGGGGATGGGTCTGCGTGAGTCTTAAGTCCTTTGTGGGCCCTTTAAAATGATGCAGTTTCTTCTGCCAACCCAACCCCCAGTGGTTTTTATAGTCAGAAGTTATGGGGGCTTATCTTTCTGGCACTGGGACCCTGGGCTTGGTGTTTTGGACTGGGGCTGGTATCCCTCACTCCCAATGTATCCCTCCCATTTTTTTTATCTACCACATATGTATGTGAGACCACTCATTCCTGTCCCCATGCCTCTCTTGCCACTCTGCCACTACACATCTCCATGCCTCTCTGCACCTCTCAGTGTCTCTGCACCTCCTACCTGTCTGAATGAATGTGGTTTCTTTAAATCCTTTGTAGTCAGACTTCCACACAGCTCAATTTTCTGGCAATTCTATGTCATATTTGTTTTGTAGTGTAGCTGTATTTTTTATTTTTTGCTATAGTTTTGCACTGAGGCAAGTCATGTTTACCTATGCCTCCCTCTTGACTGGAAATCAGCAAATGATGTCTTGAATGGGTTTAAGATTCTTAGGTCATAGTCCTCTTACTTGACCATCAATGCTATTACACTGCCCTCTAGCTTCTAGTGTTATAGGTAAGAGGTCTGACACAAGTCTTTTCCGTTTGAGAATAACTTGATCTTTCTCTTTGTGAGTTTGTAAGATTTACCTCTGTCCCTGAAGTTGGAGAATTTTACTAGAATGTATGTCACCTTTTAATATATTTCCTCTGAGTTTTGGGATAGTTCTTTCACTTGATCTTCAAGCTAACCTATCCTTTAGTCTGAACTTATCCTAAAGTTCATGTATTGTAAAATCTTAATTCTAAAAACCATGTTGTTAGTTCCACAAAGTATTTTGTGGATGTTTTCATTGTATTTTTGTTGTTCTTGAAATTGTTGTCTGTCTTTTCCAGCTGTTTCAGTAAGTAAAGGGCTTATTCTGAATGTTTGCTTATTCTTCCTTCTCTCTGGCTTCTTGTCCCTCATAGATATGCTGTTATTTATATTGTCTTCTTAAATTGGCTTTATTTGCCTGAAATCATGGAAGATTCATGAGTAGGACAGGTTGTAATTCAGCTCCAAAGCACTATGGAAGAAGCTTCTCTAGCTTTGCTTTCCTCAACATTTCCCAGATGGGTGTGGAAAAGACTCAGTCCTCCAGTTCAGCAACTCCTTAGCTCTTCTTGCTTCTCTTGTTGAACCATGACAGATCCCAATCAGGTTTGCCAAATTCCTCCACTATAAAGTTATCATTTTTTGCTTGGAATGAATAAGTAATTTGTGGTGAGACACTTAGTGACTATGTATTGGGGGATTCCCCCCAAATAGGAATTTATTTATAAAAAAGTTTGTGTTTATTCTTACATATTTAAACTTCAGTCACCTTCAAAGTACTCTCCATTTGATGCAATACACCTATTGAGATGCTTTTTCTGCTGCTCAGAACAGTTTTTGAACTCATTGATTTTGATGCCTTTTAGTGTTTCTGCCATTTTTGTTTTACCACTAACACATTGGCAAAATGTTTCCCTTTGAGGAGTTTTTCATCTGGGGAAACAAAAAGAAGTCACTCAGGGCAAGATCAGGTGAATAGGGAGGGTGGGGCACAGGTGCATGCCATTTTTTTTTTTTTTGCTTAAAAACTACTGAACAGTCAGTGCTGTGTGAGCAGGTGCACTTATAAATCATTCTTCATGAAATGGGCAAACAAGTTGAAAGAGTCTTCAAAAAAATTCACTGAAGCTGAATGCAACCTCTCACAGCAATGCCAGCTGCTACACTGATACAAATGGATTCCTAGAACACCCACCTAGTGAGGGGAAAACTGTACTACAAGAGGCCCACCCTCCAGAAGATAATTTTGGTGTTTTAGGGGCCCCCTTCATACATATTCTCTTCCTTTCCAGGTTTCTAACTAGTTCTAATATCCATTAATTTTTTGCTTAATTCAATTATTTCCATGATTTTGGCAAAATGGTGATTTTCTAATATTATTATTTCTCCTACATTTTACTGAAAGTTTGCTTATTTCCATTGGTATGAACCTAGAATTTCTTATTTTATTTAATGGGTTATAACCCATTACTACCATTATTTTAAAATTATTTTATACTCTATTATTTATTTTTTGCAATATAATGGAAATATAACATTGCATTACTATTTTTAATTTTTAATTTTTTATGGTTTTACAGTTGTCCCAATTTTTCCCCCTTTGCCTTCCTCCCTACCAAAAGCCAATCCCTGCATCACTGTTTATGTCCATGGGTGATCATACATGTTCTTTGTCTAATCCCTTCAACTTCTTTCAACCAGTATCACCCTCTGACCTCCCCTCTTACAGCTATCACTCTGTTCCTTGTTTCTGTGCCTCTGATTCTTTTTTGCTCATTAGTTCATTTTGTTCCTTAGATTCCAATTTTAAGTGAGATCATATGGTACTTGTCTTTCATTGTCTGGTTTATTTTACTTAGCATAATAGTCTCCAATTCCATCCATGCTGTCCCAAAAGGTAAGAATTCTCTATTTTTTACTACTGTATAGTAGCACAGCTTTTTTTTTTTATCCACTCATCTACTGGTATGCACTTAGGCTGTTTCCAAATCTTGATTATTGCAAACAATGCTGCTATGAACATAGGAGTGCATATATTCTTTTGAGTTGTGTTTTGGAATTCGTTGGATATATTCCCAAAAGTGGAATCACTGGGGCAAATGCAATTACATTTTTAATTTTGATTGGAAACTCCAAACTATTTTTCAGAATGGTTGCACCAGTCTTCATCCTCACCAGTAGAGCACTAGGGTTCCCTTACTTCTACATCCTTACCAGAACATGTTGTTTGTTATTGATTAAATAATAGCCATTTTGGCAGGTATGAGGTGGTATCTTATTGTGGTTTCAATTTGAATGTCTCTGATTGTTAGTGAAGTTGACCATCTTTTCATATGTCTATGGGCCATGTGAATGTCCTCCTTGAAGAAGTATCTATTCAGGTCCTTTGCCCATTTTTTAAATTGGATTGTTTGTCTTCCTGGTGTTGAGTCATATACATTCCTTATAGATTTTGGAGATTAAACCCTTATCCAGTGTATCATTGGCAAATATGTTCTCCCTGCATCGGGTTTCCCTTTCATTTTGATGATGGTTTCTTTAGCTGGGTAGCTTTTTAATTTGATGTAGTCCATATGTTTACTTTTTCCTTTGTTTCACTTGACCTAGGAGATAAACCAGCAATAATATTGCTATGCAAGACATCTGAAATTTTACTGCCTAAGTTTTCCTCTAGAATTTTATGGTATCATGATTTATGTTTAAGTGTTTTATCCATTTTGAGTTTCTTCTAGTATATGACATAAGTTGGTGGTCTAGCTTCATTTTTTTTTTGATCAAGTACTAGTATAGGTTACCCAACACCATTTATTGAAGAGACTATCTTTACTCTGTTGTATGCTCTTGGCTCCTTTGTCAAATATTAGTTGAATATGAAGGTATGTTTATATTTTCAGGCTCTCTATTCTTTTCCATTGATTTATGTGTCTCTCTTATGCCAGCACCAGACTGTTTTGATTACAGTGGCCTTATAATATAGCTTGATATCAGATATTGTGACCCGTCCAGCTTTGTTTTTCTTTCTCAATTTACTAAGCTATTTGGAGTCTGTTTTGGTTCCATACAAATTTTTGGAATATTTGTCCTAAGTCTTTAAAATGTGTCATCAGTATGTTAATAGTAATTACATTGAATCTGTAGATTGCTTTAAGTAGTAATGACATTTTAACGATGTTAATTCTTCAATCCATGAACATGGTATATCTTCCACTTATTCAGATCTTCCTCAATTTCTTTTTTCAGTATTCTGTAAGTTTCTGAGTACAGGTCTTTTACCTCCTTGGTTAAACTTATTACTAGGTACCTCATTTTCTTTGTTGTTGTCACAATAGTAAATGGGATTGTTTTGTTAGTTTCTCTTTGATAGTTCATTATTGGTGTTTAGAAATGCCATTGATTTTGAGTATTCATTTTGTATCCTCCTACTTTGCCAAACTCATTTATTAGGTCTAGTAGTTTTGTGAAGCCTACAGGTTTTCTATGTACAATATCATGTCATCTGTGATAATGAGAGTTTTAATTCCTCCTTTCCAATTTCAACGCCTTTTATTTCTTCTTGTCTGATTACTGTGGCTAGGACTTCTACTACCGTGTTGAATAAGAGTGCTGAAAGCAGACACCCCTGTCTTATTCCTGACTTTACAGGAAATGATTTTCATTTTTGCCCATTGAGTATGTTGCTGACAGTAGGCTTTTCCTATATGGCCTTTTTTATGTTGAGGTATGTTCACACTATTCCCACTTTACTGAGTGTTTTTATCATAAATAAGTGCTAGATTTTATCAAATGCATTTTCTGTATCTATTGATATGTTCATGTCATTTTTTCTTTTTTATGTGATGTATCACATTTATTAATTTGTGAATATTAATATTGTACCATCCTTGCATCCCCAGAATAAATCCCACTTGATCATGGTGTATGATCTTTTTAATGTATTGTTGGACTCAGTTTGATAATATTTTGTTGATGAGAGATATGCTCATGAGAGATATTAGTCTGTATTTTTCTTTCTTTATTGTGTCTTTATGTGGTTTTGGGGTGAGGATAATGCTGGCCTCGTAAAAAGTGCTTAGAAACCTTCCCTCTTATTGAACTTTTTTGAATATTTTGAGAAGGATAGGTGTTACTTATTCTTTAAATGATTGTTAAAATTTACCTGTGAAGTCATCTGCTCCAGAATTTTGTTTACTAGGAACATTTTTACTCTGATTTTATTTGTTGTTTTGTTTTATTGTAGTTCAAGTACAGTTGTCTCCATTTTCACCCAATGACTGCTCCCCATACCACCCTTCCACAACTCCCACCATCGAATCTACCCCCTTTGGTTTTTGTCCAAGGGTCCGTTATACAAGTTCCTTGGTGGACTTTCCTGTATTTTCCCTGAGTATCCACCTCCCCCTCCCTCTGGTTACTGTCCCTTTGTTCTTTATTTCAATGTTTCTGGTCATATTTTGCATGTTTGGTTGATTAGGTTCCACTTATAGGTGAGAGCATATGGTATTTGTCTTTCACCACCTGGCTTATTTCACTTAGCATAATGGTCTCCAGTTCCATCCATGCTGTCATGAAGGGTAAGAACTCCTTCTTTCTTTCTGCTGTGTAGTATTCCATTGTGTAAATGTACCACAGCTTTTTTTATCCACTCATTTGCTGGTGGGCATTTAGGTTGCTTCCAGCACTTGGCTATTGTGAATTGTGCTGCTATAAACATTGGGATGCAAAGGTTCTTTTAAATTGGTGTTTCAGGATTCTTAGGGTATAATCCCAGCAGTGGTATTGCTGGGTCAAAAGGCAGTTCCATTTTTAGTTTTCTGAGGAAATTCCATACTGTTTTCCACAGCATCTGCACCAGTCTGTATTCCTACCAACAGTGCAGTAGGGTTCCATTTTCTCCACAACCTCACCAATGGTTGTTGTTTGTTGCTTTGTTTATGATGGCCATTCTGATCAGTGGGAAGTGGAATATTTTCATATGTCTCTAGGCCCTCAGTATGTCCTCCTTGGAGAAGTGTCTGTTCAGATCATTTGCCCATTTTTTTAACTGGGTTGTTTGACTTCCTGGAGTGGACTTGTGTGAGTTATTTATATATTTTGGAAATCAATCCTTTGTCCAAGGTATCAACTGCAAATATGGTTGATTCTCTTTTCATTTTAATGATGTTTTCTTTAGCCATGCAGAAGTTTCTTTTTTTTATAAGATCCCATTTGTTTATTCTTTCCTTTATGTCTCTTACTCTACTAGAAATATCAGTGAAAATACTGCTGGGTGGAACATTGAGATTTTCCTGCTTGTGTTCTCTTCTAGGACTTTTATGGTATCATGACTTATATTGAAGTCTTTTATCAATCTTCAATTTATTTTGTGTATGGTGCAAGTTGGTGATTGAGTTTCATTTTTTTTGCATGTACCTGTCAATATCTCCCTACACCATTTGTTAAAGAGCCTACTTTTACTCCATTTTATGTTTCTGACCCCTTTGTCAAATATTAATTTACCATAGAGACTTGGGTTTATTTCTGGGCTCTCTATTCTCTTCCATTGGTTTATGGGTCTGTCCTTATGCCAGTATCAGACTGTTCTGAATATTATGGCCTTGTAATACAGTTTGATATAGGGTATTGTGATCCCTCCTACTTTGTTCTTCCTTCTCAAAATTGCTGCAGTTATTCAGGGTTGTTTATGGTTCCATATATATTTTTGAAACGTTTGTTCTATATCTGTGAAATATATCATTGGTATTTTAATAGAGATTGCTTTGAATCTATTAATTGCTTTGGGTAGTATGGACATTTTGATGATGTTAATTCTTCCAATCCATGAACATAGTATGTGTTTCCATTTTGTATGTTCCTTAATTTCTTTCTTCAGTGTTGTGTAGTTTTGTGAGTACAGGTGTTTTACCTCCTTCGTTAGGTTTATTTCTAGATACTTTATTTTTCTTGTTGCTATATCAAGTGGGTTTTTTTCCTGATTTTTGTTTCTGATATTTCATTGTTGGTGTACAAAAATGCCTTTCATTTCTGAACATTGACTTTGTATCCCATGTTTTCCCAAGTTCACTTATTAGGTTGAGTAGTTTTTTGGTGGAGTTAATAGGATTTTCTGTGTACATGATCATGTCATCTGCAAACAATGACAGTTTTATTCCCTCCTTTCCAATTTGGATGCCTTTTATTTCTTTTTTCTTGCCTTATCACTGTGGCTAGGACATCCAATACTATGTTGAATAGAAGTGATGAAAGTGGATGTCCTTGTCTTCTTCCTGATCTTAGTGGGAAAGCTTTATGTTTTTGCCAGTTGACTATGATGTTGGCTGTAGGTTTCTCATATATGTTCTTTATTTTGTGGAAGAATGCTGCCCTGCTCCCACTTTGTTGAGTGTGTTTTTCATAAATAAGTGCTGTACCTTATCAAATACTTTTTCCAAAAGTATTGATATGATCATGTGATTTTTGTATTTCTTTAATATTTATTTTAAAAATATATTTTATTGATTATGCTATTACAGTTGTCCCATTATCCCCCTGCATTCCCCTCCACCCTGAACACCCTCTCCCACCCACATTCCCCCCCTTTAGTTCATGTCCATGTGTCATACGTTCTTTAGCTTCTACATTTCCCCTACTATTCTTGGTGCCCCCCTGTCTATTTTCTATCTATCATCTATGCTACTTATTCTCCCTACCTTTCCCCCGTCTCTCCTCCTCCCATTCCCCTGTTGCTAACCCTCCATGTGATCTCCATTTCTGTCGTTCTGTTCTTGTTCTAGTTGTTTGCTTAG
>CM052551.1:19580883-19608768 GCA_028533065.1 Trachops cirrhosus | reverse complement strand
GAGTTAGGGAGTCTTCCATCGTTTTAGACATTTTGGAATAGTCTGTGAAGGATAGGAGTTAGCTCTTCCTTAAATGCTTTATAGAAATCTCCTGTGAAACCATCTGATCCTGGGCTTTTGTGTGTCGGGAGTTTTTTGATTACTGCTTCAATTTCATTTGCTGTTATTGGTCTGTTCAGGCTTTCTGTTTCTTCTTCATTGAGTTTTGGAAGATTATATTTTTCTAGGAATTTGTCCATTTCAGCTAGGTTTTCAAATTTCTTCACATACAGTTCTTCATAGTAATTTCTTACAATCCTTGGTATTTCTGTGGTATCATTTCTAATCTCACCTCTTTCACTTCTGATTGTATTTATTTGGATCTTATCTATTTTTTCTCTTCTTTTTTTTCACATTTTATTTATTTATATTTAGAGGGGAAGGGAAGGAGAGAGGGAGAGAAATATCAAGGTATGGTTGCTTCCTGTGCATTCACTGCTGGGAACTGGCCTGAAACCCAGGCATGTGCCCTGACTGGGAATCTAACCAAAATCTCTTGGTTCACAGGCCCACTCTGAATCCACTAAGCTACACCAGCCAGGGCATCTCTCTCTTTTTTCTTGATGAGCCTTCTTCAATGCTTATCAATTTTATCTTTTCAAAGAACCAGCTCCTGGATTCATTGATCCTTAGAATTGTGCTCTTTGTCTCTATGTCATTTAATTCTGTTCTGATCTTGGTTATTTCCTTCCTTCTACTTGCTCTGGGCTGTCTTTGTTGTTGTTCTTCCAGGTCTTGTAGACATAGGGTTAGGTTGTTTGTTTGAAATGTTTCTATCTCTTTTAGGTAGGCCTGTATCGCTATGAACTTCCCTCTCAGGACTGCCTTTGCTGTGTCCCATAAGTTTTGGGTTGTTGTGAGTTCATTTTCACTTGATTTCAGAAAGTTTTTGGTTTCTTCCCTGATTTCATTCTTGACCCATTCATTTTTTAATGGCATGCTATTTAATCTCCATGATTTTGAGTGTTTGGGTTTTTTTCCTTGGGGTTGGTTTCTAGTTTCAGTCCTTTGTGATTCAAGAAAATGCTTGGTATGATTTCAACTTTCTTGAATTTGATGAGGCTTGTTTTGTTTCCCATCATGTGGTTTATGTTTGAAAATGTTCCATGTGCATTTGAAAAGAAAGTGTATTTAGCTGCTTTGGGATGAAGGGCTCTATATATATCAGTTAAGTCCATTTCACCTAGGGCATTTTTCAATGCCACAATATCTTTGTTGATATTTTGTTTGGAAGATCTGTCCAGTTTTGACAGTGGGGTGTTAAAATTCCCACTATAATTGTGTTCCTGTCAGTATCTTTCTTGAAATCCTCTAAGGTTTTCTTTATGTATTTGGGTGCATATATATGTACAATGTTTATGTCTTCTTGGTGGATTCTTCCCTTGAGTATTATGAAGTGACCTCCTGCGTCTCTCTTTATGGCTCCTTTTTTGAAGTCTATTTTGTCTGATATGAGTATTGCTATCCTGGCTTTGTTTTCCTGTCCGTTTGCTGGGAAAATTTGTTTCCAGCCCTTCACTTTCAGCCTGTGTAGGTCTTTGCTCCTGAGGTGGGTCTCTTGTAGGCAGCATATGTGTGGGTCATGCTTTCTTATCCATTCAGCTACTCTATGTCTTTTGATTGGGGCATTTAATGCATTTGCGTTTAAGGTTATTATTGATACGTATTTATTCATTGCCACTTACATACCTGTGTTCCTCTCTGTCAATCTCTTTTCCTTCCTTTCCTTAAAGCAGTCCCTTTAGCATCTCTTGCAGAGCTGGCTTGGTGGAGGTGTATTCTTGTAGACTTCTTTTGTCTGCGAAGCTTCTTATTTGGTGTTCTATCTTGATTGAGAGCCTTACTGGGTAAAATAGCCTTGGTTGCAAACGTCTGGTTTTCATTACTTGGAATATTTCTTGCCATTCTCTTCTGGCTTGGAGATTTTCCATTGAGAAGTCAGCTGCTAGCCTAATTGGGGCTCCCTTGTATGTTACTTCCTGTTTCTCCCTTGCTGCCTTTAAGATTCTCTCTTTGTCTTGAAATTTTGCCATTTTAATTATGATGTGCCTTGAGGTGGGCCTCTTTGGGTTCCTCTTGATTGCGACCCTCTCTGCTTCCTGGGTTTGTGTGACTTTCTCTCTTAGTAAATTAGGGAAATTTTCCATCATTACTTTTCCAACAGGTTTTCTAACCCTTGCTCTTCTCCTTCTGGTATACCTATTATATGGATATTTTTACGTTTCATATTGTCTTGCATTTCTCTTAATCCCTCTTCATTCTTTCTGAGCCTTTTTTCCCTCTCTTGCTCTTTCTGGGTGTTTTTTCTACTTTGTCCTTCAGCTCGCTGATCCGATCTTCTGCTTCATCGATCCTGCTTTTGATTCCTTCTACTGTGTTCTTCAGTTCAGAAATTGTACTCATTTCCTCTTGGCCCTTGTTGATAGCTTCTATTTCCTTTTTCATGTTGATATAGTTTGCAGTGAGTTCATTGTAGCTTCCTTGTAGTTTCTGGTAGCTCACTGTGAGCTCATTGGGCTTCCTGATAATCATTAATTTGAACTCAATATCTGACAGTTGAGTTGCCCCTATTTCATTTAGCATTCCTTCTGAGGCTTCCTCCTTTCCCTTCATTTGGGGATTCTTTGTCTTCCCATTGTTTGTGTCACTCTTCTTGTTAACCTCTGCTTCTTAAATTGATCTGTTCTGGCTCCCTGGGTTTATGGTATGAACTGTTGTGTTAGAATACCTGTGAGATTCAGTGGTGCAGTCTCCTTTGGATATCCTGGTGTTCACACCTTCCCCTGCTCTTTTTTGTGATTAGTTGGAGGGGTAAGGCAAAATGGTTTAAGACAGCAAGATAGTATTCTATGATATTTACAGTAGCAGCTGGTAGAGAAGAGACAGGAGATCTTTTGGCTATGTATAGTGTTAACCATGATCTTCCACTCCACTAGCCACTTTTTAGAAAGGATGGAAAGAAGACAAGACTCTTGTCTTCTTGTCTTCTTGAGGGCGGGACTGTGAGTTGGATCTAGAAAAAAGCGAGGTTGTGGGAGGTCAGATTCTGAGGTAAGGTTAGAGTAAAGAATAGTAAATAGATGTAGTGTGTGAGAGAGTAGAGTTAACCACTATAGTAATAGTGCTCAGGAAACCATGAAGTGGGCTAAGTTCTGGGAGGGGTGTTGTGTAGTTACAATTGTATGGAATAGCTAATATTTATAGTAATATTAGCGCAACAATCATATGACAGATCAATGAGATCTAGAAAACAAGAATAGGAAGTACAGAACCTTGAGTAGTATACTAATGGAACACAAACAAAGTGAAGAACAGTAAATTAGCAATACACTATGAATGAGATGAAAGGGGAAACCTGTCAAAGGATACAATATAACCAGCTAAGCAAAGAAGACTATACAGAAAGAAGAGGAATACCAAAATACTATTAAAATAAAAAATGTAATAATAATGAAAAAATAATAATACAAATATGCAATAACTTGTAGGTTCTCTGTAATAGAATAGCAAGGTGAAATTTGTCTCACTGTCTCAGCTTTCGGGATGCACCCTCTTTGGTTCCAACTCTGATCTCACAGTTCCAGTTTTTTGGGGGTTTTTTTTTTGGCCCACTTGTGGGTATTTAAAAAGAAAAAAGAAAAACGAGACAAAGTAGGAGATAGAAGGATGAAGAGATAAAATTGGAAAGAAAGGAAGAAGGAACAACACTAGAAAGAAGGAAAGAGAAGCAAAAGGAATTGAGAGATATAAAAATAATAAGAAATAAAAAATAAAAAGTTACTTTAGGAAAAAAACAAAATCAAGGAAACAATCAAACAAAAAAACCTCTTGTTGGTTTCAAACTGGCCAAACCGGTTTTTCTCATCATGCTGGTTGCAGCAGGCTGAGGGGCCATTGGTATTGCTTTTCTCCCTTCCCCTTCAGTACTCAGTCAGCCTTGCATGTACTCTCCCCAGGGCTAGCTGTGCACTCTCCCCAAAGTCAGTCTGGTGCCTCTCCGCAGGGCCCTGGGTGTGGGATCTGGACCCTCCTAAGCACGCTCTCTACGGGTTTACTGTTTTGGGCTTGGGGCCTCCTGCGGAGTGCGCTCACCTTCCCCAGGTTCACGGCTGTAGGCTCCAGGTCTTCCACAAAACACACTCTCCCCAGGTTGTGGGCACGGTCGTGCAGCCAGGCCACCCTTAGTCACACAGGATCGGGCGCACACTCTTCCCAGGGCTATGTGTGGGTGCTCACAGCCCTTGTGTTTGCCACTCAGTCCTCACTCCCCTCCCTGTGCCTTCAAGCAACCAGGTCTCCCCCAGTGCTGCTCAAACCTTGTTTGGCCCTGGAGGAATTGGTTAACCCAGCTCTCTCCCAAGAGCCCTGTGGGAGACCCAGCGCCGGGCCTGGGACTGCAATCTCCCTGGTCCCCACGCTGATCCCTGGGCCCTTATTGTCCTGAAGCACTCTCCTTACCGTCTGGTTTTTCAGTGTCCGCTACAATTTTTGATCTCCTATTTTCATATATGCTGTGGTACTGTTGGCTGTTTGCTCTGTTCCTCCGTAGATCGGCTAGGTTTTTCTCCCGTGTAGGGGGAAGTGGAATCTGCTCCCTCCTACCACGCCACCATCTTCCCTCTCTAAATAAAATCTTTTTAAATGTATTTTCTGCTGTTTTGGCATGAAATGCTCTGAAAATATAAATTAAATCTATCTATTCTAACGTGGCATTTAAGACCACTGTCTCATTGTTGATTTTGTGTCTGGAAAATCTATCCATTGATGTCAGTGTATTGTTAAAATCCCCTAGTATGAATTGCTGGCAATCTCTCCCTTTATGTTGGTCAATTTTTTCTTTGTATATTTAGGCACTCCTATGTTTGGTACATGTTTACAGGGTTATATACTCTGGTTGGATTAATCCCTTTACCATTATGTAATATTCTTCTTTATTTTTTATTATATATAGCATTTGTTTTAAAGTCTATTTTGTCTGAGTATTGCTACTTCCCTGGGGATGTTTGACTATTCCATCTGTTATTGTGCATTGTCAAAGTGTGAGTGTCCACATCCTAGTCCAGATGTTCAGATTCTCAACACTAGTAAGAAAGCCTCAGACACTACAGATCCACTGACTTTATTACTGCTTTATTTTTTTACCCACCTAGCAATGCCTAAGATCTAAACTTTACCTTTGAACTCTCAAATGAAAAATAAACAGTATTGTGGGGAGGGTCACTTTCTCAATTGTTATACACCAGCTCTCTGCATGTGAAGGGAAAGAAGTGTAGATATTTGAGATCACTTATTTCCAGTCCTTGGATGCAAGATGTTGGTCCTGCCCTGATTTTACCCCTACGGGTATCTGGTCTTGAATTTCTACAGGCAAGTGGCAGGTAATAATGAATCCTAGGGAAAGTTGGGGTAGGGGGTTAGGGGGTGGGAAGAGTGGCATGACTGGAACAGCTCTTCTTGGAACCTACCAAAAGCCACATCAGCCACAAACTACACATACACACCAGTTCAAAAAACTTTGTCTTCCCTGAGATTTTTTCATGTTTGTGTTGTTTTTCCTAAGATGCCGTGCTTCCATTTTTACTTCTCCCAGGATTGATTTTGGAAGAATGCATGCTAACTTAACATTTTGGCCCAATATATTTGAAACATGAGGTTGATGGATGCAGAAAATAAGTCATATTAAAGATTTTGGGATTTGCCCTAAAAACAATGAGAAGCCATTGAAGATTTTAAGATGAGTAATGACTGAATAGATTATATATTGAGAAGACTGTTCTGGCTATAATATAACAACCAGATTGAAGGAAAGCTAGAGTCAATACAAAGACAGAGTTAGAAGGCTCTTAGTTCTCCAGGTGAAATACAATGGTGGTCTACACTAAGGTGGTGGTGGAGATAGAGAAAAGTGGATGCATTCAAGAGATATGTATGTAGTTAAATTGCTGGATCTTAATGATAGATTTATGGGGAATGTGAAAAATATCAAAGATCACTCAAACTGTAGGCTTACATAATAACTAGGTGAATATATTTATTTCATTTTAGAGAATGGGGAGTGAAATTAACTGGGTTTGTAAACTTGTGGTTTGAAATATTCAGAAGCAATGTCTATTAGGCAGCTTATTATATAGGCTAGGAGTTCAGAGACAGGTGAGATAGAGATATGAGGAAATGACTTACACATTTGTAAATGGATGCATTAACCTTGAGGGAGAGTTCAGAATGGAAGAAGGGGGCACCTGGGAATGAGCCTTGGAGAATGGCAATATTTTCTTTTTAAGATTTTATTTTTAGAGAAAGGAGGACAGAGAAATATCAATGTGAGAAACATCGATCAGTTGCCTTTTGCATGCACTCCACCCAGAGACCAAACCCACAGCTCAGGCATGTGCCCTGACTAGGAATCAAACTGCTGGCCTTTCACTTTGTGGAATGACACCCAACCAAGCCACACTGGTCAGGGAAGGAACATCAGTGTTTAATGGCTTAGTATTATGGGCAGAATTGTGATCTCCAAAATTCTTATGTTGAAGCATTAATCCCCAGTACCCTAGAATGTGACTGCATTGATAGATAGTGCTTTTATAGACACATTAAGTTAAAAGAGCCTGTTCAGATGGGGTCTAATCCAAGCTGAGAGGAAATTTGGACACAAACACCAGGCATACGTGTGCATAGAGGAAAGACCATGTGAGGATATACGGAGAAGGCAAACATCTGCAAGCCAAGGAGAGAGGCCTCAGGAAAAAATCAGACTTGCTGATATCTTGATTTTGAACTTTAAGTCTCCAGAACTGTGAGAAAATAAATATTTTTGACGCCACTCATTCTGTGGTATTTTGTTATGGCAGCCCTACCAAACTAATATACTACATAAAAAATTTATGGGAAAAATTGTATAAAGATGGTAGAAGATAAACCCCCAGAGATTATGCTGTAGTATCTTGTCACAAAAGCCAAGGCAAGTGTTTCAAGAGGTAGGAAGCAGTCAATGGTGTTGAACTATGCAGAGAGGGCAAATTGAGAAAATGTTCTCTGAAAAATGTTCTCTGGATTTAGTGACTCAGGTCATTGGTAGTCTTAACAGACTCTTGGTGGAGTGATAATAGTGCAGAAAGTCAGAATGTTGTGGGTTTATAAGTAAGAGGTGAAGAGGTGGAAACTGATTATAGACACTGTTTTGAGCTTTGACTGTGATGGGAGAGAATCAGGAATTCAGGGATTTTTTTTTTTTTTAATAGGAGAGACTTGACCTTATTTATAAATCAATGGAAATGTTCAAATTTAAAGGAAGAAATTGAGTACAAAGAGGAGTAATTGGGAGAATAATATTCTTGAGAAGGCTAGAAGGGACAGAGCTCATAGCAGAGGTTGAAGGGTGGGGGTTGACCTTCTTGCTAACATAGGGAAAATATAAAAGAATGGTTGCTCATTTTCTGGCTGATGACGGTCCAAGGTTTTAAAGCAATCTTGTTTCCTAAAGTGAAATCTGTTTAACTTTGCCTTATAACATTTCCTCATAGTTTGACGTTTGGCTATCTATTTCCAGTGTGGTGGTCAGTTTTCACCTTAATGCCACTATTTTAGTAAGAGGCTTCTAAGGGCAGTTGCTAGTCAGACACCATAAAAATGACAAGTCTCTTTCCCTATTCTTAAGTTTTATATTTAAATACTTAAGCCATCTGGAATTTATGATATATGCAGGAAGTCTAACAGTTTCTCCAAATTACTAGACAGTTATTCTCGTAACATTTCACTATTTAAGTACTTACTAATTGCTTTGTGTGATATGAAAAATAAATGAGAAGTCATCTTTCTTAAACACCTTAGTATTTAGACAAGGGTTAATATACCAATGAGTATAATAGGAAATATAACAATTTTTTAAAAAAATTTTTGTTAATTCTATTACAGTTGTCCCATTTTTCCCCCTTTGCCCTCTTCTACTCAGTCCACCCTCACTCCCAGTGAGTTAATCCCCAGACTGTTGTCCATGTCCATGGGTCATACATACATGTTCTTTGACTACTTCATTCCCATTCTTATCACCATTATCCCCCTTTCCCCACCCCTTTGGTTGCTATCAGTCTGTTCCATGCCAGAAACCCAATTACCATTTGTAGTTCCAACACAGAGATTACATTTTTCTTGATTCTTAAAAAATACCAGATTTGACAGGGGAATTAGGGGGTTGGAGATAGGGGAAGGGGTTTAGAGGAGTAAGGCAGCCCAGGGAGAGTCACCAACAGGACCAAAGGCCCAAGTGAGAAACTGCAGGGATGTCTTTGGGAAACAAGGTAGACATGGAAGGTATCTAATGCTGGAGTGAGTTTATACTTCAGTTAGTACAGGGAAAAACATAGAACACACTGGTCTAGAGATGGTTTGGGTTTCAAAAATAGCTGATCCAAGGACTACTTGGAGTTAATTAACAATGTAGTTTATGTTGCTGGAACAAAAAATTAAACAAGTTATGAGTATGTTACAAAGTAAGTTTATGAAAAATCAAGAAAACATAGTATTTCACATGTGAAAAAATTTCAATAGACTTAAGTTCCTCACTATTTCAATAAGCAGAGTTTTTATACTGATGTTTGGGGCACAAACTTCTCTACACAAGCTCATTAGTGAATTAACTCTTATAGTGTCCTCTTGGCCCTGCCTTAGCCTCCTCTGAAGGAAGGGTCAGATGTCACCAAAGATATGTGTGGAAAAAAATTACAAACCCCTTGGGATAAATAGAACAGGCAGCTTCTCTCATTCTTCCTTCCCAGAGAATGATGCCACTTTGATGGGAAGAGTGAAGAGATAATAAAAGACACGAAAGACAGAGATATAGTAGGGCAGTGTTTTTGACTCTGAAGAGCTCGGCAAGGTAGACAAGAAAAGCAGGGGGCTGCCACTGAAGGGTGACCCCAAACCTAAGGGGAAATGTGCTATGTGTTTTCTGACCTCCTTCTGTGTTGTTCTGCCCAGCTTACCAGGAGACAGTGATTCAGGGCCCAGGGCATCCATCCAGAGAAAAAGCCCCTGTGGCTGAAGCATGGGGGACAGAGTGTAGGGTGAAAAAGAAGCCACTCCTAAAATAAACCAAAAACAAATCAATTGTGCCCCTGAAAGTGTCAGCTAAGCTCTCATTGGGAGTGAGTTAGCTGCTCTGATACATCTCTCAAATGTTCAGAACTTATTACAGCTATCCCTATGTACCATGCCCTCATAAGCAAGTACATGCAGCTTTTCAGGAGGATATACAGCTTTTAGACAATCAAGTTTTTTCCCCCCTAATATCCCACCTACTCGGACTTTGGCTACTATTGAAGTCATGACAACTTACCTGTTCACGAGGTTAGGTTTCACTACAGTGTCCCTTTTTGGATGGATTCCAATACTGCCTCTAATTGTAGGAGAGACTTAAGATGCTAGTCAAGAGGTTAAAGTCCTTATAACAACCTATATGCTAGGGGCTGGTGGTAGAGCAGTAGGCAGGAGGCAGTAAAAATGAAAGAATTTTAGGAGAAAGAAAAATGAAGGAATCATGGATTTAAGATCTAACAGGTCTTCAACACCAATGCTAGACTGTTGAAAGGTGAAATGTGCCAGTGAGAGAGTCAAATAGAACAGCATAACCCAGGTACTAGAGTCACACTAAATTCTTCAGAACGTCATGATTGTGGCTCTGAGTCTTCCATTAGCCAGAGTTCCCTGAATCAAGGGCCCAAGACTTCTGAAGAGGCCTTTGTAGCACTCTGGTTGTTTAGGGCCTGCGGGAACAGAAATCAGGCTGGTTGAGGATAGACAACCAAGACTGAGACTTCATGTACAAAAGTGTGAAAAGCCACAGCTTAAACTTAAAACTTAAAAAAAAGGGAACAGAGGAAAAAAGTATAGAATGCCACCAAACAAAAACAACAAAGAAGAACCAATGGAGGCACAAAACTACCAGAAAACAAAAGATAAAATGGCTACAGAAAATCCTCATATATCAATAATTACCCTAAATGTAAATCAACTGAACTCACCAGTAAAGAGGCAGAGAGTAGTACACTGAATTAAAACAAAACCCAACCATATGCTGCCTTCCAGAGGTACACCTCAGCTGAAAAGACAAAGACAGACTCAAAGTGAAAGGGTGGAAAGTTAATTCTCCAAGCAAATAGAATTCACAGAAAAGCAGGTATAGCCATACTTATATCTGACCAAATAGATTTCAAAATAAAAAAAGGTAACAGGAGACAAAAAGGGACATTTTATAATGATTAAGTAGACACTTGTCAAGAAGACATGAAACTTCTCCATATGTACATACTCAATCAGAGAGCACCAAAGTATATAAAGCAACTAGAAACTAATAGAACCAAAGAGAGAAACTGACAAAAGCACGATCGTAGTTAGTGACCTATATACCCCATTGACAGCTATAGACAGATCTTCCAAACAGAAAATCAATAAAGAAATATCAGTCATAAATGACATATTATACCAACTGGACCTAATAGATATTTACAGAGCCTTTCATCCCAGAACACCAAATTATACATTCTTCCCTAGTGCACATGGAATATTCTCAAGAGTAGACTATGTTGGTATACAAAATTAGTCCCAACAAATTTAAGGAGAGTGAAATCATACCATGTATATTCTCTGGCCACAACGCTTTGAAATTAAAAATCAACTGTAAAAAGAAATTTTAAAAACCCATAAATATGTGGTGGTTAAACAACATGCCACTAAAAAAAATGACTGGGTAACAGAAGAAATGAATGATGAGATCAAATGATATATAGAAATTTTAAAAAATGACAATATGATGTATCAAAACTTCTGGGATAGAGTAAAAGCAGTAATAATAGGTAAGTTTATGTCATTAAAGTCTATCACAAGTAAACAACCTAACGTTTTATCTTAAAGAACTAGAAAAAGAACAACAAAAGCAACCCAAAGTCAGTAGAAGAAAGGAAATAATAAGAGAGTAGAATTAAGTGAAATAGAGAACAAAAAGACTATACAAAAAAACTAATGCAATAAAGAGCTGGTTCTGTGGACAGATCAATGAAATTAACGAAATTCTGACTAGACTCACTAAAAAAAAGAAAAAAGGCTCAAACAAAATAATAAATGAAAGAGAAGTTAACACAGACCTTACAGAAATGCAAAGGCTCATAAAAGAATACTATGAAAGACTACATGCCACCAAATTCAATAACCTAGAAGAAACGGGTAAGTTCCTAGAAATATATAACCTTCCTAGACTGAATCATGAAGAAACAGAAAATCTAAATAGACCAATAAACAGTGAAGAAATTGAAAAAAACCATCACCCCCCCAAAAAAAAAAGTTCAGGACCAGATGGCTTTACTAGTGAATTCGACCAAATATTCAAGGAACACTTGATACCTATCCTTCTCAAACTCTTCAAAAAAAATGAACAAGAGGCAATATTTCCTAACATATTTTATAAGGTCAAACCTTATAAAAACCCTTATAACACTGATACCAAAATCTGGCAAAGATAACATGCATACACACACACTCAGACACTACAGACCAATATCTTTGATGGGTATGGATGCAAAATCTTAAACAAAATACTAGCAAATCAAATACAACAATACATTAAAAAGTAATACATCACAATCAAGTGGGAATTATTCCAGGGGGAAAAGGATGGTTCAACATATGCAGTCAATGTAATACACATTAACAAAACAAAGAATTAAAATCATCTGATCATATCAATAGATGCAGAAAAAGCATTTGATAAGATACAATGTCCATTTATAAAAAGTACCTCAACATAGTAAAGAGCACATATGACAAACTCTCAGCCAATAGCATGCTCAGTGGTAGAAAACTGAAAGCTTTTCTTTTAAGATCAGGAACAAGACAAGGATGTCCACTCTCACCACTCTTATTCAACATAGTAATGGAAATCCTTGTAATCAGGCAAGAGAAAGAAATAAAAGGCATCTAAATTTGGAATGAAGAAGTAAAAGTATCACTGTTGGCAGATGACACGATTCTTTATACAGAAAACCCTAAAAACTCCACCACAAAACTCTTAGAAGAAATAAACAAATACAGTAAAGTTGTAGGATACAAAATCAATATACTAAAATCCACTGCATTCCTATACACTAACAATGAAACTTCAGAAAAAAAAATGGGAAAAAACATTCCCTTTTGCAATTGCACCAAAAAGAATAAAATACCTAGAAATAAACTTAAAGCATGTAAAGGATCTACATACTGAAAATTACAAAGCATTATTAAAAGAGATTGAAAAAGATCAACATAGTTAAATATCCATATTATCTAAAGCAATATACAGATTTAATGCAATCCCCATCAAAATCCCAATGCCATTTTTTAAAAGAAAGAAAACAAAAAAATCATCAGATTTGTATGGAACCACAAATAGACCCCGAACAGCAAAGCAATCCTGATAAGGAAGAAAAGAAGCCATAGGTGTCACACTCCCTGACTTCACATACATTATACCACAGAGCTACGATAATCAAAATAGCATAGTATTGGCAGAAGGACAGATATACAGACCCATGGAACAGAACCGAGAGCCCAGAAATAAACCCACAAGTATATGGGCAAATAATTTTTGAGAAAAGAGCCAAAAACATACTATGGAGAAAAGAAAGCCTCTTCAATAAATGATACTGGGAAAGTAGAAAGCCACAGGCAAAAGAATGAAACTGGATTACTGTTTTTTCCCATATATAAAAATTAACTCAAAATGGTTAAAAGACCTAAATATAAGACCTGAAACAGTATATTACATGGAAGAAAACTTACAGACCTTGGTTTTAAAGAGGATTTTATGAATTTGACCCCAAAGGCAAGGGAAATAAAGGCAAAAAAAAAAAAATCAATGGGACCATATCAAACTAAAAAGCTTCTGCACAGCAAAAGAAACCAAAGACAAACCAAAAAAGTAACCAACTGAATGGGAGAAGACATTTGCAAACAACAACTCTTGACAAGCGGTTGATATCCAAAATATATAAAGAACTCATACAAGTCAATACCAAACAAACAATCCAATTAAAAAATGGGCAGAGGCTCTGAACAGACACCTCTCCCAAGAAGACATTAAATGGCCAACACACACACAAAAAGACACTCAACTTCATCATTAGAGAAATGCAAATCAAAACTACAATGAGATACCACCTCACTCCTATTAGGATGACTGTTATCAACAAGACAGGTAATAAAAAGTATTAGAGAGGTTGTGGAGCAAAAGGAACCCTCATTCACTGTTGATGGGAATGTAAACTGGTACAGCCACTATGGAAAGCAGGATGGAGGCTCTTCAAAAAATTAAGAACAGAGTTACCATATAACTCAGCAACCCCTCTTCTGGGTATCTACCCCCAAAATTTGAAAACATTGATTCACAAAGACAGATACACCCCTATATTCACTGCAGCATCATACATGGTGGTCAAGACATGGAAACAACCCAAATGTCTTTTGATAGATGATTGTATAAAGAAGATGTGGCACACATACCAAATGGGATACTACTCTGCCATAAGAAAAGATGCAATACTACAATTTATGACAACACAAATGGGTGTTTTTTTTTTAAAAAAATCCATTATATTTTAATTTTGGGTGTACAGCTTAGTGGTTAGACAATTGTATAGTCTACATAGTGTTCCCCTTGATATTCCCAGTACCCAATGGGCACCATGCATAGTTATCACAATACTGTTGGGATCTTGAGAATACTGTGCTAAGCAAAATAAGTCAGACCAAAAAGGTTAAGAACCATATGATTTCACTCATATGTGATATAAAAACTGAATGCGACAAATGAACAAACAAGAAAAAACACACACAGAGAAAACAGTGTAGTGGTTACCAAAGGGAATGGGGGTGAGGGGTAGTAAAAGGATAAAGGAATTCAAATATATAGTGATAGAGAAGATTTTGCTTTCAGTGATGGGCACAGGATGTGATATACAGATGATGTATTATAGAACTGTACACCTGAAACCTATATAAAATCTTACTAATGTTACCCCAATAAATTCAATAAAAAATCAATAGTGACAGAAAAGCTACAGTATATGGTATCTACCCCATGACTCCTACTCTGGTAGTCTCAGCCCCTTCCTCTCCCCATTCACACGTTCTGTGTCAGCTTTTGGCATTTCCACAATTCCCTTTTCTTGAAGCTGAACTAAATTTGGAGGGAGGGAGAAAGGAGATCTCATTTTTCTGATGTCACATTTGAAGGGTCCCTAGGCCAATGTATATTCTTAATGTGTATTCTTAATTTATTAACTTTTTAATCCTCACCCAAGGATATTGTTTTCATTGCTTTGAGAGAGAGAGGGATAGAGGAACATCAATGTGAGAGAAAAATATTGATTGGTTGCCTCTGGCATGCACCCCGACCAGAGATCAAACACAAATCCTAGGTATGTGCTCTGACTGGGATTGAACCCGCAACCTGTTCTGTTTAAAGGACAACATTCCAACCAACTGAGCCACACTGGCCAGGGCTAATGTGTATTCTTTTAGCTCCACAGGCTGAGGAGAGTGAAAAGAAGGGCAGGAGAGCCTCTAGATCTGGATCAGGAACTTCATTTCTCAGCCTCTGCCCCTCAATCCAATCTTTGCAAGGCATGAATTGGCTGAGGGTGTTTCCTTCCCCCAGTGTAAGCCTGCTCTATTACCTTTTATTTCTTCTTAATTCATATGGTCTTTCCCTTAGTAAAGAAATCAGTCTGATGGAGTAAAAGAAAACTAGATTGGGGGAAAGAAAGCAATAAAACCATTAAAGATAAAAATAAAACCATTAAAGAAAGCAATAAGACCATTAAAGATAGAAACCATTAAAGATAAATTAAAGATAGAACATTTATTATAATTCAAATAGCTATGCAAACTGGGGCCTGGAGAAGGTGACAAAGGACTCTCCCAACTAAGTTGGGCATGCCTGTATTACAGGTACCAAATCAGAGTAACACATCCAGGAGAACAAATTAGAATTCAGAGAAAGGAGTAACTCAGAGGTCCACCAGATCCCAATTCCTTTTTGAAATACCCTATTAGTAGTTCTGGCAAAAATCTTATCTGGTTGCTGAAGCCTGGATCTGACGCTGGGCCGACTGACTGTTAAGGCACCAGCTGTCCTGAGGAGGAAGATGAGTACTGTAAATGAGGGATGGCACACTTGTTTCTAGGAAAGTAATATCTGATATGGATAGTTAAGGAAGCTATATTTCATATATTTAAGATGGACTTTATTAAAACTACTAGTTATCTAGTTTAGTAATTGTTAAAATAACCACTTTAGAAGTAGTATGCCTTTAATTCCCTTTCACCATATCATAAACCCTTCAGATGCTGTTAGTACTTATTACTGCTGTTGTTAATGTGCTGGAACATTTTTGACACTGCTTGAACTGTGCACAGGTATAAAATTTAACTTCTCTGCTAACTTTTTATAGTGATTTAAATACCTTGAAAACCGCCACTGAGTGAACTAATTTCAGTAAGTAAAAAGAGTTTCTATATAACACTTATGAGTCAATTCTGCTTCTTCTAGTGATTTTGGACTGAGTGTAATAGTTCGAACAATTCTAACTTACACAGCAAAGAGGTCATTATAAGAAAATACTAGTATAGCAAAACTAGATTATATCCTAATGGTCAAAATGAATTTCCCAGTGCTCCTTAGGGATACACTGAAAAGGTTCAAAAATAAAGTAGATTACTTGTTTATTTTAGTAAACTGAGTGAAGTTACCAGTATTAGACCTTGGTCTATATAGGTCTGAAGGCACTCTAGAGAAGTGATGTAAAAAGATTCAATATTACCAAATGGCAATTGTTTAAATGATACCTTCACGTATATTTTAGTCTAGCTATTGGCACCCAGAAAGGTTTGGATGTATTTGTTTCCTTCCATATATACAAGTGAGAAAGTGCTTCTTAGAATTTCTCTCATTAAAGACAGGAAGAATGAAAAGTGTGGAAGAGGAGGACTTGGTCTTGGATTAAATAGTGATACCAGAAAATGTAAGACTTTTTCACTTTTGAGCTGGGAGGGGACACTACTAGAGTAACAAAAGGATACATGTAAGTTGGGATGCCTTTTGCAGCCAAGTATTTCCGTATAAGTCGCTCAGTACCATACCAGTTAAAACCTTTTGTGGCATGTCCAATGCGTGGAAGATGGACGCTTGCTGTTGAAAAGAAAAGAAGATGATGATGTCTTCCTTCATCAAAACATGACAGACGGGTATAATATATTGATAGGAGAAAATAATTTTTACTCTTAGTCACTTTGTGTTTTCCAATGAACCAAATGTATATAAATCATGGAGTGTCCCACTCAAAGCATACAATTATGTCAAAAAACACTCTGGGGAGGGATTGTAATACATAAAAATAATTCTATTGAACACAAGGACCTATGGGACTGGAAATAAGTAGGTACAATGGAAACAGAACATGATCAGTGGTTGAGATGTAATTAAAATAAACAAAGACTCTTTAAAAAGTCAATCAGTTCAATAAACTCTTAGATACACCAGGTTTGGGAACAATACTAAACTATGGTCTTTGACAGAGAACTGTCTGCTTATGTGGACTGTGACTCTCCAAAACAGGACATGATAGACAGTATTTTCCAACTGCCTATAACCAGTTCATCACTGGTGCTCTGCTTCCTAATCTGTAAAATCATAATATAAATACCCCAGTGATTTGGAAAGGAAAAAGGGCTTTACAAATACAAAATGACAAGCTGGATACTTCTGTTGCCTCTCATATTGGTACTTACTTTTACCGTATAGATGGAATAGGTTCTTGACTCTCACCACCCCTTAAAAATCACACCACATGCTTGAAAAAAGAAATCCATCTACTCCTGAGCACAAATTGAAGAGTTTACCTTTTTTTTTCTTTGCTGCTAAAAATATCTTCTTCAGACCCTCTTCTAGGGCTGCCACCTTGACGCCAGATAGGACATTGGAGCGATCACGGTGCTGAGCCACAATCAAGGCCAACTAGGAGAAACCGTCATTAATGGCTGACATGGCATGAGATGGCTACACAGCCAACTAAGTGACTTGCCCTTGGAGGGGGTGTGAGCAGTCTCCATGTAGGTTTAGCCCTCTATGGATCATTCAGGCTGTGGCTCCTCTTCTTTCGAATGTTCTGCCTGAACAGCCATTCACTACCAAATCTATGATTTCACACCCCATCCTAACTGTTTTATGTTATTTTGTGGCAACTTTATATAAGCTTTTCTTACTCTTGTCAAGATATGTTAAAACCTGAGTCCAGGACATGCTGGCAATGCTTTCCAAGATAAAGAAGGAATTTTTGAGCATCTTAGGAGCAGAAAAGCCTTTTGAGGTTCTTGTACTCCAGCCCACTAGCTGCTGCGCAAGAAAGCTCTGCAACCACTGGGATAAGTAAGTAACCATTCTATCTCTGTTCAAAATGCCAAGTATTTCCCAACCTCCTAACCTAAGTGGGGTACAGCTGGAGAGAATGTCTAGGGAGCGTCTGGGGCTGACATCACCAGTCACACCATAGTCTCGGTGTTCTACTCACTGTAAACAGTTTTCTTGAGTCACTGGATTCTGAGCTGCTTATGCACAACCACTATGTCATTCTCATTTTTTAGCGTATTTGAAATGAATAAATGAATGACTGAAAAAGTAGAAACCACTTTGTTGTAAGACGTGCAGGACAGCCACTAAACTCAAGAACACATGCCTCTCAGCCTAGTTTCTAAATGTCTTTTCTAAGTCAGTAAAGTTTGGCTTGAAATTTGAATATGAATTCAGGCCCTGAAGAAAAAAGTAGGTGTGGGAAGTAAAACATCTTACAAGAATTCCAAATGACAGGCAAGTGGGAGACACTTAAGATGCAAAAGAACTTTAATGCAGGCAGAGGAAATGTGGATTTGTTCTTCTTAGCTAGAAAATAAGATCTCTTATAGAACTTTTGATATAATAAATGATGAAACCCTAAGAGTTTCTAGTCATGTTTTCTTATTTGTTCAGTAAATGTTTATTAAGTATTTCCTATGAGCCATACATACTTCATGAGGTGTTGAGGATAAAAAGACCAAAATTAAACTCTCTGCAATTAGGAGGGGCCTGCCCTCCAGGTAAGTGGAAGGTACAAGGAAGTAGGGGACAGTGCTCCAGAAGCTGTGATGAACGGAAGCATGGGGGCAGAGAGAGATCAATGGAAGGCAAGGCTCCACCTGTTTATTATGGACTGAATTATGTCCCCCAAATTTCATGTGTCGAAAGCCCTAAGCCCTCAGTACTTCAGAAAGTGATTGTATCTGGAGATAAGAGCTTTAAAAAGGCAATTAAATTAAAAAGGCCTTTAGGGTGGGGCTTAATTCAGTCTGACTGGTGTCCTCATAGGAAGAAGAAATTTGGACACAGAGGAAAGAACTTGTGAGGACACAGCATGAAGCCAAATACCTGCAAGCCAAGGGGAAACCAGCCTTGGCAGCACCTTAACCTTGGACTTGTGGCCTCCAGAACTGTGAGAAAGTACGTCTCAGTTTTTTAAGCCACCCAGTCTGTGGTATTTTATGGCAGTCCTAGCAAACTGTTGTACAGCCAGAGGCCAATGCAAGTAGGAGCAGTTTCAAGAAGAGGTAATAGGAGCCACATTTTAGCTCTTGTAAGAGTTGTAGTTTTTTCACTTACCAAATCTTGCCCTTTGCTTCTTGACTCTTTATCATCAATAGGAAATAAAAGGACACTTCCCAATCTCAAGTCTGAGGTAACATAAAAAGGGGCAACAGGAAGAATATTAAGTTCACTAAAGACTGAGTCCAGTCAGGTTTCAAACCTGCCTTTTCTCGCTCTCCTGGACTCACTCAGTGTGAGTAGTTTACTATTTACATTTATTGACCACCCTACAATTCTAGGCATTGTGGTCTAACCCTGGGGATTCAAAAATGAATATGACAACATTCTCTGTAAGTGCCCCAACTTCTGTGTCTAAGGAGTTCAGTCCTCAGAGCAGCTTCCAGCTCTCAATTCACTATCACCAGAGCCATTTGCAAGCTGCATCATTTTTGCCTGATATTTATATTTACCACTGTCATGAAGGTAGGGCTTACTTCCCAAAAAAGATAAATTTTGACAAAAATATGCCTCCAGAGTCTGGCACAGTACTTTACACACAGAAAATAATACTTTTTTTTTATAATTTTTTTTAATCTTTTTTTTTAAGATTTTATTTATTTATTTTTAGAGAGGGGAAGGGAGGGAGAAGGAGAGAGAGAGAAACATTAATGTGTGGTTGCCTCTCATGTGGTCCCCACTGGGGACCTGGCCTGCAACTCAGGCATGTGCCCTGACTGGGAATCGAACCTGTGATGCTTTGGTTCGCAGCCCGCGCTCAATCCACTGAGCTACGCCAGCCAGGGCCAGAAAATAATACTTTTTGAATAGAAATTACTTGGCTAAGGTAAATTAACAGATTTCTTTCCTGCCTCATGTACAAGGTTTAATAGTATAAAAATGTTACTCTTTATTCAGAAATACAAATGGAATCACTAAGGATTGAAAGAAAAATGTCTGTTAAATCTGTTTAAAAGTTATCTGATAAGTTTGAGCTTTCAAGGTAAATCTACAATTGGAATAATTCACCTAAACAAACTGGCAATTCACTTTTTCTTGTCTATAGGAAAATAAAAGCAAGAAGATGAGAGTGTTACCTTTTAAAACTCTCTGCAAGCAATTAAAACAGTGTATTTTTTTTAAAATAAGTAAGACTCAGAACAAGTCACCTGTTTCTTGGGCAAGGACTAATACACACATTTGGCTGCAGAGGGCCTGACATATTGTGGAACTCACATTTAGCATTAGGTTGTAAAGGTATTTTCACATGTTTTTTTCCCTACTCTGTGACCAGAATGTTGAAGTGAGGAATATTGTTAGAAGCACTTTAAGTTTTTAATTTTTTATTCCAATCCTCCTACCTTCCTCCAACCGTTTGGCAACCATCAGCTTATTCTCTATATCTATGGGTATATTTCTGTTTTGTTTTTGTTTATTCACTTGTTTTGTATTGTTTTTAGATTCCACATATGAGTGAAATCATAGAGTACCAGTATTTGCCTTTCTCTGACTTATTTCATTTAGCATAATACCCTCTAGGTCCATCCATGTTGTCATAAATGGCAGAATTTCATTCTTTTTTTATTGCTGAATAATACGTATACATGCACCACATCTCTATTCATTCACCTGCTGATAGACATCTCGGTTGCTTCCATAACTTGGCTATTGCTAATAATTCTTTAATAAACATAGGAATGCATATCTCTTTTTGAATTAGTGTTTTTGTTTTCTTTGATAAATGCCCAAAAATGGAATTGCTGGATCATGTGGCAGCTCTATTTTTACTTTTTGAGGACTTTCCATACTGTTCTCTATAGTGACTACACTAATTTACAATTCCACCAACAGTGAACAAGAGTTCCCTTTTCTCTACATCTTCACCACCACTTGTTACTTGTTTATTTACTGGTGCTAGCTATTCTGACAGGTGTGAGGTGGTATCTTATTGTGGTTTAATTTACATTTCCCTGATGATTAGTGATGGTCAACATCTATTCATGTCTGCTGGCCATCTGTATGTCCTCTTCGGAAAAATGTCTATTCAGGGCCTCCACCCATTTTTTAATTGGATTGCCTAGGGTTTTTTTGGTGTTAAGTTGTGCAGATTCCTTACCCTATATCTGATGTATCATTTGCTAAAATTTTCTTCCATTCAGTCAGTTTTCTTTTTGTTTAAATGGTTTCCTTCTTTTGTGCAAAAAATTTTTTAGTTTGATATAATTCCATTTATTTTTCCTTTTGTTTCCCTTACCAAGAAGACATATACTGAAAGATATTGCTAAGAGCAATATCAAAGTGTTTACTGCCTATGTTTTCTTCTAGGATTTTATGTTTTCAGGTCTTACATTTACGTCTTTAAGCAATTTTGAGATTATTTTTGTATGTGGTATAAGAAAGTGATCCGATTTCATTCTTTTGCATGTATCTTTCCAGTTTCCTCAACACCACTTATTGAAGAGATTCTACAAACTTATCCATTAAGGATTATCCAATCTCTTGTAATCCTACGTATTTCTGTAGGTTCAGTTATAATTTCTCCTCTTTCATTTCAGATTTGAGTTTTCTTTATTTCTTAGTCTCACTAAAGGTTTGTCAATTTTATTTATCTTTCTGAAAAAACAGCTCTTAGTTTTGTTGATTTTTTTTCTCTTGTTTTTCTGGTCTCTAATTTCCTTCCATTCTAATTTTTGCTATTTTCTTCTTTCTGCTAATTTTGGGCTTAACTTTGTTTTTCTTTTCTAGGTCCTTGAGGTATATGTAACATTATGTTGATTGTTTTGCAATCTTTCTAATTTTTTAGTGTATTCATTTATCACTATAAACTTCCCTCTCAGAACTGCTTTGGCAGTATCCCATAGGTTTTGGTATGCTGTGTTTCACTTTTTTGAGATATTCTTTGGTTTTCCTTTTGATTTCTTCTTTGACCCCACTGGTTTTCAGGATTGTGTTATTTAATTACCACATAATTTTCCAGCTTTCCTCATGTTGTTGATGCCTACCTTCATACCATTGCAGTCAGAAAAGATATTTAATATGATTTCAGTTTTATTTTGCTAAGACTTGTTTTGTGTCCTCTCATATGATCTATCCTGGAAAATGTTCCATGTGCACTAGAGAATATTCTGCTGCTGTTGGAGGAAATGTCCTATAGATGTCTGTTAGGTCTATTTGGTCTAATGTTTGGTTCAAGCCCATTACCTCCTTGCTGATTTTTTTTTTTTTTTGTCTGGATGCTCTGCCCATGGCTGAAGTGGGATACTAAAGTCCCCTACTATTATTGAATTGTTGTCTACTTCTCTTTCATATTGTTAACATTTGCTCAACATACTTAGGTGTGCCAATGTTGGATACTTATATATTTATGACTGCTATATTTTCTTGATGAATCGATCCCTTTACCATTATATTATGACCTTCCTCATCTCTTATTACCATTTTTGGCTTAAAGTCTATTTTGTTTGATATAAGTATAGCTAACTCCTCTTTCTTTTGGTTTCCACTTACATGGAATCTTTTTCTATCCCTTCACTTTAAGTCTGTGTGTTTTTAAGGCTCAAGTGAGTCTCTTGTAGGAAGCATATAGTTGGGTCTTATTCTGTTTTGTTTTTTTTTAATCCATATAGCCACTCTGTGCCTTTTGATTAAGAAATTCAATCTATTCACATTTAAAATAATTACTGGTATGTAAAAAGAACTTACTAATGCCATCTTGTTAATTGCTTTCTAGTTATTTTCTATTTCCATTGTTTCTTCTTTTCCCTTTGTTTCTGCCTTTCTAAATTGGTTATTGTCTATGGTGATATGCTGTCTTTTCTGGATCTGCTCTAAGTTTCTGTTTTGTGGTTACAATGGGATTTACATAAAAGTTATTATACATAGAACAGTGCATTTTAGGCTGTTAGGATATGCTTTCTGTCCTATCTCCATCATATCTCCCTCGTGGTTTCAAACAAGGATCTAAACAGGGTCCTTAAATCTACCCTCTCCTGGACTCTGTTTTTCCAACTGCCCAATCAATATCTAGATCTGGGTTAATTATTTCAACACATGTTAAAAACCTGCCAGTAATTTGTTTTAGTACAAAGAGTATTCTATTTATTTTAAGCCTTTAATCACTTTCCACCCTAGAGAAATGAACAGAAGAATTAGGAAAAACCAATTTCTGAGAAATATGAAGGGCCCTTCTCTATCAGATAAGGTCCTTTAGCTTAAGTTTCCTGTGAAATAATCACAATAATAATTTTACTCCTTTTGCCACTTTGTGATTTCTGCTCATAAAAAAAAAAGGTGCACTTACTTACCCTTCTCTACACCAAAGGAGAATACTGTTCAGACTTCCAAGTCACCCGAGCACCATAAAGCTTTATCGCAGCCTATGCTGACCTTATATATAACTTCCTTCCCTCAGCACCCAGCTCTTGTTAACACATTAATGATGTGTCTGATTTCTCTCTCACAGGCTCTCACATTTTCATGAGAGATTCCCTTAAGAAGATGGGGTAAGTTGGGTAAGTAAAAAAATGCTAAACTTTAACATGCATGGAGGGATCAACATTTATCAAAATACTTGCAAATTCATTATCCTCACTATAGTTCCATGAGGTAGGTAGAATAAATATTATTCACAAATTACAAATGAGAAAACAGGCACAGGGAGGGTAAAGGACTGCCTCAAAGTCACATTACAATTAGCTCATTGGTGACAGAATTCAGACTCCAACCAGCCTTTCTGATTCCTTATCTACTGCTTTTTAAAGCCACGTGACACCTATCCTAAATGTCCTCTCTTACTCCATCTCTAACCCTTCTTTCTTCTGTGCTCCTTACCTTTCATTTTCCCAGCCAGCTCATATATTTTTCTTGGCTCAGTGGATCGCTTTTCCAGAGCTGTGAATAAGCCACCTCTGCCCCAGTGGCCAGAGTCATCTGATAGAAGAGAAAATTTTCTTCTTTAGGAGGCAAAGTCCAGTCCACAATTTAAAAAACAAAAACAAACAAACAAAAAAGAAAGGTACACCAAATAGACTTGTAGAAGAAGTTTTTTCTTTCCTTTGAAAATCAATCTAATCTCCTAGCCATATCATAAGTTGTACTTCTCAAATATGTTTAGGTTTTCTGAAATATACCTGGCCTTCACAACAGGAAAGCACTGAAAAAATTAGTGTACTGAAAGAGCAGTATCTCTGTGGTACTTTTGTAATTCCTGGAAAATGACTGAGGAAGGATGTAGAGTAAATACAATATAACATAGAACACTGAAGCACTGGTACTACAACACATGACTCCCATTTTACAGGTAAGGAAGAGGAAAGGTTAAATGACTTATTCAAGCTGGTGCTAACACAGCCAGTTAGTACCTTGCATTTAGAGTTACTCATTCATACTACTGAAATTAGCTAGTATGTATTATGTATCAGGCATTGTTCTAGCACTAGGGTTATAGCAGTGGACAACAGAATAGCCTGCTCCCACAAAGCTTATTTTCTAGTTCCATGAAATGGTCAAATAAGCAAATACATATGTAATTTGTCAGATGATGATATGTGTCATCAAGTAAAATAAAGTAGAAAAGGGGACAGAGAAAAATGGAGGGATAAGGACGGGGTCTGTTCTATACAAGACAATCAGGGGAGATCTCTCTGAAACATGGACATTTAAACAATGCTTGATAGGTTCCAGAGAGAGGAAGTAAAAAATAAAAAGTACAAAGATCGTAAGGGCAATAAATGCTTGGAATTTTGCTTCTTCTGAAAGAATACATTTGTCTTCTACATGTTGCCTCCTTTTACCCTCTTAAAAACCTTGTGAGAAGAATAAGGTAGATATTATCCCATTATACGGATAAGGAAATTGAGGCCCAGGGAGGCTGGATTACTCAAGGAGGTAAATAAGAGATAAGAGTCAAATCCAAGTCTCTTAATTCTAAAATTCACATTTTTTGTGACCACACCAGCCTGTACTGGGCCCATCAAACACCACTAGGTCAGGACTCTGCTTCATCCTCCCCAGTTCTTGGCATCATAAACATTGAGGACCCCACCCTGGGCCCGAATCACTTCTCCTACCTACGCACTGCACGATCACAGCATTCTCCACCCCGGCCTGTGGGTGGGTGACATCACCAATGACATACTTGATGGAGGTTGAATCTGAATTTTCATAATCTAGTTGAGCTGAGCTCTCATCTTCTCCATCCTCTAGGTCTTCTGATTCACTCTCCTCTGAAGGAAGGCAGAAGGACTGGTAATTGTTGGACTCCCACCAGGCCATTCTTCAACCAGACAGACAGAAAAGGAAATTAACTGGGCAAATCACAATTTCTCTTGGAGTACAGTTTGTATTACAATTTACAGAGGAGAGGAAGATGGTAGCGTGGTAGGAGGGAGCATATTCTACTTCTCCTACACCCGGGAAAACATCCTAGCTGATCTAGGTAGGAATAGACAAAATAGTCAACATTATTACAACATATATGAAAATAAGAGATCACAAATTGTAGTGGACATTGAAAAACCCGATGGTAATGAGACTACATGAATCAGCACGGGGACCAGGGAGGTTGCTGCCCCAGGTCCTGCGTCCCAGGGTCTGCCCTGGGGTTCCCGGGAGGGAGCTGGGTCAACCGCTCCCTTCCTGGCCAAACAAGGACTGAGTAGCACCGGGGGAGGCCAGTTTACTGGAGGGCTCAGAGAGGGGAGTGAGGATGAAGAGGCACCCACACGGGGGCTGTAAGCCCCACGCATAGCCCTGGTGAAAGTGTGCACCCCACCTGGTGCATCCAAAAGCACCCACCTGTATGCCCTCGCCCCCAACCCGGACAGAGCGTGGTTTGGTGGAAGTCTTGGAAACCACAGCGGTGAAAAAGGAAAAAGTGTGGGCACTCCCCAGGACCTATGATACCCAGGCTGTGAATTTGGGGGAAGTGGGCACCCTCGGGATCCAGAGAGTATGCACCCGTGAACCCGGAAATGGCCCAGGCACTCCCCAGGACCTGTGATGCCCATGCCCTGAAGTTGGGGGAAGTGGGTGCCCCTCGGGATCCAGAGTGCGCACCTATGAACCCAGAAAAGGTGCGGGTGCTCTGTGGGACATCGGAATACATGATGGTGAACTCCCAAGGATGCTCATAGTTGCACCCAGCCCCCAAACACAGGTCCCTTCAGGGAGGCACCAGACAGGCTCAGCGGCGGGGGCGGGGCGGGGGAACGCGCCTCTACACTATGAACACTACACCAGAGGCTGACTGAGTTCTGAATAGGAACACAGAAAAACTGTCTCCAGTCGCCCCTCAGTGTACTGAAGCCAGCGAGAAAAATCGGTTCGGCCAGTCTGAAACCAATAATAGGTGTGTTGTGTTTTTTTTTCTTTCTTTTTTTTTTCCTTGTTTTTGTTTTTTTTTAAATATTTTAAGGTAACCTTATATCTTTTAATTCATATTATTTTTAGATCTATCAATTTTTTATGCTTCTCTTTCTGTCATCCTAGTGTTGACCCCACTTCCTTGCTTTCCAAATTTATCTCTTCTTCTTCCTTCCATCTTCTGCTTTGTTCCTTCCTTTTTTTTTTTGGAACCTACAAGTAATTGCATAATTGTATTATCATTATTTCATTATTCGTACACCCTTTATTTTTATAGTATTTTGGTATTCCTCTTCTTTCTGTATAGTCTTCTTTGCTTGGCTGGTTACACTGTATCATTTGATAGGTTTCCCCTGTTATCTGATTCATAGTGTATTGCTAATTTACTGTCCTTCATTTGTGTTCCATTAGTACAATACTCTCTATTCTTGAGTAAGAGGCTCAATACTCTCTATTCTTGTTATCTTGTTAGATTTCACAGATTCTGTCATATGATTGTTGTTCTAATATTACTGTAAATAATAGCTATTCCATACAATTGTAAATACTTCACAATACCAATCCATGACCTTAGCCCACTTCACAGTTTCCTGAAACTATTACTGTACTGGCTAACTTTATTCTCTCACACACTTCACCTATTTACTACTCTTTTCTCTCACCCCACCTCAGAATGACTTCCCACATCCTCACTGCTTTCTAGAGCCAACTCACAACCTTTCCTTCCCAAAAAGAGTCTTATCTTCTTTCCATCCTTTCTAAAAAGTGACTAATGCGGTGGAAGATCACAATTAACAATATATATAGCCAAAGGATCTCCTATCTCCTCTCTTCTGCTGCTACTGTAAATATCATAGAATATTCTCTTGCTGTCCTAAACAATTTTGCCTTACCCCTCCAACTGATCACAAAAAAAGAGTAAGTGGAAACTGTGAAACCTGGATACCCGAAACAGACTGCACCACTGAATCTCACAGGTATTCTACCACAGAAGTTCACACCATAAACCCAGGGAGCCAGAACAAATCAATTTAAGAAGCTCAGGCTAGCAAAAAGAGTCTCATGAACAATGAAAAGAAAAAGAAACAATCCACAAATGAAGGGAAAGGAGGAGGACTCAGAAGGAATGCTAAAGGAAATAGAGGCAACTCAACTATCAGACATTGAGTTCAAAGCAATGATTATCAGGAATTTCCACGATCTCTCAATGAGCTACCACAAACTACAGGGAAGCTACAATGAACTCACTGCAAACTATATCAACATGAAAAAGGAAATAGAAACTATCAACAAGGGCCAAGAGGAAATGAAGAATACAATTTCTGAACTGAAGAACACAGTAGAAGGAATCAAACGCAGGATCTATGAAGCAGAAGATTGCATAAGCAAGTTGGAGGACAAAGTAGAAAAAAGCACCCAGAAAGAGCAAGAACAGGAAAAGAGGGTCAAAAAGAATGAAGAAGGATTAAGAGAAATGCAAGACAATATGAAACGTAATGATATCTGTATAATAGGAATACCTGAAGAAGAAGAAGAAGACCAAGGGATATAAAACCTATTTAAAGAAGTCATGCTGGAAAACTTCCCTAATTTGAGGAGAGAAAAAGTCACACAAATCCAGGAAACACAGAGAGTCCCAATCAAGAGGAACCCAAAGAGGCCCACCTCAAGACATCATAATTAAAATGGCAAAATTTCAAGACAAAGAGAGAATCTTAAAGGCAGCAAGGGAGAAACAGGAAGTAACATACAAGGGAGCCCCAATTCGGCTAGCAGCTGACTTCTCAATGGAAACTCTCCAAGCCAGAAGAGAATGGCAAGAAATATTCCAAGTAATGAGAACCAGA
>CM052551.1:19566877-19580383 GCA_028533065.1 Trachops cirrhosus | reverse complement strand
CCAGGAACAAATATAGAGGACACATGGACAAAACTAGGGGGGTTGGAAAGGGGAGGGAGGAGGGGAGGAATGGGTGGGTGGGCTGGAATGGGAATAAAGAATAGAAACTGTACTGAATAAACTAAAATAAAAATAAAAAATAATAATAAAAAATAAACTGGGATCGTCAAAATAACTGGCTCCTTCCTTCAAACTCACCTCTACCTCCAACACCAGAAACTTGTTAGTGGTTAAAAGTGTTCCCCAAGTTCATACTGTCTGACTTGGGAAATTTAACTACTGAAAGTAACAGAATTCGAGGAGCAGGGGTAAGCAGAAAAAGTGTATACTTTAGTGCTATGAAACCATTTTATATCTCCTGTTTAAAAATCTTGATTGTTCATTTAGAACAGTCTGTGGAAAAGGACGCATGCTTTTTCAGAAAAGTTTTAAACATGAGAGAGCTCTTCTGCTGTGGACACTGTTAAAAGAACAGTTCTTAAGATCCATTGTAAGTTATAACTAAGTACTAAGATCTCTGACATAAGCTAATGAGCAGAGGGGATGACATTTATTAGACTCCTAAGCAGAGCAGGAAATACCTCCCTCTGTACTTGCTTCCGCATTAATCAAAGAAAAAATAACAAAGCTAACCTCAGGACAAGAATATTCCATGCAACAGCTTTCTGGTCTGCCTTCAGCACTGCTGGAAAAGAGCTCCTTGAATATGAGCATTAATTAAAAGCACCATGAAGACAAATTACAGCCTCCTATTCAACCAGTGTGGAAACAAGTACAAAAGGGACTTCTGCTGGCCAGGGTTGTTACAGCTCACTGCTGAAACAAGCAAGCCTAAAAAGGCTTGTTCCAAGAGACTGAACTGACGACTAACTTTAGAGACTGGCTATGAACTCTATGCTGGATCTCAAAACAAGTCAGGCAGGAACATTCTAATTGAAGCCTTGAAATGAAATTAAAGTTGGAATAAAGAGATAATAAAGACTGATTACTGAGAGATGTTATATTGTACACTGTAATAACACCAGCTTACTACTTGCTAGGCACTGTTCTAAGCAATTTACATATATTAACTTCTTTAATCCTTACAAACACCCTATGAGTAGTTACCATTATTATCCTCATTTTATAGATGCTGAAATGGAAGCAGAGAAGTTAAGGGACTTAATCAGAGGTTGCACAGTAAAAAAGTGAGAGCCAGGATTCAATCCCACATAGTCTGGTTCCAGAACCTATACCTTTACCCACTGTACCATATTTCCCAGGCACTTATTTCATTAAAGTGTTCTCCATAAAAACAATCTTATTCTAGGGTTAATGTTGTCTAAGTTCAGCCTGTTCTTTTTTTCTAATTCCAGATCACTTTTTTAAGATTTTATTTATTTATCTTCAGAGGAGAAGGGAAGGAGAGAGGGAGAGAAATATCAATGTATGGTTGCTTCCTGTGCATTCCCTGCTGGTAACTGGCCTGCAACCCAGGCATGTGCCCTGACTGGGAATCGAACCGTGATCTCTTGGTTCACAGGCCCGCGCTTAATCCACTAAGCTACACCAGCCAGGGCTAACTTCAGCTCTTCTTAATTTAAAGGTTGTACATGATATTTGATAAATAAGCTTATCTCCATATTTGAGACGTTTCTGAGATACCTGCCATCTGGTGGCAATATGACTCAATCACAGAAATATTTGAAAGTTGGAGAAAAACCTGTTGAATGATAATACTGTAAATCTACAGCTAGAAAGTGATAGCAAACATGACAGTATTTGGAAAAGGCTCATACCCGGTTCTGCTTCAGCTCCTGAGAACTCTGTTTTGACTGATTCTGAGTACTCTAAGGAGATTAGTTGAAACACAGAGGTCTCTTTCTTCTTAATTTTACACATTGCAAACATGTTACTCTCAGAATACAAAGATAAATAAAACCACTAAGGCATAAATAGAGCTGTGTTCCCAACACCAAAGATATGTTTCCATGATCCTGACAGTTTCATCCAAGACTACCCCCTGAGACAATGATGACAGGAATGCAAAACACTATCTATAACTTTGGTAGAGTGAGGCCAAATAAACCTGGTTATATCTTTTGAAATACAGAAAAAATACTTACACAGGTGAAACAATCTCTGTATAGTCAAGGATTATAACTAACACTCCTTTTAAAGTGTTAGCACTTTTAAAGTTCTAGACACTTAATAAATGCTTTCTAATTAACACCAAATTCCATTTTTATAAAAATAGATATTGATCTCTCTATATAATGGGGGATACATATTGCTTTAGTGTTCCTGCATTTATTTAGATCTATCAAGATTTAGATCTACAAAAAAAAAAAAGAAATAATGAAACTAAGAGTCTATCAGTTCAAAAATGACTTGAGGTCCATTTACTCCATGTTGTGAGAATAATTTCCAGGAACAAATTTCAAATGATTTAACAGTATAATGAAAGCATTCTCTAACTGTTAAAGCAATACATGTGTCATACATAGTATCAATGACTTCGGTCATAAAGATACTTCTATAACTAATTCTAAAGACCTGGCAATTTCATTATAAACATTTAAATTTGTTTTTTATTTCATTAAAATATATTGTTTATGCTATTAGAGCTGTCAGTTTTTCCTCCTTTTCCCCCTGCACATGGCACACCTCATCCACTCACAGTCAATCCCCACAACGTTGTCCATGTCCATGGGTCCTTCATACATGAACTTTAACGAATCCCTTCACCTTCTTCCAATCAGTCCCCACCTTCCCCCACCCCTCTTACAGTTGTCAGTCTGTTCCATGATTCTATGCCTCTGGTTCTATTTTTCTCATTAGTTTACTTTGTTCATTATATTCCTCTTAGGAGATCATATGGTATATGCTTTCACCAACTGGCTTATTTCACTTAGCATAAGTCACCAGTTCCATCCATGTGGTCACAAAAGGCAGGAACCCCTTTCTTTCTGCTGTGTAGTATTCCATTGTATAGATGTACCACCATTTTGTTTTTTAATCAACTCACCTACTGAAAAGCACTTAGGCTGTCTCCGAATCTTGGCTACTATGAACACTAGGATGCATAATTCTTTTGAATTGGTGTTTCAGGATTCTTTAAGTATATTCCAAGTAGTGGAATTGCTGGGTCAAAAGGCAGTTCCATTTTTACTTTTTTGAGGAAATTCATACTGTTTTCCACAGTGGCTACACTAATCTGCATTCCCACCTTTTCTCCACATCCTCACCAGCACCTATTGTTTGAGTTATTAGTGACAGCCATTTTGACAGGTATGAGGTATATCATTTTAGTTTTAATTTATATCTCTCTGATGACTAGAGATGTTGAACATTTTTTCATACATCTATGGGTCATCTGTATGCCCTCCTTGGAGGTGTGTCTATTGAGGTTCTTTGCCCATTTATTAATTGGACTGTCTTTCTGGCGTTGACTTGTATAAACTCTTTATGTATTTTGGAGATTAAACCCCTGTCCCATCTATCACTGGGAAATGTTATTCCACGCAGTCAGTTCCCTTTTCATTTTAACATTAGTTTCTTCAGCTATGCAGTTTTTTAACTTGATGTAGTCCCATTTGTTTATTTTTCCTTTATTTCCCTTGCCCAAGAGGGCATATCAGTAAAAAGTTACTCGAGATATATGAAATTTTACTGCCTATATTTTCCTCTAGGACTTTAATGGTATCACAACTTATATTTAAATATTTTATCTGTTTTGAGTTTATTCTAGTATATAAGATGGTGGTCTAGTTTTGCATGTATCAGTCCAATTCTCCCAACACCATTTATTGAAGAGACTGTCTTTACTCCATTGTATGCTCTTGCCTCCTTTGTCAAATATAAGACATGGGTTTATTTCTGGGCTCTCTATTCTGTTCCATTAATCTATGTGTCTGTTCTTATGCCAGTACCACAGTTTTGATTACAGTGGCCTTGTAGTATAGTTTGGTGTCAGGTATTGTGATCCCTCCTACTTTGTTGTTCTTTATCAAGATTGCTGATGCTGTTAGAGGTCTTTTTGATTCCATATAAATTTTTGAAATATTTGTTCTAGTTCTGTAGAATTTGACATTGATATCTCAATAGAAATTGCATTGAATGTATAGATTGCTTTTGGTACTATGGATATTTTAATGATGTTAATTCTTCCAATCCATGAATATGGTATACTTTTTCCACTTATGTGTATCTTCATTTTTTTCTTCAGTGTCCTCAAGTTTCCCAAGTACAGGTCTGTTACCTCCTTGGTTAAATTTATTACTAGGTACTTTATATTTGTTCCAATAGTAAATGGGATTGTTTTCTAAGTTTCTCTGTTAGATAATTATTGGTATATAAAAATGCCACCAATTTCTGAATATTGACTTTGTATCTTGCTACTTCACCAAATTCATTTCTCTGGTCAAGCAGTGTTTGGGTGGAGCCTATACAGTTTTCTATGTATGATATCATGTTGACTAAAAATAATGAGTTTTAATTCCTTCTTTCAAATTTAGATGCCTTTTTATTTCTGCTTATCCAGTCATGGCAGCTAGGATTTCCAGTACTATGTGGAATAAGATTGGTGAAAGTGGACATCTCTGCCTTGTTCCTGATGCTAATGGAAACACTTTCAGTATTTGTCCATTGAGTATGATGATGGCAGTAGGTTTCTTCATATATGACCTTATTAAGTTGAGGTTTATGGCCATAAATCTCCCTTTATTCCCACTTTACTGAGTGTATTTATCATAAATAGGTGCTGTACCTTACCAAATGTTTCTTCTGCATCTATTGATATGATCCTGTGATTTTGTCTTTCATTTTATGTGATGTATCACATTTATTGATTTGTAGATATTGTACCATCCTTGCATCCCTAGAATAAATCCCAATAGATCATGATGTACGATTTCTCTCATGTACTGTTGGGTCTGATTTGGTAATATTTTGTTAAGGATTTTAGCATCTATGCTCATCAGATATATTAGCCTATAATTTTCTTTCTTTTTGTGCCTTTGCCTGGTTTTGGAATTAGGACAATACGACCTCATAAAAAGAGCTGGGGAATCTTCCCTCTTCTTCAATTCTTTGGAATAATTTCAGGATACGTGTTAGCTCTTCTTTGAATGAATGGTAAAATTTGCCTGCAAACTGATCTGTTCCAGGGCTTTTGTGTGCTGTGAGTTTTTTGATTACTGCTTCAATTTCATTAGTTGTTTTCAATCTATTCAGGTTTTTTGGCTTTCCTGATTCAGGTTTGGAAGATTGTATGTTTCTAGAAATTTATCCCTTTTGCCCAAGTCATCCAATTTCTTGGTATATAGCTGTTCATAGTAATTCCTTAAATCCTTGAATTTCTGTAATATCATGTTACTTTTTCCCATTCATTTCTGATTTTATTTACTTGGGTCCTCCTTTTTTCTTGATGAGCTTGGCAAAAGGTTTGGCAATTTTGTTCATCTTTTCAAAGAACCAGCTCCAGGATTTGTTGATCTTTTGAATTTTTTTTTGTCTCTATGTCTTTTTTTCTTTTTTTCCTTTTGCTGTGATCTTATTCCCTTCCTTCTACTTGCTCTGGACTTTGTTTGTTGGTGTCCCTCTAGTTCTTATAGATTGTGTAAGATTTTTTTCTGTCTTCCTTAGGTAGGCCGGTGATGCTTCCCTCTCAGTACTGCTTTCATTGTGTCCCATAAGTTTTAGCTTGTTGTGTGTTCATTTTCATGTTCTCAGATACTTTTTGATTTCTTCCTTGATCATACTGTTAAACCATTCATTATTTAATGTTATTTAGCGTCCATACATTTGAATGTCTTGGGTTTTTTTCTTCAGTTTCAGACCATTGTGATCCAAGAAAATGCTTCATATGATTTCAACTTCCTGGGATAACTTAAGACTTATTTTGTGTCCTACCATGTGGTCCATCTTTGAGAATGATTTATGTACATCTGAGAAAAATGTCTGTTTTACTTCTTTGGTATGAAATGTTCTATAGATATCAATTAAATCCACTCAATATATTGCTTTTTAGTGCCACTATATTGTTGATTATTTTGTCATACTATATGTCCACTGTTGGAAGTGAGGTGCTAAAATCCCCTACTATGATTATATTGCTGTCAATGTATTTATTAAAGTGCTCCAGATTTCCTTTATATATTTAGGTTATCCTATATTGGATGTGTGTGTGTCTTCTTGTTGGGCTGAACTCTTAAGTATTTTGTAGGGACCTTCTTTGTCTCTATTATGACCTTTGTTTTGAAGTCTATTTTATCAGACAGAAGAATTGCTACCCCAGCTTTTTTCATCTGCATTTGCATGAAATATTTTTTCCTCCCTTCGATTTCAGCCTGTGTGCAACTTTTGTATTGAAGTGGGTATCTTGTAGATGGCATACATGTGGGTTGTGTTTTCCTATCCATTCAGCTCCCCTATGTCTTTTATTGAAGCATTTAGTACTTTTACATTTAAGATTATTATTCACAGACACCTTTTCCTTTGTACCTGTGTTCTATTTCTACTTCATCTTAAAGCAGTCCCTTTAGCATCTCCTGCAATGTTAATTTGGTGTTAATGTAGTATCCTTTAGCCTTCTTAAGATTTGTTTTGTTTTGTTTTGGGTAGCTCTTTATTTCACCATCCATTTTAAAGAGCCTTCCTGGATAGAGAGATTTTCATTGCATATGCTTCCTCTTCATTACCTGGAATATTTCATGCAATTCCTTCTGGCCTTTAGTGTTTCTGTTGAAAACTCAGCTGACATCCTTATCAGGGAACTCTTATAGGGAACCAACTGTTTCTCTCTTGCTGTTTTTAAGACTCTCTTATCTTTAAACTTTGCCATTTTAATTGTGATATGCCCTGGTGTAGGACTTTTTTTTTTCCTTTTTAAAAAGATTTATTTTTTAGAGAGGGGAAGGGAGGGAGAAAGAGGAAAACATCAATATGTGGTTGCTTCTCAAGTGCTCCCAACTGGGGACCTGGCCTGCAACCCAGGCATGTGCCCTAGACTAGGAATCAAACCTCCAATCCTTTGGTTCACAGGTTGGCACTCAAACCACTGAGCTACACCAGCTAGGGCTAAGGACTCTTTGGGTTCATCTTGCTTGGGATTTTTTGTGCTTCCTGAACTTGCATGACTTTTTCCTTCACCAAGTTAGGGAATTTCTGTCATTATTTCTTCAAAAAGGTTTTCTATCCCTTATTTCCTTTCTTCTCCTGTTATCCCTATGAACTAGTATTGATACATTTCATGTTGTCTCAAAACTCCCTAAACTCTCATTCTTTCCAAGTCTTTTTTTTGTTGCTCCAACTGGGTGTTTTTTTGTAGTGTCTTCCAAATTGCTATCCTTGGCTTCATCTAGCCTGCTTTTAATTTCTAGTGTACTTTTCACTTTAGGTATTGCATCTTTAATTTCCAACTGGCTCTTATTCATAGCTTCTTTGCCATTTTTCATGCTAATGCACTTCTTTTTAAGTTCTTTGAGCATCCTTATAACCATTACTTTGAACTCTGTGTCTGATAATTTGCTTTCCTCAATTTCACTTACCTCTTTTTCTGGGAATCCCTCCTTTTCCTTCATTTGGAGATTGTTTCTTTAACTCCCCATTTTAGCCATCTCCTGTTCTTTGTTTCTATGTATTAGATATATCTGCTTTGACTCCCTGTCTTGTGTGGTAGCCTTATGTGATGAGTCCCGTGGTATCCAGTGGTGCAGTCCCATTGATCTCTTGATCTAGATATTCTAGGAATGCTCTTTGTGTGGGTTATGTCAACCTCCTGTTATATTTGGGCCCTGATTGTTATTGGCCCACACACTGGTTGTATCTCCCCTCTGGTTGGCTGGCTGTGAGGTTCTACCCCTACCATGTCTTATATACTGTTGTGCAGGTGCTGACAGAATGAAGCAAAATGACATAAAAAACATAAGCCAAACAAGAAACCCCATCCCAACTACAACAGCAATATCAATGACAAAGAGTGAAAAATAAAAGTGGGAAGAGAAATGGACTAGAAAAAGGAAAGAAAAAAATAAACAGAATTAGAAAAGACCAAAAGAAAGTGATTATGAGAGAAGAAAAGGGATGAGAACTAATACAACAAATAAACTGAAAGAGGAAAATGGGACAAAGGGACAGAGAAAGAGAAACAAAAAAATAAAAGGAAAGAAGGGAAAAATGGGTTAACCAAAAGTAATGGTAAAATAAGTATATGAAAAAATATATATGAAAAAATAGAAGAAAAAGAAATTATAACAAGTCTATGAAAAAGAAAACATAATGAAAATAATTAAAAAGAACTCAGTGAGAAATTCAGCAGAGTTCAGTGCTCGCCTGCTGGGCTCTCCCTTTGGATATGGCTCTGATGTGTCTGAGGCTGGTGTAAGCCAGTATCAGGTGCTGTCCAAGTCTAGGCCTCAGCAGCCTGTTCAAAGCTACAAGAGACCCACAGTTTGTAGTTTATTATTCTGGCTTAACTGTGCCCAGGATGGGTCAAACTGCTCAGTAGAGCTGCATTTTATCACCACTGGGTCCAGGTGTGTGCCAGCAAACCCAAGTCATCACCAAATCTGCCTGTCTATCTCTGTCTGCTGTCCTGCTGTCAGTCTCAGACTAGCTATAGACCAAACTATTTCTGAGATGGCTTCTGGTGGGATTTGGGGGAAGGGACTACTGGATCTCCTGTGGCAGGTTCCTTTCGACATCAGGGAAGATGATGAGTGTGATCTCCACCACTGAACCAGCAGTCTGAGTCTGTCCAAGATTATTTCCCTGTACTTAGCAGGGCGGAGACCCTAGGGGACTAATGGGTGAGGCCTCCAGAGTCCAGGTTTTGGGTTTTCTGGAAACAAGGAGAGTGTTTCTGTGCCTCTCCCATGAAGGGGAAGCACTAGTTGGTATCCTGGGAGAGTGTATGGTATGGCTGCGCCCTACAACTAGTCTCTGACATCCTGAGTGTGTGGATATTGCTGTCTCCTCAGCAGATGTTAAGATGCAGGGTAAGACAAAAAAAATAAAAGAAAACCCACACAAAACAAAAAACTGAACAAACCAAATAAAAGGGAAAAAAAGATGCAGGATTCTAGAGGAAGAAGGGAGTAGTATCCCACAAGACATGGTAATTGCTTTCCCCTTGGGAGGGACCTGTTCTTCTCAAGAAAGATGGCTGCTGTAGAATCCAGGTATATCCCAGCACCAAAAGCCCTACAGCTGCTCACCATCTCTCCTCAGACCCTCCTTCTCTAGACCCTCCTAGCACAACTACAGTCCATGATGCCTTCCCTTTACTGGGGCCGAGGTGACTGGTTGTGAACACAAAAATCTGTGTTTTGGCCCCTTTAAGAGTTAAAGGGGGGTGGGAAACAAACAAACAAACAAAAAACAGTGGCCTTGTCTCCAGCAGGTTTCATCTTTCCCCAGCAGAGAAAAACCGTGAAGCCTTTCACTGCTGGATGCTGGGTGTCAGCTGATCTTTCCACTGTCATACTCCAGCCCTGTGGCCCCATTTATGGATCTGGTTTCTCTCCTCTTAAGGGGAAGCTCCCACAACCTTGCTACCACCTCAGAATGCCACCCATGTGAAAGGAGCTGGGCTCTTAATTGAGCCTGCCCTTCCTACTGTTCTTGAGGTGGTTAAGTCTCTTTTTTAGATGGTTTTTGGTTTATTTCCAGTGACTACTCTCCTCCTTAGTTTTAATTCCAGGCTGGTGCTGGAAGAAGTGTGTAATCTACCCTCCCCCTCCACCATCTTGCACCCTCTATAGTCTAAATCTTTTTAAAATTACAGTTTACATTCAACATTATTCTGTATGTTTCAGATGTATAGCACAGTGGTTAGAAGATCTTGTACTTTAGAGTGAAACCCCTAATGTTTCAAGTACCCAACTGACAGCATAAATACTTATTACAGTTTTATCAACTCTATGCCCTATGCTATAATCTACATATGAGTGACTGGTAATTACCAATTTGTACTTAATCCTTTAACCTTTTTCACCCAAACTCCCAAGCCACCTACCCTCTTACAACTGTCATTCTGTCCTTTGTATCTTTGAGTTCTTTTCTATTTTGTCTGTCAATTTTGTTCATTAGATTCCATACAGAAGTGAAATCATATGGTATTTATCTTTCTCTATCTGATTTCACTTAGCATAATACCCTCTGGATCCATCCACACTGTCGCAGATGTTAGATTTCATCCTTTTTTAGGCTAAATATTATTCCATTGTATAAAAATACCACAGCTTTCCAACCTACTCAATTATCAGTAGGTACTTCCAAATACTGGCTACTGTAAATAATGCTGCAATGAACATGGGGCGTACACACACACACACATTTATTTGGGGTATTTTTTAAAGAGTTTTAGCTTTATTCAGTGTTATCCCTACAATATAATCACTGAATCATAAAGCAATTCTATTATTAACTTTTTGAGGTAACTCCATACTGTTTTCCACAGTAGCTGCACCAACGCCATTCCCAACAAGAGTGCATGAAAGTTCCCTTTTCTCCACATCTTCAACACCTGTTGATTTTTTTATGACAGCCAACCCAAGAAGTGAGGTGGTATCTCACTGTGATTCTTATTTGCATTTCTCTGATGACTAGTGATGTTGAGCTACTTTTCATATGTCTATTGGTCATCTGTATGTCTTACTTGGAAAAGTGTGTTTTCAGGCCTTCTGCCCACTTTTAATTGGGTTAATTGGGTTGTCTGGTGTTAAGTTCTCTGAGTTCTTAATAAATTCTGGATATGGACCCCTTATCAGACATACTAGAGATGGTATCATGGGATAATATCCCCTCCCATTCCACAGATGCTCTTGTTTTCTTGATGGTTTCTTTTGCCCTCAAATAAATTTTCAGTTTGGTGTATTCCCATTTATTTTTTTTCTTGATTTTCCCTTGTGTAAGTAGATATATCAGATAAAATATTGCTATGAGCAATGTCCAAGATTTTACTGCCAATATTTTCTTCAAGGAAGTATATGGTTTCAAATCTTACATTGAAGTCTTTAATCCATTTTGAGTTTATTCTTGTATGTGGTGAAAGAAGGTGGTCTACTTTAATTTATTTTGCATTTATATTTAATTTTCCCAGCACCAAATTTTGAATAGACTATCTTCACCCCATTGCATGTTCTTGCCTCCTCTGTCAAATATTAATTGGCCATATAGGCATGGGTTGATTTCTAGACTCTCTATTCGGTTCCACTGATTTTTACCTTTTATGACACTCTCATGCTGTCATGATTACCAAGGTCTTGTAGTAAAGTTTGACATCAGGTAATGTGTTACTTCCAATGTTGTTCTTAAGATTTCCATGGCTATTCAGTGTTCTTTGTGGTTCCACAGAATTTTTGCATTATTTAATCCATTTGGTAAAGTACACTACTGGCATATTGATAAGATTAACACTGAATCAATAAATTGCTTTGGGTATTATGATCATTTTAATGATGTTAATTCTCCCTATCAATGAACATAGCTTATTAGTATCTTGTTCAATTTCTTTCTTCAGTATAATTTTCTAAGTACAGGTCTTTTACCTTCTTGGTTAACTTTATTCCTAGGCACTTTCTTTTTTGATACAATTATAAATGGAATTGTCTTTTTAGTTTATGTTTCTGATAATTCATTATTGGTGTATAAGGTGAACCAACTTCTGAATATTAATTTTGTATCCTGCTACTTTACTGATTAGTTCTAGTAGATGTTGATGAAATATTTGGGCTTCTCTATATACAATATAATTTCAACAGCAAATAATGAGTTTCACTTCTTCCTTTCCAATTTGGGTACCTTTATTTCTTCTTGTCTAATTGCTGTGGTTAGGACTTCCAGTACTACATTGAATAAGAGTGGTGAAAATGGACATCCCTGTCTTGCTCCTGACTTAAAGGAAATATTCCATTTGTTCTCCCAAGGAATATGATGCTGGTTGTGGGTTTGCCATACATGGCCTTTATTATGTTGAAGTATGTTCCCTCTATTCCCACATTGCTTAAAGATTTTATCATGAATGGGTGCTGAACTTTGTAAAATGCTTTTTCTGTGTGTATTGATATAATCATATGATTTTTACCCTTTATTTTGTTTATGTGGTGTATCACAAAAACTGACTTGCAGATATTGTACAAACCCTACATACCCAGAATAAATCCCACTTGATCATGGGGTATGATCTTTCTGATGTTCTGCTGAATTCAATTTGTTAGTATTTTGTTGACAATTTCTGCATCTATGTCCATCAGGGATATGGGCCTATAATATTCTTCCATTCTTAGGTTTTTATCTGGTTTTGGAATTAGGACAATGCCAGCCTTATACTTGGGGGTCTTCCCTCCTACTAAAATTTTGAAATAGTTTCAGAAGGATAGATGTTAGTTCTTGAAATGTATGGTACAATTTACCTGTGAAGCCATCCACTCCAGGACTTTTTTTTTTTTGAGAGTGAGTTTGTTTTTTCCACAGTTTTGATTTCATTAGCTGTAATCAGACTCTTCAGATTTTCTGTTTCTTCTTGATTCATTTTTGGAACCCTGAATATCTCTAGTAAATTATTTTTTACTTTGTCCAAAGGTTGCATATAGTTAGCTGCTCATATTTTCTTATAATCCTTTGTACTTCTGTGATGTCAATTATTATTCCTCCACTTTCATTCCTGCTTTTATTTATTTGGGTCTTCTAATTCTGTTTCTTGATGAGTTGGTTAAAGGTTTATGAATCTTTTATTTTATTGTAATCATTGTTCAAGTATAGTTTTCTGTCATTTACTCCCATCCCAGCCCACTCACCCATCCCTCCCCACCTCCCTCTCATTTCCATCCTCCCTAGTTTTTGTCCATGTGTCCTTGATATTTGTTCCTGTAAACCCTTCCCATTCTTCCCTAAAATTCCTCTGAAATTCCCTCCCCTCTCCCCTCTGGTTGCTGTCAGCCTGTTCTCTATTTCAGTGTTTTGGGCTGTATTTTGCTTGTTTGTTTGTTTTGTTGTTTAGGTTCCTGTTGAAGGTGAGATCCTATGGTATTTGTCTTTCACTGCCTGGCTTATTTGGCTTATATTATGCTTTCCAGTTCCACCCATGCTGCTTATGAATCTTGTTTATCTTCTCAAAGAACTAACTTTTGGTTTCATTGATATTTAGAATTGCTTTGAGGGGCTGTATTTTATTTCTGTTCTGATCTTTATTATTTCATTCCTTCTATTCACTTTGGACTTCGCTGTTCTTTTTTTAGCTCATTTAGGTGTAAGTTTAGATTGAAAATTTTTAAAATATATTTTGATTATGCTATTACAGTTGTCCCATTACCCCCCTTCATTCCCCTCCACCCTGAACACCCTCTCCCACCCACATTCCCCCCCTTTAGTTCATGTCCATGTGTCATAAGTTCTTTAGCTTCTACATTTCCCCGACTATTCTTGCCCTCCCCCTGTCTATTTTCTATCTACCATCTATGCTACCTATTCTTCATACCTTCCCCCCTCTCTCCTCCTCCCACTCCCCTGTTGCTAAACCTCCAT
>CM052551.1:19547875-19566777 GCA_028533065.1 Trachops cirrhosus | reverse complement strand
CCATTCTAAATGAAAGCTTTGCTGGATAGAGCAATCTGGGATGTAGGTCCTTGCCTTTCATGACTTGGAATACTTCTTTCCAGCCCCTTCTTGCCTGCAAGGTGTCTTTTGAGAAATCAGCTGACAGTTTGATGGGAACTCCTTTGTAGGTAACTGTCCCCTTATCTCTTGCTGCTTCTAGGATTCTCTCCTTTATTTTTACCTTGGCTAATGTAATTCTGATGTGCCTTGGTGTGTTCCTCCTTGGGTCCAAATTCTTTGGGACTCTCTGAGCTTCCTGGACTTCTATTTCCTTTGCGAGACTGGGGAAGTTCTCCTTTATTATTTGTTCAAATAACTTTTCCACTTGTTGCTCTTCCTCTTCCCGTTCTGGTACCCCTATGATTCAGGTGTTGGAATGTTTAAAGATGTCCTGGAGGTTCCTAAGCTTCTCCTCATTTTTTTGAATTTCTTTCTTCATTCTTTTCTGGTTGTATATTTTTTTCTTCCTTCTGGTCCACTCCATTGATGTGAGACCCAGCTTTCATTCCATCACTATTGGTTCCCTGTGCATTTTTCTTCATTTCACTTATTGTAGCCTGCATTTTTTTCATCTAGTTTGCAACCAAAATCAACTAATTCTGTGAGTATCTTGATCACCAGTGCTTTGAACTGTGCATCTGATAGGTTGGCTATCTCTTGGTCGCTTAAACGGATGGGTTCTCAGGCTTTCAATTCTTCTTCTCTTTGAGCCATCTCTTTTTTTGTTTGTTTGTTTGTTTGTTTGTTTTGGTCTTGTAGAGCTCCTGTAGTGAGGGGCAGGGCCTTAGGAGTTCACCAGGGTGGGGCACCCCAGTAGCTGAGTTGCACCGTTGTATGTGGGGGAGGGGTCCGAGAAGTAACAATGGCATTTGCTCCACTCTCCTAGGACCTCAGACCCTTCCGCCGCTTTCTGTGACCTAACTGGGCCCCTCTACTGCCAATTCCCATGGGGTGGGCCTGTGCACCCCGCGAGACCTTCCTTTTCTGTCAGTGCCCCAAACTTCTATTTCCCAGCGCTGGGACCCTGAGTTGTGTGCAGTGCCTTGCTTCACAATGGCTGCCTCGCTGGGTCTGCCGGTCGCTACCCCCCACCCGGGGCCCACCAGCCACCACTGCTTGTGCGCCCAGGGTCTGCCTGCTAAGGTCTTGTGCACCACCCCAGTTGCTCTGCTCCCTGTTCCGCGTCTCTTGCCCCGCCCAACTCTGCCCCTCCTACTGGTCTGGATGCACGTGTCTAATTTTAACTCCTTGGGTGTCCAACTTCCATACAGTTCAATTTTCTGTCAGTTCTGGTTGTTATTTTGTTTCTATATTGTTGTTGTCCCTATCTGGGTTGTACAAGGAGGCACAGTGTATCTGCCTATGCCTCCATCTTGGCCAGAAGCCTGTTTGAGAATTTTCTTGCGTAGGCGAGTATTGGAATAAATTTTCTTCTTAGGACTGCTTTTGTTGTATTCCACAGATTTTTGGTGTTGTGTTTTTCTTTCATTTGTCTCACGGTAACTTCTGATTTCTTCCTTGACCTCATTGTTAATTCACACATTGATGTTATTCAGCCTCCTATATATGTATGTTTGTTCAGTTTTTTTCCTGTATTTGATTTCTACTTTTGTAACCTTGTGGTCTGAGAAAATACTTGGTATATCAACCTTTTGAAATTTACTGAGATTTGTTTCATGTCCAAATATGTTGTCTGTGCCAGAAAATGTTCCATGTGTACTGGAACAGAATGTATATTCTGCTGCTTTGGGATGAAATGCTCCATAAATATCAATTAAATTTATCTTGTCTCATGTCATTTATGGCCACTGTTCCCTTGTTAATTTTTTTCTTCTGGATGATCTATCCATTGATGTCAGTGGAGTGTTAAAATCCCCTACTATAATTGTATTACTCTCGTTTATTTCTATCATTGAGTTCATCCACTGTTTCCCAAAGTTCCCTGAGTATCTTTACAAGTGTTTTACACTCTGCATCTGGTAGCGTGGTTGCCTCCTTTTCTTTCAGTTCTTTTTCTGGGTATTTCTCTTCTTTTTTCATTTGAATCATGTCTCTTTATCACCCATTTCATCTGCCTTTTTGTTTTGTCTCTACGTCATTAGGTAGATCTGCTATGTCTCACAATCTTGATATGGTGGTCTTATATAGTAGATGTCTTGTGGGGCTCGGTGGTACAATCTTCCTGATCATCTGAACGAGGTGTTCCAGGACTGTCCATTGTGTGGGTTCTGTGAGGGCTCCTATTTTAGTTGAGTCTTGAACTAATTGCTGTTGACCTCTCCATGACTACGGCTGACCCTCAGTCTGGCTGACTACATGGATTGACCCTGACCACAGTAATGAGTCACTGTGTAGATGCTCCCCTTCCCCCAGTAGCAGAGCTGGCCCAAGCAGGGTCTGGTAACTGCCAGGATCTTCCTTGGGGTGTGCCACTTGTGTGGCTAGTTGGGTCATGCTCTTATGTGGTCCAAAGCCCACCACCTGTTGTGTTGGTTCTGGGTACTCTTGGGAGGGACACCAGTGCAAATCAATGTCAGAAACTACATATAACAGGCCTTGGGCTACCTGTCTGGAGCTACCAAGCATTTCTCAGTTTGTGGCTGCCTATGGTGGGTTTCGGTACATGTGGGAGGGACCAAGCTGTATAGCAAGGTCTCCCTCCACCAGCTCTGAGCTTGGGGGCAGGTCAATAAAGTGCTCAAGGTACCCTGAGTACTGCCTCCACCTGCTGGCTGCTCTGCTGCCCTGAGGCAGCCTGGACTTCCTCAAAAGCCTTCTGAACAAAGTCTATAAGGTGGGCCCAGGGTGGCTGCAACCCATAGTCTCTTCCCAAAGATGCAAGTTTAGCAAGGTAAAGAAACCAAGGATCAGGAGGACCAGTCTAAGAGATCTCCAGTTTGGGGACAGCTCTGGTCAGTCACTGGAGGGTAGGAGGTGGAAAATACAGTGGGAATAGCACTTACTCCAGATCCACACAACTCAGACTCTGCCCAAGTCTTTGACCAGAGCTCCCCAACAAAGAGAGCACGCTGATCCAGGTTAGGTGCATCCAGCAGACATTTCTGCAGGGTGTGAGCTCAGTAGGGCAGGGTCACCAGTAGTTAGGAGGCCAGGGCAAGTGGGTCTCCAATTGGGGTACAGTGCCAATGACGTGTGTGCAGGGGGAACAGCCCCCACTCCAAAACCACAAAACTCAATGTCCGTCCAAGTCTCCAACAGAGGTTCCCAAGAAAAAGTGCACCACAGGTCCAGACTGGGTGTATCCAGCAGACCTTTCTGCAGAACATGAGCTCGGCAGTATAGGGTCACCAGGAGTTGGATGAATGGAGCTAGTAGCATATGTGTGTGTGGGGGGAATGGCCCCCACTCTGGAGCTATACAACTCAGCATTTCTCTAAATCTCCAACAAGAGCTCCTCAAGAAAAAAAAGCACACCAAATGTCCTGGCTGGATGCAGACAGCAGACATTTCTGCAGGATGTAAGCTTAGTGGGGAAGTAACACTGGGAGTTGTGAGGACAGAGTTAGCAGGTCTCCTCTTTGGGGAGCAGCACCAGTGGCACATAGGGGGTAGAGAAATGGCTCCACTTGAGAGCTACACAATTCAGTGACTGCCCAAGTCTCCGACAACTCCTGGGTTTGCCTGAATCTCATTAATTGCTCCCCAAGACAAAGCACACTGCGCCCAAGCTGCAGCAGACTTTTCTGCAGGGCATGAGTTCTGTCGGGTGGGGCCACTGGGAGTCAGGGGCACAGGGTTAGTATACTCTACAGGCTGGTGCTATATGTATAGTAGAGTCTAATGCAGGGAAGATGGCATAGAGATACAGCACAGGGACTTGGTAGCTGACTCTCCAAGTCTCTCCTTAGGGTCACACAACTCAGTTCTCTATATGACTCCAATTTGCTCTGAATCACCTTCCCTTTCCTCTGAGCACTGGATAAGAGGCTGAAAACGAGATTTTGAGTGCTGGATCCTTAAGAGAGTACTTGAGTTTCTATCAGACTCCCATCTCTTGCTGGAATACAGAATCCCCACTGATTTTCACAGCCAGATATTATGTGGGCTCCTCTTCCTGGCTTTGGTGCTCTAGGCTGGGGATCCCAGCAATTGCCACACACGGGTTTAGGGCCAGCCCTCCCTGCATCTCCATCCTTCCTACCAGTCTCTATGTGGCTTCCTTTGTAAATTCTTGGCTACAAGACTTTGGTTCAGCTAGTCTTCAGTTGGTAATTCAGGTTGGTTGATCTTTAATTTAGTTGTAAATCTGGTTTAGCACTGAGAAGAGGCAAGAGTAGCTTCCACCTACTCCACAGCCATCTTGGATCCCCATAATCCTAATTTTTAAAAAAACCTAGAATTTTATTAACTGGTTACACTATTTCAGAGCTACTTATGGAGAAGGGAGCTAAGCAGTGGACAGGCTGTTATCTCGTTTTGCAAATTCATGACTGAGTCATGAATAAAACTTCCCACAAAATTATTGAAATCTGGGACAATCCCAGGTCAATGGTTAAAGCAGATTAGAATTATTCCTCAACAACCTCAGACTTCAGCCTTACTTCTTCAGTGACAAGAGAGCTTAGATAAGCTGAATATAAAGCAAATACCATGCCAGATCCAATACCTTTATAAATTTTTGGCAACTACCTAAATTTCCCTTTTTTATACTTTTAGAGAAATAAGGAAAAACGGACACCAAGTGTTGGGATGATAAAGCCCTGGCTTACCTGCCCTGGTACTCAGAAGAAATATAAAAATGGGCTGCTGACCAAAGTTCTTAATGGCCAGGTATCTCTCTTCACCTCTCACAGAACCATCCACACGCTCATAGCTGTAACCTTCACACATGGGAAGAAAACAAATATTAACCCTTTTCAAATACTCTGTACAGAATAAAACATTGTCAGATCAAAACCAAATGCTACTTTTTGTCCCTTTCCACATACAGGCATTCCCCTATTTTAACCATATCCCATGGACAAAATATAAATCTAAGGGTCATTTTATTGTTTTACCAAAGAACTTACCATAATATACTCTCCTCTGCACTTTTTAAATACATGCAGTTGATATACTTGCTATTCTTGGACCTAATATTCAATTCTGACTATCCCAAGCAATGCTGAAGCACACTGTGAACATGCTGTGGGGCAGTTACCAATTTTGCTAAGACACAATTCTTAGATATATAAGCAGTAAGACAAACACTTGGGAGATGGTAAGTGAGCCTGCTTGATGGCCCAGCAGCTGCCTTTTTATTAACTTCAGGCTCTATCACAGATCCACGTTGAAAAGGGAAATTATATGCTCAAGTCGTGTTTGTAAATCTGGAGATTCCTCAATGTGCCAATGGCATTTCCTGCAAGTGTCCACTGAACTAGGTGTCCACTGGTGGGGCAGCAAGTGGCTCTGAAAGATTGACTATGAGTTCATTTATTTTTTTAATCATTTTTGTTTTTCAATTACAGTTGACATAAAATATTGTATTAGTTTCAGGTTTGTTTATAGGTATTAGGTAGAGCTGCTATGTCACCCAGTGATTAGACATTATACAACTTATTAAGTGATCACCCTGATAAATCTCGTACCCACCTAACACCATACAGTTATTACTTTACATCCCCATGACTATTCTGTAACAACCAATTTACACTTCTTAATCCCTTCACCTTTTCAACCCATTCCCTCACACTCTCCCTATTTGTCAACTGTCAAAATGTTCTCTGTACCTCTGAGTCTGTTTCTGTACTAGTTGTTCATTTGTTTTTTAGATTCAATTATTGATATGCACTTATTGCAATTTTATTGTTCATGTTTTTATCTTTTTTTTTCTTTGTCTTAAAGAAGGCCCATTAACATTTCATGTAATATTGGTTTGGTAGTGATGAACTCTTTTCGCTTTTTCTTGTCTGATAAGCTCTTTCTCTGTCTTTCAATTCTAAAAGATATCCTTGCTGGGTAGAGTAATCTTGGTTGTAGGTTCTTGCTTTTCATCATTTTGCCTATTTCTTGCCACTCCCTTCTGGCCTGCAAAGTTTCTGTTGAGAAATCAGCTGGCTCTCTTTTTTTTTTTTAAGATTTTATTTATTATTTTTAGAGAAAGGGGAAGGGATGGAGAAAGAGGGAGAGAAACATCAATGTGTGGTTGCCTCTCGCATGTCCCTTACTGGGTGGCCCACAACCCAGGCACCTGCCCCAACTGGAAATTGAACCGGCCAACACTTTGGCTCACAGGCCCATGCTCAATCCACTGAACTACACCAGCCAGGCCAGCTGACAGTCTTAATGAGAGCTCCCTTGTAGGTAACTAACTGCTTTCCTCTTGCTATTTTTAAGATTCTGTCTTTAACCTTTGCCATTTTAATTATGACATGTCTTGGTGTGGGACTATCTGTACTTCCTGGACTTGTATGTCTATTTCCTTCACCAGGTTAATGAATTTTTTTAGTCATTGTTTTTTTAAATAGGTTTTTAATTTCTTGCTCTCTCTCTTTTCCTTCTGGCACCCATGATACAAACGTTGGTAAGCTTGAAGTTTTTCCAGGACCTCCTTATACTATCTTCATTTTTTTAAATTCTTTTTTCTTTTTGCTGTTCTAATTGGGTGTTTTCTGCTTCTTATATTCCAAATCACTGTTTGATTCTTGGCTTCATCTATTCTACTGTTAATTCCCTGTAAATTATTCTTAATTTTAGTTACTATATCATTTATTTCTGACTGGTTCTTTTTTATGGTCTACATCCTTTTTCATGCTGTTGAAGTTCTTACTAAGTTCCTTGAGCACCCTTATAACTATTTTTTTGAACTTTGCATCTGGTAGTTCTCCTCCATTTCATTTATTTCTTTATCTGGAGATTTCTCAAGGTTTTTCATTTGGGACCTGTTTCTGTCTCCTCATATTGGCTGCTTCCTAGTGTTTGTCTATATCTATTAGGTAGAGCTGCTACATCTTCTAGACTTGGTTTTGTGAAGTAGGTACCTTGTAGGGCCCAGTGGCACAGCCTCCCCAGTCACCCAAGTTGGGTGCTCCAGGTGTACCCATGTGGGCTGCGTGCACTTTTCTGTTGCAGTTGAGCTTTGATTGTTGTTGGCATCAAAGGAATTAACCCCCAGGCCAATCAGCTGCAGGACTGGCTGCAACAATAACACAGGAGTTGCACACAGCAGAAATGGATCCTATAAGAACTTGCTTTAGTGGGACTTTGGTACTCACTGAGTCTGCCCCTTAAGTGTGTTGCTTGTGGAGGTGGTAGGTTGTAACTGGCATGATCTAAAGCTGCCCACTGCCCTGGCTGGTGTGGCTCAGTGGACTGAATGCTGGCCTGCGAACCAAAGGGTCGCTGGTTCAATTCCCAGTCAGGGCACATGCCTGAGTTGCAGGCAAGGTCCCCAGTAGGAGCTGCACGAGTGCAACGACACATTGATGTTTCTCTCCCTCTCTTTCTCCCTCCCTTCCCCTCTGTCTAAAAATAAATTTTAAAAATCTTAAATAAATAAAGCTGTCCAGGTGCACTGGCTCTGGGGCCTCCCAGGAGGTGCAAGGTTAGCCACTGTCCATGTCCTGCCTGAAGCCACCAAGCACAAGCTACAGAGTGATCTTCAGATGGCTACTACTTGTGCTGGGCTTGGAGGTACCCAGGAGAGGCCAAACTGCAAACCAAGGAAAGCTGCTGCTACTGGCTGGCCTGAGGCCACTTAACAAGAGGTATGGGGTATTCTGTGGCCAGATGCATTCTGAAGCCAGATGCTAGTTGTTTGAGAGATTTTAGAAAAGTCCAAAGCACAAGACAAGAGAGGACATTTGTATGGAAAAGCCACTGGAAACAGCTTGGGTGGGTCCACAGTAGGGTGGAACAAACACTGTGAGCCAGGTTGATAAGAGACTCAAATATGGCACCTGCCTGCCAACTCTATGGAGATGGGTCTCAGAAAAGGAACAATGGCCTCTGCCAGCACTTTTATCTGGCATAAAGCTGCCCCCCCACCTCTTACCCTAATGCCAGAACAATTCAGTTCCCCCCATATATCCATGCTTCCTTTCAAGCTGCTGCCCCAGTGCTGGAGCTCAGAGAGAGTGAATCTGAGTAAGCATGTACACAGGTCCTTTAAGAGGAACTGGTTGGGACTCCAGAAGCCTCCAATCCTTGCTAATTTTTACAGCCAGTAGTTATAAGGACTTCTCTTTCTGACTCTGGAACCCTGGGCAAGGTGGCCTGGTGTTAGGCTGGGACCCCATGCTCCTCAGGGTGGACTTCTGCAGCCATGATACCCCTCTTGCTCTTAAATTACTATACTTGGGTGTAGGACCAGCCCATCTGGGTCTCTGCCCTCCTATCTATCTTGATGTGGCTCCTTCTTTAAATCCCTACTTGTAGGACTTCCATTCAGAAAGATTTAAGGTGGTTCTGAATAATGGTTATTTGTAGTTTAGTTATAATTTTGATGTAGTTGTGGAAGGATTTGAGAACCTCATTTACCTACACCACCATCCTGACCAGAGTCTCAAGTTCATTTCTTAAATAGGAAGGTCTGGAGTGGCTACTTCTTCACAACTGATCTCAAAATCAACAAATATTACAGCCGCTTCCCATCATCCCACACAAATTTTATTATACATTAGAGTCTCTGGTAATAACTTACATTCCTTATTGTCTGTGTCTATCTGTGTCTATATAGAGTAAAAATTTACTTTACCTTTTTCTTGGTTGATAAGTGGGATCTGTGTAATTTCAGTATTCATCTTTCCTACTGATCCTGAACAGTTACTTAACTGTTGAGATAAATGTTACAGAACACTGACAGCAACTGTAACTGAAACTGTTTATCATACATTTTCAAAAATTCTCAACATTTCTGCAACACACATGTTCTCCAATACCCATATTTTTAAATCACATCACCAATGGGAATATGTGCTTAGTTCTGCCTACATGTTTCCACCTTGCTGTCAATCCTTGCGTCACACACTCCTCTCCTTACTTTCAATCTTCCTTTGGTTCTGAGTAATCTTCTTTTACTACTTTCCTCTGTAATATCCCCATACCCTAGATTACTCTTCATGGACCTATCTAAACTGTTAAGTCTAAAAAAGGCTGAGTAACATAGCAGCCAAGAAATGTCACCTCTATAATCCATATAGTCTTGGAGAATGTCCAACATCTGGGTCATTTGGGAGAAAAGTAAAACTCGATGGTCCCTAGCAAGAGAAAGAAAAGTTTCAGGCGAAACTTACCAAAGAATGCAAGTTTGTAAATAAATGAAATACTAAACGAGAAATATAAATGTCATAATCATTTACAGAGACTTTCTCAGAAAGGCTAAATGCCTTATGTAAGGACATAGGTCCAAATATAACTGTATCCTTCTGAGCAATAGTTCTCAAACCAGAGTGGGGATATTCCCAGAGACATGTGTCAATGCATCAAGGAGAGTACAAAGCCCTAGGATAACCAAGGTGCCTCCTTCTATAATATCAACTTACAAATGGAAAAAAATACACTTGTAACAACAAATAAAGATGTGTTAAAAGTAAAATGCAAAATTTGACTGCACAAAAACAAACAAAAAACTCTAAAAATTGAAAACTCTAAACAGCTTGTGGTCAGCCATCTACAGCTATTCTCTACTTGGAGGTATAAAGTCACTATCCTCTTCTATACAGATATGATTGTTGAAAAGTCTGTGAAACATCACTTTAGAGAAACAAGGGGCAGATTATATCCCATATGATACATAAGAAATCTTACATATAGGGAGAAGAAAGGAGAGGAGGCGACAAAATGGAGTAAGTCAACAATGAAGTCAAGCCTAGAGCCCCATGTTATCACCTGTTATTTTAAGTTTGCATGGCACTGTCAAAGAAATACTCTCACAAGGAAACTTAATTTAATCTTAGCTTGCAGTTGGTGTAAGAGGAAGAATTATGAAGAATTCCTTCAAGATTCTAGTCCAAAAATGAGAAAAGGCATTAAATTTAAAAGTTGAGGACCTCAATCCTAATCCCATCTCTGCCAACTGCTGGCTATATGACCTTAGACAAGTCACACGACCTCTCTAGGCCTATTTCAACACCTGTGAAATAAAACGATTAGAGAGAAGACATTTATGGGTCCTTTTCCAACTCTAATACACTCACAGTAAATATATCAAAGCCAAAAAATATATAGTAAGACATGCAATTATTTGACTAGCACACTCCTAATGTTGGGTGTTTTTGCCAAATTTGGGGTATTAGGTTGGTTGAGGCCCATTTGGGGCAGTAGTTCCTAGGGACAACTTTGAAATTCTTTGGAAACTGGGACTTCTTTGGGGACTAGGAGGATCTGATACAGGCTGGACACCAGGATACTCAACACTTAGTTGAACTGTTAGAAGCTCCAGAAATGACTTGGTCTTCCAATGCCCAACTCATGTCTCTGAGATCAAGTCTCCCAAGTTCTAAGTTAAAACCAAAACATCACCCTGACCAGTGTGGCTCAGTTGGTGGGGTGTCGTTCTACAAAGTGAAAGCTGCCAGTTTGATTATCATTCAGGGCACATGCCTGGGTTGGGGATTCAGTCTCAGGTCGGGGTGCATATAAGAGACAATCAATAGATACTGCTCTCCCTCTCTTTCTTCCTCCCTTTCCCTCTCTCTAAAAATAAATAAATAAAGTCTTTTTAAAAAACCACACATTAACAAAAGTGAATATTTACTATGCCCTTACTGTGTATCAATTCAATACAAGGTACCAGAAGTTAACTAAAAAAGAAATGCTTGATGTTATCTCTGTCCCTGTGGAACTGAACAATATAGCTGGAGTGATACAGTTAATATACTGCTAATTAATTAGCTAGCAGATTAAGGCATTGCATGGCCAAGTGCTGGATTAGGATCCTAAGTGCTGTAATAATTCAGGAAAGGAAAAGATGATTATGGAGGAGATAGGGTGGGATGGGAAGGAATGGGGTGGAAGATGTACTTGTGCAAGTAGAACCTGAATCAGGGTCTTGAAAAAAGGAAAACTGGAAATAGTCTCAAGAAATCAGTGAGTTGATGATTATACTGGTTTTAACAGTCACCAGCTCAGAGCAGAAAATGTGAGCCTACTACCTACCTGGAATACAGGTATGCCAACAGCTTATCAAGCAGATGAAGTTTCCCACTGGCCTCAATCAGGTGTTCTCCAATTTCAAAAGGCTCTGGTTCCACACCTGGAAAAGAAAGAACCCACTCTCAATAGTGTGTCCTCAGTCAGGCCAGACTCTGGGAATAGAGAGGCCCATGGCCCAGCTCCCTCTAATTGATAATGGGCCCAAGTCTCACCTCTCTTTGAGGCAATTCATAATTGTTTGCATGAAAATCTTAGTGCTGCTTATCATCAATCACAGAGCCTGATACACCTATATGCCTAATAAGTGTTTATCCAAGGAACAAACCAACTCTAGGAAACTGAGGCACAGGGAAACCAAAGACACCAAAAATTGAAATTAGAGTCTTTCACTCTAGAAAAGAAGTCAAGAAATAGGCTTAGCTGTATAAACTAGTAATTGTCAAGGTGGAGGACAGCAGTCAGATTAACCTGGAGGGCTTCCTTCAAAATGTACATGTTCCTAACATACCCCTTCCTGGAAAAAAAAAGTCTCAATATGCACCTAATTAAGATGCTGTGACATTTTAAAACAATTTTTAGTGCTACTTGGCAAAGATGGCCTTAAAAAGACTGCAGCAAACCTTCTGCATTGGTCGTAATCATACTAGAGCCCCCACCACCACGGGAGTCCTGAAACTTTCCCAAAGGCTACCAGAGTGAATAATAATAATAATAAAAAAAAAAACAGTTTGACTGACAGTGACCAGAGGGGTGGGGTGAAAGAAGGGGAAGGGGCAAGCAAAGGAACACAAACAGAGGACTCATAGGCATGGACAATGGGGGGATTGACTGTGGGAGGGGGCGGGGGGGTAAGGGTGAGCAATGGGAAAAAAGGTTGGGACAACTATAAGTGAGCAACAATAAATTAAAAAGAAAACAAAACAGTTTGAATGAAAATGAAAATATTACATATCAAAATGTACACAATATAGCTAAAGCAGCACTTAAAGAGAATGTACAGACATCTATAAAAGGAAAGGGAAGCAGCAAAGTCGGCTGAGAAGGAGCAGATGTAACATAGGCAGAGAAGAGAACGTACTGTCTCAAAAACCAAGTGAAGAACAAGAAAGAAGTGATCAACTATGTCAAAAGTTTTGAGACATTAATTGAAGTGTAAACTGACAGCCTGGCTGGTGTAGCTCAGTGGATTGAGCATGGGCCTGGGAACCAAAGGGTTGTGGTTCGATTCCCAGTCAGGGCACATGCCTGGGTTACAGGCCAGGTCCCCAGCAAGAGGCGCACGAGAGGCAACCACACACTGATGTTTCTCTCCCTCTCTTTGTCTTTCCCTTCTTCTCCCTCTAAAAATAAATAAATAAAATCTTTTTAAAAAATGCACACTTTGTTAATAAAAAAAAAGTTAACTGCCAATCATTGGTTGGGCAACATGGAGAACATTGGTAAACTAAGAACAGTAGTAATGAAAGGCTGAGTGGGTTCAAGACAAAGGGATATCTTATTATATAAAAATGATTAGATAAATCCAGATTATAAGACATCCCCTAAAATAAATGGTCTTGATTCTTCAAAACTGTTAATTTCATGAAAGGCAAAAAGGGCTAAACAAGGTAAGAGATGTTTCTAAATTACAGGAAAATAAAGAGACATGACAAATGCAGCAGAGTTTATGAATGGATCTTAAATTGAAAAAGAAAAAAGTAAAACAGTCTTAGGGATACTATAAGGGACAACTGAAAAAATTTGAATGTGATCAATATATTAAATAACATCAACATAAAATATTGGTAAAATGGCAAAAAACAGACAGCAAATACAAGCAATTCTTTTGAAAAAATTTGTTATGTCGGCCACAGAAATATTAACAAAAAGTAATGTGAGAAAAGGGGAACCGCCTTACCATCAAATAAATATGGGTGATTCACACACTTTCGAAGCTGGGACAAGACATTCTGAAGTTTAACTTTCTTTGCCATCTCATTTTCAAATGCATCTGAAATGTAAAAAGAAATAAATAAATAAGGAGGCAGAGAGATGGACTACTGAACAAAAAAACAAACCCTCTTAGTTTCCATAAATAATCCTACTCATTTTAATATACCTTTCAAACCTATAATAATCTCCCAAATTTCACTGAATTACAGTAACAATTAACAGTGTGTCCATATGAAGTTTCCTTAACCACCACTTTGTGTTAAGGACCCTAACCATAAATTAAACTCAGGAGTACTTTGTTACTCTTTTGTATTCTAAATTTCCTTCTTTAATCACTGCTCTGGAGCCAAGGGACAGAAAAATACAAACTGAGAGACTGTTCCACTCCTATTTCTCCTTTTCACTCCCAATTCCTCCCAGTAAATTTGATTCAACAAAAACATTTTAAAAATTAAGTATGGGTGGGAAAATGAAAGGCATGACTACAACACGCAGAAGCGTCTGCTTAACCACAGGCAATAACAAAACTGAGCTGGGGGGACAGGGCGGAAATTTCACAACTGCAGCAACAAATAAAGCCTAAGTTATACTAAAGACACTCAGCCAGTTTCACTGCAGCTGACCTGAATATATGCAGAACACAAAATTCCATCCCATAGTCTTCCCATATAAAGCAACTGTGATTATAAAATAATTCCCTGCATGAAGACCACATCTTTATTTAGTTTCCAAACAGACAAGTGCCCTCTGAGTACCTAGATCTTTCATCAAAATGGCCTTGTAGAATTTTTTCTGCAATGCTGACATGCCATGGTATATCACTACTTCTGTCTTCTTGGGAAGTTCTGTAGCTACATCAGCTTTCACTCGCCTCAGCAGAAATGGCTGCAAAAGCTTATGTAGTTCACTTGCTGTGTAAGAAAAAAAAACACAAGAAGTGTGAAATGGAAGTAAGACAAACTATTAGAGAAAATACAGCAATTTATTTTTATTTCTCATTTTCATGCCAATTCTGCATTCTAGGCCAATATGGTAATTTTTCAGTGTTTCCTCCTTCACTGGGTTTTTTCCAATCCTTCTGAAATCATTACTAGCTCTTAACAAGAACTAGGAACACACAAAGAACTTCATTTTTACTAATAATCTCATTGATCAGCATAGCATCTTAGAAATGCAGAGAAAGTAAGTAATCTTGTCCCCATTTCTAGAGCTAAGTGAGGCTCACAAAAATTAAGCATCTTACCCAAAGTCACATAACTAGATGCCACTGTTGCTAGCATTCAAACTTAGTTCTTCTGACTTAATCTCCCTTGTTCATCCCCCAAGTGTGGTAAACTCCAAAAGCTATCCAAAATTGGAATTACACCCAATGTACAATTGCCAGATACATCAAATAAAAATACAAGAGCCCAGAAAAGTCTGAATTTCAGATAAATAACAAATAATTTTAATATGAGTATGTCCCATGTATTATTTGACTAGGTATCATATATTTTATCTGGCAACCCTAAGCATGTGGGCAATCAGAGCAGGTTCCCCAGAGAATCTTCAGCCTGAGGTATTGGGATTTTTGTGTGAGAAGGCTTTCCAACTCATACTCATTAAGTACATTCAAACTTACTAAGCAGAATGTCTACCATTTGTCTTGAATAAACAGTCTAGGGTAATATTATGGGGATACAGAGATAATTCTATGAAGCAGAAGTACAAAGATTCGAGAGGAAGAAGGCTAAAACTGACAGATGTATGAGTGAGGAAGGTTTCCCTCCTTCACTCCCACCACCCATACATCCCAGACTTTTGGTTCTGGTGCCGTGTTAAAAGCGCCAGTGCTATGGAATGCTGAACAGTAGTTTGGGGCTATAACACCCAAATACTTTTCTGCCTCAGGAAGTAGCACAGAAACTTAACAAAGTTCTTATAGAAATTATATGTTGGAAAAAATAAAGTCTGAAAATAAGCAGACACCTTCTATTTCTTCCAAAAATGACCCAAAGAAGGCCAATTGTAGACTCATGTAACAAATAAGAGAGTCAAGATAGCAGACAACTGGGAATAACATGGGTAACCTACCATCATCTGATTTTGTGTGGCTCTTTAACTTCCTGGAAGGTATCCTCTGGACATTGATTCTTTCTTTTCTATCTATAACCACTATCTATTTTGTACTAGGGCAGTTTCTGGGCCCAGGCTTCTTGGGAACAATTTGTCAGAAGGGCACTTGCCTGACTCAGACTCTTTCTCAATATCCTGGTAACGCTGAACAAAATCTTCTACCTGCTCTTTGGAAAAGACATCAGGCTCCACAAAACTGAGGAGGGAGTAGAGCTCTTGGAGGCTGTTCTGGATGGGAGTTCCGGTCAGCAGGAGATTGAAAACTACTGAGAACTCAAATACATTAAAAAAATAAAGTGAAAAATCTGTAACACTGGAAGCAGGATTGAGTTTCCTATCACAACCTTATCCATACAAAGAGAGGCCTGACTTAATGGAATGACCACAGGGATATGAAATCAAAAGGCTGAGGTTCAAGTTGTATACTGTTTGATGTAGGAAATAATACCTTTTCAGTTTCAACCCTGACAAGGAGATAATAATCCTGCAAAGGACATACTGTTAAAAGGATGTAAGTAAAATCATTTTGTAAACTCTGAACTACTACATGAGTATTCAATATGGTTATTATTATTCAATCTATGTGGGGATTCAAGCCATCTTCTCACCTACGTCAGGGAGTCTACTGAGGCATCAGAAGTACATACCATATACTCATGCAGTTTGAGAAGCCCAAAATTATAGCAGCAGGCCCCACTACTACAAAGACAAACAAGTAGATCTATACTAACTTTACAGTTCATCACATGTAACACATCAAGACTTCTGATGTTTCCAGACATAGGGCTATATACAGCCCAAAATGCGAAAAAATTCTTTCCATTTGAGCAACAGATGACAATGCCATGAATAAGTGACTAATGAAGTAAAAGGTTAGGAAAAGCAGTAACAATACATATTAGATTAAGCAAAGAACAACTACTGACCTGCCATTAACAAGAATATACACCATTTGAATTAAATAGTACAGCAAAATGAGAAAGCCATATCCTATGTATGTATGTATATTACTATTACTTAGATCCTCACCAGAGGATACATTTACTGATTTTAGAGAGAGAGAAAGGAAGGAAGAGAAAGAGAAACATCAATTGGATGCCTACCACATACACCCTGAGGATCAAACCTGCAACTTAGCAATGTGCTTGGACTGGGAATCAAACCTGCAATCTTTTGGTGCACAGAAAGAGGCTATGACCAACTGAACCACCCATCCAGGGCTGTGTATTATTTTAAGTACCAAAATATAATATGTATGTGTGTATACTTATGTGTGTGTTCATACCGTATTTTGGTTTTAAAATAATTTATTTTAATTTTAAAGATAATAGACATGCGAATTTATATGTGCAGATGTAAACAAGCACAGCAAAGGATATGGTCATAGAAACACCAAATATTAATATATACAGAGGGACAGGATATTTAGAAGTTTTTACTTTCATCTTATTATTTATATTGTGATTTGGGAGAAAGTCATAAGAAGATACTGTTTTTGTCATTAAGAAAAGGTAACAGATAAAATAACACAAATGATTAAAACTGACTTGAATATGTTGAGTTTTTTGGTAATCTCCTTGTTTCTCTATTAAAATAATTTTTTTTCTTTTTCTGACTCTAGACAGAGGGGAAGGGAGGGAGAGAAATATCAATGTGAGAGAGGAATATCAATCAGTTGCCTCTAGTCGGCACCCTGACCAGGAACCAAACCCACAACCCAGGCACATATCTTGACCAGGAATCGAACCTGAGACCTTTCAGTTTGCAGGACAAAACTCAACCAAATGAGCAACACCTGCCAGGGCTGTTTCTTTATAAAATGTGTAATCAATGTTCACCCATTCATGCCTGATTGGCTTTGGAGGCAAAGTTTTCATAGTATTACAAGTGTAGAAACTGGACAAAAATAAATTTCCAATAACCAAATCACATTTTTGCAACGTGTGTTCACCAAGCAAAGAGTTGACATAACCAAAGAACATGAGGTCACAAAGATAACCAAGGCTGTTTGTTTGGTCACTACAATCAACTTCTACTATCACATCAGTTAACATTTTTATTCAAAGCAGTGTCTGTTTTGGGATCAAAACTTTTAACTGGGTTTAAAACAATCCAGAGACAATCCCAGTTTGTATATAACATTTTGTAAACATTTTTGTGTAAAATATTTTATAAATATCACCCATGTTATTAAATATTCTTCTACGTAATTTTTCAGCATAATCTTACCTTGTAAATGTAGTGTATGAATGTAGTATAAATTGTATAACCAATTACCCATGTTTCACGTTTAGGCTACTTCCAACTTTTACAAACAAGCTGAAAACAATATTAGGAAGGGGAGAAATGGCACTTCTCAGCTCTATTAGTAAGTGAATTTTCTCCAACCAATTGGTTGTCTGCAATTTAAACCTCACCTAAAAAGGATGCTTAGATGACACAGAACAATTTCCTTACTTAATCCCTCTAAGCTAGAGTTTCCTTCTGAATAAGAAGAAAAGACTCTGAAACCAGCCACAGAACTTAAGTTTCCGCACTCCGAACTTAGCGTTCTTTTACTATATGTACTTTTCCCCTTGTAAATTAGTAAACCAACTTGGTAGTTTATGAAGCAGTCTGTTATAAACTTGGGCACCAGCATATATAAACCTTTTGGGGAAGGGACACTGTTATAAGGCCCTAAAAGGAAGGCAAAGGAAGGGCAGGCGAGATGACAGATGAGTAAACAGAAGCCACATCCTCCCAGGACCAATCTGGAATTACAACTAAAATGTGGAGAAATCACCCAGAATGAACAACTGAACAATAGCAAGAGATAAGTCTGATAACCTCAGTCTCACAGAAGAATCATCTTCACAGCACTAACTGACTGGTAAGGAGTAGAGTGGAGACTCAAGAAAGTTGGCTGATTGTCCACAGGCAGCAGCGCCAGAGGTATAATTAAGCAGCCAGTGGATCCCCCTGAGAAGAATGGGCTCGAAACCCTAAGCAGGGATCCCCAGCCTAGAGTACCCGAGCCCAAAAAGTACACAGATAACAACTGGTGGTGAAAAGCAGCAGGGTTGTTCTCTGCCAGAGACTGATGGCTGGAGATGCAAAGAGCTGTTTAGAGGTCCATTGCACAATTTTCATTTACAACCACTTCCCAGGGTTCTGGCAAAGGTGGCTGCAGAGTGGACTGGTGATGCCTGAGGAGACACTGGGGACAGAAGCTTTGGGGAGAGAACTGAGAGAATAGCCGCCTGAGATCCGGGTGCAGAGTCATTGCCCATACAACAGGAGCCATCCTGCTCAGGCAGACCACTCCCCTCCAAAAAGCAGCAGCCTGAGGAGAAACAATAGCCCCAAAACAAAGAGGGACTCTGCCCAGCCCTATGGGGCTTAGGCTTAACTGCTGAGTGTGGAGTGACTACATTAATAACTGAAGAAGACAGCCACAGAGAGTAGATCCCTGGCAGTCCCAGGGGAGGCTGCCTAAGGTCAGAAGGGGTCAACATATGACATCTGCAGAGGTGGATATGGAAAGAAAAACCACTGGCAAATAATAGAGGCTACCTAGGCGAAATCCACTATGGTCTTCCACATGATTAGCAATAATTTCTTTCCTGCATAGCTTTTTAACATTCATTTCTTCTCCAGCAAGTTTATGCAGATGAAGTCACTAGATTTTATACTATAGTTTATTTCTCTCCCTTCCTATAGTGTTAACCTCTGTACACTCTTATTAATACTGGTTC
>CM052551.1:19528845-19547375 GCA_028533065.1 Trachops cirrhosus | reverse complement strand
CAAAATCATATGGGAAATCTTGGAGGACTTCAGGAAAGATATAGATGGCAATACACTTAGACTAGGGATTTTAACACCCCACTGTCAGAAATGGATAGATCTTCCAAACAAAATATCAAGAAGGAGGATACTGCAGCATTGAACAATACCCTAGATCCAATGTACTTAAATGATCTATATAGAACCTGTCATCCCAAAGCAGCAAATTACACATTCTATTCAAATGCTCATAGAACATTTTCAAAGACAGACCACAAAAACAAGCTTCAACTAATTCAAGAAAAATGAAATCATATCAAGCATTTTCTCAGACCACAAGGGCTTGAAACAAGAAACCAACCTCAAGGAAAAAATTCAAAACCACTCAAATTCATGGTGATTGAATAGCATGCTGTTAACAATGAATGGGTTTAGAATGAGATCAAGGAAGAAATCAGAACTTTTCTGGAAACAAGTGAAAATGAACTCACAACAATCCAAAATTTATGGGACAGGGCGAGGGCAGTCCTGAGAGAGAAGTTCATAGAAATACAGGCCTACCTTAAGAAAGATAGAAACCTTGCAAATAAACAACCTAACCCTACACCTACAAAAACTGGAGGAATGACAACAAACAAAACTCAGAGTGAGAAAAAGGAAGAAAATAACCAAGATCAGAGCAGAATTAAATGACACAGAAACTAAAAGTAAAATTTTAGGATCAATAAATCCAAGAGCTGGTTCTTTGAAAAGATAAACAAAATTAACATGCCTTTAACAGGCTCATCAGGAAACAAAGAGAGGACCCAAATAAACACAATCAGAAATGAAAGAAGAAAGATTACAACAGATACCACAGAAATACAAAGGAGTGTAAGAAATTACTACAAATAACACTAAGCCAAGATATTTGAAACCTCGGTGAAAGAGACAAATTTCTAGGAAAATTTAATATTCCAAAACTGAATGAGGAAGCATCAGAAAGCCTGAACAGACCAATAACAGCTGTCAAAATTGAAACAATAATCAAAAACTCCCGGCACACAAAAGCCCTATACTGGATCATTTTACAGGAGAATTTACAAAATATTTAAGAAAGAAGTTAACCCCATCCTTCACAGACTATTCCAAGAATCCCATGAATAAGAAAGGCTCCCAAACTCTTTGTGTGAAGCCTGCATAATCCTACTTGCAAAACCAGATAAAGACACAACAAAGAAAGAAAACTTCAGGCCAATATTGCTGATGAACATAGGTACTAAAATCCTCAACAAAATATTGCCAAACTGCATCCAGAAATACATTAAACAGATCATACACCATGATCAAGTGGGATTTATCCTAGGGATGCAAGGATGATACAATATTTGCAAGTCAGTAAACATAATACATCACATAAAAGGAAAGAGAAAAAGCACATGATCACTTCAATAAATGAGGAAAAGCATCTGATAAGGTATAGCACCAATTTATCATAAAAAACATCCAGTAAACTGGGAGTAGAGGGAGCATACCTCAACATAATTATGACCACATACGAGAAACCTGCAGCCAATATCATACTCAATGGGATAAAGCTAAAAGCTTTCCCACTAACATCAGGAACAAGATGAGGATATCCACTTTTACCACTCCTATTCAACAGAGTATTGGAGGTCCTAGCCACAGCAATCAAACAAGAAAAAGAAATAAAAGTCAATCAAATTGGAAAAGAGGAAGCAAACCTGTCATTGTTTCCAGATGACATGATAGACTCTACTAAAAAACTACTCAACCAAATTCACTACTCAGTAAGTGAATTTGGCAAAACAGAGACACAAAGTCAATATTCAGAAATCAAAGGCATTTTTGTATACCAACAATGAAATGTCAGAAACACAAATCAGGAAAAAAAGTCCCATTTGATATGGCAACATGGAAAATAAAGTACCTCAGAATAAACCTAACACCAAGGAGGTAAAATACCTGTACTCAGAAAACTACACAAAACTGAAGAAAGAAATTAAAGAACAAATAAATAGAAGCATATACTGTGTTCATGGACTGAAAGAATTAACATCATCAAAATGTCCATACTAAAAAACCATTTTATAAATTCAATGCAATCCCTATTAAAATACCAATGTCATATTTCACAGTATGGTACAAGCATTTTGAAACTTTATATGGAACCATAAACTATCCCGAATAGCTGCTGCAATTTTGAGAACAAAGAACAATGTAGGAGGGATCACAACTTGACATCAAACTATATTACAAGGCCACAGTAATTAAAACAGTCTGGTACTGGCATAAGAACAGACACATAGATAAATGGAAAAGAACAGAGAGCCCAGAAATAAACCCGAGTTTCTACAGTCAATTAATATTTCACAAAGGGGGCAGAAGCATAAAATGGAGTAAAACTAGCCTCTTCAACAAATGATGTGGGGAGATCTGGACAGCTACATGCAAAAAAATGAAACTTGACCACCAAATTACAATATCTACAAAAATAAGCTCAAGATGGATAAAAGACATAAATATAGGTCGCCACACCATAAAAGTGCAAGAGGAAAATACAGGCAGGAAAATCTCATATATTCCACACAGTAATATTTTCACCAATATGTCTCCTACAGCAAGGGAAATAAAGGAGAGATTAAACAAATGGGATCTCATCAAAATAAAAAAAAACTCCTGCATGGCTAAAGAAAACAACAGCAAAATGAAAAGGGAACCAACAGTATGGGAAAATATATTTGCCAATGATACCTTGGACAAGGGTTTGGTCTCCAAAATTTATAAAGAACTCACACAACTCCACTCCAGGAAGACAAACAAACCAATTAAAAAATGGGCAAAGGACCCGAAAAGACACTTCTCCAAGAAGGATGGCCCAGAGACATATGAAAGGATGCTCAGCATCACTAACCATCAGAGAGATGCAAATTAAAACTACCCTAAGATACCACTTCACACCAGTCAGAATGGCCATCATAAAGAAATCAACAAACATTACAAGTACTGGTGAGGTTGTGGAGAAAAGGGAACCCTAGTGCACTGTTTGTAGGAATGCAGACTGGTGTGTAAGCCACTGTGGAAAACAGTATGGAATTTCCTCAGAAAACTAAAAATGAACTGCCTTTTGATCCAGCAATTCCACTCTTGGGATTATACCCTAAGAACCCTGAAACATCAATTCAAAAGAACTATGCACCCCAATGTTTGTAACAGCACAATTTACAATAGCCAAGTGCTAGAAGCAGCCTAGGTGCCCATCAGTAAATGAGTGGATCAAAAAACTGTGGTACATTTACACAATGGAATACTCACAGCAGAAAGAAAGAAGGAGCTCCTACCCTTCACAACGGCATGGATGGATCTGGAGAGCATTATGCTAAGTGAAATAAGCCAGGCAGTGAAAGACAAATACCATATGATCTCACCTATAAGTGGAACCTAATCAACAAACAAGCAACAAGATATAACCAGAGACATTGAAATTAAGAATGAAGTGACTGCAACCAGAGGGGAGATGAGGGGATAACAGTGGGGAGAGTGTGGGGACTGGGGAAGGGGGCACTGTCATAAAGGACACATGGACAAAGCCATAGTGGGGTAAGGTCAAGAGCAGGAGGTTGGGATGGCTGGGGTGGATGTGATCGGTGGGAGGTAAATGGAGACAATTGTACTTGAACAACAATAAGAAAAAGAGAGAAATGTGAAATAAGGCAAATAAAAGTATATTAAAATAGCAAAAATTTAGAACTTCAATGTCCAAAAATTGAGGGATCATTAAACAAATCACATAGAAACATATGGTCAAATATATAGCAATGAAAAGTAACTTTTGAAAAAATGATGACATTGAGAAATAGTCATGATATATTAATTGGAAAAAAACATGATGTAAAACAGTTATGTCTCTTTTTAATTTTAAAAATGCATATACGCCATTTTTATGAAATTCAAAATTAGGAAAGACCAGACTATGATGATCAAGATTTAGTGGGGAATTGGCCCTGGCTGGTGTGGCTCAGTGGATTGAGTACAGGCCTGTGAAACAGAAAGTCGCCAGTTCAAATCCCAGTCAGGGCACATGTCTGGGTGGCGGACCAGGTCCAGTTTGGGGGACGTGTGAGAGGCAACTGAACAATTCTCTCCCACATCTCCTTCTCTCCCTCTCCTTCTCCCTCTCTCTCCTTCCCTCTAAAAATAAATAAAACATGGAAAAAAAGAAAAGAAATCAAAGGACCATAGAGCAGATGGGAACTCACTAGGGGATAGCAATCTTTGAGGCTGGGCTAATAATAGTGGCCATATCTGCATTAAAATGCTAAAAACTGCAACTTTTAGCCAGTAAATATAAAATCCAGATCTAATACTTCTCTCCAAATGACCTCCAAATTTATTAATTGTTTATAGGACAGGAACCAAACTTCAATGATGGTCACAGAAATTCAGACATGTGGTCTCATGAATGAACAAGCCTTTATTTGGTCAAGGAGAAAGGTACTTCATATGCACTAGCTGTTCCACTGGCTCCTCAGAAAAGATGGCAAACTTTGGGCTACAGTGACTTTTCTCATCTGATTTGCCAGAATGATGCCAGAGATGAAGAAAAGGAAATGACATCAAGGGTGTCATATTCAAATGAGAAAGACAAGAAAGGCTCAAAGTAATATTCAATGGCATGAAATCTGTTGCTTTGTGACTCTGTGTAAACCATCACATTTTTTAAACAGGTGAATGTGGAGAGGGGTACAATATATCACCTATATCTGCTATTACAGACAGAAGAATTATAAAAAATTATCTTTTAAAGAAATTTTCCCTTTAAAGAGAATTCAAACATTTCAAAAAATACAATGTATTTTATTGGAGTAGGGACTTATTCATGGATAACCAGATTTTAGTAAACGTGTAAAAGACAGAGGAAAAAGTTAAGCCATTAAGTACCTCTCTGCTGTCACCCACGAAATGTTCATTCATCCCTAAGAAACGCTACTGAAAATAATGTTTCAACTTAATTTGCTCTTTACAGGCCTAAACTAATATTATTTTAAAAAGGAATTGTATAAAAACAAAAACTACCTATGAGTTTACCTCTGAAAGTGTCTTATGCAGCAAGGAGGTTTGGTTTTTCAACCTGTGAGCTTCATCCACAACAAGAATACTCCAATGGAAGCTATGAGAAAATCCAACTTTTAGTTTTATGTAAGTCAAACATGTATCTCACATCCAAAAGTCTTAATAGAGAACTGTGACTGTTGTTGGGAAAATGAACATTAAGCCCATTCTATCAGAAACACACTCAAATTGCTTTCTTATCTGACAGCCTGTCATATATGTAAGACAATACCCAGTTAAGGTACTAAAATTATAGTAATTTTTTTCCAAGGTAAAAAAGACCTATGCATCAAAGGCAGAAAGGAAGAAACCAGAGACAGAAAGAAAAAGGAAACACTTATGACCCCCTACTGTGTGCCAGTCACTGAGTTTGGCTCTTATGTATGTTATTTAATCTGAAAGAATATAGTGAACAGACATTATTATGCTTATTTTACCAACAAGGAGACTGAAGTTCAGAAAGGTCAGGTGACTTGGTTAAGGTCATAAAGGTATTATGAGGTAGAGCTGAGATTCAAATTGAGAAAAAAAAGGCAAGAGATAATGGTGTCACAGTAGTTTGAAAAGTATGGTTTACAAATGAGGAAGTGGTGGCCAGAGCACATTTTATAGAACAGTAGGTTACAACAATTCCTTAAGAGGTTTAGTCAAATACTCTTGGGAAGCTATTCATCCAAAAAATAATTCAAAATATAAAAAAATATGTATGTCTGCAAATGCTCCCAGGTGCATTATTTAAAACAGCAGAAAAAAACCCTAAAAATAATAATAGGTCCAATTATAAGTTATGAAATATTATATAGCATTTTAAATAATAAAGATGATTATGTTGCAATAAGATATGGTAACTACACAACTACAAAAGATACAAATATTATATATCCTTTTTCACAAATGTGTAAACCATACAAAAGATAATAGAGTGGAAGTTATATGATTTTTTTAACTTTTTGTTCATAAACATTCTGTAATCCGATTATATCAATTTACATTTAAAAAATTAACTGTATATACAAATAAAACAGACTATTGGACAGAGAAATAAAAATCCCTCAAAAATTAGAGAAAGATCTTGAGCAGAGGTTGGCCTTACAAGGAGGAAGTCCTATCCATCAGAGGCTTCAGAGAAAATCCAGAAAATGGGTACAGAAACAGATACCTAGTACCATTCACCTACTAAGAGTGGTGTAGGCGGAGGGAGATTGGGGGTCCAGAGAACACAGGAATTGGGATCATTCCCACTGCAAAGCATGAGCAGGAGAGGCATTTAAGAATTATAAGAAACTAAGGTCCAGATGAAATTAGACACAAGTCATAGATAAGGTGTGAAAGCACCTACAGTATAATGCTCTGTGCCTGACTGAATTAGCATTCAAAAGAGGTTAGGTCCTGTTCCCTTGTGAACAACCAGATATTTAGGTGTTTACACACAGCAAGCATCCAATAAAAGCTTGTTCAATGGGACAGGATAGAGGGAGGTGGATTTTGGCTTAGTGAAAGGAAGTAGGTCAAAGCACTGATCAAAGGACACTCTAAAGGATGCTCTGTGGAAAGAGGTGGAGGAAATTCTTGCACTGAATAAAGTGGGATAAGGAAACACCTAACTTTCTTAATCCAAAGACTGTATAAGCCTATTGTCTTTTATCAAAAAAAATTCCTATTTTTCCTATTGTTACATGCACAGTCTTAATTATGCATAATAAACTTCTTTAGGGCAAACATTACATTACACTTCCCAAACTGTTCTAGATTGTGCAATACAATATAGTACACAGTGTAACCTGGCCAAAGGGTGGGATGAAGTAGGTTTACACTTGTCTGTGTGAAAAAGAATACAATAATTAATAAGTAATAATACAAGAATAAACTGTTTTGTGTACTCACAACTGCAAACTTACTTTTGTTACCCCTGTATATCAAAAGAACGTATCTGTATTTTGGGGGTTCATATCATGAATCGACATTATAAATGTCCCTTCATTACTTAACTTTTTAAATTTACCTGGGATAGATTCCAGACAGATAATCTGATACAGAAAGACTGTATTTCTGCTGAACAATGTATAACTACAGTGTACCTAGATCCTCTGAGAAGCTCTCTTAAAAAAAGGCTCCACAGCACAAGTGCTGGGTTTGGATGTGCAGTCTGCAATTTTCTAGTGAATGGGTTACCTAATCTCTTACGTTCCTCACCTATAAAACAGATGATAATACCCACCTACTGGGGTTTTCATGAAGACTAAATAGGTTAATTTACATAAAATACTTAATAACATTTATGTCCCAATCTTCTCATTCTTTGAGACTTCCCATATATTGCCTTGTGTTATGGATATCTCTATATTTTTTATCCATCTCCTGGAGTTTAAGTCCTCTTAGGGTACTCTATGGTTTACCTTCCTGGTATTTCTGATGACTCCCAGAACAGTGTCATTCCAGAGGAGAGATCTTCAACAAATATTAAGTTGGACATTAATTTAAAAAGGGGGGGGAGTAAAGCATATCCTCTTCTAAAGAAAAATAAAATGATATGCTGACTTAAATGAAAAGTGAAACAAAACACTTGATGGAAGTCATGAAATCCATGGCTAAGCCTTTAGTATCTTAAAAAAGGCTGAAGAAAGAAATCCAAGTCAAAAGAACCTGAATGAGAAGTAACATTTAAAATGTTGATAAGCACTCTAAAAATAAGTTAATTGAATATTAAAGATGAAAATCCCCACCTAACCATGTCATAACTACACATACAACGAAGAATGAAAGTAACATATCTTCTTATTTACCAGTAGTCTAGCTCTCGTGTAATCTACATTGTAACTGTTATCTTGACCATATACTGCACAACATGTCATCCCTATTATCAGGTGGTACTAAGAGTTAAATCTAAGTTTCCTATACTTCATAAGCTCATATGAAGGCTGAAAGCTTATTAATTAGAAATCAACTTAAAATTCCCTTTCTAAAAAGTTAATTTTGTAGCACGGGTGGCTAACTGAATATATTTCCAGGAAAAGGTTCAAATCAGTCACCTCCTTTATTATAGTCAAATCTCCAAACTGCAGTCCTGAAGTTGCAATTTAAAGAATCTAGTATCTGTTAACCACCCACCATGCACCCCTCATTTCATTTAATCCTCACAACAACCATCCAAAGTAAGAGATTTAATTATCCCCATTTTACACATGAAGAAGCTGAGGTTCATGGAGATTAAGTAACTAACCCAAGGACATGCAGCTAATGAGTACGGGACTAGACTGTAGGACTTTTGCTATGCCACCTCTTTGTAAATAAGACTCATGGCAAACAGGTGTACCAGGACAGAAGCAAAGCACTAAAATGGAAAGACATGACTGTCATGATAAATTCAACACAATTGCTAAAGAAATGCAACATACTCACGATTTTAGAAATGATGTATCTTTCAAACAAATCTGGAAAAATTAAGGAAAATACATTATAAAGGCTGGTACTGGTATACTTCTGATATTAATGAGCTAGTTTCCAGCTAACACTCCTAAACTACAGGGGTTAGCTAAGTCTTATTCGTTCACTAAGTAAAAAAGTTATGAGCATGATTTCTAAGTAGCAGAACCTTACAGACAAGCAAAAGGGAAGCAGAAGTAAGTCCTGTTTACAGTGACCCCATCTCAGCATGAAGAACAAGGACTAGACAATGGGCCAAATGTCCTCCATTCCCTTCTTCCAGTTACAGCGACAATGACTCAGCCCACAAAACTTTCCTTCTATTCATTGACCAAGAAGCAGCTTCAGTGCCACTTCCATGGAAAGCCTTTCCCTTCAACCCACCAGGAAAGAGAGGGAAATATCTAACTAATTTGGAACACCATAGTCCTTCACTTCCTTTGGTCACAGCCCCATTCTGAAAATCTAAATGAAGTAGACTTCTCAGAAAAATGTTTGCTCATTAAATATAATTCTACTGGATTCTACAACTTCTAAGGTCCCAGGTTAAGATGTCTTGCTATAGAGAAACAAATAGATACCTCATAGGTAGTTAGCAACACATGAAAATGTGGCTTCTGTTTTAGGTCTTGCTGTAGGTGGGCTCTCTCCTCTTTGTTGCCTGCATATGTTATACAGGAAAGACCTGGGGCAAATCTGAATCCAAGAACAAAGGTAGATGAACACAAACACAGAGCCATAGAAAAGGGCATGCATATCTGGAAAACTACCTTTCATGGGAGGATTGCAGATGCATAGGCCTCACAGTGCCCTACAATCAGAAAGAGTCTTGGGACTCCATAACCCTGTGTGAAGAGGTGGAAGGGTGAGATGAACATCTGAAAAAATTGGCCTTGTGCTAACTCTAAAAACAAAAGTATTTTTTCCATGTTGGTTATTCCCTATGTCACTATGAAAAAGGTGGCTTCTCCTTTAGCTCAGCAAAATTTAACTAAAAATGAGGACCAACCTTCAAATTTCCAAATAGTAACAATAACACCCATTGGACCCTCCCACTATCAGATCTTCAGTCTTCATCTATATTACCTCAGATCAGAGTTTTCTGGAAGAAATAAACTCACTGTTTAGGACAATATGTTGTTTTATCATATTTCACATATCACTCAGAAAAAAATCTTAATCAATGCAAAAAATAAAATTTCAGCTACATCTACTATGTACCTCTCCATCTCTTCTTTCCAGTTGCTCAAAACAGACAAGGGACAAAGAATCAGAAATGGTCCTTCATCATTTAATCTTCCTGCCAAATAAATGAAGAGAGCAATAGTCTGAAACACAGAAAGAGAAGGCAGTTTTGGTCACATTTCCACATGAGAAACAACCACAAACTTACCATAATCTTGTAGAGAACACAAACTTTTACTAAAGAGCTAATTTATTAAAAAAAAATAATGTACACATTAAGAGAGTCATCCATTTCTAGAGTGAAATCATGTAAGCTTCAATCATGTAATTGCCAAAGAAATCTATGGCACTCAATTATATCAATAGTTAACAAGCAAGGGTACTCAACTTGTTAACTATTGATATAATTGAGTGCCATAGATTTCTCATGCACTTGAACCTCTAATGCAAAGAAAGAAAAATCAGTAAAGACAATAGGAATCAATGAAAACAATGCAAATAATGCACAAGAGATCAGGAATACTATAAAAAATAGTGTCAAGATATAACTGTAAAAATGACCAACCCCATGGTGGCTGGCCTCCAACTGCTTGCCAGGCTCTCTTTCCTTCCTAACTTCCTCCCTCCTGTGTGCATTTATAGAGCACCTTCTATTTACCAGGCACTGAGCTCTGGTATATAACAGTGACAAAACAGATAAAACTACTAGCTCTCATGGAATAAACATTCTAGTGAGCAAAACAAACAATAAATAATGCCTCATAAGCTTCAAGAGGGGTATAAAATAAACAACTTTGTAAAGCCAAATAGGCTTACTGTAGGATATATCTGTACACACTTTTGACTAGAAATTTCTTTAGAAGGTTGCTGTGATATACAGAGAAAATGGCTCTATTTTATACAACAAAAAGTCTGGGAAGCCCTCTTCCCCAAATGAACTATTTCTGAGAAAATCTATTCTAAAGATATAATCCAAAGTCCTGAGAAAGCAAATACCCAACAGTGTTCACACTGAGGTTAATTTAAGTAGAATAAAAAGAGGGGAACTCACCATTCCTCAACTGTACAACATTTAAGTAAATTATAATCAATTTTCTTGATGAATAATAAACAGCCAATAAAAAATAATGATTGTGTGAAGGCATTTTTGTATACCAACAATGAAATACCAATAAGAGAAATCAGGAAAAAAATCTTATTTGATATAGCAACAAGGAAAATAAAGTACCTAGGAATAAACCTAACCAAAGAGGTAAAATAACTGTACTCAGAAAACTATACAACACTGAAGAAAGAAATTAAGGAAGACACAAATAAATAGAAGAATATACTGTGTTTATGGAATGAAAGAATTAACATCATCAAAATGTCCATACTACACAAAGCAATTTATAGATTCAATACAATCCCTATTAAAATACCAATGATGTATTTCACAAAGAACAACCATTTCAAAAATTTATATAGAACCATAAACAACCCATAAACTATTCAGCTGCACCAATTTTGAGAAAGAAGAACAATGTAGAAGGGGTAACAACACCTGACATCAAACTATATTATAAGGCCACTATAATCAACACTCTGGTACTGGCATAAGAACAGACACATAGATCAATGGAATAGAATAGAGAGCCCAGAAATAAGCCCACGTCTCTATGCTCAATCAATGTTTGACGAAGAGGGAAGAAGCATAAAATGGAGTAAAACCACTCACTTCAACAAATGATGTTGGGAGATCTGGACAGCTACGTGCAAAACAATGAAACTCAATCACCAACTTATACCATATACAAAAACAAGCTCAAGATGGATAAAAGACTTAAATATAAGTTGCAATACCATAAAAGTCCTAGAGGAGAACATAGGCAGGAAACTCTCAGATATTCCACACAGCAATATTTTCACTGATATGTCCCCTACAGCAAGGGACATAAAGGAAAGAATGAACAAATGGGACTTATCAAGATAAAAAGCTTCTGCATGACTAAAGATAACATCAGCAAAATGAAAAAGGGAACCAACCGTATGGGAAAATACATTCACAAATGTTACCTTGGACAAGGGTTTGATCTCCAAAATACATAAAGAATTCACATGACTTCACACCAGGAAGACAAATAATCCAATTTGAAAATGGCAAAGGACATAACAGACACTTCTCTAAGGAGGACATACAGAGGGTCCAGAGACATATTAAAAGATGCTCAGCATCACTAGCCATCAGAAAGATGCAAATTAAAACCTCAATGAGATACCACTTCACACTGGTCAGAATGGCCATCATAAACAAATCAACAAACAAGTGCTGGGGAGGCTGTGAAGAAAAGGGAACCCTAGTGCACTGTTCATAGGAATGCAGACTGGTACAGCCACTGTGGAAAACAGTATGGAATTTCCTCAAAAAACTCAAAATGGAACTGCCTTTTGACCTAGCAGTTCCACTCCTGGGATTATAGCCTAAGTCCACCAATTCAAAAGAACCTATGCATCCCAATGTTTGTAACAGCACAATTTACAATAGCCAAGTGCTAGAAGCAGCCTAGGTGCCCATCAGTAAATGAGTGGATCAAAAAACTGTGGTACACTTACACAATGGAATACTCACAGCAGAAAGAAAGAAGGAGCTCCTACCCTTCACAACGGCATGGATGGATCTGGAGAGCATTATGCTAAGTGAAATAAGCCAGGCAGTGAAAGACAAATACCATATGATCTCACCTATAAGTGGAACCTAATCAACAAAACAAACAAGCAACAAAATATAATCAGAGACACTGAAATTAAGAACAAACTGACAGTAACCAGAGGGGAGGTGGGAGGGGATAATGGAGGGAAATAGTGGAAGGGTCATCAAGGAACATGTATAAAGGACACATGGACAAAGCCAAAGCAGGGTGAAAGATCAAAGGTGGTTGATGGGGATGGCTGGGATGGGTTGGAGTGGTAGGGAAAAAAAAATGAGGTAATCGATGTTTAACTAGACTTACTATGATGATCATTTTGTAATACATACAAATATCAAATGTGGTATACCTGAAACTAACATGTTAATAATACCTCAATTAAAAAAGTAATGATTGTGAAGAATAGAATAATATGGAAAATTACAATGATAGTGTTAGAGTACGAAAATACAAAGTACACTGTACAGTATAATTATACTATAAGTACACTGTAATTTCAACCCTTATTAAACATAGACTGCTAGTTATGGCCACAGTACTCTGCTTATGGGGTGGTAGTTATTTTTTAACTGAGATACATTAACTTTATAGTGGAAATAAGTTTCTTCTTTATCTATTGTTTTCCAATCCAGTCTGTGTCCAGAAAAATCACCCAACAATTAAGTAATTACTGCATTACGGCCATTCTGCCTAGCCTTTGCTGAGAATACTATTTAGAGAACAATTATCTTTTATTACTCTAGTAATAAAGTGAATTACTGTAGTAATAAAGTGAAATTTGCTGCCTCTGAATTTGCAGAAGTCAGAGCAATACCAAAGTCCAAGGCAAAGGAGGCTGTAGGGAAGGCCTTGTACGTGGTCCAAGAGTCTGTTAGCCTGGTTCCGAGAGACATCAGGTGACCTATCTTTGTTCTAGTTCCACAGCTCTCAGTTCAGGAATATACTAGCACCAGATTTATCTGTCTGAGAAATATCCCCATATGACCATACTTACAGATCATACTGTATTCTAAATAACCCCAAGATTAATAAGTTGTACCTGCCTTAATCTCCAACACATGGTCAGACTAGCCTACCTGCAGACCTGCTTCAGCTTCATGCTTGTGTATGTGAGGTTAGAGTTGGAGGGAGCACTTGACCTTCTAAAAAGAACTAATGAGACCTTCACTCATTCTGTGTGTTCTCTGGTGAAACCTTTTAAACATATGCCCACAGTTTCCAATCAAATCACATCTGCTGTGTATCCTGATTGCACTGACTTTCTCTGGTATCCTACATACAAGTAGATCTTCTATAACTAATCCAAGGGGTGTCTGTGTCTGCACTTTCCATCAGTCCAAGCCTTCTACTGACATATATCAACAGAGGGCTTATACTGGTGATCATCCAACCAAGAAGTATCTATCTCAACATACCACTGTTTATCAATACCTAAAGAGGCCATGTCTGATTCTTCATGTCCCAGGCATTTTGGAAAACATAGGGTACTTCCTCTGTACTTTTCTAGCGTGCCAGAAAAATGGGAAGTAGCCCTACTACTCACTGATTAAGGGAGATTAATATTATAAGTGATCCAGCTAACTTAACTAGATAAAATATTGCTAAGGAGAACAGAAACAATCTGATCCCTGGAACAGGTATATTTGCTTTACAAGAGAAAAACCCTGCCCAGTAACCAAAGTCCTACATGTCAAGGGCTAAGATAAGGGTAGTGATACAGTTCAAAACTGTCCCCATGACTAGAAAAGTCAGCTCCAAGGTCATGATCTCTAAATAAAAGTTCAGGTATTTCATCACCTACTATAAAAACATATACTATAGTAGTTAAAGATAGTAATGAGTTGTAAGAAGGTATTTCAGTGACGGTGAGCAGTGGTCACTCCTGATGGATGTGACCAGTAACATACCTGACAGGTCTTACCCAGGCCCATCTCATCTCCCAGGATGCAGCCATTCTGACAATGGAAGCAATGGGCTAGCCAGTTGACTCCCTCCAGTTGATAAGAGCGTAGGCAAATCCCTAGAAATAAAAAATACAGCAAGTTCAAAAAGCAGACATTGCAACATACACACAGGCTATGTTTTAAGACTTCAACTGAAGAATATATCCCCAATCTTACTGGGCCTTATCCTCTGCTGGGAAGTTATTGACATGCAAACATTTGCCAACTTCCAAACTACTTTTTCAGCAAACTTAGTCACCATTATATTCAAATCCCTAAAACAGCCTGTTAGTGTTATGGGATCCATGTGACAGACAAGAAAGTCAACTTGAGAGTTGGCCTCTTTATTGCCTGAGACTCATGCCAGTGTACATTCTAGGAAATAAGGCATTACTGATACAACATAACTACCACCACCAACACGTGGATTGTACATGTGTCTGCTTAACTGAAATCATTCAAATTTTGCAAAAAAAATTGAGACAGGACTACATTAAATTAGGCATCAAACAAGGCACAGTGCCGTTAGGACTAAAATGATGTTGCAGAGGGTGTTTAACAGTGCACAAGAACAGAAGGAAGGGTCTGCAATCCACATGGAGTCTCTCTGCCTCTCCTCTCTCCCTTAGGCCAGAAAATCCAATTTCAGAGAACAGCCACATCTTGGGGAAGGGAAGACCCAAGCATACTATTAACTATTAAAAATATAACATTTTGGGTTAAACTCATAGCCTTCAAAAATAAACTAGGCCATATATAATAATTGTAGAACATTAAAAGAAAATAAGTTTTTATTGAGCACTTACTAAATACCAGGGAGAGAGTAAACACTTTACATAAGTTATCTCATATAATACTTATAATGACCCCAAGTAGTACGTATTATCTCCACATTGTAGGTTAGAAAATTCAAATAATCAAAGAAGATTAAAATGTAAAATTGGCTTCTGGGAACATGGAGGTTTTCTTTTTCCCATTCTTCTTGCTAATACAACTGAAATTCCTGAGTGTTACAAAGAAAACAAACATAAGCCAAATCTGAAAAAGTGGAGAAAAGAGGAAGCCCGGCTAGTGACCTCAGGACCCAAGAACAACAAGGTGGTGAGCTCCAGGTTTCTTTTTGCCTCATATATTCCAAATTGGAGGTGAAAAAATTAACAACCTAGAAATGCCTAGAATTCTACCTGTATAGATCAAAGTGAGTCTCCTCTACCACCACCCCCATGAGGGTGTCAGAGGAGGCCTAGTGGAGATTCAGGACCTTTATCATTGCCCAAAGGTAATAAGGCCACCCTACAGTGTCAGTGGAGACCAAATGGAGAGCCATTACTATCGCACTGAACCAGAGGTAAGGAGAAGCCCCCTCCTTATACCGAGGCATCAACAGATGCTGAAAGGGGGAGCCTGAACTTCTATTTCCACCTGGTAATAACAAAGCAACAACCCCTCTTCCCCTGTCAGAGCAACAAAAAACAAAGACTGTTAAACAGAAGATTTAAATCAGATCTGGGCCCTGGCAGGTGTGGTTCGGTGGATTGAGTGTTGGCCTGTGAAATAAAGGGTTGCCAGTTCAATTTCCAGTGAGGGCACATGCCTGGGTTTCAGACCAGGGCCCCAGTGCGGTGATGTGGACCCTGGCTCCTGGGGTCCGCCACATTGTGGATGAGGCACGAGAAATTCACAAGGACTACCAAGCCCTGTGGAGAAAAAGTGTTGGGATGGCCACTCTCTCAAGAGGAGAGTGCCCAGACCCTTGCCTTGACAGGCTTTTATTGGGTTCAATTTGCACAGGAATAAAGCTCATCAATCATTGTCAGGCAGAAATGATTAAACAATAGATAACATTCAAAGAACTCTGAGGGCTTATTCTGAGTCAGGGTCAGATACTTAAATGGCCATAAAACTTTGGGGGACAGAGTCACTTCCTGCTTGGACCCTTATCATTTAAATTGAGGGTATTAGCAAAGTAGATTTCATAGAATTTTATGCATTCTTTCTTAGGCCTGCTTGCCCTAGGGAACCCACCCTTTCCAGCACAGGGCCGCACCCTCCTCCAGCATTGTTTCAGGCTTAGGTGAGCAGGGGAAGTAAGGCAGCTAAGAGATTAAGAGACTTCTTACAGACAGAACAAGGACTCGGGCTTTCTGAAAGCCAAGGGATGAGGGTCCAACACCCCCTTTTTCTATAGCCCTCCAAGTCCTTCCCTGGGGGCCCCCGGGATCGTGCCTGTCTTAGGTCATCCCTCCCTTCAGGAATCTTACCCGTCATTGGCTAACCGATCATGTACGGGGGGACAAGGTGGGGTGAAGTAAAAGGAGCAGAAGCAGCACCCCTGTCAAGGAGATAAGCTTTGTCTCCTTAGTGGCTTATGGTCCCAAGATCTCTCACTCAGCCTTAACCATGGAGGGTTACAGCTCCTGAAACCAGCCAGGGCAGTTCCCAACTGTCGGGGACATATGAGAGGCAACCACACACTGATGTTTCTCTCCCTCTCTCTCTCTCTCCCTTCCCCTCTCTCTAAAAATAATAAAATCTTTTAAAATAAATAAGATCTGTTGTCTCATAACATAATTTACTAACATCCAGGGTTGGGTTTTTTAAAAGATTTCATTTATTTATTTTTAGAGAGAGAGAAAGGGAGGAGAAGGAGAGGGAGAGAAACATCAATGTGCAGTTGCCTCTCACATGGCCCCCACTGGAAGCCTGGCCCACTACCCAGGCGAATACCCAGACTCAGAATCAAACTGGCAACCTTTGGTTCACAGCCAGTGCTCAGTCCACTGAGCTACACCAGCCAGGGCAAGGTCCAGGATTTAATCAAAAACCACTCATACCAGAAACCAGGAAGATTTCAAACTTAATGAAAAAAGATAATCAATAGATGCTAACACCCAGATGACACAGGTGTCAGAATTATCTGACAGATTTTAAAGCAGCAATGATTTAAAATGCTTCAACAATAGGCTTCCAGCCAAGATGGAGGCATAGGTAGACGCACTGTGCCTCCTCGCACAACCAAGATAGGAACAACAATGTAGAAACAGAATAACAAAAAGAACTGACAGTAATTGAAGGGAATGGAAGTCGGACACCCAAGGAGTTAAATTAGACATGTTCATCCAGACCAGGAGGGGCGGAGTTGGGCAGCTGGGCACAGGTCGCAGAGCAGAGAGCATTGGGACCAGGCGTGTGGGGCAACCGGGACGCACAAGGCAGCTGGGGGCGGCGCGCAAGACCACAGCGGGAAGACCCTGGGTGCACAAGCGGCCGCCAGGGCCACGGGGGTGGCAACTGGCAGACCCAGCGAGGCAGCGATTCTGAAGCAAGGAACTGCACGCAACTCAGGGTCCCAGCACTGGGAAATAGAGCTTTGGGACACTGACTGAAAATGAAGGTCCCTCGGGGTGCACAGGCCCACCCACATGGGAACTGGCACCAGAGGGGCCCAGTATGCTTGGGGGAAGTGGCAAAAGGGACTGAGGTCCTACAGAGAGTGGAGCAAGTGCCATTGTTCCTTCTCAGACCCCACCCCCACATACAGCATCACAATCAAGCGACTGGGGTACCCCGCCCTGGTGAACTCCTAAGGCTCTGCCCCTCATATATAACAGGTGCAACAAGACAAAAAAAAAAAAAACAAAAAAACAAAGAGATGGCTCAAACAGAAGATCAATTGAAAGCCCCAGAACCCATCCTTTTAAGTGACCAAGAGATAGCCAACCTATAAGCACAGTTCAAAGCACTGGTGATCAGGATACTCACAGAATTAGTTGATTTTGGTCGCAAACTAGATGAAAAAATGCAGGCTACATAAGTGAAATGAAGAAAAATGCACAGGGAACCAATAGTGATGAATGAAAGCTGGGTCTCACATCAATGGAGTGGACCAGAAGGAAGAAAAAAATATACAACCAGAAAAGAATGAACAAATAAGAATTCAAACAAATGAGAAGAGGCTTAGGAACCTCCAGGACATCTTTAAACATTCCAACATCTGAATCATAGGGGTACCAGAAGGGGAAGAGGAAGAGCAACAAGTGGAAAAGTTATTTGAACAAATAATAAAGGAGAACTTCCCCAATCTGGCAAAGGTAATAGACTTCCAGGAAGTCCAGGAAGCTCAGAGAGTCCCAAAGAATTTGGACCCAAGGAGGAACACACCAAGGCACATCAGAATTACATTAGCCAAGGTAAAAATGAA
>CM052551.1:19512881-19528345 GCA_028533065.1 Trachops cirrhosus | reverse complement strand
ATGGAAGGGCAGATCAAGTGCTTCTCAGATAAGGTCAAGTTCAAGGAGTTCATCATCACCAAGCCCTTATTATGTGAAATGTTAAAGGGACTTATCTAAGGAAAAAGAAGATAAAAAACATGTGTAGTAAAATGACAGCAAACTCACAATTATTAACAACCGTACCTGAAACAAAAACAAAAGCAAACTAAGCAAACAACTAGAACAGGAACGGAACCACAGAAATGGAGATCACATGGAGGGTTAGCAACAGGGGAATGGGAGGAGGAGAGAGGGGGAAAGGTAGGGAGAATAAGTAGCATAGATGGTAGATAGAAAATAGACAGGGGGAGGGCAAGAATAGTAGGGGAAATGTAGAAGCTAAAGAACTTATGACACATGGACATGAACTAAAGGGGGGGAATGTGGGTTGGAGAGGGTGTTCAGGGTGGAGGGGAGTGAAGGGGGGGTAATGGGACAACTGTAATAGCATAACCAATAAAATATATTAACAAAAAAATTAAATAAAATGCTTCAACAAGCAATTATGAATTTGAAACAACTAAAAAAATAGAAAGCTTCAGAAAAGAAACAAAAGATATAAAACAGAACTACATGGAAGTTTGTAACTGAAAAATACAAACCAAAATAAACCCTCAGTTGCACTGGCTGGGTAGCTCAGTTGGTTGAAGCATCATCCCATACATCAAAAGGCAGCAGGTTTGATTCCCAATCAAGGCACACACCTAGGTTGCAAGTTCAGTTCTTGGTCAGGACACATACCTAGGTTGCAAGTTCAATTCTCAGTCGGAACATATTGTTACAGAACAACAAGGGGAGGCCAAAGGCGATATACTATTACCGAAAGGAACCCCCCAGGTCCGTTATGTCCGCCGCCTTATAGGAAAGACATCTCTCAATGCCAGAGATTTGTGAAAAGGAAAGGAAATGTTTATTTAATGCTGTGCAGACTTAAAGTAGTGACCTAATGTCTTCATCAAAATCCCAAAGTCCCTTAAAACACCCACAAACACACACAGTCCTTCCTTTCCCCTTTGCCCAGTCTGGGGTACCATATCTCAGGAAAAGAAATAGAAGTCCATGGCTCAGGCAGCCCCTGGTTCTTCCCAGTAATCTGTGCTCAGCTGGTAGGCCTCCCTCGGTTCCCGGCACCATCAGCTGTGTGACCAAGATCTCTGCTAAAGCCAGGTGGTGGTTCCCCCTTCTAAAGCTGCAGGGGGTCCCCACTCTGGCAAAGCCGTGTGGCTCTCTTTCACTGCCACAGCTGTGTGGTCCTCTCTCTGCACTGCCACAGACACTTGGTCCTCTCTGCGCAATGGCTGCAGGAGTCCCCACTCTGGTAAAGCCGTGTGGCTCTCCCCCACAGGGCTGTGGTCCTCTCTCCGCAATGGCTGCAAGGAGGGGGGTCGCCATTCTGCCAAAGCTGAGTGGTGGTTCTCTGCTAAAGTTGCATGCTGATTCTCTCTCACAGGGCTGCAGGAGTCCCCACTCTGCTAAAACCTCATGGTTCTCCCTTTAAGGGCTGCCGAGTCTCTCCCCTCAATGGCTGCCACATCTCGGTTTAAATACCCCGCGCCAATCTTCCTCTGCAGCCCCATTTCCCACAATTGCCTACACTTGCCAGCACTCTCATATCCTTCCAGCTTTACTGGGCTACCATCATGAGTCTGGGCAGGTGTGGCCCCATGGCATGGAGTTGATCACCTCCTAGCTCTCAGGCAGGTGCTGTAACTCGGGGGGACCTGCCTCCCAGTTACGTTTTGGAGGGAAGTTCCTTCCATTCCCCTGGCTCTGAGCATGGCCACAGCTATTTAACATATCTATGCAACCAGTTAAAGGTTATAGACATGTTAAATGACCATGCCAGAGGTTAGCTGCAAAGCTGTTGCTATACAAAACAGCTCTCAATGGCCCTGCTCCATCTGTCCCTTTCCCCAACCGACACCTTTGGGGGGAGGGTGAGGACATCCTAATATTTCCTGGACAGCATGAGTTCTGGACCCCATTCTAAATCCCTATCTGGGGCCCCCCTCTTGGCTGCACCCTGTAACAATATGGGAGGCAATAGATTGATGTTTTTCTCTCACATCAATGGTTTTTCTCTCTCTCTCCGTTCCCTAAGAGAAGCCAATGTGTGGTTCTCTCTCTAAAATCAATAAACATATCCTCAGGTGAGGACTGATTAAATAAATAAACCTCAGTGGATCAGCTCAACAGCAGAATGGAGAGAAGAGAGAAAAGAATCAATGAACAATACAACAGAACCATAGAAATTACTCAATCTGAACAGAGAGAAAACAGACTGACAACGCACAGGACAGCTTCCCACAACAAAGGATTATCCAGCTACAAAGAGATATAGCCTTCCACCTGATAATCAACAACCCCTGAGGCAGCAGAAGACAGTGGCCGAAGACCTGACTAACAGTCAGGCTAAAAAACAGATCTTGATCTAAATCATATTTCAGTTTCTGAGCCCTGAGATGGATGACCCCCCTGGCTACTTTCCCACAAGACAGGACAAAGGGATGCTGTCTGAGGACAAAAGACCTCAGAGCAGTCCTCAAAACCTAAAGAAATGAATTACTACCCATACCTCACCTCTAAACACTCAGCCCCCAGCATGACCTCAAAACCCTAACCCATGGTGTCTCATGGTTTTCCCTTATATAATCTGTAACCTACACACCATCAAGGAGTTGGGGTTTTTTAGAGCTCAAGCTTCTTGTTCTGTATTGGCCAATTAAATATTAAACTATTTTTTTTCTTCCTAAAAAAAAAAAAAAAAAAAAAAGACTTGGCCTGGTCAGTGTGGCTCAGTTGGTTGGAGCGTCGTCCATAACCAAAAAATTGTGGGTTTGATTCCCAGTCAGGGCACATACCTAGGTTGTGGGTTCAATAGGTCCCCCAGTCAGGGCACATAAGATCCTGGGACCAGGTACATACAATCTACAGTACAGGCGCATATGGGAGGTGACCAACTGATGATACTTCCCTCTCACATCAATGTTGTCCTCAGGTGAGGATAAAAATAAATAAATAAATACATACATACATATATACATACGAGGGAGGACCCAAAAATGAAATTATTTTCTGGTGGGCAGATCCTTTGTGATACAGGCTTCACACACTAGGTGACTGTGCTAGGAACCCATCTGTATTAGTGTGTCAGTTGGCATTGCTGTGGGAGGCTGCGTTCAGCATCAGTGAATTTTTTTAAAGATTTATTTGTTTTTGGGGAGGGGAAAGGAGGAAGAGAGGGAGAAAGACATCAATGTGTGGCTGCCTCTCAAGCACCCCCCACTGAGGATATAGCCCACAACCCAGGCATGTGCCGTGACTGGGAATTGAACTGGCACCCCTTTGGTTCGCAGTCCAGCACTCAATCCACTGAGCCACACCAGCCAGGGCTGAATTTTTTTTTCTGAAGACTCTTTCAACACATCTGCCGATTTCATGACGGTTGATTTACTAGCACACCTGCCCACAGAATACTGAATGTTCAGCAGTTTTTGACCAAAAATGGCAAGACCCCTATGCCCCACTCTCCCTATTCACCCAATCTCAACTCCAGTGACTTTTTTTTGTTTCATAGATGAAAAAAGTCAAGGGGAAATGTTTTGCCAATGTAGAAAAGGTGAAACAAAAAAATGGCAGAGGCACTAGAAGGCATCAAAATTGATGAGTTCAAAATCTGTCTTGAGCAGTGGAAAAAATGTCTCAATAGGTGTATTGCATCCAATGGAGGGTACTTTGAAAGTGACTGAAGTTTAAACATGTAAGAATACACAAATTAAAAAAAAATAAATTCGGGGTTTTTTGGGTCCCCTCTAGAATAAACACACATACACTCACATAAACAGAGCCTCAGGGAACTGCAGGACTCTAACAAAAAATTCACATTCATTCCTTGGAATCCCAGCAAGAGATAAGAAACAGGCTGAGGCTGAAAAATATTCAAAAAAAAAAAATAAGGGTTGAAAACTCCACAAATTTGACAAAAGACCTATAGATTCAAGAAACTGAGCAAACTTTGAACAGAATAAACTCAAAGAAATATACACCAAAACACATTATAATTAAGCTGCTAAAAACTAAAGACGAAATATCTTGAAAGTACCCAGAGAAAAATGACAAGTTACTTAGAGTGGGGGAACCCAGGAGGCCACTACTCCAACTGTCAGCTCTAGGAACCCCCACTTCAGCCATAATCCACACCAGCTAAATGGATATTCACTACCCATCTAACTACCCTGAAGTTAGGACTAGTCCCCAAGAAAAATGCAGAAAACCCAAATCCCTCCAAGACTGTAGCCTCCCCCTCTCTTTCCCTTTACAATCTCCCTAGTTATCTGCTCCGTTAAAACCAAGTTACAGGCTCAACAGACTACAAGGGAGTCTGGTAAATCTAGTCTTTTGTTTCTAGCCTCTAGAATGCAGTAACATAGGCATAGGGGATGAGGAAGGAACAAATTTGAGGGTGTCCATCTGCAATATCCATCAAAGAGTTGCTTGAATTCTCTTGCCCACCTTTCAGGTGAATGACAAGTAATGAAAAGCAGGCAAAAACAGCAATAAGTAATAGGTTTGCATATTCCAAAAATAAAGCAGCCCTAACATATCATTACGATAATTTGGATTTCTGAAGTTCACTGGTATGTATGGGATGTATCTATAACACTATTAAGGGGGGTAAGACGTACTAGAAAGTTTTTAAATCACTAGGAAAAGTATTGCAGAACAAAATATTTATTTAAGTCATCAGTTAACAAAAAGTGAATAATTGGTTACATATTTGAGGGGAAAAATAGAATCAAATTTCTTTCTAATAAATTTCTGGGGAAATAAAATTTAAAATATAAAGATGTCATAATTATACTAGAAGAAAAAATATTAGGTCAATAATTACAAATTTAGAGTGGTAAAGCCCCTTCTATGTGGAACACTAACGGCAAAATCATCTAGGAAAAAGCTGAAAGATTTGACAGCAAAAGATTCTTAAACTTTACCACTAAAATACAAACATACACCAAACTGAAATGGCAAATAAAAAACTAGAAACCATATTCCCAATACACATAACAAATATTTAACACCCTCAATGCAAGAAAGATCCTACAAAGCAACAAATACCTCAAATAACTAACTAAATAAATAAAAGTGAAAATGGGTAAGGAGCATAAACAAAGAAGGAACAAAAGACAGACAAATATCAAAGTGTCTATCAATACTAGTAAACAAACATTAAACAATAAAACAGCATTTTTAACTTCTCAAATTAGAAAACATCAGTGTTGGTGAGAGTATGGAGAAATGAGCCTAAATTTCATATACTCCTTGTTCTACAAATGCTGCCTTTGAGGAACTCTAAAATTCCTAACTCTAATAAATAATAAATATTTGGTTACAATATTTATTAGCATTATTTACAACAGCAATAATGTAAGAAGCTAAATATCTAAGCAGACAGGTTGGCTAAATTATGGCACTGTATACCCACTAAAGTGATATTAGGAAGAACTAAGTGATAATTTTTTAATTATGGTTTCAAAAAAAGGTATGTACACGAAACCCTGTTTTTGCACCTCTCCTTGGCTCCCCACTCTAACTCAGAAAAGAAGAAAAAAAAGATATATGACCCATGTGTAGAACAAGGACTGGCAGGACACATAATTAACAGTTAACAGTAAGAGAAATATGAAGATTAAACTTTTTCTTCATGCACAGAATATTACCTTAAATGTTCTACAGACAACATGTACTACTTTTGTAATCAGAAGGAAGAAAAATCAGTATTTTTAAAGAGATTTTAGATATTTATTTTTTTGAGAGACTGGAAGGGACGGAGAAAGAGAGGGAGAGAAACATGGATGTAAGAAACATCTATCAGCCTCCTTTTGCTGGTGCCCGTACCTGGGATGCATCAGAAACCCAGGCACATGCCCTGACCAGAAATGAACCAGTGGCCCTTCCTCTGCTGAATGGCACCCAACCGGCTGAGCCACACCAGTGATGGCTCAGTAAGAATTGTAAACCAACTCACAAAGAACAGTTTCTCAGAATACCAAATAGAAACAGAAATTTCAAGTTACAATATTACTTTGGTATACCTGTTTTCTACTTTTTTCTTTACCTCCACTACCAATTTATCCATTTCCACCAACAAGCTTCCATATCTCTCTACGTGTTTACTTTTCATTTACTTTTTTGTACTTTTTTTAAAGCACTCACAGAACCTAGTCCACCATTCTAGGTCAGCGCCTGTATTTGTTATGCTCACCTCTGTACCAACACCTTATAGTATGTGGTTCTACACGGCACACAATAAATCATGAATCACTACGTCCTTTATTATTAACCCAAGGTTCTGTCATATAGTTAAAGGACGCACTTTGCTCCCCATTTCACAAGTAAAGGAGGGTGGAAGAGGTTAGGTCATGCGAAGGCCAGGAAATAGAACTGGCTCTCCCTTCGAAGGAGAGTTCAGCCTCCCTTCCTGCAGGCCTCGGGGAATGAAGGTTTGCTCTTCGGAAACCTTAGGAAAGGAACGACTAGTGTAAGATGGGCAGTTACGTGTAATGATGAACCGATAAACGCAGTTTAGCAGCACACTTTAAAATACAGCATGGGGCGGGGAGCGCGGAGTTAGCCAGTGGGGACAGAATTCTCTGAGAACTGCGCGTGCAAAGTAAACGAAGAAACTTGGAGCTGGAAGCCGAGCTGTGATTGTTTCACAGAACAATTGAAACACTCAAGCTAGGCCCGCAAACCCGCCAGCACAGAAACTGTGAATCCAAGCCCAGCGGCGCCAGGACGTCCTTCTCTTCTTCAGAGGACGATCTCCCCTTTAGCACAAGACGTCACCAAGCTCCTACCCACCCCTGCCAGGGCTCCGGCCTAGGGCCGGGTACCCGGAACCCAGAGCTGCGCGGTCCGCCGGCCCCGCCCTCTTTGCAGGCGGGGTCAACGGCCACCTGGCCCAAAGCGGAGCTCCTCAGCCTCCTAGCCCCACCGCAGAGGCGCGAAGAAAGCCACGCCATGTGGTCCGCAGGAAAAGAGCCCACAGGATGGTCCACTCGCGATGCCCAGCACCGTTTGTGGCGCGGGGACCGGGCCCTTTTAAGGCAAGTCCCAGCGATAGGGCGGAAGTTCGCCCGGAGCAACTGACCTGTAAGGCCCCACTGCCTTAAGTCCTTCTCCAGCACCCGCGCCCCGGTCCATGTCACCTCTGCTAGGCTCTCGGTCCTAAGGGGAAGTAAGAACGCGGGCTCGCCGCCCCGGCCTGTCGCATTGTCCGCACCCTCCATCCGGCCCCGAGAAGCTCCACCCTGCATCGTCCGCCCCGCTTCTTCCCGAAGCTCAGGGCGGACCTGGGGACGCAGCCGCCTCCGAGGAGCAAGTCACGTGCTGAGTTCCGGAAGCTAGCAGCTGTTAGTTACCCTTCAGACTCACCCAGGATTTCCTGCAGGTGGGTGCACCCGGGGCCACTGGATTCTCACTTCTGTGCTTCTGGTGGTGCTTATGAGCTGTGTAGGCGATTGGCGGCCAGAGACACTCATTAGGTCGTTAGCGCGAGCGAGGAAATTGTCTAGTGCCAGGTGCTCTGCTAGGACCTGGGACTATAGAATTCAGTAAGACTTCATCCCTGCTCTGCAGCTATTGACAGGAACATTGTAAAGGCCAGAGTTCTTTCACTTTACACTAAAAATAAATTGGTTTGGGCCCTGAAATCTTATTTACTCCCTGTTGACTGTAGGCCATAGTCAGGAACCTCTCAATCATAGTACATTCAAGTCACAAAGATGTCATTCCCAAGATGGATTTCTCAAGTGAATTATGGGGAGCAAACTGAAGCAGTGTGTTAGATTAGCGGTCATCATGACTCAACATTAACCTTGGATTTATGATATAGTAATTTATGATTAGTAGGGTATCACCAATACAAATATTGCAACAACCAAATAGCTGCATTTATTGATGTAGTTAGAGGTACTGCCCTAAGGCATTAACGTGTATTTATATTCTCATTTAACCCTCACAATAACCCTGTAAAAATACTATAATTGTCCCCACATTGCAGATGAGGAAATTGCAAATGGTAATTGGCAAAGTTGGAACAGAAACCATGTTATTTTCTGGGTGATGTGATTAGAATACTGTTCTCACTTAGGTTAATCTTTTAAGGTTGCATCTTCAGTGAACTCAGATTAGAGTTGCACTTCAGCCCTGGCCTGGTGGCTCAGTTGATTGCAGTGTCCTCCACTGCACGAAAAGTTTGCAGGTTCATCTTCATAGAGGCACCTAGGAGAGGCAACAGATTGATTCTCTCTCTCTCTCTCTCTCTCTCTCTCTCTTCCTCTCTTCCTCTCTTCCTTTCCCCTCCCTCCCCTCCCATCCTCTCTCAAATCAGTGAACATATCCTCAGGTGAGGATTAAAAAGATAATAATAATAAAATTGCACTTTGCCACATCTTCACCCACCCTCAAAATAGAACAGGGAAATTGGTTGTGACCTACAAAAGAAATGACTTTGGGTTGATTTATAAAAACTCAAAACCAAAGCACTGTTTTGTGAAGCTAATTTTGTGTCTTGAGTTATTCTGTAAATACTGATTGAGCACCTACTATGTGCCACACACTCTTTAGGCACTGGAGACATAATCTATGAATCATAAACTTAATATAATTAAATTAAGCTTATATATTAAAGAAGGAGATAGGCAATAAGCAAATAAAAACCAGGTAGTGATCAATGTTAAAAAGGAAGAGAAACAGGGTTACATTGATTTCCCACATGGGTGTTTTCTCAAAATCTTAAAATAGATGTGTGTCCATTGCTTGTTTCTCTGGAGGAGTTTCTGTCCTGTGTGGCTGCTGTGAATGGATTTTGTGTTGGTGTTTCTATGTTTGACTTCCTTTCTCCCCTACAGACTTACCTACTAAAGCATCAGTATTAACCACCTGCCACTCAAACAAACGGGTGCTTATTATTATCAACTTAAGTTACATTTGTTTTAGCATTATACTGGAGAAGGGGTCCTAGCTATAAGCTAAGTGTTCTGTTGGTGTATTGAGAGTCTGGTATCTATTGTAAAATATAGCTAAGAAAGGTAGCTGAGAGGCTCCAAGTCAGCCTGTGAGATGATGCCTATAAAAGTTTTACTTTGTATGCTGTATGAAACAGAGTCTATAGAAAGGAAAAAAGTAGAAACAGCTAGGCCCATTTAGGAACTCCTGTTGGAGTCTAGGCAAGAGATGATAGTTGTCAGGCCTGCATAGTGGCAGTGGAGTAGTGAGTAGTGGTCAGATACTATCAATATATTGAAAAGGAAGAGCCTATAAGATACCCTGATGGAATCTAACAGAAGTACAGAAATAAAGGATGATTTCAGGGATTTGGCCTGAGCAAACAATAGAATAGAGATGCTGTTTATGAAGGAGGGAAGAATGAAAATGAGAAGTTTTGAGAAACATCAATAATTCATTTTTGACAGAGTAGCATAAAAGTTATTAGATATCCCAGTTCAAATGGTGAATAGATAATCAAATAGATTGGTCTGAAGTTCAGGGGAGAGAATATATAAATATGGAAGTCATGATTATAGGATGGACCTTAAACCTTGGTACTAAATAGGATGACCTGAGGGATGACTGGAATTATAAAGGAGACAAAGCCTTGGACAATTAAACCAGTGTTTAGAAGTCAGGAAGATGAGGAAGAACCAGCAGAAGAGAATAAGAGCAGCTTGTGAGATTGTATGAGAAAAATGTGATGTACCTGAAGTTACAATTAGGAGTTACAAAAAGGAAGTGGGATGTCTGTGTCAAATGTAGAGTAAAGATCACGTAGAGAAATAACCACTGGATTGAGCAATATGGTGGTCATTAATGACCTTGACAAGAACAATTTCTGTATGTTGTGGAATAAAAAGTCTAACTGGAATGGATTTAAAAAGAGAGAATAGGAGGAAAGAGAGTGGAGATAGAATTCTCACACCTCTTTCAAAGAGTTTTGCTGTAAAAGGAAAAAGAATTACTAGAACCAGTAACTGAAAGGGGATATAGAGTTAACCAGAGGTGTGGAGGAAGAAAGACTGATCCATCATGTAACTGCTCCTGGACCTGCAAGCCATACACAGGTCAAAATGGAGATTGCTTACCACAAACCCTGCCTAGAGACTGTTTGACCATAATTGATACTCATTCTGAGATAAATCAGCACCACACTCCTGCCTCCCACTATGTGGTGGTTCCTGGACATTGTCCTGTTCTGATCAAACATGTAAAGTAATTTCCCATACCTGGTAGCATTCATGTATTTGTACCCATTACTATTTACCCCTTTTACCCTATATAATTCTTTGACACCTGTCAAATGATGTGGAGATCCATTTTGTCTTGCAGATCAACTGAGACACACCCCATATGTAAGTTTCCCTTAATACACTCTACTACTTACCAAACTTGAGGTGGGAATGAGTCTGGTGATCAACCAAATATCTACATCTCACCTGTGGAGACACAAGAAATTGGGAGTTATCTCTCATGTTGAGGTTATGTCATAACTTCATTTTCTTGGTGAATGCACACACAAATGTTTCACAGTGTTTTTCCTCATATGCATGACTCATAGACACAGGTACTAAAGGTCAATAGGAATAACACACACACACACTATGGAATATCCACTCAATGGCATGTCATGGGCAGTCAGCTTTGGTAGACTGTATTACTTTTCCTACCATTAACTTTCTCCCTAGTAAGATGATTGTACATGCATACCCTTCCCCATGTGACTAAAGTGCCTCCCAATAGGCAGCATCCATGTGATTTGCTTTGATCAGTGCAATTCAAGTGGATGTGATGTTCTCTAATTTATGAATTAAAACCCTAAATGTGCTCAATTAGATTGTTTCTATCCTTTGCTATGAGAACTATACAAACCAAATAGGGGCCACACTGGCTAAAATCTTTCCCTGTCCATGTCAGTACAAATTCATCTCATTGAAAATAAACTTTTAAAAATATGTATGAGTCCATAGTATGGTATCTCATTATAGAGTTCGTCCCTAGTTTGATGAACGTTTACAAAGTTATTTCAAAATTTTCACTATTAATGCTAGCTAACACTTGTTGAACTCTATGTATTGTACCAGGACATATGCTGAACACCTTATATGTATTATCTTCTTTGTTTCTCAAAACAACTTTATGGTTCCTTGTAACATCCTCATTTTAGAGATGAGAAAAGTTAGACACAAAAATGTTAACTAGTTGACATTTGACAAATGACAAATGACAAACTAGTTGATGGTAGAGTCCACAAAGTCTGGCTCTGTCACCTAAGTTATACTCCAAACAATGCTGAAATAAACATTTTTGTTTTTACATATGTGCAACTATTTCCACAGGAAATCCTGCAAGAGAATGATAGGTAAAAGGACATACAATTTTGATAAAATTGTTCCACAGTGGAAGGTTCATTTCCATCACTTCTCCAAAACTGAATATGACCAATCTTTTTGTTTTGTTGTGTTTTTGAGTGTGAAAACAGATATCTCATTGCCAAAAATTTGTTTGGTTACACATCTGACTGAAGATCTTTTCATAAAATGATGGGCCATTTTTAATTTCTTCTTTATTAAATGGTCTATTAATATCCTTTGCTTATTTTCTGTTGTGTTATCTTTTATAGTTCTGTGGAAGCTTTTCACACATTGTAAAGTTTTATCTTTTGTTGAATATGTTGCAAATCTGTTCTCCTGCTTATAGATTTTTTCTTGTTTAGTATTATTTATGTACAAAAGTTTTGAATTTCTGAGTGTAAAACGTTTCCTTCACTTTTCTTGAATTTTATCTTAGTTAGAAAGGCCTTCTTTTCTCCCAGATTATACAAATATTTTTCTGTATTTTGTCCTAGTATTTTCCTAGTTTTGTTTTTTACATTTAACTTTGGAATTTGTTCTTCTATATAGTGCAAAATCAGGACTTAACTTTAACTTTTTCCCAAATAGGTAACATCATTTATTAAAATTCATCTTCCAGCCCTGGCTGGTGTAGCTCAGTGGATTGAGCATGGGCTGTGAACCAAAGGATCACTGGTTCAATTCTCAGTCAGGGCACATGCCTGGGTTGCAGGCCAAGTCCCCAGTGGGGGCCACATGAGAGGCAACCACACATTGATGTTTCTCTCTCTCTCTTTCTCCTTCCCTTCCCCTCTCTCTAAAAATAAATAAAATCTTTAAAAAAATTCATCTTCCAATGACTTAAAATAGCATGAAGCTATCTTTTCACACAACAGTTACTACACTGTTCCAGTCATCATAATGTTATAGTTTTTTTGGAAATATTTCTTTTCAATTTTTGTCTTTAATGTTTTGAGGGTTTTTTTATTTTATTAAATTTGTTGGGGTGACATTGGTTTACAGATTCATATAGTTTTTAAGTGTACATTTCTATGATACATGATCTGTATTGCCTTGTGTGCCCATCACCCAAAGTCAAATCATCTTTCCTCATCATATATTGACTCCTTTACCCTTTACTACACCACAAACTTCTTCCCCCAGGTAACCACCATACTGTTGTCTATGCCTATGAGTTTCTGTTGTATATCTCACATTTGTATGAAATCATATGGTTCTTAGTTTTTTCTGACTGACATTTCACTTAGGATAATATCCTCAAGGTCCATCATATTGTTGCAAATAGCAGTATTTCATCTTTTCTTATGGCTGACTAGTATTCCATAGTATATATGTACCATATCTTCTTTATCCAGTCCTCTATAGAAAGACATTTTGGTTGTCTCCAGTTCTTGGCCACCAGTGAATAATGCTGTAATTAACATAGGGGTGCGTACATCTTTGCGAATAAATGGTTTCAAGTTTATAGTTGGATATCCAGAAGACAGATTGCTTGGTCACATGGTAGCTCTATTTTAGTTTTATGAGGAACCATGATACGGTTTTGAGGTTTTGATGCAGACACCAGCCCGCAGTGTCCGCGGCGTTATGGATGAGACATGAGACATTCACACAGACTACCGAGTCCTGTGGAGGAAAAGAGACAGCACGGCTACCTTCTCAAGGGGAGGGTGCCTCGGAATGGCCTGGCAACTCTCTCAAGAGGAGAGTGCCCCAATCCTTCCCTAGACAGGTTTTTATTGGGATCAATTTGCACAGGAATACAGGTAAAGCTTATTAATCATTGTCAGGCAGTAACAATCAAACAATAGATAACATACAAAAAACTCTGAGCGCCTATTTTGAATCAGGGTCTATTAGCTAAAGGGCTACAAAACTTTAGGAAACAAACTCATTTCCTGCTCAGACCTCTATCATTTAATTAAGAGCATTCTTAGTGAAGCAGGTTTCATAGGAGTTTATGTATTCTTTCTCAGGCTTGATCACTGGGGAGCCCACCCTTTCCAGCACAGGGCTGCACTGCCCTCTGTCATTGTTTCAGGCTTAAGTCAGGCTGGGGAAGTAAGGCAGCCAAGAAATTAGGAGACTTCTTGAAGACAGAATGAGGACTCAGGCTTTGTCAAAGCTGAAGGGCGAGGGTCCATCACCCCCTTTCTCCATAAACCCTCAAGTTCTTCCCTGGGGCCCCCACATGATCGTGCTTGTTTTAGGTCGTTTCCCCCTTGGGGAATCTTACCCATCATTGGCTAACTGATCAAGCATTGGGGGCCAGTTATCAAAAAAGGAGCAGAAGCAGTGATCCTGCCAGGGAGATAAGCTTTGTCTCCTTAGTGGCTTATGGTCCGAAGGTCGCCTTAGCCATGGCGGGGGTTACAGCTCCTGAAAGCAGGCAGGGCAGCTCCCAACACTGTTACCCATAGTGGCTGTATCAGTTAACATTTCCACCAACATTGAATGAGGGTTCCATTTTTCTCCACAACCTTTCCACCACTTGTTATAACCTGTCTTGCTGACAATAGCTATTCTAACAGGTGTGAGGTGGTATCTCATTGTAGTTTTGATTTGAATTTCCCCAAAGGCTAGTGAAGTTGAGCTTCTTTTCATAAATCTGTTGGGTATTTGTATGTCTTCTTGAGAAAAGTGTGTGTTCAGGTCTTCTGCCCATGTTTTAATTGGATTGTATGCGTGGTGTTGAGTTGCATGAGTTCTTTATTTATTTTGGATATCAACCACTTGTCAGAGCTGTTGTTTGCAAATATTCCGTCCTCTTTGGTTGGTTGTCTTTTTGCTTTCTTGTTGGTTTCTTTTGCTGTGCAGAAGCTTTTTAGTTTGATATAGACCCATTGATTTATTTTGGCCTTTACTTCCTTTCTCTTTGGGGTCAAATTCATAAAATCCTCTCTAAGATCAAGGTCCATGAGTTTTATTCTATGTAATTTATTGTTTTGGGTCTCATATTTAAGTGTTTGATGCATTTGGAGTTAATGTACAAGCAGAAAAACCATAACATAATTTTATTCTAGCGCATGAGGCTTTCCAATTCTCCCAGTACCATTTATTGAAGAGACCTTCTTTTCTCCATTGTTTGTTTTGGTTCCTTTCCCAAAAAGTATTTATACATATACATGTGGGTTTATTTCTGGACTCAATTTTGTTCCACAGGTCTGTGTATCTGTTTTCCTGCCAATACCATGGTCTTTTGATTATCATAGCTCTGTAGTATAATTTGAAGTCAGGGATTGTGACACCTACAGATTCATTCTTACTTCTCAAGATTGTTTTGGCTACTTAGGGTCTTTTGTTGTTCCATGCAAATCTGATGTTTTTTTGTTCTGCTTCCTTAAAAAATGACATTGGGATTTTCAGGGGGATTGAATTAAATATGTATATTTTAGGGGGTAATATGGACATTTTAACTATATTGATTCTTCCAATCTATGAACATGGAATATCTTTTCATTTCATTGTGTATTTTTCAATCTCTTTCAACAAAGCTTTGCAGTTTTTAGTATTTAGGTCCTTCATCATCATTTGTTAAGTTTATTCCTATGTATTTTATTCTTTTGGTTGTGATCAAAAAAGAATTGTATTTTCCATTTCTCTTTCTGAAGTTTCATTGTTAGTATATAGGAATGCAGTGAATTTTAGTACACTGATTTTGTATCCTGCAACATTGCTATATTTGTTTATTGTTACTGAAAGTTTTTTGGTGAAGTCCTTAGTGTTTTGGGTATAAAGCATCATGTTCATCTGCAAAAAGTGACAGTTTACTTCCATCCCAATTTGGATGACTTTTACTGATTGTTCTAGCTAGGACTTCCAGAACTATGTTAAATAACACTGGTGTGGTTGGGCATCCTTACCTTGTTGATAGTGGGATTGCTGGGGGGAGATATTTTTGCAGATGTTGGTTTGTTCCCTGAGCTTTGTGGTTTTATTCTGGCAGCACCAGCACAACACCATCTAAGTCGTGGTGGGTGAGGTTGTCTCCCTCAGACAACCAGCTGGAGAGAATGACCCAATAAAGAACTACCC
>CM052551.1:19487700-19512381 GCA_028533065.1 Trachops cirrhosus | reverse complement strand
GAAAGAGAAGCACAAAGAACTGATAGATCAAAAAATAATAGGAATTAAAAGATGAAAGGTTACTTTAAAATAATTAAAAGAAAACAAAAACAAAACAGACACACAAAAAACAAACAAAAGAAAACAAAACAAAAAACACCATTGTTGGTTTCAGACTGGCCAAACTGGTCTTCTAGCTGGCTTCAGCACACTGAGGGGTGACTGGAGACAGTTTTTCTCTGTTCCCGTTTAGGACCCAGTCAGCCTCTGGCGCACTGTTCGCAGTGTAGGCACGCGCTCTCCCCCAAGCCCGTCTGGTGCATCCCAGAAGGGATCCGTGTGTTGGGGGGTCTGGGTACAGCTATGTGCGTCCTTGGGAATTCACTGCCGTGTGTTCTGATGTCCCGCGGAGCGCCCGTGCCTTTTCCAGGTCCACGGATGCCCACTCTCTGGGTCCCGAGGGGCACCCATTTCTCCTACCTCCAGGGCCTGGGCCTCACCAGTCCCGCGGAGCACCTGTGCCTTTTTCGGGTTCACGGGTGCACACTCTCTGGGTCCCGATGGGCGCCCACTTCTACCTTCAGGGCCTGGGCCTCACGGGTCCCGCGGTGCACCTGTGCCTTTTCCTTTTTCAATGCTGTGGTGTCCGAGACTTTCACCAAACCACGCTCTCTCTTCGGGTTTTTCAATGTCCGCTACAATTTATGATCTCCTATTTTCATTTATGACGTGATAATGTTGGCTCTTTGCTCTGTTCCTACCTAGAATGACTAGGATTTTTTTCCTGGTTGTGGGAGAGTAGAATCAGCTGCGTCCTACCACGCCGCCATCTTGGACTCCCCAGAGTGACTTTTTAAAAGGAACTGAAATGTGGCTGGCCAAGGACCCCACGCATATCTGGTCTGCCAACAGAGAACAGATTAAAATTGCAGCTATGGAACGCCCTCCCCTTTGAACTGTAGGATCTAAAAATACAGCAATAGAGAGGGAATGGAAGGCTGTGGGGTATCTGGTGCTAGGATGCAGTGAGGTTCCACCACACCCATGAAAAGCAGAGATCCCAACAAAGCATGAAGTGCTTCCATGGTTTGGGCACGAAGTTGAAGAGTTCACTATATGAGCTCAGACTAAGACAGAAACTGATAGGGGACTCAAGAGTTGGAAAATTTTAGTTTAAGGTAAAAAGTTTAAGCCTAACAAAGTAATGTATATGTTAAAGCTTTTGTTTCAGAAACTACAGATAGCCAAGGCCCATCCTGGCTCCTAGGAGAACAACCAACCTCCTGGGCCACTTCTAAAGATTACCACCTAGGGACAAGTGGAGGCATCTGGGTCATTGTGTTCCAGGGAGAGACAGATGACCACCCGCCCCTGGGAACAGCGGACTGCCCAGGACAGGAATGTTGCAGTTTCTTTCACCTAATCTTCCCTGAATTTCTAAAACACTCACCACACCTTGTTTATTCCCTGTTATAAAAAAGTCTGACCTGGAAAGAAAAGGGAAGACAGTTCTTTTGTGTGTGAACCCACTGTTTTCTCAGATCACCGGCCATCTGAATAAAGCGCCCATAAAGATTCAATTGCTGTCATTGCTTATTGGGTTTGGTAGTGACAGGCAGCCTGAACGCCTGTGTCTTTTCTGGTTTCATATTTTGGCGACTCTTCAGGTACTGACTTTGGGACTTTCCAGTAAGTCTGGGTATCTGGCAGGGAGTCCCATTGGCTGTCTGGCATAAGAGGCCCCAGGGTTTGGATTCAGAGAATCCCAAGCAGCTGCCAAATGATTTCACTTGGGGATTCTCCCCCTCACTCCCAGCACTTCTAGTTGTGTATCACATTTGATTGAATTGTTGCACTTTCTGGTTCCAGTTAAAATCCCAGGTCACAAGTTAGGTCATCTAGTAAAGGTACCTTTCTGGGTTACAGAGGTCGTTCTGAAAAAATGACGTCCAATTTGGTCTGGCTACCTTCTGTCTGAAGGAGCTCTCTGTCTGGAAAAGAATGTCTTTTGATTTGGTTTGGGTACCTGTTGTTTGGAGCTCCATCTGGTAGAATGAGGGGGAAAGCCTCCATTCTGGGAAACAGCCCTTTGGGGCCAGTTCTGGCTAACTCATCGACTTATGAGCATATAACTAGAGCAAATGTAGTTTTATTATACTACTATTCTGCTTGTGTCCAGTATAATTTAGACTCAGGAGACTGCTGGTTACTGAAGTAAGTAGCCAGATCGAACACGGCGCCCCTTATCCTATCAAAGAGGTCAGAATGTCAGGGTGGGCGTGGTAGGACAAAATGGCGGCCTACAACCCAGAAAAGAGGGCTGACATCAAACCAGAGAACTGAAATGGCGGGCTTTGCCAAAACGGATATCCGCATGGCAACCTAAACCTGAGGAGAACCACCTATGATATGCTGCCACTTGGTTCAAAGGGACCAATCCCCAGCTCCCGTGAAGGGAACCACCCAGACTTGGGGTATAAAACCCCACCATGCTCCCTGTTTGGGCGCAACTTCCTCAGCCCCACTCTGCGGACTGGAGGACCTCGCCCGGGTGCACAAACCCCAATAAAGCTCTATACTGCCTGATTTTGTGGCTGATTGGCATTTCTTCCTTGGCGGAGCCTAAGAAAACCTTACAGTTTTATTGTACTACTATTCTGCTTCTGTCCAGTATAATTTAGATCAGGAGAGTGCTGGTTACTGAATGGGTCTTTAAATTACTGTATTATACTGTAACTAGAGTTGTTTTGTCAAAAATCAGGGAAGTGGGACAAAATGCCTTACCTAGAAGTTTTTTTGAGTTTATATGATAAAGACACAGAATTAAAAAAAAAAAAAGAAAACAAGAAAGTAAGTTAATGGCTCAAAGAAAAGGAAATTTGCCTGTGAAAGATAGAAGCTCAGAGGAGAGGGACCAGGAAGATCTAGATATTATGACCACTTGGAGCTGGTCAGAGTTCCCACAGCCCCAGGGGATCTACTCTGATAAGGGAAATGGGGAAAGTGTACCTGAACTGGCAGCACTGTCTCAAGATTCAGTGGAGGAAAAGCCCCTACCAGGATGGGGCAATATCCTTTTCAGAGACTTCCAGTGGGAATAGGGCCAGAGGGCCAGCCTGATGGATATTATTGGGCACATACTCTGTTTTCTACATCAGATCTGTTAAACTGGAAAAGCTCAAGCCCTTCTTATAGAGATGATCCTTCTAAAATTACTGATATGATTACATCAATTTTTGCCACTCATCATCCCAACTGGGCAGACATACAAGCCTTATTGAATTCTTTGCTTGCTGATGATCGTAAGGTTTTTCTTAGGCTCCACCGAGAAAGAAATGCGAATCAGCCGCAAAAGTAGGCAGTGTAGGACTTTATTGGGGTTTGCACACCTGGGCGAGGTTCTCTGGTCCACAGAGCGGGGCCGAGGAAGTCGAACCCAAACAGGGAGCATGGTGGGGTCTTATACACCAAATCTGGGTGGTTCTCCTCACGGGATCTGGGGATTGGTCCCTTTGAGCCAAATGGCAGCATATCATAGGTGGTTCTCCTCAGGCTCTGGTTGCCATGGCAAAGCCTGCCATTTCGGCTCTCTGGCCTGACATCAGCCGTGTTTTTCTGGGTTGTAGTTTGGATGCCATTTTGTCCTACCACACCCACCCTGACAGTGATCAGCAGAGGTTGGTGTTGGATAAGGCAAATGAAGAAGCTTGGAGGTTACACCAAGAAAATCCAGAGGGGGCTCTTGATCCTACTAGGGCAATACCTGTAACTGAACCCAACTGGGACACTGATGGGAATGGCCTTCCTCTCTTAGAGCATTATAAGAGATGCCTCCTTGAGGGAATGGGGAAAGGTGTTCCTGAGCAGAAAAGTCTGAATATGGTGCAAGTGGTGCAACAAAAGTCCACAGAGGACCCCTCCCAATGTTGGAGGGTGCAGCCAGGGGACCCCCAAAAGAAGGATTTGTATTGGGGTCCAGAACTCAAGGTGTCCAGAAAATATTAGAAGGATATATAGGATGTCCTCACTCCCCCTGCCCCACAGGTGTGAGTTGGGGGAAGGGACACATGGAGCAGGGCCATTGGCAGCTGTTTTGCAGAGCAACAGCTTTGCAGCTAACCTCTGGTGTGGTCATTTAACATATCTATAACCTTTAAGTGGTTGCATAGATATGTTAAATAGCTGTGGCCATGCTCAGAGCCAGGGGAATGGAAGGAACTTCCCCCCAAGATGTAACTGGGAGGCAACTCCCCCTGGTTACTGCGCCTGCCTGAGAACTTGGAGTCAATTGGCTCCACGCCATGGGGCCACACCTGCCCAGACTCCTGATGGCAGCCCAGTAAAGCTGGAAGGATATGGGAGTGCTGGCAAGTGTAGGTGATTGTTGGAGGAGTTGGAAATGGGGTTGCAGAGGAAGATTGGCGCTGGGATTTAAACACAGACTCGGCAGCCATTGAAGAGATGACCGTGCAGCTGTAGCAGTGAGGAGAACCATGCACTTTTGGCAGCGTGGGGACGCCCCCCCATCTCCAGCCATGAGAAGAATCACCATGCGGCTTCAGCAGGGAACCGCCACGTGGCTTTAGCTGGAGATCCCAGCGACACAGCTGATGGTACTGGGAACTGAGGGAGGCCTACCAGCTGAGCACAGATTACTGGGAAGAACTGGGGCTGCCTGAGCCACAGACTTCTATTTCTTTTCCTGAGATACGGTATCCCAGACTGGGCATGGGGGGAAGGAAGGACTGTGTGTGTTTGTGGGTGTTTTAAGGGACTTTGGAATTTTAATGAAGACATTAAATCATTACTCTTAGTCTGTATAACTTGAATAAATAACTCCTTTTCACCAATCTCTAACATGGAGAGCTACAATTCTCTGGCAAAGGGGAATGTGAACCTAGTACAGGGGGACCCCAGGAGAAGGGGGATCAATTCAGTAGCACTGTGGGACCCTCTTCCCTGGCAGCCAATCAGGGAAAATCATGGGAGACCACATGTGCAATAGCTTTAAAGTAATACAACTACTTTGTACATGTGCAGTAAAAGCCCACCAAAAATAGCCAGGAAGGATCCGCCCTCTAAGAATAGAGTCCCTCCAGCCCATAAGGTCAATCTCTGCTTGGAGTTGGCCTGCTCCCATGTTCTCTGCTATAAACTCTGGGTGTTCAGTTCAATTCTTTGTTCTGATCACTAAGAACCTAGTTACCTGTGCCCACCTGTGACACCAACACCAGAAAAACATTTAAGGAGATTCGTGGAGATGGCTAGTGACTGCCGCATTTGAATTCCAAACTTTGGGCTCATTGCTAATCCACTGTATGAGGCTCTGAAAGGACCAGCATATAGCCCTTTAGAGTGGACAAAGGAGTGCACTCAGGCTTTTGAGGCCCTGAAGGTATAACAGGGTGCAGCCAAAGTGGGGGGGCCAAATAAGGATTTGTAATGGGGTCCAGAACTCAGGAACTATTAGGGAAAAAATATATATATATATGAATGATGTCGTCATCCCCACCAGTCTGAGCTGGGGGTGGGGCACCTGGAGCAGGGCCATTGAGAGCTGTTTTGTACAGCAACAGCTTTGCAGCTAACCTCTAGCATAGTCACTTAACATATCTATAACCTTTAACTGGTTTCATATATATGTTAAATAGCTGTGGCCATGATTTGAGTCAGGGGGATGGAAGTCACTTCAATCCAGGATGTAACTGAGAAGCAACTTCCCCTGGTTACAGCACCTGCGTGAGAGCTTGGAGATGATTGGCTCCATGCCATGGGGCCATGCCTGCTTGGACTTATTCTGGCAGCCCAGTAAAGCTGGACAAATACTGGAATGCTGGCAGGTGTAACTGATTGCGGGAGGAGTCGGAAATGGGGCTCCAGAGGAAGATTGGTGCTGGGATTTAAACCCAGATGCAGCAGCCATGACAGGAATCACCACATGGCTTTGGCAGAGGTTGGGACCACGCAGAGATCGCAGGGGCAACACAGTGGATGGTGTGGGAACTGAGGGGCTTCCTGAATCACAGACTTCTACTTCTTTTCCCTGAGGTACGGTACCCCAGACTGGGCAAAGGGGAGAAGGAAGGACTGTGTGTTTGTGGATATTCTAAAGAACTTTAGTATTTCATGAAGACATTGTCATTATTCTAAGTCTGTATAACTTTTCAATAAATAATTCCTTTTTCACCAGTCTCTGGCATTGAGAGACATCTTTCCTCTGGCAGGGGCCAAAGTGAACCTAGTACAGGGGAGGAACCCCTGGAGAAAAAGGGGGGGTTCTTTTGGTAATAGTATATTGTTCACCACCCCCCTGGATCTGTTCTGTAACAAAGGTACACCTGACTTCTGCACCAGCCTTGGGGCTTCCAAACCTACTGAAGCCCTTTCAATAATATGTGTGTGAGAGACAGGGCATTGCCCTAGGATTCCTCACCCAAATGCTTAGTGACATTTGCAGCCCATCACATAATTGTCAAGGAAATTAGATCACACTGTTCAGGGGTGGCCAGCCTGCTTGACAGTGGCAGCCACCTGTGAGCTCTTGCAGGAAGCTGAAAAAGTCTTCCTTGGGACAACCTATACCAGTTATGTCACAGGTGGGCACAGGTAACCAGGTTCTTGGTGATCATGGACAAAGAATTTAACCGAACACAGAGTTTATAGCATAAAGAGAGAGAGCAGATTTATTAAGGTATAATATGCTCCACAGAACATGGGAGTAGGCCAACTCTGAGCAGAGATTGACCTCATGGGCGGGATGGATTCTATTCTTATAGGACAAATCCTTCCTGGCTAGTTTTGGCAGGCTTTTATTGCACATGTACAAGTAGTTGTATTTTAAAGCTACCACGCACGTGGTCTCCCATGATTTTCCTTGACTGGCCACAGGAGAAGGGGTCACACAATGTTAATTTACTATAATGCTATTATAATGAAGCAGGGGTATGTAGTGTCTTCTGCACAGGTGCATTCATGAGTCACCGTGATTCAGCACTTTTCCAGAAATCAGGAACAACCGGTCTTACAGGGTTCTGCCTTGTATGGATGTCCTTTATCTTAGCCCTGTGGCACCTCTGGAGTTTTCTCTTTCCTAACTACCTCCTGCCTCAGTTATGTGCCCCAGCAAGTGTTGAGCTTGCTAAAGCAAAAGGAAAATATGTGGCTGACTGCTGGAAGAATGGGCAGGTACCAAGCCATTCTTCTTGATGATCCCAATGTCTCCCTCAAAACTGTAAGTTAAATCCTGCCTCTCTTCTACCAGATCCTGACTTGGCTGCACTAATCCATGACTGTGCTGAAATAACTGATGAAGAAGGTCCTGATAGTGGATGGAAAAGGAGTAAGAAAGGAGCTATACTGTTTTCCTGAACATTTAGTAGACCCAGTCATGAATCATTTGCATGAGACCATGCACTATGGAAGAGACTCATTAACCACCTATGTCAAACTGTGGCTTATAGGTCCTGCAATTTCTAAAGCCATAAGAAAAGTAATTGCTATATGAGTTATGTGCCAGAAGAACCCCAAAACAGACTCCATCAAAGGAGAGAAGGAAAGCAATACCAAGGACAGTGTCCACTTGAGGACTGGCAAATAGACTGTACTCAGATCCCAAGAGTCTCAGAGTGGAAATATTTGTTAGTCTCTGTTGACACCTTTTCAGGATGGATAAAAGTTTATCCTACAGAATGAAGAAATCCTTGAAAGAAATGAAAGCTTTACTGAAGGAAATAATCCCTCACTTTGGCCTCCCTGGCAACATCCAGAGTGATAACAGACCTACTTTTGTTTCAGAAATTACACAGGAGGTTAGCAAATTTTAGGAATCAAGTGGAGTCTCCACATAGCATGGAGACCTCAGGCTTCTGGGAAGGTAGAGAGGATGAATCACACCTTGAAGAAAAATATGGCCAAGCTTCAAAAAACTCATCTCCATTGGGATCAAGCTTTGCCTATTGCCCTGCTCAGGATGAGGGTGGCTCCTGGAAGTGGGATTCAGTTGAGTCCCTATGAAATTATGTACAGGTGGCCAATTCAGGTCACAATTGGTGTGGGAGATATGTATATAGATAAAAAACTGAAGGTAAAGAAAATGTACATTTAAGTCAGACCTTAGCTGTGATGAATGACCTTGCCTGTATTAGAGACTTCTCCCCTACAGGTTTGCTGCATTCCTTTGAGTCTGCAGACAAGGTGCTACTCAAGATTTGGGTGACAGCATCTCCAGAAAGCCAACTAGGAGGAAAGTGGACTGGACCTTGGGACATACTTCTCACCACTCACACTATGGTGAAGCTGGTGAAAATAAAACCTTGGACTCATCACACCAGAGTAAAGAAAGCACTGAAGGAAGACCTAAAAGTCATCTTTCGGAAACAATGACTTATGTTCTTTTCTTTACCTCTTGTTTAACCCCTTGTTATGGACAACTTATTCCCTTCAAATTGGGTGAAAATATTTGGGTATATGTAGCAAAAAATGTTCTGAATATTTCTGACTTTTGTCTTGCAGGAGGAACTTATGTTGAACAAACGTCATGTCTTAAACATGTTTGTACTCCTTTGGAAAGCCTTAGAAATTATACTGTGTTTGAGCATATTGAAAAGAAAATGACTTGCTCTGATATTTATAATTGGGAACCAGTGGTAACTATAAAGGACAGGGAAAGGACAGTATAGTTTCCTTAAAGGTCACTAACGTACCTCAGCTAGAGAGTGTACAACTTTTGTCAACTATACTAAAACTGTCTTGTACTCTCAGCAGGTGTGAAGATGAATTGCACCACCACCACTGACATATCTTACGCTTATGTTCATGTTAAACTGCCAACAGGATGGTTTCTGATATGTAGAATGACTGTCTATTCCTATGTTCCATCAAACAGCTCCAGGGGACTATGCTCTCTGGGAAGACTGATGGTGTTTATGCCTCAGAAGCCCCCATGACCTGGGTTCAATGGGACCTCTACCTTACACCCAATTGTAACAGGGATTTACACCTTTTTAGCCCTGATGAATATGTGTCTCTAAATATATTTATAATGCCAGCCATGGTAACCTGTTTGAATGTCAAGAACTAGGAAAAGTCAGAGAAACAGTATTGGGGAATTGTGCACCTCTAGACTACCTTCTTTTAAGGCATAACCATGGATGTGAAGAATTTAAAGGACTCTGCTGTTTTAACCTAACTGATAGTTCACAGCTCATAGAGCATAAAGTACAGCAAGTAAATGATGTAGTATCCAGTATAAAACAGAGAGAGGGATTCTTTGGCATAGTCTTATCTAAACTTCCAGACTGCCTCTGGTCTTCAAGAGGCATTTATTGTTTTTTATCCTTGTCATTTTCTTCTGTGTCATAGCTTGTTGTTGCATTCAATGTGCCCCTTTATGTGGGTCTGCAATTAGGTGTACTTCTAAATCCCCCACTGGACACCCCAATGCTAAGTTACATGCCCAACAACAAAGTGAATACTTCCATATGAAGCTGATCACATAGAAATGAGATAGTTTAATACTAACAGTGGGGAATGATAGCGGATCAAGAGTTGGAAAATTTTAGTTTAAGGTAAAAAGTTATAAGGCTAGCAAGTAATGTATATGTTAAAGCTTTTGTTTCAAAAATGACAGATAAGGCCCACCCTGGCTCCTGGGAAAACAGTCAAGGTCCTGGGGCACTGCTACACACCACCACCTGGGGACAAGTGGAGACATCTGGGCCTTTGTGTTCCAGGGAGAGACAGATGACCACCCGCCCCTGGGAACAGCGGACTGCCCAGGACAGGAATGTTGCAGTTTCTTTCACCTAATCTTCCCTGAATTTCAAAAGCCCTCACCACACCTTGTTTATTCCCTGTTATAAAAAGTCTGGCCTGGAAAGAAAAGGGAAGACTGTTCACTGTCTTCTCAGATTGCTGGCCATCTGAAAAAGCACTCATAAAGATTCAATCACTGTCATTGCTTATTGGGTTTGGTAGTGACAGGCAGCCCAAACGCCAGTGTATTTTTCGGTTTCAAAACCACACTGATGCAACAGGGGTTCTGAAAAATCATAGCAGTTGCACAAAGGGGATCATTGACTGCAGGGGAGGAGCAGGTGATCAAAACAGTGATTGTGAAAGAAAACCAATTTCTCCACTCTCAAGCCTGTATGAAGCAACTTGCCACCCCACCCCATTGTGTGCTACCCCTACTGCTGCTGCTGCTGCTGTGGCTGCAGAGAGAAATCTAGCAGAATGAAAAAAGTTTTTTTATTTAACATTTTTTTATTAATGTTCAAATACAGTTGTGTCCATTTTCCACCACCACTTTCCCCCATCCCACCTACCTCCACCTCCCACCCTCAATCCTACCCTCCTTTGGCTTTGTCCATGGGTCATTTATACATGTTCTTTGATGACCCTTTCCCTCCCCCCCCCACCCCTGTTATTTCTCTCCCTCCTCCCCTCTGGTTACTGTCAGTTTGTTCTTAATTTCAATGTCTCTGACTTTTGCTTGCTTGTTTGCATATGATCTCACCTATAAGTGGAACCCAATCAACAAAATGAATGAATTGTGGGGGGATTTTTACCTGTTCTGAATACTTTATCTTTGGGTTCTTTCCCACCGAGACCAGCTGTCCAGAGATCAGAAATTTGTGCAATGCAGGGGGAGGGGAACAAAACAGATAGTTTGCTGAGTGAATTGAGAAAGAAAACTGCTGCTGCTGCTGCTGAGGCTGCAGAGAGAAACCTTGCAGAGTGGTATAATTGTTTTTTGACCCATTCTGAACTTTTTTCAACCATGTCAGGACATGCTGGATCTTTGGGTACTTTCCCACTGAGACCAGCTGGGAAGAAAGATCAGAAATTTACACATCTGGGGTTTTCTGGGCCCTGCACAGCTCAACTTGCAAGCAACCTGGGGGCTGCATGGAATAGAGAGTTCTGGATTGTGTCTCCTGCAAAGGTTGTGGGCTGGGAGTTAGAAGGGCAAGAGTTGAGTGCCTGCAATACTTTCCAGTGAAGCAAATCCCCTGAGAGAGGAAGGGAGTGCCCACCCACCTCCTGCAGGGTTGCAGACACCACCTCCAAAAAAGAAACTATGGAACAACCTTCACAGGTCCAAGATTCCTCCACTGGGTGCATTTCCACAGGGGGAAGAAAAACTCTAAGTAAGGAATTTCAAAGTGTGAGAATTTTGGAGGTTATCACCTGGAAGCAAGACAGCTTAACATCCTACTGAGGGTTTGGAATGAGAAAGAGTTTAGCCCACCTGCAGTCTAGTCTTGTCTCAACCCCAATGGGAGACTGCTTTGATCTATCCCCTGAAGTACTGCTGAGCTCACTCCTGCAAGGAAAATTCCTAAAGGAAAATTTAATGTACCTATCCTGAGGCAGCAGTTAGTCCCACTGAGGAACCAAGTGCTGTAGTCTCTGGGAAAGACTGAAGGGGTTAGCATGAGTAGGGGCTACTACCCTCCACTCACTGAATGACCTACAATCTCCAGGAATAACAAGGTGGACACCTGCTAACCCTATCTCAACAGTCCTGGTCTCACTTTACAGACCCTTATCAAATATGCTGGAGAAAAACCCAGTAACCTCAGAGAAGGGCAGAGAGGCTGAAAGAAGGAGGCTGACCCTGAGATCCTCAGCTCTTATACAGAGCTGCCACCATATCCAAGAAAAAAAGGAGTTGGCTCTTTTACACACTGCCCTCACATACACAAGCAGGTCCAGTAAACACAGATAAAGCTGCAAACAGCCTTGTAACTACAAAGAAATGTCTGGTTTCACACAACATCTCAAAGCGACCTTTTTCTGAACCCTATCTGTCTGGACCCAGAACCAACAAAACCAGTGGTGGGCTTCAGCCCACACCAAAGCTTGAACAAACTAGCCACACAATAAGTATACCCAAATGTTGGATTCCTGAAGGCTCTAGGCACTGCTGGGAACAGCACCACATCAAAGGGCAGGAACTGCACAACATTCCACACACACAGAAGGAAGGGTTACTCTTACAGTCACCCAACCTGAAGAGAAAACTCTGCTCACAAAGGAGCCATTGGCATTTAAGACACAAATACAAAAAGAAGGTCCCAGAACCCACAAGAGACACTCCTGAACCATGGAGTTCACTTGTTCTAAAGGATTTGGCAACTAATCCCAGCAAGACGCCTATGTCATAAAATAAAGTAGGTTTTGGAAATATAGCACACCTACCTAACAGACAGATCAAATGGATCAACAAAGGAAAATGTCCCAAGCAAAAGAACAACAGAAATCCACACAAAAAGAATGAAAAGATATAGAAGAAATGGAAACATCACAAATACCAATACAGAGTTTAAAATAATGTTAATAAGGATGCTCATATACCTTAGGGGAAGAGTAGATTATCTTAGTGAGAATTTAAGTAATGAGACAGTAAACATTAAAAAGCACACAGAAAACATAAATAAGAATCTGAAGAAACAAAGATTACAATATCTGAAATGAAGAATTTGCTTGAAGCAATCAATAATAGGTTACATGAAGCAGAGGATCAAATCAGCAAATTAGACAGCAAAATGACAGTATCCACCCAAAGAGAAAATGAAAAAGAAAACAGACTTAAGAGAAACATGAAAAGCTTAAGGGACCTTTGGGGGTAACATCCAGAGTAACAACATCTGCATCATAGGAGTGCCAGAAGGAGATGAATGTGAGAGAAGGGTAGAGAACCTATTTGGAGAAATAATGGCAGAAAATGTTCCCAAGTTGGTGAAGAAAAAGGACACACAAGTCCAGGAAGTTTAGAGAGTCCCAATTATGATGAACCCAAAGAGACCTACACCAAGGCATATCGTAATTAAAATGGCAAAGTGTGAAGACAGAATATTTTAAAGTCAGCAAGAGAGAGACAGTCAATACATACCAGAGAGCCCCCATTAGAATCTCAGCTGATTCTCAACAGAAACACTAAAGGCCAAAAGACATTGGAGAAAATATTCAGAGTAATGAAAGCTAAGAACATGCAGCCTAGATTGCTCTACCCAGAAGGCCAAATAAAGAGCTTTTCACACAAAGTAAGCTTCAAGAAGTTCGTTACCACCAAACCAGCATTGGAAGAGATGTTAAGAAGAAGAAATGGAGAGAAAAGTATAGGCACGATATTAAAAAATGGCAATAAATATTTATCTATAATAACCTTAAATGTAAATGGATTAAATACTCCAATCAAAAGACATAGAGTAGCTGAATGGATAAGAAAACATGACTCATATATATGGGGTCTTCAAGAGACCCACTTCAGAGCAACAGATTCCCAAAGGCTGAAAGTAGAGTTGGAGGGAAATATTCCATGCAAATGGAAATGAAAAAAAAGTGAGGGCAGAAATCCTTATATCTTACAAAATAGATTTCAAAATGAAGGCCATCAAAAGTGATGGGCGTTATAAAATGCCTCTCATCACAAAAGAGAGGGGCATTATAAAAATCTTAAGTGTTCAATCCAACAAGAGGACATAAACCTGTAAACATATATGCACCCAATATGGGAGCACCTAGATATATAAAAAAAATCTTGGTGGACTTTAGGGAAGATATTGATAACAATATTGCATAATAGGGGATTTTAATACCCTACTGTCAACAATGGACAGATTTCCAACAAAAAATTAACAAGGATATAGCAGCATTAAGCAACACACTAGATAAAATGGATTTAATTGGTATTTATATAACATTTCACCCCAAAGAAGAAGTATATACATTCTTCCCACGTGCACATTGATCATTCTCAAAGATAGACCAAATGTTAGGCCATAAAACAAGCTTTAACAAATTTAAAAAAATTGAAGTCATATCAAGCATTTTCTCAAATCACAATGGCATGAAATTAGAAATCAACCTTGATAAAAATTCAAAAACAGTCAAATATTTGGAGAGTAAATACCATGTTATTAAATAATGAATGGGTAACCAATGAGATCAAGGAGATCAAAACATTCCTAGAAACAAATGAAAATGACCACACAATAACCTGAAACCTGTGGGACACTGTGAAAACAGTCCTGAGAGGGAAGTCCATAGCACTACAGGCATACCTCAAGTAGCAAGAAAAATCTCAAACTATCTAACACTACACCTAAAAGAACTAGAAAAACAACTATAAACAAGGCCCAGAGAAAGTAGAAGGAAATATTCAAGACTGGAGCAGAAATCAATGACACAGAGACTAAAAAAACAATATAGAAGATCAATGAAACAAGGAAATGGTTCTTTAAAAAGATAAATAAGATTGACCAACCTTTAACCAGACATCAGAAAAAGGAGAGGACCCAAATTAATCAAAAACGAAAGAAGCAGAATGATAACTGATATCACAGAAATACGAGGTAAGAAATAACTATGTAAGAAATTACTATGAACAACTATATGCCAAAAAATTGTCAACCTAGGTGAAATGGACAAATTTCCAGAAACATACAATCTCCCAAAACTGAATCAGAGAGAAGCAGAAAACCTAAATAGACTGATAACAACAAAATCAAAGCAGTAATACAAGAACTCCCAGCACACAAAAGCCCTGGACCAGATGGCTTTATCGGTGAATTTTATCAATCACTCAAAGAAGAACTAATGCTTGTCTTTCTCAAACTCTTCCAAAAAATTCAAGAAAAGGGAAAACTTCCAGGTGCTCTCTATGAGGCCAGTATTATCTGAATTCCAAAACCAAGTAAAGACACAACAAAAGAAACTACAGGCCAATATCACTGATGAACATAGATGCTAAAATGCGCAACAAATATTAGCAAACTGGATCCAGCAATACATTAAAAAGATCATTCACCATGATCAAGTGGAATTTATTCCAGGGATGCAGGGATGGTACAATATCCAGAAATCAATAAATGTGATACATCACATAAACCAAATAAAAGACAACAATCACATGATCATATCAGTAGATGCAGAAAAAGCATTTTATAAGGAACAGTACTCATTTATGATAAAAACACTCACCAAAGTGGGAACAAAGGAAATATACCTCAACATAATAAAGGCCATATACAAAAAACCTACTGCCATCATCATACTTAATGGGTAAAAAATTAAACATATTTTTTAAAGATTTTATTTATTCATTTTTAAACAGAGGGGAAGTGAAGGAGAAAGAGAGGGAGGGAAATATCAGTGTGTGGTTGCCTCTTGAGTGCCCCCTACTGGGGACCTGGCCCACAACCCAGGCAGGTGCCCTGACTGGGAATTGAACTGGCAACCCTTTGGTTCACAGCCCATGCTCAATCCACTGAGCCACACCAGCCAGGGCTAAAAACATTTTTTTTAAGATCAGGAAAAAGACAAGGGTATCTGCTTTCACCACTCCTACTCAACATAGTACTCGAAGTCCTAGCCACAGTGATCAGACAAGATGAAGAAATAAAAGGCACCCAAATTGGAAAAGAGGAAGTAAATCATTATTCATAGAGGACAAAGTATTGTACATAGAAAATTTTATAGGCTCCACCAGAAAAATACTTGACCTAATAAGTGAATTCAGCAAAATAGCAGGATACAAAGTCAATATTCAGACATCGATGGTATTTTCATACAACTATAATGAACTATCAGAAAACTAAGATAACAATCCCATTTCTATTGCAACAACAACAAAACAATAAAGTACCTAGGAATAAATTTAACCAAGGAGGTAAAAGACCTGTACTTGGAAAACTAAAGGACACCTAAGAAAGAATTTGAGGAAGATACAAATGGAAGCATGTACTGTGTTCATGGATTGAAAGAATTAACATCATTGAAATGCCCATACTACCCAAAGCAATCTATAGATGCAAGGCAATCCCATTAAGATACCAATAATATATTTCACAGATCTGGAACAAATATTCCAAAAATTTATATGTAACCAAAAAGACCCTGAATAGCTTCAAGCAATCATGACAAAGAAGAACAAAGTTGTAAGGATTACAATACCTGATATCAAACTATACTACAAGTCTGCTGTAACCAAAACAGTCTGGTACTGATATAAGAACAGACACAGACACATAGCTTAATGGAACAGAATAGAGAGACCAGAAACAAGCCCTTGTCTTTATGGTCAATTAATATTTGACAAAGGAGGCAAGAGCATACAATAGAATTAAGATAGCCTCTTCAATAACTGGTATTGGGAGAATTGGACTGGTATATGCAAAAAAATGAAACTAGACTACCATCTTATGCCATACACCAGCATAAGCTCAAAATGGACTTAAATATAAATTGTGATACCATAAAAATCATAGAGGAAAACACGGGCAGTAAAATTTCAGGTATCTCATATAGCAATATTTTCCTGATATATAGCTCCTAGGCAAGGAAAATACAAGAAAAAAACAAACAAATGGAACTACATCAAGTTAAAAAAAACTTCTTCACAGCTAAAGAAACCATCATAATGAAAAGGGAACCAGCTGTATGGGAGAACATATTTGCCAGTGACATCGGACAAAGGGTTTAGTCTCCAAATATATAAAGAACTTATATGACTCAACACTAGGAAGACCAGTAATCTAATTAAAAAATGAGCAAAAGACTTGAATATATACTTCTCCAAGGAGGACATACAGATGGCCCATAGACATATGAAAAAATGCTCAACATCACTATCCATCAGAGAGGTGTTAATTAAAACAAAATGAGATATCACCTCATATCTGCCAAAATGGCTATCATTAATAAATCAAGTGCTGGCAAGGTTGTGGAGAAAAGGGAATTTTAGTATACTGTTAGTGAGAATGAAGATTGGTGTAGCCACTATGGAAAACAGCATGAATTTCCTCAAAAAATTAAAAATGGAACTGCCTTTTGACCCAGTGATTCCACTGCTGGGAATATACCCTAAGAATCCTGAAACACCAATTCAAAAGAATTTATGCACCCCCATATTCATAGCAGCACTGTTTACAATAGCCAAAATTTAGAAATAGCCTAAATGCCCATCATTAGACAAGTGGATAAAAAAACTGTGTTACATCTACACAGTGGAACTCCGTGCAGCAGAAAGAAAGAAGTCCTACCTTTGTATACAGCACAGATGGAACTGGAGACTATTAAGCTATGTGAAATAAACCAGTCAGTGAAAGACAAATACTATATGATCTCATTTATTGGAGGAATCTAATGAACAAAATGATAAACAAAAGAGAACCAAAGGCACAAAATATCATGGAACAGACTGACAGTTGTAAGAAGGTAGGAGGGAGTTGGGGACTGTTTGAAATAAGGTGAAGGGATTAGTCAAAAAACATGTATGAAGGACCCATGGACATGAACAATGGTGAGGGGACTGATTATGGAAGTAGGGTATGGGCTGGGTGGGGGGGTGCAATGAGGGAGAAAGTGGGACAACTTTAATAGCATAAACAATAAAATTTTTTTAAAGAAAAATACTTTAGATTAGGTCAACTCTGTGACTACTGAAAGGTTTTCCTAAATAAGAACCAAAAGACAGGACTATATCAAAAAGCAAAAACTTTTCTTTTAATTACTGACAAAATATATAAAACTCCATCCTAAAGTCGAGTCTTGAGCCTCTTGTCCTTCATTCTCCCATTAGACTATGTTGATGTTATGTGTTCCGGTATGTGTATGTGTGTTTACTATATATTTTTTTATATAATTTAGACCATATATTGAGCAGGAATCTTCCTAATGGAACCAAATGACTCCCCAAAGCAAAGTTCTATTTTTAAACACACGTTGAAGTAGCTAAAATAAGACACACTGTAGCTTAGCTAAAAGCAATTCAATGAGAGTGTTATAAAGGCAGAAGTTAGGCAAAAAGAAAGGAAATGAGAAATGAAAGAAGGACTCATGACTAAATAAGAAGTAAAAATACCCTTCTAAAGGAGCAGTAGCCACAGTGATCAGAAGTCCAGGCCTAACCCTGGAGTGTGTGGATTGCATCCCTGACTTTCCACTTACTTGCAAAACGGGAGTGATAATAGTATTTGCTTCATAGGGTTGTTTACAGGATTAAGTATCCATTCCCATTAAGCCTTTGAGAACCATACAATGTAAGCTCTTGAGAAATGATAACTACTCACTCCCTGAACAATACTTCTGAGGTGAGACCAGTAAGTGAAAATCCAGGGCTGACATTGGAATTCAACCATCTTGAGCAAAGTTGAGTAATGAAGGATGCACAAGACACAGCCTGCCTCTTCAATACTCCCTGTCGAAATAGGTTCCTGGATTGGGTGTGCCCTGTGACCCAGTGAGTAATATACGATATCTGTTATATTGACCTTTTCTGCATGATTTTATATTTGAAAATTTTAAGCTACATTTTAAAAGTGGGTATTTTGTTGTTTTAATTCTACACGTAATGGCATGAAAGAAGACACTTGTAAACGTATTTTTTTATTGACATTATCGGTCTGTGTTTTGGTCTTCATTAAACTGTAAGTTCCTCTAAGTAGGAACTGTAATGCATTCTTCACTTTAGGCCAGCACCCGTTTCAGTGCATGGGTATTTTAATGGAAATTTTCACCAGTAGCATAGAACCAAAGATCTAATGTGTGAGGTGGGTTAAGAGTTCGGGGTGGATGAGGGACCGGGACCTGTTTTAACAGATCTCCTAAGAGATTGAGGTTCTCCACTTAAGCTATTGCAGCAAGACTTGCTTTAGGATTGTTGACAGTTTCCTTCACCAGTAAGAAGAGTTTGTCCCAAATACCATATGATCTCACCTTTAACTGAAACATGATCAACAAAAGAAAAAAGCAAACAAAATATAACCAGAGACACTGGAATGAAGAACAATCTAACAGAGGGGAGCGGGAAGGGGACAGTGGGGGGAAGGGTTTTTCAGAAACTACTATGAAGGACGCATGGACAAAACCAAGGGGGAGGGTGGAAGCAAGGGTGGGAGGTGATTTTGGCTAGGGTGGGGGTAGTGGTGGGGGGAAATGCAGCAAACTAACTGAACAACAATAAAGTAATTTTTAAAAAAGAAGAGTTTATCCCTTTACGGCAAGCACCAGGAAGCTCACAGCAGATGCGGAGAGGTGGGGAGCAAAGGAGATAGAAGGCCTCTACGTCTCTAGAAAGAGTGGTTGAGAGTGCGGGAAATGTCAGCTGAAAGAGAAGTTGTAGGATTAATTTTTTCTGCCCAAAGCGTGTTCCGGGTTTTATCCCTCTCCCCCGCCCCTCCGGGAGCTGTGCTGCTGAGTGGGCGGGGTGTTGGCAGAAAAGGGTGGTGCGGAACAGCTTGTTTCCATTGGCTGTTGCTGTTTGCACTTTGTTGCTACACATGTCGTTGAAAACAGCCGAAAGTGCAAAGTAGCCTCCGGGTTTCAGCTGAAAGATCTGCCTGGTGCTGTAAGAAAGGTAGTGAGGTCCGCTATGAGACAGCAGAGCTCTCAGTTCTGAGCTTCAGCTTGGACGCGCGGGGCGGCGGGGCATGGGGGCGGGGGGCGGCCTGTCCCAGGAGAAGCAATTCCCAATAGCTAAGAAGACAGCAGAATCTGGCTTCCCCCAAAACAACTATTGTTGCCAGATTTATTTGGATGCCAGGGCCATGTTCTTTTCTTGAAAGGTGTTAACTTATGTGTGCTGTCTTTTGTCATTTTTTCTCTAGGTAGGTTGCGTAGACTCAGCCGAAGGCCTCTGGAGACCATGACCAACAAAAGAATTGCTGTGATTGGGGGAGGTGTGAGCGGGCTCACATCTATCAAGTGCTGCCTAGAAGAAGGCTTGGAGCCCATCTGCTTTGAAAGGACTGATGACATCGGAGGGCTCTGGAGGTTCCAGGTAAATCTCCTGGTTTATTGATACTTGGAACCCGCGCTGCAAGTAGGAGCATGTGACATTTTATCTTGTGTCAGGAAATATGATGGCCTTGACAGTGGTTAAATGTGCTAGAATTCAGTCTGCTGACCTCTTCTCTGCAGCCATTACTTCTGTACAGATGCCTCTTTCCCTAGGCTGGCAGCAAAATGGAATACAGATATCATTTGTTTTTCTTTTACCGACGTCCTGAAAAATGGCACAGAGATCTTTTCACTTACTGAGTCTTGCTGCTATCCAGACGAGGGGAACACTGGGTGGTGGTGAGGGGAAAAAAAATAACAAACTGAAAATGTAAAGTGGTCAGAAAATTTAGAGTGGTTGTTCCTGGTCTGCATTAATAGGTAAGTGATGTAAAGTACCTGCTTACAACTCCTTCCAGGAATCTCAACTTTTAATCTTCTCTAACCTTGTTACCTTTCTTTTCTTTCTTTTCCTTTCCTTTCTGTTCCTTCCTTCCTTCCTACCTTCATTCCTTCCTTCCTTCCTCTTTCTCTCTCTCTCTCTTTCTTGTTTTTTTTCTTTCTTTGAATTCTGGTTCACTTTACATAATTCTCTCATAATCCTTGTCCTTTGGTAGAATATAAAGTCTGGCTGCCTTATTTTCTTTGAACTTTTCCTTCATTTGAGAAATCAAATCAGTAGGTCAAAGCCCTGTCTTCAGAAGAAGGTGGAAAACACCTGCACCTGGGTTTTCTTGTCTTTGCAAATATTCAGTTTTAAAGTAAAGTTGCTTTAACATTCATATCCAGACCTGTAACTTGTTACTAACAGTTAAGGTATTATCTACTTCAATGATAGTTAAGCTTATCATATGACAAACAATATTAACCTCCTTTCCTGATCTCCAAAGTGACATGCATTAAGTTTGCTTTTAAACTCACTTTCTAAACCACTGAATGGTATTGGGGTATCCATATATATTTTACATTTCATAAAAACTAACACAGTGTTGACCAGCTCCTTAAAAGCGGCTTCATAGCATTCCTTAGTTGAGCAGCACAGTCCTTTTGCATCTTGGCTCTGTTCTGCAGGACTAACTCTATTTAACAATAGTCCTTATTTAGTTCTAGAGTGGATACCCTTTAGCAAATCACACACCTCCCCCTATGCATCTGCCATCATCAGTCTTGGGCATGGGCTGAAAAAGCTGTTAATTAGTATTTAGTAGTCAATAGAAAATTCTGTTTTTGAAATCTAGACACAATATAGTGTTGAACTTAATAGCATAGTCTGGGTTCAGATTCTATGTCTGTACCTATTAGCAGTGTCATGTTGGAGAAAATCAACAAACCTCTCTGTACTTCAGTTTCTTCATCTTTAAGAAGGAGAAAATAACAGTACCCACTTCATAGAGTTATTGTGGAGATTAAGTGCATGAATAATTGTGTCAATTATTAATAACTGTGGTAGGTGCAAAGTGTTATGTGTCAGTTATTATTATTCAGTAGACCTGGAATGGGGCCCATGTATTTGGTGTCTCTGGTAAGCATCCTAGCCAGATGTAGCAGCTACTGACCAGGTATGAAATCACCATCCCAGGGTCCACCACCCTGCCTGATCATCAGGTACTTGTCTTTTATCTCCAAAGTGGTTTAACTTTGTTCTCTGATAAAGTCTTAACTTGAAGTTTTTTTTCTAATTATCCTCTTGGCAAAATTTCAACACCTTATTAACTACTTCCTTGAAAATAAATAAGCTATATTTTATCATAAATCTCTGACTTATGTTAAGACAGAGCACATCTGTGTCTTCTATATTATACATCATATTTTACATATGTTTAAATATATATGAGATATTATATATATGTATATGTGTATATATATGTCAGAAACATCTGCTCTTTTGAGACAGATCCCAGAGATATAGCATGTATTTTTTTCTTCTCAAATACCTTCACTTGCATTTTCTTTTCTTGTCTCTATTTCTTTTTCTCTATTCCACCCGCCAAACAGGAGTAGGATTCACCACTTGTCTCCTTCTTGTTATTGCTGAAAATTTCTAGTGATAATTATCCCCCATACCTATGAGGGATATGTTTCAGGATCCCCAGTGGATGCCTGAAACCACAGATAATACCAAACACTATAGAAACTATGGTTTTTCCTATACATACATGCCTATAATAAAGTTTAATTTATAAATTAGGCACAGAAGAGATTAACAACAATAATAAAATAGAGCAATTACAATATACTGTAAAAAGGTTATATGAATGTGGTCTCTTTCAAAATACCTTACTACATTATACTCAAGTTTTCACTTAAATAAATCCCTTATGGCTTCTCTTTGGCATATTTGAATTGTCAGCAAAACTACTCTTGCACTTTGGACACATTACTAAGTAAAATAGGGTTCCTTGAACACAACCACTACAATACTTCTGATAGTCAATAGGATAACCAGGCTGGCTATAAATGACTAACTTGCAGGGAGCACATACCAGTGTAGATATGATAGACAAAGAGATGATTCATGCCATGGGCAGGTCAGAAAAGGACAAAATGAGATTTCATTGCTGCTCAGAATAACACCAAATTTAAAAAAACTTAGGAATTGTTTATTTCTGGAATTTCCCATTTACTATTTTCAGACCAAAGTTAACTACAGGTAACTGAAACCGCAAAAAGCTGATAAGGAAGGACTGCTATATATATAAGTTCTCAAGACATTAGTTTCCATCAATTCTTGATCTCATCACTAATGTTAGCTATGACTGGTGGTGAAAAAGTACATTGTGTTAATTTACACTCTGTCCAGGATAAGTTTCAATTTTACTTCATTTTTGCTGACACTGAGTAATTGACATTTTTTAAAGATTTTATTTATTTACTTTTAGAGAGAGGAGAAGGGAAAGAGAAGAAGAGAGAGAAAAACATCAATGTGCGGTTGCCTCTCACATACCCACTTCTGGGGACCTGGCCTGCAACCTAGGCATGTGCCCTAGACTGGGAATCAAACTGGCAACCCTTTGGTTCACAGGCCCTCACTCAATCCACTGAGCTACACCAGCCTGGGTGACATTTTTTAAAATTATATTATGTTGTTTATGCTATTACCGTTGTCCCAGTTTTCCCTCCTTTGGCCCTCTCAACCCAGCTCCTACTCACACACTCCCTCAGGCAATCCCCACACCATCATATATGTCCATGGGTCATGCATATATGTTCTTTGGCTACTCTATTGCCTATACTGTACTTTACACTCCCATGACTATTCTGTAACAATCAATTTGTACTTCTTAATCCCTTCACCTTTTTCACCCATCCCCTTGACCCCCTCCCATCTGTCAATCATCAAAACATTCTCTGTATCTATGATTCTGTTTTTGACCTGCTTGTTCATTTATTTTGTTTTTTGGAATAAATTGTTGATAGATATGTATTTATTGCCATTTTATTGTTCATATTTTTTATCTTCTTCTTAAAGAAGACCTTTAACATTTCATATAATACTGGTTTCATGATGGTGAACTCCTTTAGCTTTTTCTTATCTGGCAAACTCTTTATCTGTCCTTCAATTCTAAATGATAGCTTTGCTGGGTAGAGTAATCTTGGCTGTAGGTCCTTGATTTTTATCACTCTGACTATTTCTTGCCAATTCCTTCTTTTTATTATTGTTATTATTTTTAAAATCTTTATTGTATTTTTCCATTACCATTTAGGGCCTTTATACCCTCCTCTCCCCAGTAGTCACCACACTGTTGTCCATGTCCATAAGTCCTTTTTCCTTTTCACTCAATCCCTCCACCCCCTAACCTCTCCTGCCAACTAGCTGTCATCCTGCTCTCCATCTATGAGTCTGTCCCTGTTTTCCTTTTCTAGTTTGGTTTGTTTGATTCCACATACGAGTAAAATCATATGGTATTTGTCTTCCTCTGACTGGCATATTTCACTTAGCATAATGTTCTCCAGGTCCATCCATACCGTCACAAAGGGTAAAATTTTCTTCTTTTTTATGGTTGAGCAGTATTCCATTGTGTAAATGTCCCATAGTTATTTAATCCACTCATCTATTGATGTACACTTGGGCTGCTTCCATATCTTGGCAATTGCAAATAATGCTGCAATGAACATAGGGTTGATTATGTTCTTTCAAGTTCGTGTTTTGGGTTCCCTCTGATATATTCCCAGAAGTGGGATTGCTGGGTCAAAATGCAGATTCATTTTTAATTTTTTGAGGTATCTCCATACTGCTTTGTTTTAGCCTGCAAAGTTTCCATTGAGAAATCAGCTGACAGTCTTATGGGAGCTCCCTTGTAGGTAACTAACTTTTTCTCTTGCCACTTTTAAGGTTGTCTCTTCATCTTTAACCTTTGGCATTTCAATTATGATGTGTCTCTTGGTGTAGACATCTTTGGGTTTATCTTGTTTGGGACTTTCTGGACTTGTATGTCTGTTTCCTTCACCAAGTTAGGGAAGTTTTCTGTCATTATTTTTTCAGATAGGTTTCTAATTTCTTACTCTCTATTCTCCTTCCAGCACCCCAATGATGCAAATGTTGGGGGTGCTGGAAGGAGAATGTTGGTATGCTTAAAGTTGTCACATAGGCTCCTTACATTATCCTCATTTTTTAAATTATTTTTTTCTTGCTGTTCTGTTTTTTTTCTTCCTTACGTTTCAAGTCACTGATTTGATTATTGCTTCATGCACTCTACTGTTGATTCCCTGTAAATTGTTATTTATTTTAATTAGTGTATCCTTTGCTTCTGACTGAATTTTTTTATTTTTATTTTTTTATTATTAATATATTTTATTGATTATGCTATTACAGCTGTCCCATTGCCCCCCTCCATCCCCCTCCACCCTGAACACCCTCTCCCACCCACATTCCCCCCCTTTAGTTCATGTCCATGTGTCATAAGTTCTTTAGCTTCT
>CM052551.1:19468810-19487200 GCA_028533065.1 Trachops cirrhosus | reverse complement strand
TTCTTCATTTCCTCTTGGCCCTTGTTGATAGTTTCTATTTCCTTTTTCATCCTGATATAGTTCGCAGTGAGTTCACTGTAGCTTCTCTGTAGTTCTGGTACTCATTGTGAGCTCGTGGAACTTCCTGATAATCATTGCTTTGAACTCAGAATCTGATAGTTGAGTTGCCTCTATTTCATTTAGCATTCTTTCTGAGGCTTCCTCCTTTCCCTTCATTTGGGGATTGTTTCTTTATCTTCTCATTGTTCATGAGACTCTTCTTGCTAGCCTCAGCTTCTTAAATTGATCTGTTCTGGCTCCCTGGGTTTATGGTGTGTACTTCTGTGGTAGAGTACCTGTGAGATTCAGTGGTACAGTCTCCTTCTGGTATCCAGGTGTTCACAGCTTCCACCTACTCTTTTTTATAATCAGTTGGAGTGGTAAGGGAAAATGGTTTAAGACAGCAAGAGAGTATGTTATGATATTTACAGTAGCAGCAAGTAGAGAAGAGATAGGAGATCTTTTGGCTATGTATAGTGTTAACTGTGATCTTCCACCCCACTAGCCACTCTTTAGAAAGGATGTGAAGAAGATAAATCTCTTGTTGGGAAGGAAAGGATTATGAGTTGGATCTAGAAAACAGTGAGATTGTGGGAGGTCAGATTCTGAGGTAGGGTGAGTGTAAAGAGTAGTAAATAGGTGTAGTGTGTGAGAGAATAGAGTTAACCACTATAGTAATAGAATTCAGGAAACTGAGAAGTGGGCTAAGGTCTGGGAGGGATGTTGCGTAGTATTTACAATTATATGAAATGGCTATTATTTACAATAATATTAGAGAAACAATCATATGACAGAATCTAAGAGATCTAGATAAGAAGAATAGGCAGTCTAGAGCCTTGAGAAGTGTACTAATGGAACACAAATGAAGGACAGTAAATTAGCAATACACTATGAATGAGATAACAGGGGAAACCTATCAAATGATACAATATAACTAGCCGAGCAAAGAAGACTATACAGAAAGAAGAGGAATACCAAAATACTATTACAATAAAAAGTGTAAGAATAATGAAATAATGATAATACAGATATGGTATTACTTGCAAGGTAAAAAAAAAAAGAAGGAAAAAAGCAGAAGATGGAAGGAAGAAGAGATAAATTTGGAAAGAAAGGGAGAAGGATCAACACTAGAATGAAAGAAATAGAAGCATAAGGAATTGATCGATATAAAAATAATAAGAATTAGAAAAGAAAAAATTACTTGAAAAAAAGTCAAGCAAAAAAAATCCTTGTGTTGGTTTCAAACTGGCCAAACCAGTTTTTCTGGTTTTGCTGGCTTCAGCAGACTTAGGGGCAAATGCTGTGGCTTTTTTCCCTTCCTGTTCCGAGCTCAGTCAGCCTCTGGTGCACTGTCCCCATGTCTTGGCCGGGGAGGGAATGGTTGGCCCAGCTCTCCCCCAAGAGCCCTGAGGCAGACCCCGGAGCTCCGGGGCTGGGGCTTCAACCTCCCTGGTCCCCGAGGTGATTCCTGGGCCGTTATTATCCTGAAGTATTCTTACCTTCTGGTCTTTCAATGTCCACTACAATTTTTGATCTCCTATTTTCATATATGTTGTGATAATGTTGGCTGTTTGCTCTATTCCTCCATAGATCAGCTAGGTCTTTCTCCCATGTGTAGGGGGAATTGGAATGTGCTCCCTCCTACCTCGCCACCATCTTATCCCCTCAAGAAGATTTTTTTTTTCACTTAACCTATGTGGAAACCAAATATCAAAGTGATTAACATAACCAAGCTTAAGCAAATGATTTTCAACACTTGATTTGGGTATTTTGAGTATGTTGGCTATTTCCTGTGTGGTATAACATTGATTGTTCTCAGTATGCAACTTCATTGTTCTCAATCAATGTTTTGATTTGATCTCTGTCAACTTCAACTGGTCTACCCCGACCATGGAGCATTGTCCAGCAAGAAATCTCTGCCACTAAATTTCACAAGCCAGTTTTGACACATTCAATCAGTCATAGCACCTTCTCCATACACTGCACAAATCTTTTTGTGTGTGTGTTTCAGTTGAGTTTTTACCTTTCTTGAAATAATAAAGCATAATATGCCAAAAATATTTATTTTCTTCCATCTTCAGTATTAAAATGGCTACACAAAAATTCACCAATTTTACTTTTTTACAAATGCACACTGATATGACAGCTGTCACAATACAATCTAACAAAATTGTTTTGAATGAAGTCAAAGACAACTAAGTGCTACTAGACCCATGTTACAGAAAAAAAAAAACGAATGAACTTTGTGGCCAACCCATTCGTTCATTCATTCGTTCGTTTGTTCCTTCCTTCCTTCCTTTCTCACCCAAGGACATTTTTCATTGCTTCAAGAGAGAGAGAAAGGGGGAGAGGGAGAGAAAAGGAGAAACATCAGCGTGAGAGAGAAACATTGATTGGTTGCCTCCTGTATATGCTCCAACCTGGCATTGAACATAAAACCTAGGAATATGTCCTGTCTGGGAATTGAACCTGCAGCCTTCCAGTGTATGGGACGATGCTCCAACCAACTAAGCCACACCAGTCAGGGCCTCCCTCCTACTTTCTGATCATTCTGCTAAATCATGCCTTTTTCTATTTAACTACAGTAAAAATGGTAATATCCAGTGATGACTTCCAAAGTAGTCATTTACAGCCCGGCAGTACTTTTCTTCACTTGTTTAAACACTTACTGAACAAGTTTGTTACCATTCTAAGCAGTGAAGGTACAAAGACAAAACCAAAACAAAACAAAACAAGCCCAGTGATTTTACAGTCAAGGAGATAGAAAAATGAAGAAAATTTTATTATAAATACAATTAATAAAAGTTAAGAATGTTGATCTTAAAAAGACAGATATTTCTCCAGCAAAATAGGTTTAATAGGCACAACAAAGAATTGCAATCCAGAACATACAACCATGGTGGCCCACATGCAAGTCCACTAAAACAGAGGGAACTCTTTTAGAGAGGGGAAGAAGAAGTTGAGAGGTCTATTACAGTTATTCATGTTGTGTCTCGTAATTGACATAGGTCATGACAGATCCCCTTCCTGCCCCTTCCTACTTCATTTTAAATGAGATTTTTGTTGACTTTTTTTAAAGCAAGGATTACAGGGTGAGAAATGCTATAGAGTTCTACATATTGCAGCTCAGAGGAGGGATGCTTAACCCATCTGGGCATGAGACATCAGGCACCACAAAAGTTTTCTTAAAGGAGATGGTATCTAAAGGAAATGTTGAAGGGTAAGCAGGAATCAGCCAAATGAAGAAGAAATAGAAGGATGATCCAGACAGAAGCACCAGCCTGTGTAAAAGGAAGAACTATAAATAGTGCAGGATGGCTAGAGTATAAAGGTGTGGTATCTCTATTAGTCCACTAAGGCATTATGGTCATAGACCCTAGAAGCACATAGGAGCACATTCTTAATGTTTTCTTAGGCTGGATAGAGTAACCCATATGATTTTATTTTTAAAAACTAAAAATTATGCCACTGGCTATCCCTTCTCACAGCTTCTTTGATTGTTACTTGTAAAATAGGTTTTTATGGGAGCCAAAGAGAGGTTCATTTCCATAAAACTTTATTATGGAAATAAACCACTGAAATATTTTTCTACTCTACTAGGAAAGGGAGCCCTATAGTTCAGTCACATGTTTGAGGTTAGACAGAAAAGTACTTGGGGTAAGAAGACATCAGAGTGTCTCAGAATGTTCAGGGGTCAGGGGAGGAACAGGCATTTAGTGCACAGGGTATCTTAGAAGTACAGGAGAAACCTAAGCTTTATTCAAGTGTGACATTGCCTTAGGGCAGCAATTTTCAATCTTTTTTCACTCCATGGCACATATAAACTAATTACTAAAATTCCTGGGCAATCAAAAGATACATTTTTTGTTAATTAAAAAAATAGGTATAATTTTGATTCATTCACACTACACAGCTATTGTGTTGGCTGTTGTCATTTTTTAATTTGACAATCTAAGGGAAAAGAGGTCAATGCCCCTGAATAAATAGTCAGGTATTGCATGTTTCAAAAATTCTTGTGGCACACCAGTTGAAAATTGTTGCCTTAAGGCATGGTCCCAAAGAACTAGTAATTTGCACTTTTCAAAAAGCAGAGAAGAGTGCATCATTAGCCTGCCAACTCTATTTTATTTAGTCTGTCTAATGAAAATTTTCTCACTCTGCCCACATCTCACAAAAATGTTGTTATTTGTGGAGTATGGAAATCAGATATCCTTGCATGAGCCCTCTTATGTGATGTCAGCTCTTCATGTCACATTCTGACAGGAGACTCAGGTCAGGGAAGATGTCCATTGTAGAGGCTGTGGTTACCATCCCCTATAGCTATCACTTTTCTTTTCAGACTACTGTGTGCAGTGTGAAAAAGCAACCTGATTTCTCCACTTCAGGCCAATGGGAAGTGGTCACAGAATCTGAAGGGAAAAAGAAGGTGAATGTCTTCGATGGAGTCATGGTTTGCACCGGCCATCATACCAATGCTTACTTACCCCTGCAAAGCTTCCCTGGTGAGTAGCCTACTGGGAAGGAAGATGCTTGAACCATGTCTATGACCTGATCCCTAAGGAATGGGGGGAATTTCTGTCTTAGTGATTCCTACCTTGGGATGAAATAAGGCTTTTCCTAATTCTGCATATTTTCCTGAAAGATATGGGAGTAACTTGTATTATTGGCATTTGGGAGGTAGAGAGAATGGTAATTTTGGAAACTAGGGGAAAGTTAGAAGGCTCCATATTTAGTTTCACAATGACTTTAGTTTTTCTAAGGATCAAAAGAAAGAACATGGGGTTATATGCATTAGATTGAATGAGGATTTTTAGCAATCAAGGCAACAAACAGAAATATTGAGTTTATTAGGAAGAAATTAAAGCTTAAGGAAATAATTCATTACAGTTTTTGGCCTGGATTTTCATTTTGAAAAAACAAAAGCACTCTGTATTTTCTAGAGTTTATAAAAATACATACTCCAGTTGAAGTGGGAGTAGGTATTTAAAGAGAATGAAGACAAGAGTGAATGGAAATTTCCTGAAGCCATTTGTATTTCTGAGCCTACAAGTCCAGAACACAAACAGATCCTGAGTGAAGCAGACTATTTATTATAAGGAAATCACAAGGTTCTACTCTGAGGCTATAAGAAATAGACAAAAATACTGAGAAAGGCAAGTAAATAAAGGGAGAACATATGGAGAGTATATGTTTAAACTCTACACACTGCAAAAAAATGATTTGTCCAATAATGTCAGCTAAATCATCACCTAATAATTATTTTCCCTTTGCTTGCAGGAATTGAGACGTTCAAAGGACAGTACTTCCATAGTCGAGACTATAAAAGTCCAGAGATTTTCACTGGAAAGAGAGTCATTATAATTGGCATTGGGAATTCTGGAGGGGATCTGGCTGTGGAGATTAGCCATGTAGCCAAACAGGTTTGAATCAGTAAATTATTTACTTTGCTTCACCAAAAAAGCTACAGGTGGACTCAACAGAGAGTATGAATACCTGCACATAGCTCATCAGTGCCAATGGCTTGCATCATTGCCTCATTTGGCAACGCTGATTGATGATATGATGGAACCAAGGTTGCCAGTTAGATTCCCATCCCTTGATTGGCCTCACACTAAGGAATAATGTCATGGCCACAGACTATGCTCATAATCCCAATCAGCTGTTCTCTTTGGGTTTTGAAGAAGGCCAAATAATTGATGGGAGAGCTTGTCAGAATGTAGCACTCAAAAGTATGGATCTTTTGTTGGCCAGCAGAAGTGCTGTGCTCTTATGTGAAGGAAAGCACACTGGGTCAATGAAAACTTTTCACTCATAGGATGGTGGGAGAATGTTCCTCTTCACTCCCCAACTGGAAAAAAAGAAGCAGTCTAATTTTCCAAAGACAATATGCTTATCAGTATGAAAGTGTCCACACTGTAACACATGTAAGCAGCTCCCACCAGCGTTTGCATACAGTTAGGTAACAGAGAATGACATTTTCACTAAAGCAATTTCTGTGTCTTTGAGGGGTTTTTTGTTTGTTTTGTGTCAGAGATTTTGAACTGGAAAGAAAGTGTCTTCATTATAAATTCCTAGAAAAAGACATGTCGTTGTTATATTTTGTTATTCATATCTTTATTGAATCATAACTATCAACAATAGTTAGATGTCTGGTTGTTCTCCACTTAACTTTAATTGTGCTGTGCTTCTCCACAAATATGTTTTAAATTATTTTTTTAAAATAGAAGTTAAGTGCCACAACTTTGTTAAATGGCCTTTACTCAGAAACTCCATCTAATAACACTTCTTCTCAGTTGTATCCCCATCTATCACCACAAAAGTGATATCAGATGCTCCACATTTAATTCAACAAGAATTTTTCAGGAAATAACTATATAAATAAGAAAGGGTAAAAAATGTGTGTGGGTATTATGATTAAAAGAATGTGCAAAGGCTTCCAGCCAAGATGGAGGCATAGGTAGACATACTGTGCCTCCTCGCACCACTGACAGAAGGACAACAACAATTTAGAAACAAACAAACAAAAAAAAAAAACAGAACTGAGAGAAAATTGAACTGTATGGAAGTCTGACAACCAAGGAGTTAAAGGAGACATAATCTTACACACCAGTAGGAGGGGTGGAGAGGACTCGCTGCAAGGTGGCGGAATATAGAGCAGGTGGGAAAGGCTGTAGCTGGCTGACAAGGCAGCAGCTGGCGGACCTGGCCAGGTGGCGGCTGGTGGAGCAGGTGGTCCCACATTAGCATGTGGATAGAACGGAAGAACAACTGGGGAGCAAGACAGATCATGCAGCCCAGGGCTCCAGCGTGGGGAAATAAAGCCTCAAACCACTGATTGAAAACACCTGTAGGGGTTGAGGCAGCAGTGGGAGGAACTCCCAGCCTCACAGGAGAGTTTGTTGGAGACACTCACAGAGTGTTAGAATGTACACAAGACCACCCACCTGGAATCAGCACCAGAAGGGCCTGCTCTGCCTGTGGGTAGTAGGGGAAGTGACAGAAATCTGGCAGAGAGTGGAGCAAGTGCCACTGTTCCCTCTTAGACCCTTCCCCTACACACAGTGTCACAACACAGCCACATGGGTTGCCCCACCCTGGTGAACACCTAAGATTTCACCCCTTACTATGTAACAGGCACACTGAGACAAAAAAAAGTGGCCCAAATGAAAGAAGAGATCAAAGCTCCAGAAAAAATACAACTAAGCAATGAAGAGATAGCCAACCTATTAGATGCACAGTTCAAAACACTGGTTATCAGGATGCTCATAGAATTGGTTGAATTTGGTTGCAAATTAGATGAAAAAATGAAAGCTACACTACGTGAAATAAAGGAAAATGCACAGGGAACCAATAGTGATGGGAAGGAAACTGGGACTCAAATCAACAGTGTGGACCAATAGGAAGAAAGAAACATCCAACCAGAAAAAGATGAAGAAACAAGAATTCAAAAAAATGAGGAGAGGCTTAGGAACCTCCAGGACATCTTTAAATGTTCCAACATCAGAATCATAGGGGTACCAGAAGGAAAAGAGGAAGAGCAACAAATTGAAAACTTATTTGAACAAATAATGGAGGAAAACTTCCCCAATCTGACAAAGGAAATAGACTTCCAGGAAGTCCAGAAAGCTCAGAGAGTCCCAAAGAAGTTGGGCCCAAGGAGGAACACACCAAGGCACATCATAATTAAGTTACCCAAGATTAGAAATAAGGACAGAATTTTAGAAGCAGAAAGAGAAAAGGAGACAGTAACCTACAAAGGAGTTCCCATCAGACTGTCAGCTGATTTCTCAAAAGAGACATTACAGACAAGAAGGAGCTAGAAAGAAGTATTCCAAGTCATGAAAGACAAGGACCTACATCCCAGATTGCTCTATCCAGCAAAGCTTTCATTTAGAATGGAAGGGCAGATAAAGTGCTCTCAGATAAGGTCCAGTTAAAGGAGTTCATCATCACCAAGCCCTTACTATATGAAATGTTAAAGGGATTTATCTTTAAAAAAGAAAATAAAAATATGAACAGTAAAATGACAACAAACTCACAGTTATTGACAACCACACCTAAAACAAAAACAAAAGCAAACTAAGCAAACAACTAGAACAGGAACAGAACCACAGAAATGGAGATCACATGGAGGGTTAGCAACACGGGAGTGGGAGGAGGATAGAGGGGAAAAAGGTACAGAGAATAAACAGCATAAATGATAGGTAGAAAATAGACAGGGGGAGGTTAAGAATAGTATAGGAAATGTAGAAGCCAAAGAACTTATATGTATGACCCATGGACATGAACTAAAGGGGGGAAGTGTGGGTAGGAGGGTATGTGCAGGACAGAGGGGAGTGAAGGGGGGAAAATCGGACAACTGTAATAGCATAATCAATAAAAGGTATTTTTAAAAAATGTACAAGATTTGTGGTGGGGACCTAAGGTATGAACCTTTTTTAATATCATTGACTCATCAAATGTTCAGTTATAAGGGAGCTGGGCCTTACATGCACTGAAAAATTTTATGCTGCCAAGGAACAAAGCATCCAGAGTGGGTAGAGATAAGATAGCCATGACTGAGAGAGCCTGGGAAATGACATAGCAGACAGTACTGTCACACCAGTAAAATAAGCTGACGAAACTCAGTTGCTGGATTCTGACTTTTTGCTTTACATATTAAATTGTATATATGAGAGGTGGTTTGTAAATCAGACATTTTAAATGAAACTATAAATTGCAGTGTATCTAGGACATTTTGGTATAAGAATTCTTGTACTATATTGCTTTTGTGAAGAGAAAATATCCCTTTCTTGTAAAAGTTTTCCTTACATTTGTTTCTTACAAATCCAGACTTGTAAATACATTTGCTTAAAACAAGGTATAGATGGAAAAGTGAAGTAAGAGTGATGATAGCCATTAAGCATTTAGAGTGTTTACTATATAGTATTTTTGTACACTATTTCTCACAACAGCCTTGTGTTTATATGTATTATTGTCACTGTTTTATACACAGGAAACTTTTAATTGAGGCTCTGAGCACATTTAGATTACACATACATAGCAAAAGCTATATATACTGCACACAAAACCATTTAATTCCTAAGACCATGCTCGTTCTTTCACCTGAGATGTGTAAAAGTGCCTAATTGTGATAGCATCAAAGTAAGGTCACTGTCAGTGATGATATATGTGTGAAGTACATGATTATCCCCAACTATACACAGGTTACCTTTTTACTTAGAGCTGAGACTAAAGACCATAAATCAATGCACTTATATTCCTTAGTACTCAAAACCATCTCTAGAAAGTTTTGTAATGTAGTGATACTTTTGCTAGGGCTTTTCAGGGAGTCATAATGACATTAAACAGAAATACAGTGGTGGTTTGGAGCAAGATATATTCTTGGTCAGTGAATACACCAATTTAATTGTAACTTAGTGTCTGAGAAGAATTTTGCAAGCACTGAAAAGCCAGACTACTGAGTCAAACTTTTATCAGCTCTGAACATGGACTTTAGCCAGCAAAGGTCATAAAACCACTGATTAGTTTTCTGTTATTGTACCAGCAATCTTCAGTTTTTCAATTAAATAATCAATGAAATATTTCTTAAGTGCAGACTTGGCAGTAGAAATTCAGCTTTGCCACTTACTAGCTGTATGATCTGAGGCAAGTTATGCATCTTCTCCATGCCTCTCACCCATAAAATGTGGATAATGATACCTACCTCAAGAGGTTGTTGTGTTGATTAAATAAAATGCAGACAAAGGACCTAGCATAGTGACTTATAGGTCACAAATCTCAATAAATGGAAGTGATATGATGATGTGTGTTGGCAAGACTGAAAGATTTGTATGCTGTGCCTTCTACCCTGAAGAAAACATTTGGAGGGACAGAAAATAAGAGTGTTTAACTTCACACATATATTCTCATTGATGGTGACCTTAAGTGCTACCATAATTAAACACTTTTACACAGTTGAAAGAAAAAAGTTTAATAATATCAATATAAATGATAAATAACAATTTTTTGCAATAATACAAACAATGTCAAAGGCAAAGGAGACTGAGGTTTTTTTAAAATATATTTTATTGATTATGCTATTACAGTTGTCCCATTTTCCCCCTTTATTCCCCTCCACCCTACACACCCCCTCCCACCCACATTTCCCCCCCTTTAGTTCATGTCCATGGGTCGTACATATAAATTCTTTGGCTTCTACATTTCCTATACTATTCTTAACCTCCCCCTGTCTATTTTCTACCTACTATTTATGCTACTTATTCTCTGTACCTTTTCCCCCTCTCTCCCCCTCTCACTCACCTTCTAATAAGACTGAAGGTTTTGAATTAAATGATCTACAGTTGCTTTCAGCTTTGTTGTTCCATGATTTTAAATAATTTGAGCAGGTGGTAAGTGCTAGAGAGTTCAAAGGATGGAGAGAAAACTGTCAGCCAGAACAATCTGCAGTGTCTTCATGGAGGAGGCAGACTTGATCTGGATCTTGAAAATGAATAGGCTTTGCAGAATTAAGAGGATAGTGGGCTTTTCAGGGAGGCATAATGACATTAAACAGAAATGCAGTGGTGGTTTAGAGCAAGATATATTCTTGGTCAGTGAATACACCAATTTAATTGTAAGCTTAGTGTCTGAGAAGGATTCGGCAGGCAATGAAAAGCCAGACTACTGAGTTAAACGTACTTTGAAGAAAATGGAGTACTTTTAAAGGATTATGAACCAGAGAATGGTCAAAGCAAACAAGTTTTTCCCATGCCCCAGGTTTTCCTCAGCACCAGGAGAGGGGCTTGGATCCTGAATCGTGTAGCAGACCATGGATATCCTTTTGATGTGTTATTCTATTCTCGACTTAAACATTTTTTGGTGAAGATTTGTGGTCAATCGCTTACAAACACATATTTGGAAAAAAGGATGAACCACAGGTTTAACCATGAAATGTATGGCCTAAAGCCTAAACACAGGTATGTTCTCAGGATGGGATTGGGGCAGTAATAACCAAACCACAAAAATAAGGACTGTTCAGATAGGCTAACAGTAGAGCTACCTCTACACATTAAGAAAATCCATAGAATCTGAGATCATATTTCTATCTTGCCCCACAGACACCCAACACCTATTGGTCTATAATCTTTGATCTATGATCTTTCTTGGCATTAACCATCTGATCATTTCCTTAGGTACTAGTTGTTTGGTTGTTTTTTTATACATGATGTCTAACAACAACAAAATGTTAGTAGAGGGCAGTGCATCATTCACTCATTCATTTATTCATCCAACAAACATTGTGCACCTCTTATTGAGCCAGGCATTATATTGGGCATGAGCAGACAGAGATTAAAAACCCAATAGCAATACTAATACAAATAATAACATCTTACCTTTCTGAAGACTTAATAGATTGGCACTTTCTCACCATTTTACAGATACAAAAATTGACACTAAGAAACTAATTAGCCCAACATTAAAAAGGAAGTAAATGGCAGATTCGAGAAATGGATTTTGCCTTGAATACTCTAATGGGAAGACAGATGATAGAATAAGATAAAGAAATGTATGCATGCTGTGAGAGCATGAAAGGTGGGAGTCCTCACACCCATGGATGGAGGCTGCGAAAGCACTTCTAGGGGCAGATTTTAAATGATTTTTCCCCCACCAACTTTTTATTTTTTAAATATTCAGATACAAAATGGTAAATACAATGAGCACCCATATACTCTTCATTTAGATTCACCTATTATTAATAGTTCACTATATTGGCTTTCTCTCTCCCCCTCTCTGAAGATAGATTCATACATGTACATCATATATACTGCATACATGTACACATACATGTTTTTTATGAACCATTTAATAGTAACTTGCAATTACTAAGACACTATACCCTAAATTATTCAGCATATATTGCCTGAGAAAAAAGGCATTCTCCTACATAAACATAATACTATAATCACACTTGGAAAATTTAACATTGACAGAAGTTTACCAAGTTGACCAAATAATGCATATTTATAGCTTTTTAATTTTTAAATCCAGTATATTGTCAAGTATTACACCATTGCATTTAGCTGTCATGTCTCTTTAATTTCTCTTAATCTGAAATAATTCTTTAAAAAAAATCCAAGCTAAATTGTTTTGCCAAAAGTCTGTATGTTTGGACTTCCTTTATTATATTGAAGTTAAACCTTTTGGGCACAAATGCTCATAGGTTATGTTGTACCTTGATAGATCACATCAGGGGCCACATGATAGCAGTTTATTCCATATTAATGTTGTTAAATTTAATCACTTGGATAAGATTATATCAACCAGGTTTTTCCTCTGCTAAGATTTTTTTCCTTTAAGTGGGGTGATATTTTGAGGCTCTGTTCCCCAACACCTTTCACCCATTTATTTCACCCAAATTATGGAAACTGTAGTATCTGTAACTTCAGTGATTACAAAATAAATTGAGACTTTATTGGATAATAAGAGATAGTTAAGCAAATAAGGTAAAGAAGTAACATTCTACTTGTAAGTACAAGATCTTGAAATAGCAAAAAATATGGTCTAGTGCCTGCATGTAGTCTGGTTTGAATAGACTATCTGAGAAAGATGGAAGAGTGACTGAGCACATCTCCAGGCTCACTGGGCAGGTCCAAGTAAACCTCTGTAGTTTTTGCTAAATAAAAAGTTTGGAATTAAGATAGTCCAGATCCATTGCAAGATTTTAATCAAGTGGGTGACATAATAGGAAATGAATTTTGGAACAACCACTCCAAAAATTATGTAGAACGTAGTTAAAGGGGGATGGAGCAGGAGGCTCTAAAGACAACTGTAATAGTCTAGTAAGATAGAAAATAGATAAAACTGTCCTGGGGATGTTACGAGGAGAAAAGAAAAAGACTTGGTGACTAGACATAAGACTATTTTGTGGCTTAGGCAACTTTGTGGATGGATGGTGGTACTATTAGTCAAAAGGAGTAAGTCTGGAGAAAAAGATGAAATCATGAGGTCAGAATGAGAACAGATCCTGTATGTAAAAGCTTAGAGTCAAAGCATAACTAAATGCAACAAACCAGTAATAGTTATTTAAACATACCATATTCCTGAGGCTAGGCCAACTCTGTCTGAACATGATGGGCTGAGGGTTCTCAGAGCCTGTTAACTTAGGATCCAAGGATACAAACTGCATTTTAGAAAGGTCCAAGACACTGGAAACCCTGCCTTATTTTTTGGCATCCTTCTATGGTATCTCTAGGAAACACAAGAAAGTTCATAGAAAACTATTTTGATATAAATTTTAAAATTTTAGGCTGTGTGACCTTGAGCAAGCCACTTCTTTACGCCTCAGTTTTCTCATCTATAAAACCTGGATAATGACACCTGTCCTGCTTTCTTTATTGGGTTTGTGTGAGACTCAAGTTAGTGTATGTAAAATCAATTTATAACTATAAATTAATATGCACATGTAATTTATTATACAGTTTAAAAAATAATATTCTCAGTCTAGCTCTTGTTCCTTTGAAACTAGAAATGAGACTCAACAGAATCCTGATAGTCCAGTTCTGTATTCTTTTCCTACAGATAAAAATTATTGCCTGTAGCCCTATTACATCACTGAGAACACTACTATTCCTTGAGTACTATACATGCACCCTCCAACATCTTTCACTTCACTTCTCCAACATCTTTCCTTCCAGTGCCATCCAGGGTCCAACTTCTCTGAGATCTTGATCTGTGCCAAAATGCATTAAACCTTTCCCAAATCCCATGGGTAGACCAAAAGGGAGACCATTGGCATATTGTTTAACCACTTTCAGCAAAGTAAAATTTTACTTACATGTTACTGATTCCTCTCTCCCTCCATGCCCCCATGATCACTTTCATTTCTCCTTCTTTTTGGTCTTTATCTCCACTCACAGAGCTCTGAGTCAACATCCAACTGTCAATGATGACCTGCCAAATCGTATAATTTCTGGCTTAGTGAAGGTGAAAGGAAATGTGAAGGAATTCACAGAGACAGCTGCCATATTTGAAGATGGTTCCAGGGAGGATGACATTGATGCTGTTATCTTTGCCACGGGCTATAGTTTTGCTTTTCCTTTTCTTGAAGATTCTGTCAAAGTAGTAAAAAACAAGGTATCTCTGTATAAAAAGGTCTTCCCTCCTAATCTGGAAAAGCCAACTCTTGCAATCATAGGCTTGGTCCAACCCTTGGGTGCCATTATGCCCATTTCAGAGCTCCAAGGACGCTGGGTCACTCAAGTATTTAAAGGTAAGTAACCATGCAAGTTGACTACTTAATTAATTGGTAGTATGTTTAATTATATTTATGTTCTTGCTTTTAAATAGTTGACACAGTATGTATGAATGTTATAGTGCCTGACACAAAATTAGTGTTCAATAATCAATGTTTGAATGAATATAAAGCAGTTATTTATAACCATGGACATATATTGTAATCGCCTGGGAAATTGTCCCAAAATAGGCATGCGTTGCCTGGTGGTGTTTATTTTGTAACTTTGGGGTCAGGGAGACTTTGAGATCATTGAGAAAATGTTACTTGGGTGATTCCAGTGTGCACTTTAGATCAGAGTCTACTCATCTAGATTTTAGACAACTGATACATATTTGTGAACAGAAATGACATGATTTGATTATTTGATTTTAGCCAAAAGTTAAGGCCTGGTTAAAGACTAGTCCAGAATGAGAAGATTCAACCTCTCAAATTCTCACTTTCTCCCCTTTATACTTTCTCTTTCAGTCTTGGCTGGGAGAATTTAGCCACAAGAAAAAAATTAAAACTTTGGGGTTTGAGATACTAGGCTTAATGTGAGTGAGGAGAATATGTCTTTCAAAGGGCTTAATTACATCTAGCATCATTTAAAAATTATGTTATTAGAATTACAATTATTCTTGTAAATTCTAAAAAATTAGAATTTACAGTAAATTAGAATTTACAATTGTTCTTCTCTAAACTGGTCAGAGTAAACCCAAAGGCATGTTTTAAAAGTGCAATTGGAGTGCATTAATAGGAGAGGCAAGAGTGGTTAAGAGATTTGAAAATATGCCACTTGAAGTATAACTGAAGAAGCTGGAGAGGTTTAGCCTAGAGCAGATAAGATTCAGGGGAGATATGAGAGTTCCCTTCAAATATCTGAAGAGATGTCCCATGGTAGAAGGATTTAATTTGCTCAGTATCACTTCAAAGGGTTGCACAAGGACCAAGGAGTAAAACTTTGAGGATTGCACGATATCAGCTTAACATTAAAAACAAACTTTTTTCTATCAGCTGGTGCCATTTCAAGATGGAATGGGCTGCCTCTGAAATTGTGAGGAATCCAAACAGAATAGGAAGAGAATAAAAAAGGCTGAATGGCCATTTGGCTAGGCCAATATGAAGTAGATTCAAACCCCAGAACAGGGAGAAATATAACAAATTATTTGATTCTATGGTGGTTATAATAAAACGTACTATCATTACTAATGTTTAATTAAAACTATCCAGAGTTCTTGCTGGAATTACAGTTTCCTCTTCCCTAGTGTTATCTTTATGGTAGCAGAGAAAAAAACAGAAACAATGGTATTAGAGTTGATAAATCAAAAACCTTTCCAAAGAACTTCCCAAAGTTCTATCATTTCTTAATTCCCCTTAGTTCTATCATTAGTGAATTTAAAAGGTTTGCTGATGGAATATAGGTTGGAGATGAAAGCAAGAAAAGAACTGGCTCAGGTACAATTTAAATTACCAATTTAAATTGGTAACCTAAGAAGGGGAGAAAGATAAGAAGATGGGAAATAAAAAAAAATACATATGGTAAAAGTATATTATGTGTCTGAACAAGGAAACACTACAAGAACAGTATTAATGAATTGAGAAAGAACTGCACCACAGGATATTGTGTATATATATATAATATATATCTTTATATATTCCTATCTTTCTAATCTATAGAAGTTTTTCCTTTGTTGTTTTTGATGAATTGCTTGCCTCTCCCAGGAAGAAACATACCCCCTTCCCCATAATGTTTCTAGTAAATAGAGGTAAAAGTTATGGTACTATAAGTAATTTAGAAGTCAATTCTCAAAATATGTTTCATGAGCATTGCAAGGGACATGTGCTCAATCTCAAATGAAGCATTTCAATGTTTCCTCACTGACATATGAATATAAGTAATAATTCCCAAGGGTAAAATGAGAAAACACATGACAAGGCACAGAAGGCTATTTCTTGAGTGTTGAATTTCTGAGTCTCACATTTTAAGAGAGACACACTAGGATAGTAACTAGCGTGTGCACAGAGAAGGGCAACCAACATGGCAGGGCATGTAAAACCTGTTATGTGAGGAACTAGTACACTGCTGTTGATGATAATACTTCAAAAATTATGATACTTGTTTTCAGATGTTTCAAGGCCTGTCATTTAAGATTAGATTCCTTGGTTTCAAAAGGCAGAGCTAAGTCCAATGGAGCAAGTTGCATGGAAGTAGATTTTAGGGTCAATAAAATGAATATGTTTCTAGCAGCTAGAGCAGCCAATTAAAAACCATCTTTTCAGAAGGTAATGAGACCCCCATCAGCAGAAATGTTTAAGGAGAAAAGAGATAACCATTTGATTAAAGTATTTGCACAGGGAAGGCATGTATTAGGTACAATATATTACCATTTTAAAACTATACCATTTAGAATATTCTACAGTAAAACTTTCAGGTTGGGTGTGGCTAAAATTATCTACATGGCATAGTGCCTATAAATCTTGGCATAAAACTAATCCTTAGATTAGAGTTGTTTATGTTGACTTAAATACTAATTCAACCTTCCTCTGGCCAGGTCCCTGATGTTAAATTCCTACTATTGGAACTGTTTGTTCATTAGTGCTTAAGTTCAACTGTAAAAATTGGGTATTATGAGTTGCCCTTGGTCTTACCCCCATTCTGACCAGGTAAAACAGTTTAGAAGATGAGGCTTATCTTCCATAGGACTTTAGGCATGAAATGGGATTGAAAGTTAATTTTTACTTCCTTCTCCCTGTGGTATAAGGCCTCTTTGTTATTAAGAGTACAACTGTAGGTGTGTTCTCCCTGCCCTTTTACTTTGTATTTCATTTCCATGTACTTTAAGGCCATTTATCATTTCCTTGTGTCCATATTTCATTTCCCAATTGAAAGACTATGCTAAGGAGGAAGCAGGTATCAGTTAGAAGGCAGAGTTAAGAGAAATATCTTCTAAAGACAAAGACAAAGTGGAATAGAGAAAGCTACTGAGGTTAATATCATTATATTATGGTAGTAGTAGGGTAAGGTGATTGAGGTAAGGTATAACCTCCTTGAGTACAGAAAACTATCCTGTATTTTTTTGAATTCTTCATAACATAGCAATTGTTAATAGGATTATTGTTCCTACTGAGGCAACTTTACACTTAAATTTTTGGTTTTTCTCTTTAGGGCTAAAAGCACTACCTTCACAAAATGAAATGAAAATAGAAATAACTAAGGCTCAAGAGCAAATTGAAAAAAGGTGAGAAATTCTCCCAGGAAAGTATGTGCTAAATTTTTCTACTTAATAAGAACAGTACTGGGGACTTCCGGCCAAGATGGAGGCATAGGTGGACGCACTGTGCCTCCTCGCACAACCAAGATAGGGACAGCAACAATATAGAAGCAAAATAACAACCAGAACTGACAGAAAATTTAAGTGTATGGAAGTCAGACACCCAAAGATTTAAAAATAGATGCTTTCATCCAGACCAGTAGGAGGGGCGGAGTCGGGCAGCCAGGTGAGGGACACGGAGCAGAGAGCTGAGCACCCGGGGCGCCGCGTGGGCCCGCAGCAGGCAGACCCTGGGTGCACAACCAGCAATGGTTGGTGGGCCCAGGCCAGGGGGTGGTGACCAGCAGACCCAGCGAGGCAGACCTTGTGAAGCAGGGCACTGCACTCAACTCAGGGTCCCAGCACTGGGAAATAGAGCTTTGGGTCACTGACTGAGAAGGAAGGTCCCACGGGGTGCACAGGCCCACCCACACCAGAGTTGGTGCCAGAGGGGCCCTGTTGGCTTGTGGAAAGTGGCGGAGGGGTCTGGGGTCCTACAGAGAGCAGAGCAAGCGCCATTGTTCCTTCTTGAACCCCGCCCCCACATACAGCATCACAACCCAGCGACTGGGGTGCCCCGCCCTGGTGAACTCCTAAGGCCCCACCCCTCACTACAGGAGCTCCACAAGACCAAAAAACAAAACAGCAACAAAAAAAAACAGCAAAAAGATGGCTCAAACAGAAGAAGAATTGAAAGCCCCAGAACCCATCCTTTTAAGCAACCAAGAGATAGCCAACCTATCAGATGCACAGTTCAAAGCACTGGTTATCAAGATACTCACAGAA
>CM052551.1:19445680-19468310 GCA_028533065.1 Trachops cirrhosus | reverse complement strand
TGTTGATGTTTTCCTTTGTTATATAAAAACTTTTAGTTTGATGTAGTCCCGTTTATTTTTTTCTATTGTTTCCCTTGCCTGGGGAGATATATCTGATAAAATATTGCTGTGAATTATGTCAAAGATTTTGCTGCCTATATTCGGTAATTTTTATGGTTTTGTGTCTAACACTTAAGTCTTTAATCCATTTTGAATGTATTCTTATGTGTGGTGTAAGTAGGTGGTTTAGTTTCATTTTTCTGCATGTATCTGTCCAATTATCCGAATGCCATTTATTGAATAAACTATTTTTAGCTCATTCTAGGTGCTTACTTCCTTTGTTGAATATTAATTGAGTATAAAGGTGTGGGTTCATTTCTGGTGTTTCTGTTCTGTTCCAATGATCTATGTGTCTATTTGTATGACAGTACCATGCTGTTCTGATAACTATGGACTTATAGTATAATTTTATGTTAGGTAGCATGATTTCTCCAAGTTTATTCTTCTTTCTTGGGATTGCTGATTCTATGCAGGGCCTTTTGTACTTCCATAAAAATTTTTGAAATATTTGTTCTAGTGCTGTGAAATACCTCATTGGAATCTTGATAGAAATTGCATTGAATCTATAGATTGCTTTGGGTAGTATGGACATTCTAATGATGTTAATTCTTTCTATCCATGAACATGGTATGTGCTTACACTTATTTGTGTCTTCTACAACTTCTTTCTTCAGTGTCTTATAATTTTCCAAGTACAGGTCTTTTATATCCTTGATTAGATTTATTCCTAGGTATTTTATTCTTTTTGAAGCAATTATAAATGGGATTGTTTTTTCAAGTTACTTTGCTGAATTCATTTATCATTCCTAGTACTTTTTTGGTGAAATCTTTGGGATTCTGTATGTACAGTATCATGTCATCTGCAAATACAGTTTTATTTCTTCCTTTCCAATTTGGATGCCTTTTATTTCTCTTGTTGTCTTATTGCTGTGACTAGGACTTTCAGTACTGTGTTGAATAAGACAGGTGACAGTGGATATCTCTGTCTTGTTCCCAATCTTAAGGGGAAAGCTTGTAATTTTTGCCTGTTGAGTATGATGTGGCAATGGTTTTTTTCATATATGGCCTTTATTATGTTTAGGTGTATGTTCCCTCTATTCCCACATTGCTGAGACTTTTTATCATAAATGGGTGCTAGGTTTTATCAAATGATTTTTTCTGTATCTATTCATATGATCATGTGTCTTTTTTTAAATCTTTCATTTTGTGTATGTGGTACAGCACATTGATTTGCAAATGTTGTACCAACGTGGCATTCCTGGAATAAATCCCACTTGATCATGTCATATGATGTTTTTGATGGTTTTCTGTGTTTGGTTTGCCAATATATATATATATTTTTTTTGAGGAATTTAGCACCTAAGTTCATCAGGGATATTGGCCTATAATTTTCTGTTTTTGTAGTGTCTTTATCTGGATTTGGAACTAGGATAATGCCGGCCTTGTAAAATGCACTTAGGAGCCTTCTCTCATCTTGAATTTTTTGAAATAGTTTGAGGAAAGTTGTTAATTCTTCTCAAAATGTTTGGTAAAATTCACCTGTGAAGCCATTATGGTCCTGGGCTTTTGTTTGTTGGGAGTTTTTTAAATTACTGCTTCAATTTCACTAGGTGTAATCTGTCTATTTAGATTCTCTCATTCTTCCTGATTTAATTTCAGAAGATTGTACATTTCTAGGAATTTACCCATTTCATCTAGGTTGTCCAGTTTATTGGCATATAGTTAATCTTAATATTTTATTACCATCCTTTGTATTTCTTTGGTGTCAGTTGTTATTTCTCCTCTTTCATTCCTGATTTTTTTTTACTTGGGTTCTTTCTCTTTTTTTCTTGGTAAATCTGGTTAAAAGTTCTTAATTTTGTTTGTCTTTTCAAAGAACAAACTCTTGGATTAATTTTTTTTTAGACTCTCACTTATTTCTGCCATGATCTCTACTATTTCCTTCCTCCTACTCACTTTGGGCTTTGTTTGTTGTTCTTTTTAAGTTCCTTTAACTGTAAAGTTAGATTGTTTATTTGAGCTTTTTCTTGCTTTTTGAAATAGGCCTGCATTGCTATGAATTTCCCTCTTAGGATTGCTATCCTTGTGTCCCACAGATTTTGGATTGTTGTGTCTTCATTCTCACTTGTTTCAAGGTATCTTTTGATTTCTTCCTTGACCTTGTTGACCCATTCATTGTTTAATAACATGTTATTTAGCTTCCAAGTGTTTGTGTGTTTTCAGTGTTCTCATTGCGATTGATTTCTAGTTTCATAGCACTGTGATCAGAGAAGATACTTGATATAATCAATATTTTAAAATTTATTGAGAATTGTTTTTTTGTCCTAACGTGGTCTATCCTTGAAAACGTTCCAGGTGCACTTGAATAGTATGTATATTCTGGTGCTTTGGGGCTGAAATGCTCTGAAGATATATCCATTTAATCTAGTTAGTCATTTAAGGCTGCTGTCTCCTTGTTGATCTTCCGTCAGGAAGATGTATCTATTGAAGTCAAAGGGGTTTTAAAATCCCCAACTATGACTGTATTTCTGTCAGTCTCTTCCTTTATGTCCATCAAGATTTGCTTTACATACTTATGTGCTCCTATGTTGGGTGCATAAATGTTTACTAGGGTTATACCTCTTGATGGATTGTTCCCTTTATCATTATGTAGAGTCCTTCTTTGTCTCTTACTATATTCTTGGTCTTAAAGTCAATTTTGTCAAATATAAGTATTGCTACCCCAGCTTTTTTTTTCCTTTCTATTTGCATGAAATATCTTTTTCCATCCCTTTGCTTTTAATTTGTGTGTACCTTTCTACCCAAGGTGGGTCTCCTGAAGGCAGCATATATATGGGTCTTATTTCCTTATTCATTCAGCATCCCTATGTCTTTTGGTTGGAACATTTAAGCCATTTACATTTAGGATGATTTTTGATAGATACATATTTAATGCCATTTTATTATTAGACTATTTTCCTCTGTCTTTGTTGTTTTTTTTTCCTTCCTGTTACTCCTCCTCCTTCTAACAAACCCTTTAACATTTGTTGCAGTACTTGTTTGGTGTTAACAAACTACTTTAGCATTTTCTTGTCTGGGAAGCCCCATATTTCTCCTTCAGTTTTAAATTTAGCCTTGCTGGGTAAAGTAGCCTTGGTTGTAGGTCCTTGCTTTTCATCACCTGAATATTTCATGCCATTCCCTTCTGGCCTGAAATGTTTCTATTGTGAAATCAGATGACAGTCTAATTGGTGCTCCTTTGTATGTAACTACCTGTTTTTCTCTTGTGGCTTTTGGTTTTTCTCCTTGTCTTTAAGCCTTGTCATTTTAATTATGAGTGTTTGGTGTAGGCTTCTTTGGAACCAACTTGTTTGGGGCTCTCTGAGCTTCTTGGACTTGTATGTCTCTTTCCTTCATCAGATTAGTGAAGTTTTTAGTCATGATTTCTTCAGATAGGTTCTCAGTCCCTTGCTCACTCTCTTCTCCTTCTGATATTCCAATGATGCAGATGTTGCTATATTTCATGTTGTCCAGAATGTTTCTTAAGCTCTCATTTTTTCTTTTTGCTGTACTTCTGGGTGTGTTTTCTAGTTTGTTTTCCCATCCACTGACTGGATCCTCTGCTTCATCTAACCTACTGTTTTTCCCTTCCAGTGTACCATTTATTTCAGATATTGCATTCCTTATTTATAACTCATCCATTTTTATAGTTTCTTTGTCTTCTTTCATGCTGTTGAGTACCCTCATAATCATTACTCTAAGCTCTCTGATAAAATTGCTTGCCTCCATTCATCGAGTTCTTCTTCTGGAGAATACTCTTGTTCTTTGGTTTAGAGTCTGTTTCTTTGTCTTCCTATTTTGGCTGCTTGTTTGTATACGTTTCAATGTATTAGGTAGATCTGCAAGACTCTGGTGCATGCCTAAGTCAAACCGTGACTGTGACTGGTTTGGAGCAACCTGTTTGGAGCTATCAGTGATTCACAGTGTGTCTCCCTCTGCTGGGCCTCGATGTTTGCAGAAAGAACCAGTCTGTGCACAAAGGCTGGCTTTCAGCTGACCAGGCCTGGAGGTGGGTCAGCTGAAGCCTCAGAGCTCCCAGCAATCTGCCTTTGCCTGCAGGCTTTCTGTAGGGTTTAAGAGTACGAAGTCTTCCAGTTGTACTCTTCAGCAGCAGGGCTTAACCACCATAGGGTGGGGCACAGTAATTCCTGCTGGCAGAACTATTGCTTCCCTTCACGCTGATGCCACTTGGAGGGGGTTGCTTTGCCTGAGAAAGATGGCTCCTGCAGTATGGGGAATGACTTAGCACAGAGATCTTGGTGGCTGTTCCTTCAGTGCTCTCTCCAGCCACCAGCCCCAGACTCTCCTCAAGTGTCTCTAATCCACTCTGTCCTTCCTCTGCTGAAGCTCAGGGTAAATGGCTGCAAATGGGATTTTGTGTGTTGGCCCTTTCAGAGGCTGTCTACAGCCATTTTCCTTGGCAGACAGAAACCCCGCTGGCTTTTAGTCATGTGTTTTTTGGGTTCCTTTCCCAGTTCTGTTGCTACAGGCTGGCAAGCTCAGCTTGGGGTTAAGACCCCACGCTTCTCAGGGTGAAACCCCTGGTCACTGAAATATCCATCCAAGACTTCAGCTGCTGCCTTTGGGTGTCCATGGTTATAAGGCTTGTCTTTAGCTAGGGGTAAGTTGGTTATTTAGGATGATTTTTCTATAATTTAGTTGTAATTTCAGATTGGACCTGCGAGGTTAATGTTGTTTCTACTTACTCCTGTCATCTTGGGTCTCTGTTCAATATTCTTACCTGATGTTCTTATCATAAGCTATCACTAGCAGAAGGGTTTCGGAAGCTGTAATGAAGGGAAATTAGTTTAAGAGTAACTGATAAGTCTGTGAGAACCTACTTTTAGGTATTAAAATATACAGTATATTGACCTTGGGTCTTCTGATCTCTGACAAAGAATCTTCCCCTCCTCCTCAGAAAGTCAATGAAAGTCAAAATTCTCAACAGGAGTCTCCTTCAGAACACAACTGAGTGCCTAAAGAATTATAACTGGTAGAAAAGTATGAAGTTTATCTTCATACAATGTAAGTACCCAGGAGTGAAGGAATAGTGTGGCAGATCCTGGCCTGCAGGATCCGTGTGTGTGTTGTGGCCGCTAGAGAACAAATACACATGAACAACAGAAGTCCTGTGGAGAAAAAGGAATGGCATGGCCACTCTCAGAGAGAAGACGAGAGGGCCAAAAACCCCAGTCTCTGCCTGGACAGGCTTTTATTGCTTTTCTGGGTACTTTACATGGAGAGTAGTTCTCATTTACTATGCACAGGTTCACTGCAGGGGACTACCTTTTACACATAACAAAGGAAAGAATGCTGCTAATTACTTCAAAGAGAAGGATGTTGCAGACCAAGAGAAAAAGTGATTGAACCGGTAACACTCCATACTTGGGAGGTTTAGCTCAAATTTTAGGGTTTACAGTAAGCACTTGCTGCCTCAATTCAGGGTAAGGGAGTTTCAGCAAAAGCAAGTCTCATAGCAGTCTAGGTACAATGCAAGCCTGATTCCCCATGGGAAAACCTCTCTGTGGGCATGGTCCTGCATGCCACACACACCCCACTGGTTTTCCATTTGGAGGCTGAGCTACAATTCTACACCATGCGAAGTGGTTCCTTACAGGATAGGTGAGGGAAAAGCAGTGATACTCTAGACCTGCATAAGTGCTGCTGGATGAACAGTGACCACATAGGCTGGAGAAGGAGAATGTCTCTGAACCATTTGTTGATGCTGGGGAGTAGGGGAGTTTGGGATACAACTAAAGACCCCTAGCCAACTGAGCAAGATACAAATGCTTTAAAGAGCATGCACCAATCAACAGAAGTTTGGGCTTTGATAGAATTCTGGTGCCATTTGTTTCAGTGACTGGGGTACATATTTAGAATATTCTATGCCAGAGGCTGAGTTCACATGACATCTACCACTCTCTCCCTATAGTCTTTAGGCATATCTTGACTTGCTATTAACATTTGAGGTTAACTGTTTTGGTCTATTTCTGTATAGGTCTTCATTACCTGTAGTAGTATATATACATCTCTACTTCTCTCAACTCTCTATTCTTCTCACCCTCCAGTCACTCCCATAACATCATTCTCCTCTCCTTGAAGGAAATTTAACTCAGTTCCATCTTTAGAGCAGAAAATATAAAGGAGCCTGGCTGTGCTGTTTTTGGAGAAGTCTAGAGGCCAGCTATGCACAAACTTTGTAAAACAAAAGGATATAAAACAAAAATTATCTTATTAACAATCATGTCCCTGAACAAAGCCATCTGAGAGTGATTTGCTGTCAGAATGAAGTACATGTTTTCTCATATAGTGAAGCATATATCTAGCAAAGAAAGAATGACATACATCTCTGGATGTATGTAAGATTCATCTGGGGAGCTTACATCTTTATGCCTGAACCTCTTACCAGAGATTTTCATTTAATTGGGGTAAAGGTAGTAGACTGGGCTTCAATATTTTAATGGACCCTGCATAGGTTATATGAACATGTAGCCAAGGGTGAAAACATTAGTCTAGGACCTGAACTAATCCAGCCCTGGATGGCTAAGTGTGCAGTTCACAGAAAGTGCTGAAAATCAAATCACTGGGTTTGCACTTCTCTAGTTATTGTCAGCATACCTTGGAACAAAGAGAAGAAGTGGCAGATGTAAAGATGATCTCCCTTGTGTCCTATCCCTGATTTCTCCCTTTATTCAAATGTGACTGTATGGCAAGTTACATTCTTTAGGTCCTGAACTTAACAAGGCAAATAGATCTTGATAATGTAATTAGTAATCAGTGAAGAATTCAAACATTGCTGTGTAATACTTTTACTCAATAGTTTTATGGCAAAACTCACATTTCTGTATGTGTTACATAATTTTCAGACATGTCAGTGTACGGTGACATATTACATTTGAATAAAAGTTTTAAAATCCATTCTTGAATGCTACTCCTCTATTAAATATTGAAAAGCAGCTCTGCATGTCAGCACTAAAGGATACAAAAAGCACCATTTAAAGGACTCCTACATATCTTAATTCTCTTCATATTATAGTATTATTTTCCCTTTATAACAGAGCTTCACTCATTCAAAATGCTTCAGTGTAGTAACAACCAACATCCTCCGATTTACCAAACTTCAAACAAGTCTCATATATGGGACCTGGTGAGGAGATTAGGCCTAATAACATGAGTGAGCTCAGCTTTTCTAAAACCTGGACCTGGGTAAGGTTACGTATTCTGAAGATGGAAATAGAAACGTGAGATGATCAATACATAATATAATACTTTACGGTAGTTATCCCTTGACCATTTAACCTGACTACAAAATCCAGTGTTTAGTATTTCATGCCAGTCTTACTGCAAAAGCACTGTGCTGCACACAATTAATTCATCTCCAATTGATGCTGAATCTAATAAAAATTTTAATTTTTAACAAAACTTATTCCCTTCAAAGCACAATTGAGAAAAGCAAATCAAGACAAAGTCCAAATATGAATCCTAGATATTCCATTACTAAGAATTGGATTTCATAAGTAGCAGACTTGAGTGTTTTTTTTTTCTTGAAACCTTTTTAAAAATAATTTTAAAAGATAAATATTTTGACTCCAAAAGTTGGGGTTCATTGCAGAAATCATAGCCCTTCAAGTTCCAATTATGACTGATGCTTAAGAACAGACAAATGCCCAGATCCAGAGTTTTAAAAGACCCTGATCCCTAACCCTCCCAGGTCCTCTATCCCATTGGTAACTGGAATCAGCAGTCACTGGTAGAAGACAGCAAGAACCTGGCTTTAAGGATGAGTCATAATAGTGTAGGAACAAGCTATGTATCCGCTAGTGAACCCATGCCCAAATCACTAGAACATGAGGATTTAGAAATCTTTGAGAACAGAATGTATTTCAGACACACACCAACTACTGCATATCATTTTTACTTGAGGTCAACATTTTAAAAGCCCTGTTTCCCCAGTTAAAAGCAGGGATTTCTATCATTAGTATGTCTCCTTCATTTATAATCCAGATTAATATAAGCCCAGTCTGAAGTAACACTTCTTTGCAAAATTAACTTCATTTTAGCAGCATACATGGAATACTGACACTTTTCAAAGGTTTTATCTCAGACTGATTAGATCTACAAGAGACTAGAAATAATTGAAGGGAAGTGAGTGGGCCAGAGTTTGTAAAATTCTCTCAGAAACTTCTCTTGGGTTCTTCTTTTACAGGATTTCTTTACCATATAAGCATTGTTTTAAAAAGCCAACACTATTAAGCCAAGTATGCCCTTCATGGGTGTTGCCTATAGTGATTAAATAACATTCAACTCTAGCTTCATGCAAGCTAATGACCATGACTGAAAGTTCTCCATACCATCAAGATGACTAACATTTATTTTAGATTAATGCTTGACTTGAGACCCTGGTAAAGTCTGCCTGACAAATGAAGTTAAAGCAGAATATAAAAAAAGGGTAGAGAACACGAACAAGAGTAAAAGTAAAGATGTTTTATGCAGTAAATTCTGTACAATGGGATCCAAGGACACCAGTATGTTATGCCTGATTTATTTATTTTAAAAAGCATAGTTCTGAGTTACTCAAGTCTTTATTTTCTTAGTATTACTCCTCAGCTAAGTCATTCTTTTTCCCACAACCCCCAAACCATGATGCAGTTATTTAAAGGTTAACTGTCCCAAGAGCTATTTTTTTACTCTTCTGACTCTGAAATTCCTATAACTCCCCAACACCCCCAGAAAAAGCCAAAACTTTTTTTCTTGCTTTTATGCATTTTCAAAATTTGCCAAACTCTCTTCTGCAGAAATAAAGTATCTCTTTAACTAATATAAAAGAATGAGTGAGTTGTACTTCGGGCTACCTTCTTCCCTCCCTATCTACCTTCTAAAGTAGTTTCTTGGGGACAGACTGAAAGTGTGATAGGGCTTCTCAGGGCCATGGGGTGTACTAGCAATATAAAGAAGGAACAATACTGAACGAGTAGTCCTCTACTTCTTCCTACCTGTCACCTTCCATATCAGCTAGTAGATTCCCATTTCACATCTGGCTGAGAGATTCCCTCAGAACTGGAGAAGCTAACACTCTCTGGCCATTTCCAAATTAGAAAGATGTGATGGTCAGTATCACTAAAACCTACTGTCATTGCAGCCAGACCCAATTCAATGGAGCCTCTGGTCTGAGAGAAATTGAAGGGATCTCTTTTCCTGCCCCACTCTACTGATATGCCTGTGTGGAATAAAAATTTTAACACATGAACACATAGGCAATTACACTTTGATACTGTTGACAAGAAATGTGTGAACAACAAAATCATTTATGCAACAGCCAAGATTTTTAATCCTCCTAAATGGCTCACTTATTAATGGGTATTAGAAAAAAAATTCTAGTTTAACTGAAGATGATGTAGCTCCTAAGAGATGGTTAAATAGGATTTGGCCTGGATTTTTTTAAATAGGATACCATTCATAAAGTGGTTGGGACCAAAAGTTCTCCACAAAAGCCTACTGCTTCAGAAAGAGGCCTGTGTGGCTAAAGCAGTATTTACTCTCAGCAATTAAGAACCAAAGAACTTAGCAATCTGTATTTCCTGCAAAACAACCCCACACCCTACTGCCTCACAAAGAGGATCTAAGAGGTCTACATACAGGAAGACAACTCTGTCAGCTTTGTATGGGAAAGCAGGAGGCAACTAAACTGACCTGTGAGTGCCCTTTCAGTGTGGCTGGGCTCATCTTAGCAGTCAAGGTATCAAGTTTGCCATTCTCTCAGGCATTGTTTGGCCTCTTTCAGTGTTAAATGTTTGAGTCGCATTTATCTGTAATGGAAGAGGCACAGATACCTGGAAAATGTTCTATGCACCCCAAGAGTGGATTTAATAGCCACTTTTCATTCCACAAATGGAAGTCACTGACCCCATTTCATCATCAAACATGTTCTTAAAAAGGAGGCAGAACAAAAGGATCCTATTAGCTCTTAGTGCAGGGAGGCACTACCTTTCATGGCTGAAAATACCAAGGCTACTTTCTTGCTTCTTGGCCTAATGAATCTTTAAGCTGAAGGAACCTTTTAGGTGTATCAAATGAACCTGAATAAATCTGTATCTAGAGAAGCATTTAATGTAATGATGTGCACAGGGTCAACTACATTAATGTAAGGTTGTAGAGGACTAGACTAGGGAAGAAAATCTTGGGAATCATTTATCAAGAGCCTGACTTCTATGCATTCTCCTAAGACCAATGAAAAGGCATTTTTAATTGAAGAAAAATGTAGGCACATAAAATCTTCCAAGGATGAAAGACATGCAAAATTTCCCTGGTTCACTCCCACCTTCAAAGTTGTTTGCTTTGAGAAAGAGAACATGGAACAGGGCCAGGCCTTGTAGGAAAACCCATGGGAATGTGCCAATATATCATCCTAAGCTATGGCATCAGACTGAAACAACAAAATAGACCTGCATTTCTGCCTTTCTTATAATGCTGAGCCAAGTGGTAACAGGTACCCCGGGCCTGTGCTGGGATCAAAAAGGAGGCTTTCTGACAGCCCTCATCTCCAAGGTGGGTCAGGTATCACCCAGCCGTTGAAAGGGGCCATTTACCCAATGATTTTTTGTGTTAGTGGAGGGTCAGGTATAGGACCTGAAAGTTTATCAAAGCAAGAATGTGAAATGAGAGGAAAAGGGGTACTTGTGGGGCATCTGGTATTATAAAAACCATTGACTGTGCCACATACCCTGGGAATACAGAAAAACCATGCAAGAAAAGCAGCCCCTGGACTCTGGCACAAGCCCATCACCTGGAAAGCCAAGGTAGCAGTGACAGATTCTCCACCCACCATGGATCCTGAGTTTGCTCTCCATTCATTTTAGGAAAAGAGCTTCCTATAATGAAGGTTCGTCCTGCAGCTTCCCTAAACAGTTCTTGGTGAGTCCCACAGGCAGACAGAATACATCTAGCTAGGAGGCTTCCATTAACCTCCTTCCCATATGTATATATACGTAACTTTTTACTTAAAATAAATTCCATGAATTCATAAAGCTTTCATCTTCAATCAAATGCAAAAGCAGAGCATTCTACCTAGAGGCTCTGAAACACACTTATGAGTCTGCAAGCAAATCAACCTTCCAGTCTCAGGTAGGCAAGGAAGATGCTTCTGAAGCCTGGGAGGCAGGAGGGATTCCTTCAGATGGGCTTGTACAGCAGAGTAGTGACATACTTCTTCTTGTAGCGATGGGTTGCGCTAAGGACCATCACACTGTCCTGCAAGGAAAAGAAACATGCAACTAACTCATTAGTTCAGGTGGTACACAGTTCTTCCCAGCCATCAGTCCTTCACTGTTGCTTATTTTTAAGAGACCTACTTTGATATTATAGAAGGAGGATGGTTTTGGCATCAAATCAACTTAAGCTGATTCTGAATCCTACTGTTTGTGGCCTTGAATAATCTACATAACGTCTTTTTTCTCATGATTAAAAGGATAACACCTACCATTAAGGTGGCTCTAATGATTACATCCGAATATCTAGCATAGTACCTGACAAAATATGTGCTGAAAAAATATTAGTCTCCCATTTCAAATTTGAGTATTGGGTTTAAAACTGGCAAAGCAAAAAGAAAGAAACATCCTGGCATCCACTTCTAGAAGGAAGTCTTAAATACAATGGTAAGAGAGCAGTGATCCTTTTAAAAAACCATTTCCATGTCCTGAAGCAGGTCTGATTTTCATTTAAAACCAAGAATGAACTTAAAAAGTCTTCTCTGATCAAGAGGGGACTCATGAATCCTCTTCTATCTTTGAATACAGTGGACCCCAAAATCTTTCTAGGAAAACAGCCTAAACCATCTGGGTCAAGGACAAGGTGAATTACAATAATCAAGACCAGCATGAAAAGTATAAGGTACAATTTCCCAGGTTTGTTACAGGTCACATGTATACCCTAGGAGAAGACAGCAGGCCTGTGGACATCCCGTGACAGCCAAGGAGCAGTTACAGGAGGCAAAATTAAGTCAGATCCCAAAGAGCCCAAGAATATCCAGTTGAGAAACCAGTGCATCTTCCTGTTTTCCCCAATACTGTTTATCCACAATGAATGCTTCCCAGATTAACATTCTGTGATCAGAGTATGGTGACCATAGCCAAAATATGACAGAATGAAGGCAGGTAAAAAGTTCAACTCCAGGAAGGGTTTGATAGAAATGAGGAGCAGGAGAGAGAAAGACCTACCTACTTTGAAAGACCTGGCATAGTAAAATCTAGGAAAGAACATGGAATAAGGACAGGAGGAATGGACTTCAGTCCTCTCTCTGGTACTTACTGGCAATTTGAACTTCTCTGAGCCTTAGTTTCTTTATCTATAAAACAGGGGTTAAAATAATACTTACCACACAAGATATTATAAAAATAAATTCAGTAATATATATTTTGAAAGTACTCTTAGTGATTTCCCTTATCTGATATACATCTAAGAAATATAAGCAGCTTAAAAAGATGACTAGGGCCCATCCTAGATGCACTTATTCAGAATCCCTGAGGATGCAGTCTCTGAATCTGTACGTTTACAAACTTTCCAGGTGATTCTGGCAATGATCAACCTAGTTGGGTAACTGTAGAGCAATATAAAACTTTATGTCAACAGCCAAACCACAAAGACATTACTGGATTGAACAAATACTTTCAATCTAGATTCTGAAGCATAGGGAAACCAAGGATTTTAGGAGGGGACATGGCAAATCTGGTTATGTTTCTCCCAGATGTAGTACATATAGAAGAGATGCATCCACTCAGGTATATGTGACTGAGGCCCTGTAAGCAGCTGTGTCCACCTTTTAAAAAAAGGAAGTCTTAATATCACATTTAAGCATTCTTTGAACTGGAAGCTAAACTTGCTTTTTTCATTTGAAAATAAAATTTTAGTGCTATGAATTCAAAATTAAGTAGATAGTAAAAAGGTTATAGCTACCCATAAAGAAACCAGGGAGCAAAAAATTTCAATCACAGGGAAATTCAGCTAGCCAGAACATAGATATAAAGACTAAGATCTTTTTAGACAAATTTATTGGGGTGATGCTGGTTAATAAGATTATGGAGGTTTAAAGTGTACATTTCTATGATATATAATCTGCACTGCATGTGTGCCCACTACCCAAAGTCAAATGATCTCCCTTCACCACATATTTGACCCTTTACCCTTTACTACACCCCAATCCCCTTCTCTCTGGTAACCACCATACTGTTGTCTGTGAGTTTCAGTTTTATATCACACAAATCATATGGGTTCTCAGCTTTTTCTGACTGACATTTCACTTAGCATAATATTCTCAAGGTCCATCCATGTTGTCACAAATGGCAATATTTCATCTTTTCTTATGTCCACTGTATATAGGTACCACATCTTCTTTATTCAATCATCCACTGAAGGACACTTTGGTTGTTTCCATGTCTTGACCACCGTGAATAATGCTGCAATGAACAGGGGTGCATATATCTTTGCAAATAAATGTTTTCAAATTTTTTAGATAGATACCCAGAAGAGGGATTGCTGGGTCATATGGTAACTCTATTCTTAATTTTTTAAAGAGCCTCCATACTGTTTTCCACAATGGCTGTACCAGTTTGCATTCCCACAATAAGGGTTCCTTTTTCTCCGTAGCCACTCCAATACTCGTCTTATTGATAACAGCCATTCTAACAGGTGTGAGATGGTATCATTCTGTAGTTTTGATTTGCATTTCCCTAATAGCTAGTGAAGTTGAACACACTTTCATGTATCTGTTGGCCATTTGTATGTCTTCTTGGGAGAGGTATTCTGTTCAGGTCCTTTGCCCATTTTCTAATTGGATTGTTTATTTGTTTAGTGTTGAGTTACATGAGTTCTTTACATATTTTGGATATTAACACCTTATTGGAAGCTGTTGTTGGCAAATATTTTCTCCCACTGGTTCTGTTTGCTGTTGGTTTCATTTGCTGTGCAGAAGCTTTTTGAGACTAAGATAAAAAAAATAAATAAAAATAAAAACACCCACTAGTTAAAAAAAGTTCTCTATAATTTGACCATTACTGCCAGATTCAGCTTCAGTGAAGTAGCAGAACAAGTAACCACTGGAGAACATGCTACCTTTCCCTCCCATTTAGAGGAGCTCCGTGAAAAGCCAGCCCAAACACTTACCTTAATGGACAACGCATAGAGATGGTTTAGCATAACATGATTGGGCTCGGGGAGCAAGGCTGGGTCACACTAAGAGAGAGACAAAAAGGTCATGAATGGAGTTAATGCACAGTCTTAAACCAAGTACTTTACTCTTCTTCCAAGCCCTTTGGGATTGTTGAGAAACTCTAAACTAGTATGTATTATTTCTTTTAAATACTGAACTCACCGTTGTATATATCAATAATACATTCTCATTACAGGAAATCAGGAAAATTCTGAGTCCAGGGTAGAAACTCTAAGCCTCAGCATCTGTTCATCTTCCTTAACACAGCTAAGACAAAAATCTTTCCCACAACACACAGAAGATTCAGGTTAAGAGATAAAAGTAATCTTAATAGAAATCAAGTGAACTGACTAGAGACACAGATTATTTTTAAAAAAAAAAAACAAAAAACCCTTATATTTCTTTTCTGTATCTTCAAATGCTAAACATTCCTTATCTTATATAGGAATACAAATCCCCAAAACTGGTTCTCATAATCCATAGCTCTGGGCCTGAATTATTTGGACCAGAAAGCAACTATGAATTTTGACTTCAGTACCTGGAAAAGTCACAACTCAGACTTTGTAATGATAACACACACACACACACACACACACACACACACACACACACACAATCTGTCCAGAAGGTATCCAGCCATGTACTATGAAAAATGGAGACAGTCATTGAAGAAGATATAAGATACAAGAAACATTGTACATAGAACAAAGATGCCTCAGTCCCCTTCAAAGTAGGCACCTTGGGACCTCACACAGTTCTCCCAGTCACCATCAGCTGCCCCGTCATGTTACCTCATCAATGGTCTGAAATTTTTTTCCTTTCAACGGTGCTTTTAGTTTTGGGAAAAGCCAGAAGTCACAGGGTGCCAAATTTGGGCTGTAGGTGGGCTGAGTCACCTGAGTGATTGGATGTTTCACCAAAAAAACTCTGTACAAGATGTGATACATGAGTGGGTATGTTGTTATGATGAAGCTGCCAATCACCAGTTGCCCATAGCTGCGGCCTTCTGAATTATTCGAATAGTTTCCACAGAGTTTCCAAATTTAATCAAAATCTGATGCAGATTTGTTGGTCTACTCAGTCATTTTGAATGCAATGGCCACACAGTACACGTGCTTACTCAACAGCATCTACTGCCCCCACTAATATAGTTGTCATGGTTCATGCATGTGCATTCCAGTCCACACTCCTTGGCTGCCAGGTTACATAGATGTTGTGCAAACCATTCTTATTATATTAATGCCTTGACTTTTTCCATATATGGATAGATAGATAGATAGATATACATATAGATAGACAGATAGTTTGTCCAGAAAAAGTCCAGCATTGTTAATGGTGACTCAGCCCTGCTACAACCCAGATTTGGTATCCTGTGACTCCTGGCTTTTCCCAAAACTAAAATGACCTTTGAAAAGAAGAGATTTCAGACTATCAGTAAGATTCAGGAAAATATGACACGCAGCTGATGGTGACTGGGAGAACTGTGTGAAGTCCCAAGGTGCCTACTTTGAAGGGGACTGAGATGTCATTGTTCTACATACAATGTTTCTTGTATCCTGTATCATCTTCAATGAATGTCTCTCTTTTTCATATTACATGGCTGGTACCTTCTGGACAGACCATATACACATACAGACACACTTGTAATAATCCAAACCTCTAGGACTACTAAACTTTAGTTCAAATAGTCCTAGTGACCCCAAGATGCCCCAGCAATGCTCTCAGGATACTCACAGAAATATTAGTGTCCTTGTTAAGAATAACTTGAAGAAGGTGAGGAGGCAAGATGGGTGGGGATTTTAATCTCTCCTCAGATCGAAACACATACATTTCTTGCCCATAAGGCCCTGGGGGTGAGCTAGAAAGATCTGGAAGACATTTATCCAAATATAAGGGAAAGTTGGAGAACAAGTAAAAAATGCATGAAAAAAATGTCATTACCATGGCAGCTAATAATGAATATACAAAAGTTACAAGAGTCATGGATCATAAAGTTGTGACATGTTGGGTCTACAACTGTAAGGCAACCAAAAAAAAATGTCTGGGTCCCCTGAACATAAACCAAGAAGCTCCTCAACATGGCAGTATGACATGGAGGATAGAGGAGACGAGAGCTAAAAGATGTAGCTTTAGGAAGTACTCCATTATAGCTGTGTGAGGTGGGACAAACCCTGCCACTGCAGTCAGTTTCCCCATTCATAAAATAAAAATAATCTCTGCCCTATTTCATAATATTTTTAAAGGAATCAAATAAGAGAATAAATGTGAGTCCTGGCCGGGTGGCTCAGTTAGTTGGAGCATCATCCTGTACACCAAAAGTTTGTGGGTTCAATCCCCAGCCAGGGTGTGTGTGGGAAAACAACTAATCCATGTTTCTCTCTCTCTCACTCTCTCTCCCTACCCCCAATCCCTTCCTTTCTCTCTAAATCAATTAAAAAAAAAAACATATCCCCTGGTGAGGATTAAAGGAAAAAAAAGATAATAGATGTGACAATGACTTGTAAACTGTCAAACAATATGAAAAGATTAGATTTCTTTTTTTTTCTACCCAAGCAACAGACAACAAGATTATAAACTCTAAGACTACTGATACTACCATGATTTTAACAAGGATAAAATTACTAACAATGTAGTGGTCATTAGGAAAATGCAAATAAAAATGACAATAAGATACTACTTAACAGTCATCAAGATTGCTATAATAAGAAAGACTGACAATAATAATCGTTGGCAAGTATGTGGAGAAACTGGAACCTTTGTACTATTCCCATTGCTGGTGAGTATATAAAATGGTGCAGCTGCTTTGAACAACAGTTTGGCAGTTCTTCCAAAAATTAAACGAAAGTTACCATATGACCCAGAGATTACACTTCTGGGTATATGCCCAAAAGAAATGAGAATATATGTCCATATAAAAACTTGAACACAAATGTTCATAACAGCATTATTTATTACAGACAAAAAGTGGTAACAATCCAAATGTCCATCAGCTAATGAATGGAGAAACAAAATAGTATATCCTTATAGCAGAATTTTATTCAGCTATAAAAAGGAATAAAGTGCTAGTACATATTACATCCAGGATGAACATACTAAGTGAAATAAGTCAGATACAAAAGACCACATAGTGTATGCTCCCATTTACATGAAATGTCCCAAGTAGGAAAAACCGTAGAGGCACAAAGTATTTACGTATGTGATTTCCAGGGGATATATGAGAGGAGGAAATGAGAAGTGACTGCTGATAGGCACAGGGTTTCTTTCTGGGGTGAAAAATTCTCTAGAATTAAGACAGTGGTGATGGTTACATAACTCTATGAATACATGAAAAATTACTGAACTGTACACTTCAAAAGGATGAATTTTATGGTATGTGAATTATATCTTAAAAATTGAAAAATGTATACAGACAAAAAAGGAAGAAATATACAAAAATGAAAAGAACTTTAACCTCTTGCTTAATAAATTTTAAGTATTTTATAATCCCTAGTAAAAAAGATTTTGATAACCAGATCAGTATAAGAACTCAGATTTCAGTTGAATGAGAGGCAAAAGAAAAGAGTAGCAATAATACTCTTATATTAAACAACATCTTAAAAATACACAGAACTTTAAACTTTTCAAAACAGTGTTATTTTGTCATGTGATCCACAAAACACCCCTAAGAAATATCACTGAGAAATTTTTTGTTTCCTTTTCATCCAAAGAAAAAAAATTGGTTAAGTGATTTGCCTAAAGTCACATCCACAGTTAAGGTGGTCACTGAATGAAGATTAAAACCCACTGTCTCAGATTCCTAATAAAATGTATTCTAAACCTTACTTCAGTGGATCAGGAAATTGGGTGAAGACAGAAGAAAGAAATATCAAAAGTATGCTAGTCCTCTCTTTATATTATTATGATTATATGTCTACTATTTATTGGTTGCTTTGCCAGAATCATGTAATGGAAAAATTTAGTCACATGTGGCCTCATGACTTAACTCAATATTTTTAAACCATTTTTAATCACTGCCCCACAATCCAAGAAGAATATCTAGCTTTACTTTCTGAGCTTATATAATGAAAACAATAGTTTTACAATTTTTCTAAACAAACAAAAATACTATTGATTATTCTTTTGGAAACTGCCCTGAGATTCTAAATATGCCCCATTTAAGGTACTTTGTCTTGTCAGCTAAGAATCACTGAGAATATAAGTCTCTAGTTTTACTCATAAGGAATGGAGAACCAAAAAGGTTAAAGGACTTGTCTGCAATGACGAAGCTAGTAAGGAGCAGAGGCAGGCTCTGAAGCCAAAAGGGAGAAGCATGATCACTAGGAACACAGCGCACACAGTTCTGTAGACAGTCCTCACCTTTACTGTAAAGTAACAAAATGGTAACTGTGAGTGTGGTTAGCAAACCACTCTTCTGGTGTGGCAGCAAATGCAAATAGAGATGAAGGCCTTGGAAAAACTAATATTGGGAGAAACAAAAGGATACAGATCTTTTACTCTCCCAAGGAATATTTTCAAAATCAAAATACAAAATTTCAGTTAACATACACACAAAAGACTTGTGGGGGTTTTATTACCCCCCTTTCCCCAAAGACTGCCACAGCTGTGGGGTTCTGTAACACTGCAGAACTGTCAACTGAGCTAGCAACTGGCAGGGTGAAGCTGAGGCAGCTAAACAAGGCAAACCAGACAACACCCAGCCTCTGCTGGATGATACCACCATGAAGGTCAATGAAAACTTTGAAATATTATTAGAAATAGTTTTCTAAACTGTAGGACATAACCCACTAGTGACTTAAACAAGAAAGGATAAAATAGAAAACAGAGTGCATCACATGTAATAAAGGCAAACATTGTTCTGTAAGACTTGTGTTACAGTTGTGTGTGTGTGTGTGCTGGGTTGCAATATAAAACAAAAATCTTCCCGTATATCCTGGTTAAAAAATTTGAAATCAAATACTCTAAACTGAGATTTTTTTTGGTTTCAGAGAAGGAGACCTAAGTGTTTACTGAATTATACAGGATGAGGCAAAAAGCAAGTTTACAAGTGTTTGTATGGAAAACAATACAATAATTAATTAATTAATTAATTAATAATAAGAATAAACTCTGTGTTTCATGTACTTACAACTGTAAACCTACTTTTAACCTACCCTGTATATAATTCAGAAGATTCTTCAGGAGAAAATTAAAAAAACAACCACTCTTGAGAAGGAACATGCATTATTAGAGAAATACATCAAGAAAGAGCAAACACTACAAACTTACCTCGACAAGATGTCTCCGAGCTTTCCATTGAATCTAGTTTTAAAGCATCAAATACCTCAAAATCAGATTTTTTGACATGGATCAAATTGTTAATCGTGCCAAGCTGACTGGTAACAATAGGCTGAAACAGTGAATGGAAAAAATTTATGAGTCCCTGTTTCAAATCCATCTCTTCCACTCAACTCTTTTCAAATATGATCATACTCGCCGCCTCTTTTATCAAGAGAAATCCTCCAGTGTAGGAGGGTTGCTGCCTACAGATCGATCCTGACAGCAATGAAGTTTGATACAAAGGGGAATAATAGCTAAGAGGAGACTGTGAGGTCAATGGTTACCCACAGACATCTAGGCCTTACCTCTGATGGATCATGAACCCACTGTCCATCTACAAAGAACTTGTACTGGTGCTCTCCCTCAGGGAGGTCCAGGATGGCCACAAAGTCATTATGGCTACAGAAGAAAACAGAAAGTTAAACAGGCCAAGTTCCTATCAGAAGACAAAATGTAAATGTAGAAACCATGAGGCTATCAAAATATACCAGTTATCTCTCACATTGCTAAGCAATTGTACCCCCTGGAGTAAAAAAGTAATGTATAAACCCAGTTTCCTTTCCTATATCATGTTCAGCATGTATTTGCCAGCCTCTCCCAATAACTTTAGTTCTTAACTAACATCTAGAAAAGAATAAAAATGTTACTCTCCCAAAATGGTTCACCTTAATACAACTATTTTGCTTCAGCAGAACAGATCCCTCACAAGTGTAAATAAGAAAGATATCAGTAGGTTCAGAATACAGAAGTTGTTCCAGGCACCCTTCCTATTTTGGTGAGCATCTTCTGGAAAATTACATACTGATAAGTAGGCCTTTCTGATTACCAGTTAAATAATTTATTACTGTTCTGCAGGCAACAAATAATATTACTACCTAGAACTTCACAGTATGTTTTGTTTTAGTGTAGAAATCAGAGCAACTAGATTCACCTACTTATAGAATACTTGCTACAAGGATAGAAAGGACTTGAATTAAGAGTCCTAAAAAATGTATCCACAAAGCTGTAAATGCCTCTGAGTGGTAAAATACCTAAGTGGTAAAACAACCCTGACTCACTATGAGGTTAAAAAAAAAGTCGCAGATATAGTTACTGGTCACAGAAAATGCTCGCATCCCTAGCAGATGGAGAGGAGTGATCCAGCCAGGTCTCTACTCCTGGACTCTGCCCCTCAATCAATCAAGATGCTTGCCTTCACCTCTTAATCAGTGGAATCTTGGTGCTCCAATTGTTGAAGGACCCAGAAATGAAGACCTCCTTGCCTCCTTCAGACCAGCGGATAACAGTGGGCCGGGCCTGCTGTGTGGGCTTTATGGAGTCCTCCAAATCCTGCTGCCATGACACAAACTCTTTGTCCCCAGGGAGCTGTAAGAAGGATTAGGTCATTCCTAAATTGTGATCCATGAATTCTTAAAAGGTCACTCTCCTCCTTAGGGCAGAGAGGGGTGCTAGGTTTCTGCTAAGGATCAATGAGCCCTAAAATTAGCAACTAAATAAGGTTTTGAACACACTAGAGAAAAAGAACCAAAATGGTCAAATGGCTTATATTCAAGGGCTGCCCAAATCACATCCTAACTTCCAAGTCTATTTCCTGTTATCACATTTACTCACAGGAGTATGCTTCTGATTCCCTAAGAGGAAAAAAATGTAAAAACAAAGTATGGTTTTATAAAAATAATTAAGTTAGCCATTTTTTTTCACATGCAGGTATGATAAGCTCTCAATTATCACTGTAACGGAAGTTAGAGATACTGAAATTCAAAACTCCATTTTAGCTAATAGGTTACAAAGGACATTAAAAATATAAATACCAAATCATTGGTTTCTTAAATTTTCAGTAGTGATTATGAAAACTTATCTGCTCACCTATGTCAGGTTTATACTAATTATTTCAAAAGTATGACTGAAATTTCTGGAGCCTAAAGGAACATCAGATCAAAAACACGACGTCCAGAGGAGGAAGATGGCAGCGTGGTAGGAAAGAGCAGATTTTACATCTCCCACACCCAGGGGGAAAAATAATCGCCATTCTAGGTAGGAACTGAGCAAAGAGCCAACATTATCACGACATAACTGAAAATAGGAGATCACAAATTGTAGCAGACATTGAAAAACCCAAGGGTAAGGAGACTACGTGGATCAGCTGGGGGACCAGAGGGGCTGCAGCTCCAGACCCAGCGGCGCACCTGGGTCGGCTGTGGGGCTCCCGGGAGAGAGCTGGGTCATCCACTCCCTCTCTGGCCAAGCAAGGACAGAGCAGCACCCGGGGAGGCCAGTTTACCAGAGGGCACAGAGACAGAAGTGAGGACGAAGAGGCACCTACACAGGGGCTATAAGCACCTACACAAAGCCCTGGTGAAAGTGTGCACCCAACCCCGTGCATCCAAAGGCACCCGCCTCTACGCTTGCACCCCCAAGCCAGAGACAGAGCGTGGTTTGGTGAAAATCTCAGAAACCGCAGTGTTGAAAAATGAAAAGGCGCAGGTACTTCCTGGGACCCATGATGCCCAAGCTGTGAATTTGGGGGTGGTGGGCGACCTTCTGGATCCAGAAAGCGTGCACCCCTGAACCCGGAAAATGGGCGGGCGCTTCGTGGGACATCAGAATACATGGCGGTGAACTCCCAAGGACGCACATACTTGCACCAAGCCCCAACACATGGGTCCCTTCCAGGAGACACCAGATGGGCTGGAGGAGGAGAACACAGGCGCCTGCACTAAGAACAGTACGTCAGAGGCTGACTGAGACCTGAACGGGAACAGAGAAAATCTGTCTCCAGTAACCCCTCAGTGGGTAGAAGCCAGCTAGAAAAACCGATTTGGCCAGTCTGAAACCAACAATAGGTGTGTGTGTGTGTGTTTTCTTTTTTTTGCTGTTTGTTTGTTTTTCTTTTAGTTTTTGTTTTCTTTTAATTATTTTTAAGTAAGCTTTTATCTTTTAATTGGTATTATTTTTTGATATATCAATTCTTTATGCTTCTCTTTCTGTCACCCTAGTGTTGACCCTTCTCCCTTGCTTTCCAAATTTATCTCTTCTT
>CM052551.1:19424550-19445180 GCA_028533065.1 Trachops cirrhosus | reverse complement strand
TGGCTCCCTGGGTTTATGGTGTGAACTTCTGTGGTAGAGTACCTGTGAGATTCAATGGTGCAGTCTCTTTTGGGTATCCAGGTGTTCACAGTTTCTGCCTACTCTTTTTTATAATCAGTTGGAGGGGTAAGGCAAAATGGTTTAAGACAGCAAGAAAGTATTCTATGATATTTACAGTAGCAGCCAGTAGAGAGGAGATAGGAGATCCTTTGGCTATGTATAGTGTTAACTGTGATCTTCCACCCCACTAGCCACTTTTTAGAAAGGATGGAAAGAAGATAAGACTCTTTTTGGGAAGGAAAGTTTGTGAGTTGGCTCTAGAAAGCAGTGAGGATGTGGGAAGTCAGGTTCTGAGGTAGGGTGAGAGTAAAGAGTAGTAAATAAGTGTAGTGTGTGAGAGAATAGAGTTAACCACTACAATAATAGAATTCAGGAAACTGTGAAGTGGGCTAAGATCTGGGATGGGTGTTGTGAAGTATTTACAATTGTATGGAATAGCTATTATTTACAGTAATATTAGAACAACAATCATATGACAGAATCTATGAATCTAGATAACAAGAATAGAGAGTATTGAGCCTTGTACTCAAGAATAGAGAGTATTGTACTAATGGAACACAAATGAAGGACAGGAAATTAGCAATACACTATGTATGAGATAGCAGGTGAAACCTATCAAATAATACGATATAACCAGCAAATCAAAGAAGACTATACAGAAAGAACAGGAATACCAAAATACTATTAAAATAAATGGTGTAGGAATAATGAAATAATGATAATACAATTATGTAATTGCTTGCAGGTTCAAAAAAAAGAGAAAGGAACAAAGCAGAAGATGGAAGGAAGAAGAAGAGATAAATTTGGAAAGCAAAGGAGGAGGGTCAACACTAAGATGACAGAAAGAGAAGCATAAAGAATTGATAGATCTAAAAATAATAAGAATTAAAAGATAAAAGGTTACTTAAAAATAATTAAAAGAAAAAAACAAAAACAAAAAAAAAAAAAAGAGAGAGAGAAAAAGAAAAAAACACCTATTGTTGGTTTCAGACTGGCCAAACTGGTTTTTCCAGCTGGCTTCAGCAGATCGAGGGGAAACTAGAGACAGTTTTTCTCTGTTCTGTTCAGAACTCAGTCAGCCTCTGGCGTACTGTTCCTAGGGTAGACTCGTGTTCTCCCCGAGCCCGTCTGGTGCCTCTCCGAAGGGTCCTGTGTGGGGGGTCTAGGTGCTCCTATGTGCATCCTCAGGAGTTCACCACTGTGTGTTCTGATGTCCTGCGGAACACCCGCGCCTTTTCCAGGTTCACGGGTGTGCACTCTCTGGATCCCGAGGGTTGCCCACTTCCCCCAAATTCATGGTCTGGGCATCATAGGTCCTGGGGAGCATCTGCACCTTTTCCTTTTTCACAGCTGTGGTTTCCGAGACTTCCACCAAACCATGCTCCCTCTGTGTTGGGGGCATGGTCATATAGGTGGGCACCTTTGGATGCACCGTGTGAGGTGCACACTTTCACCAGGGTATGTGTGGGTGCTCACAGCCCCTGTGTGGGTGCCTCTTCTTCCTCACTCTCTTCTCTGTGCCCTCCAGTAAACTGGCCTCCCCCGGTGCTGCTCAGTCCTTGTTTGGTCAGGGAGGGAGTGGTTGATCCACCTCTCTCCCAGGAGCCCCGAGGCAGACCCGGGAGCGCCAGGCCTGGAGCTGCAACCTCCCTGGTCCCTGTGCTGATCCACGTAGTCCCCTTACCATCAGGTTTTTCAATGTCTGCTACAATTTGTGATCTCCTATTTTTATATATGTTGTGATAATTTTGGCTGCTTGCTCTGTTCCTACCTAGATCAGCTAGGATTTTCTCCTGTGTGTAGGGGGAAGTAGAATCTGCTCCCTCCTACCACACTGCTATCTTCCTCTCTGATTCTTAGTATTTCTTTAACACGTCATACTCCTCATCCTACTTATAGCATGCTTTAGATTGACAAATTTATGAACACATTCATAACTTTTAGAAACAGTTTTTTTCCTTCTTTACATAATCAATTTAAGTTCTTTCTGAGTAGAATCCTTATGATGTAACATTAGAGATCTCATTCTATTTACCAAAACATTTTGAGACTGTGGGACTGAGACGTTACTTTTAAAACAGAAACAAAAACAAAATTCAAGCAAACCAGTATTTTTTAATTAAATCCTCTAAAGGAGGGAGTGAGACACTAGCCTTAGAATTTTATCTCACACTACCTGGTGCTATTTCAACTTCTGCCCAACTTTTTCCTAAATTACTAAGTCTAAAGATCCCTTTTCAGGGAAACATTTATCAGCCTTAAAAAGCTGCTGAATTAGTGTAAAACATTGCTCTTGTTCCTTAGAGAGCCCATTCCCCATGGTTGAGGATTCGCAGAAACTTTTAAAGAAATTTTTTAACAAATAAAAGAAACTTTTTCTAAAATTCCTCCCACCGCAAGTGTGGTGATTACAAAACCAGTTTCACTCTCACTCCGTCTGCACTTTAAATCCTACTTGTTTCTAGTGAAAAGAATGTAGTGGGTCAAAATATACTATTGGTGGGAGACAGTCAAGGAGGGCTGCCTGTTATCCAGGGCACCCTAATCCCACTTATGGGTTTCAGATTTTTTTCCATGTGTTTAAGACTGTGAGGGAGGGCTCAAAGCACCAGGTGACCAATCTTTATATTGTGCCCCATGGATGAGCCAAGAGTTAAATTACTGTGATTGGAATTCCCTGTGAGGCCCCTGCATGTCTCATTAATTGACCCCAGACACCTCCACAAGGCCCCTACTCATGTGAGAATGCCTGAGATCTCAAGCCAAAGGGAGGAATGCCTCTTGTCTTCAGTGCTTCAGCAAAAAGCTGAGACACTCATAAATAATCCTGTAACTAACACTGAGTTCTAAAAGCAATGTTCGGAGTTCGGTTGAAACCAAAACACTCACTTACTATCTGCTTTTCTGTTTACAGGCAGACGGAGGGAAAAGGCAGAATCAAAAGGGCTGCAAGAAGCAGCTTTTAAAGAAAGAATGCACAGAGGCACTTGTAAGGAAAAAAAAAAAAGCTAATTGAAAGGAAAATTCATTGCTCTCTCTCCCAAGCCTAAAACCTGATTGGGGGTTGTGCTGTGGGGATGGGCTTGTGGATGTTTTTACAGTGTGCTTCTCATTGCCTGGACTTTTGTTTGCAGTTGGCAGGAAACCTAGTGTTCTGTCTCAGTCCACATCCCAACTTATCCTGTCATGGGTGACTTCCAGTGGCGGGTGCCCTTACGGCTCTTAACTACCCAACCCGTGCCCATGAAGTGCGGTGATTGCCAGAGAGAGAGAGCAAGGCTTCTGCTTACTAAAGGGAGTGTGGTTGCAAGAGAGAGCGAACTTGGAAAAATACTCCTTTTCTCTGAAATACAACACACCCTATGACCTTACTGAAAAGCACTCGGTGTCATCGGCCCTTACCTGGGCTAATGCACACATTCCAACCAAGTTGGTGTGTTGGCCACAACTGCAGCTCGTAGTCTCTGGGTCCCTGTTCCTGGGTGCCAGATGTGGCAGACTCTGGCCCACAGAGTCCACCTGTTTTGACTGAAGACGAAAACAATACACAGGCTACAGCAATCCTGTGGAGAAAAAGGGACAGCATAGCCACTCTCTCGAGCGCACCTCTGAGTGCCACGGCCACTCTCTCAGGAGAGCACACCGACCCTTGCCTAAACAAGCTTTTATTGTTTTTCTTGGCTCTTACAACAAAGAAGGATTTATTATGTATTACAAGAATATTGTTGCCCACATTTTAGGTACAATCAAGGAAATGAAAGTAACAGATACAGAAGAGAAAGGCGGTGATCTGACTAGCTCTGTCCTTGGGAAAATTCACACAGGCTTTGGAAACTACCTTGAAGATAGGCAATAAACATCTACTGTTTCAGACAAGGGTGAGGGAGTTTTAGCAAGAACAACACATCGCTTCTGTAGGTTTTCCACCACAGAGCTGAGTCACATTTGCCAGACCAAAACAAATTGGTCCCCTACAAAGAGGAAGGAGAATTGATAAAAATAGGGACAGAACCTAGGCAAAGAAAGTGAGAGAACAAAGTTTAAAATGTAAGTAAAACATGAAAGGGCAAATGAAACAATAGGGTAAGAAAAGGGAAGAGCATACTATGAGGTTTGAAGTAAAATTGAAAATGTATTGGAGCAATGGGAGCAACATTGCAGAAAAACCACAGTAGTGTCAATAGTAATGAGTGAAGTTATAAAGGTAGAATGTTAATAAGAATTTTGTAGAAAAATGAAAAGTGAGTATGAGATGTCTACCTTAAAGAAAAATGATTTTGAGAGGATGTGGGAAGCAAACTAATAAGAATAAGGAGTAGAGCTCAGGTTGAGGGTGTAGGGAATGAAATAAAATTCCTCACTCAACTGATCAGGGGTAGGGGGAAGGTGAAATGAAGTAAAATGGGGGAGAGTATTCTATGGGATTTAAAGTACAAACAAATAGTGAAGAAATAGGAGTTCTGTTGGAGAAGTGCAGCAATAACCATGGTATTTCACCCAACTAGCCACTGTTTAAAAAGGTGGAAAAGAAATACGACTCTTGTAAGAGGGGGAAAAAGAATGAGAGCTGACTTAAGAAAGAAGAGTGCTTATGCAAAGTTAGGTGGAGAAGAAATAGTGAGAGTAAGAGATAGGAACTTGGCATACTGTGAGAGAAAATAATGTTTACAACAACAATAATAAAGCTCAGGAAGATGGCAAAATGGATTAAGACCAGGGAAGGGGTCTGTGTGGTATTTGGAATAACCATAATATGATTTTATATATATATTCTGAATAAAAAGAATAAAAAGTAAAAGACCAATAGTAGTGAGTTATTTGGAATATGAGAGAAGTGAAAGAAGAAAAGTTAAAATAAAATATGAAAGGGAGAAAAAGCAAAACAAAAACAAAGAAACTAAATAAACAAAAAGGAAAGAAATTTTTTAAACATGCAAGTTCTGATGAAAAGCAAGGTGAAATTTGTCTCAGCTATTGGTGTTTGCCTTCTGACTTCTTTTAGATCTGTCTCTGGTTTTTTCTCAGCTCCAGGTCTTACTGTCTTACTTTTGGGGGGAGGTGGGGAAAGCCCCCTACTGGTTGTTAAGGCTGACTATCTGGTTTTGCAGATCTTCCCAGCTTCTGCAGGTGGTGGGGATTTGGGCTCTGTTTTCCCTTTCCAGTGGTTCAGCAAGAAAGGGGGCTCAGTCTTGGCTACAATAATCACAAGTGCCCAGTTTCCAGCCCACACTCTCAGAGCATGGTGCAGCCCACACTCCACTCTGCACAGTTGTACCAGGTTGGTGCCAATAAACCATCTTGCTTTGCACCATTTTGATCAATCTGCGAGATGCACTGAGTAGGAGCAAATCATGACCATAACCCGCTCTCCTTTTTGGCCAGGCAGCTGCATGGGCAAGGTCTCTCTGCCCAATGTGTCTCAGTTTTCCCTTTCGAAAAAAGTTCCTGTGGGTGCCACTGCTGCTCTGAGCCACTGCCTGGCTTTCCACACACTCCAACTCTCTGGCAAGTCCAGAGTCTATCTCAGTCATGGCCAGTCACAGCCCACCTCTTCTTCCAGCTCCAGGTGCCACCAGGATCCTCCTACTCTTGGGCACTATCCTGGCCAGTGACCACTGCCCCAGCTTGGGTACGCCACCAGCTATGTGAATGCCTGGATGCATTTTTTTCTCCCCCAGCAACTTTACCCATTCAAGGCTCTCCTGACACAGGTGTGAGATTAACTCACCCTGGGAGGGGAGGGAGCTGCTAGGCTGCTATCTCTGACCCAGTTCTCCAATGTTGTCCCAGCCATGGTTTCTGGTGCCATGCCTGGGGACTTTCCCTGTTCACCTATAAAACCACCTTACTGCCCATTTTGAAGCATCCTCTGCACACTTTGGCTTCCAAACTTCATATCAGTTAAGATTCTGTTGACTTTTCAATTTGTCCTTCAGAAGATCAGCTAAGTGTCTCAGCTGGGTGCATGAGCAAGTGGGCTTAGCTCTCACCTACTTCACCACCATGTACCCTCTCTTCAAATCATCCAGCTAGTTTTATGTTACCTTCTTTTCTTTTACTTTTATAATAAAAATATTTTAAAAATCAATGATATTTTATTACTTAGACATGTACTTTTTCTATATTAGTGATCAGAAACTTGAGACCTGGTCAACAATTTTAAAAGATTATCAAAAGGGCCACTGCATAATTAGGTTTATTATGTGAGGACTTTTTTGCTTATCTGTTTCTGTTGTGGTGGATAGCATGAAAATTAGGCACAGACATCCTTCTTTTTTTTTTTTTCTCATCAGTTTTTGTTAGTGTTTGTGTATGCAATGTGTGGCCCAAGACAACTCTTCTTCCAGTGTTGCCCAGAGACCCCAAAATTTTTGACACCCCTGATCTAGAGTGTTGTTCAATGCCACAACATCCTTGTTGATACTTTGCTTGGATGATCTATCCAATGTTGACAATGGGATGTTGAAATCCACTATTATGAGTGTGTTGCCATTGATATCATTCTTGAAGTCCTCCAAGATTTTCCTTATATATTTGGGTGCACCTATATTGGGTGCTATATGTTTACAAGGGTTATATCTTCTTGATGGATTATTTCCTTAAGTGTTATGTAGTGTCCTTCTTTGTCTCTTTTTATGGCCTTTGTTCTGAAATCTATTTTGTCTTTGTAGTTCTCACTGAGCTCATTGAGCATCCTTATAACCATTATTTTGAACTCAATGTCTGATAGTTCTCTTGCCTCAATTTCATTTAGCACTCCTTCTGGGTATTCCTCCGATTGGAGGGTTGTTTCTTTGTCTCCCATTTTAGGTTACTTCTTGTTTGTTTCTGCTTCTTAGATTGATCTGCTTTGACTCCCTGTCTTTCTGGTGTGCCTTTCTGTAGTAGGAGACCTGTGGGATTCAGTGGTACCTTCTCCTCGATCTCCTGAACTTCATGCTCTTGGGATGCCCTTTATGACTTTTATGTTGGCTCTCTGGTTGTATTTGGTTTTGGTTTTTGTTGGGTCATTATTTGGCAGATCCTACCCTCCAGCTGGCTGAATGTCACCCACCCACCACGCCTGGTATGCTGTTGTATAGATAAACTGTCTTTGCTTTCTGGATCTGCCCCTGGTGATGTCAGGGGCTGACTGGCCCTAGGTAACCTGTTTGAAACTACCAGAGATCCACAGTCTGAGGATGTCTCCTTGAGTTGTTAATCTAGTCAATCAGTAATTGGCATTCAGGATTAAACACCACATGGTGGGGTAGAATATCTCTTGTGGGCAGAGCAAGTGCTTCCACTCAGGCTAATGCCACTTGCTGGAGACTGCTCTGCCTGAGCAAGAAGGCTCCTGCAGTATGGGGAATGACTTAGCACAGGGATACTGGCAGCTGCTCCCTCAGTTCTCTCCTCAAAGCCATGAGGCCCAGGTTCTCCATAAACATATCCAGTCCACTCTGCCCTCCCTCTGCTGAAGTCCAGGGTAGGTGGCTGCAAATGGAATTTTGTGTGCATTGGCCTTTTAAGAGGCTCTTTGTGTCTCCAGCCATCCCTCTCTGGCAGACAGAAACCCTGTTGCTTTTCACAGCTGGATATTATCTAGGTTCCTTTCTGGCTCTGGAGCTGTAGGCTGGGGAGCCCAGCTTGGGGTTTATACACCACACTTCTCAGGAAGGAACCCCCTGCCACTGAAACTTCCCTCCAGCACTTCAGCTGCCACCCATTGGAGCCCAGCCAGTCCTCTCACATCTCTTCCACTGTGTACCAGTAAGATTGTGGTGAAGTGTTTTTTCTGTCTGTCCATGGTTATAAGTCTCCTCTCCAGCTAATGTTCAATTCATTATTCCAGAGGATTTCTCTGCAATTTAGTTGTAATTCCAGATTAATCCTGGGAGGAGGTTATTGTAGCTTCTACTTACTCCTCTGTCATTTTGGATCTCTCATGTCACAATATTTAATGAAAGGGGTCTAGAAACTATGAAATCTCTGGAAGTCAACAATATCCTCAGAGTCTTTATTCCCTGGCCTTCTGTAGGAAAAGTGGAACAAATGTATGCTTTGGAGTTGTAGAAATGTTGATGATTCTCATTGTGTGCTGTGTGTCATGACTGTGGCACACAGGTAGTTAGTCTCTTTCCTCATCAACTTGTTACCTGGACAGGGCAGTGAGCAGCTGCTGCTTCATCTCACACCATCATGGCAGGTGCTTGTCTTCCCACCTCACTTAGCCTTAGTCATAGAAGGATTATTATCCTCTTCCTCTTTCCAAGGATGGTCTCTATGCCTTCTGTGACCTCTTCTTCAGTCTGAATCAGAAACAGTTGGGAAGATGTGGTGTCTAATCCTTTCCTGTTAATATTGTATTCCACTTATGCCTCTTGGCTTAGTGGGGAGTTGCAGGAGTTAGAAGAAAAGAATGAGGTGTATCCAAACTCACTGTATGAACCGATTTTGACTCTCTGCCTGAAACTCATGACTTGCCTGACTCTTGTCACCATCTCAGTAACATCACGAAACCCATTTAATGAGCATAAAGACATCTCTGTTCTGGATTTATCTAGTGAATATAACACTATAATGATAATAAGGCTCCAAATGGTCTCCCAGGGAGCCTCCTTATTCTCTGCACCTCATACATCTGTCCAGATAGAGAGAGATGTTTCTGCCAGAAGGCTTTACAGACCCATCATGGTTTGAGTGAGAATGTAAAGCTTAGTTTTAAGCACAGATCAGGTGGGTCAGGTAGGTTTTCACTTTTCCAATTTACAGGCCAAATCACTGCCACCCTGGACCATAATGCCAAATACAAGGTGGTGAACACAAGGCAAATCAAATGTAGGGGGAGAGAATTGAAATGATCATAACAAACTATTGGCTCCACAAAAGCATGTGCACTGCAAGGGTCTGCATGAGCTCCTCTAAAATAGAACATCTGATGTTCCACAATGTTATAACCAATTACTGTTCCTAAAAATTGCCCTTTGAGCATTAATGATGGTCCACAGGTTGGCGGTCTTGCCTATATTTTTGGAAATGTTGTTAACATAGTTCCTCAGATCTGAACTACAGGCTCTTTCATCTCTAAGTTATCTTACCATTGCCAAGTTGTCATCTGAACACTAAAACAAAACACCTCTGTCATACAGTTTCTTGAGATTCCCTCAAAACAAGGCATGGGCTCTAACATCCCCCACCTCTATAAATCACCAAGGATCTTGGCCTCTCTCAAGCACCAAATTCTCTTTTCTACTTGGGGGTGTATGGATTCCATCCATCAGTCTAGTTTTTGTGTATAATCTCATCTATTTCAACAAGAACTAGGGTATCTGTTGGAGCAAAGCTGAATAGTTCAGCAACACCCTTTGAAGGCTACTAGACACATTCCCTATGATCTCTCAGGAAAGATATGTTTAAATGTTTTCACTACTTAGGACAGAGGACATTATGATGAAGATCTACGAGGTCTGGGTCAGTCCACTGGATGGCTCAGGAAAACAACTCCAGCCACTTCTCACAAGGCCCAATTTGAGGCCTCCTACAGTGTTCCTTTTAGGGTATATTCTGTTTCCCCTCCCCACCCCCTGCAGAATATGTAGATCCCTGAGCTTGTAGAAGTCTCTGTGTAATGTGTGAAGGAAGAACTGTATAATATGGCTGGCCCTGTCTAAACTGATTAGCAGGAAATCAAAACAATTATGAGGAGGAAGTACATGAGCCAATGGCCTCCAGGTAACTCATAATCATGACCTGTCAGTTCAGCAGTGACTCTGGAGATGTCAGATGCAGGAAAATCAGAAATTTTTGAATGAATATACTTATTTCATTTATTTAGCAAAAAAATGAATATCCCTTTTAAGACTGTTTTCTGTTTTCTTGGAAGTTCTTATATTGGTTTCCACTTCCTTCTACTTTCTCAAGTTTAATACCCTAGAGTCAGTCTGACCCAAAGTGAATTAATCTCAGGTATTCCTGCACTCAGGGAGAACACCTGTTCTCTCCTCTATGAGGAAAACCAGGATGATATTCATATCTTCTTTCTCCAAGGTTGTCATTAGTTTGTTGGCAGGAATTTCAGAGCAAGAAATGTAACCATGGCAAAAACATTTCTATCGTATCATAATATGGAAAGAAAAAGGCCTTGAAGGAACAAAATATTTGTAAATCTGCAATTTCTCAGGAGCCCAAATTCACTGGAAAGCTGTTTGTGAAATTCAACAAAATTATGCATAAGGTTGAGCTAGTGTCATGATTCTAATAGTGTGTTTGATGTCATGACTGTAACATATAGGGAGATGAGTTTCCTTCCTCACCAGCATGTTATCTGGCCAGTGAACTGAGCACATACTGCTTTCTCTCCCTGTCCATAGCCCTCATGGCAGACACATTGCCCTAGTCAGAGAAGGATTGTTTTCTTCCTCCTCTTTGAAGGGATAGTTGCTCTGCCTTCTGTGACCTCTCACTTAGGTGTTCAGTCAGGACCAGATGGGAAGTTATGGTGTCCATCATTTTTTGTTTAATATGGTGTTCTCTTTATTCCTCTGGCTCAGTGGAGAGCTGCCGGAGGAAAAAGGAATGTATGATGTGCATCAGGACTCATTGGATGAACAGATTTTGACTCCTGAAAGTTACCATGACTTGTCTGACTCACATCAGCCTCCCATTCTGTTTGATGAGCATGAAGTTGGCTCTACTGTAGATGTAGGGGCTGAGTACTCCACTATAAAGAAAATAAAGCTCCAAATCATGTCCCCAGTAGCCTCTGCATTTTTGTGCTCACTCCTCTGTCCAGGCAGAGAGATGTCCTAGAGTCTCATCCTAGTTTGAATCACAATCTTGGAATCAGTTTTAAGTACAAACATCAGGTAAGTCTGGTAGCTTTATACTCTCCCTAGTCTCAGAACACACCACTGTCATCCTGGCATAGACTGGCAAATACAGGCTGTTGGAAGCAAGGCAGGTCATAGGATAGTGCAAGTACATGCCAAACTCTCTGCCTCTTATACTGCACTGCACTTGGACTCCCTGACAAACCTTTTGAAGATGGGACATCTCATCTTACCTTCAACTGTCTTGCTATTTCTGAACAGTGGTTTTTGAGGATCTATGGTTGTCTAGAGATGTTGATGGCCTTGCCTATGTCTTTTAGACATGTTGTTACTGTGGTTCCTTGGCTCTGAACTCCAGTCCCTCTTCTCCTAATTGGTTTATCTTTGATAAGAAGCCTTCTATGTACCAGGATATAAACACCGCTGTCATTACCTGTATATGGAATTGTTCCTGAAGGCAAGGTGGGGCTCTGGCAACACCTCCCCCTACTTTCATTTATGTCCAAAGATGTGAGCTCTCTAAAGCATCCCAATTTTTTTTCATGAGACTTTACAGATTACACCCATCAGTCTAGCTGCAGTGTTTATTCACATCTAAACTAAAAACAGTATGTGGTATTTAATAAGACAAATTGCAGCAACACTTTTATTTTTTTATATATTTTATTGATTATGCTATACAATTGTCCCATTTTTCTCCCTTTTATTACCCTCTGCCTTGTACCACCCCCTCCCATCAGCAGTCCACCCCTTAGTTCATGTTCATGGGCGGTACATATAAGTTCTTTGGCTTCTCCATTTCCTATACTATTCTTAACCTCCCTCTGCCTAGATTGCAGCTACCACTTGTGCTTCTCATTCCCTGTACATTTTCCCCCATTTTCTCCCATCTGCCTCCCCACTGATAACTCTCCATGTGATCTCCATTTCTGTGATTCTGTTGTTTCTAGTTGTTTGCTTAGTTTGTTTTGTTTTTGTTCTGCTCAGTTGTTGATAGTTGTGAGTTTGTTGTTACTTTACTGTTCATAGTTTTGATCATCTTCTTTTTCTTAGACAAGTCCCTTTAACATTTCATAGAATAAGGGTTTGGTGATGATGAACTCCTTTAACTTGACTTTATCTGAAGTACTTTATCTGACCTTCCATTCTAAATGATAGCTTTTCTGGAGAGAGTAATCTTGGATGTAGGTCCTTCCCTTTCAGGACTTTGAATACTTCCTTCCATCACCTTCTTGCCTGTAAGGTTTCTTTTGAAAAATCAGCTGATAGTTTTATGGGAACTCCTTTGTAAGCTATCTCTTTTCTTTTTTCTTGCTGCTTTTAAGATTCTTTCTTTATCTTTAATCTAGGGTAATGTAATTATGATGTGCCTTGGTGTGTTCCTCCTTGGGTCCAACTTATTTGGGACTTGCATATCTATTTCCTTCTCCATATTAGGGAAGTTTTCCTTCACTATTTTTTCAAATAAATTTTCAATTTCTTGCTCTTCCTCTTCTCCTTCTGGCACCCCTATGATATGGGTGTTGGAATGTTTAAAGTTGTCCCAGAGGTTCCTAAGCTTCTCACTTTTTTGAATTCTTGTTTCTTCATTCTGTTCTGGCTGAATGTTTATTTCTTCCTTCTGCTTCCAAATCATTGATTTGAGTCCCAGTTTCCTCCCTTTCACTGTTGGTTTCCTGTGTATTTTTCTTTATTTCATTTTGCATAGCCTTCACTTCTTCCTCTATTTTGGGACCACACTCAACCATTTCTGTGAGCATCCTAATTACCAGTGTTTTGAACTGTGGACCTGATAGGTTGACTATCTGTTCATCGCTTAGTTCTATTTTTGGAGTTTTGGTCTGTTCTTTCATTTAGGAGATATATATATGTATATATATATATGTACAGATTGAATTTATATGAACTTATATGTACAGATTATATATATATATATATATATATATATATATATATATATATATATATATATATATATATATATATATATATATGTCTTGGCATTCCTGTTATGTAGTGAGGGGCAGAGCCTTAGGTATTTGCCAGGGTGGGGCAACCCACATTACTGCATTGTAGTGTATGTGGGGGAGGGGTCCAAAAAGGAACAATGATGCTTGCTCAACTCTTAGCAGTCACTTCCCACATTTCCCACAAGTGTGTGAGCTTGTATACATTTTAGGACCCTGTGGGTCTCTCCAACAAACTCTCCTGTGAGGCTGGGAGTTTCTCCCACTGCTGCAACCCCCACAGGTTTTAACAGCCAGAGGTTTGGGGACTTTATTTCCCCGGTGCTGGAACCCCAACTGTCTGCTTCCTCTTTGGTGGACCTTTGGGGCAGGAGTCAGCATCTACACAGTGTTAGAACACTGAAAATAGGATGTGACAGGAGGCATCTTATCAGAGTGAGAAGAGCCATGGACTAAGCATGAAAGTTCCCAGGTTTCAGCTGAGTGCTGTCTTTACTGCAGACACATGATTAATTTATTCTTCCTGGACTTTTTTTTGTCCTCATCCATAGATGGGTGGAAAATGTGTTCCATGGCAGCCCTAGTTCTAAAATCTGGGTATTTTTACAAATGCACTTTAGAAAGATAAAGCCCCTCACTGTGTAAGGTGGGATAAAATACTTGATGTAATAAAACTTGGTGGTGGGAATGTTGTTTTGTACTGAAATATAATTCCCTTTTTATAGAAAGAATTTTCCTATAACACAGCAGAAACCAACATGAAGATTCCTATGAAGTCCTTGGGTGTATGGAAGATCTTGGGACAGGGTGTCTGTACCATGCTAAGAGAAATGCAGAAATTCTATATGAAAGATGTAATGGAACACAGAGCCACTGAGCCTGGGAACCAGCTTTGTGACAAGGAGGAGGATACAAGGGGAGAAGTCCAGAGGAAAGCTGGACAAGTATATGGTGATCTGGGCAACAAAAGTCATTTTGACTTTTTGCCCTCTTTTAGACAAAGCATAGCGTAATGGTGATTCACCAGATCAAAGACCTTTTGTCTGATAGATTAAAAACTAAGCCAGGCCATTTCTTTAAAAAATATATGAGACTTTCTGTACAATTCTCTCAGTGTATCCTGAAGTCATACATGGTATTTATGTCTCCATGTCCAGATGGTCTATCATGTTTGTAAATGGGTAATATAGAACCACCTAATGTCTGACTAGACATTTCTGAATTAGCAGAAAATAATGAAGATGAGGAAGATAAGAAGAAAAAGAACCACCATCCCAAATGAATGATCAAGGGAGAATAAAGTACAGGTAAAATATGGAGAGGTTGCTAGAGTGAAAAAGAAGTCAAAGGTAGAGATATCCATGGTGTGACAGTAAACCAAAAGCTGCTGCTTGTATTAATTTTATTCCATTAATGACACCCTTTTTTTAATGCTCACGTGAGGATATGCTTTAATTGATTTTAGAGAGACAGCAAAGGAAAGAGAGAAAAAAGTGAGAGAGAGGGAAAAGATCAATGTGGTAGAGAAACACCAATCAGCTGCTTCCCATATGTGCCCTGACAGGACTGAACCTGCAACATTTTGGTCTATGGGAAGACACTCCAACTGAGCCACCCAGCCAAGGCAGGGATACACATATTTTTATGAATAAGTGTTTTCAAATGGTTCAAGTAGATACCCAAAAGTGGTATTTCTATTCTGATTTTTTTTTTAGTAACCTCATACTGTTTTCCTTATGGCTGCACCAGTTCACACTGCCACCAACAGTGAACTAGGGTTCCCTTTTCTCCATATCCTCTCCAACACTTGTTATTTCTTGCCTTTTTCATAATAGCCATTCTGACAGGTGTGAGGTGATATCTTATTGTCATTTAATTTGCATTTCCCTAATAATTAGTGATGTTGAACATCTTTTCATATGCCAGATTGCTACCTGTGTGTCTTTCTTGGAAAAAATGTCTATTCATATACTCTGCCCATTTTGAAATTGGGTAGTTTGGCTTTTTATTTTGAAGTTGTATAACTTATCTATATACAAAAGTGAGCAAAATTAGGTTTATGGTTGTGGGTATGTGAAACACAAAGTTTATCTTGTATTATTATTTATTTATTGTATTATTTATTTTTATTACAACTGTAAATTTACTTTTGCTCACCCCTGTATTTTAGATAATAACCCCTTACTGGAAGTACCATTTGCAAAAATTGGGTTAGTCAAAAACTTCATTTGGTACTTTTCATAAGATGGCCCTAGTAGTGCCTAGCTGTCTTTAACTTCATTTGAAACAATTTTGTTAGATTTTGTTGTGACAGCTGTCATATAAGTGTGCATTTCAAAAAAACATCAAAATTGGTGAATTTTCGTGTAGTCATTTTAATATTGAAGATGAAAAAATATACATTTTCTGCACATTATGCTTTATTATTTCAAGAAAGGGAAAAATGCAACTGAAATGCAAAAAAATTGTACAGTGTATAGAAAAGGTGCTGTGACTGATCAAACATGTCAATAGTGGTTTTCAAAGTTTTATGCTGGAGATTTCAACTGGATAATGCTCCAAGGTTGGGTAGACCAGTTGAAATTGATAGTGATCAAATTGAGATATTAATTGAGATAGTCAATGTTATACCATGCAGGAGAGAGCCAACATACTCAAAATATCCAAATAAGTAAAGTTATTGGGGAAAATAAATCATGTGTCTTTTATTTTACAAACACAATAAACAGACTTTTGGCCAACTGAATATCTTCTCGCATTAGGTTGGTTGCCTTTCATTTTATTGATGAGTTTTTTTGCAGTGCAGAAGCTTTTTAGTTTCATACAGTCCAATTTGTTTATTTTTGCTTTTGTTTTCTTACCTTGAAGTAAAACTCACAAAAATACCTCTGAGACCAATGTTCAGAAGCTTAGTGTCTCTGTTTTCTTTGAGATATTTGATTTTTCAGGTCTGCTAATTCAAACCTTTAGTACATTTTGAGCTAATTTTTGTGTATGGCATAAAATTGCAGTCTAGGTTCATTCTTTTGCATACGGTTGTTTAGTTTTCCCAAAAGTGATTTTTTTAAACAACTTTCCTTTCTCCATTGTGTATTCTGGGCTTTGTCATAAATTAGTCACCCATATATACATGGGTTTATTTATGAACTCTCATTTGTTCCATTAGACTGTGTGTCTTTTTTTCTTTTTTCTCTTTTAAAGGTAAAGATAGAGTTTATTTAATAATTGATGATGTCTGGCATAATAGATGAAAAAGAGAGAGAGAAACATTTTCTTTTTCATAACATTGGAAAAGCAGTTTTGACTTCCAGTCAAGATGAAAGTGAAATAAATGAGACTTGCCTCCTCACACAACCACATCAAAATTACAACTAAACTTTAGAACAATCATCACTTAGAACTGCAGAAATCAAGTTGAATGAAAGTCCAGTGACAACAGAATTAAAGAAACTACAACCATCCAGACTGGAATGAGGGGTGATGTGGAACTGGCTGGTCCCACATCCACATATAGTGGATAAAAATTCAGGAAAGATGTCTCAGGAGTGAGGAGTCCCAGCCCCACACCAGGACCCCCAGTGCCAGGAAAAGAAGTCCCCATAATTTCTGGCTGCAGAAACCAATGGGGATAGAGTCAGTGGAAGAAATTTCTGGAGTCCCAGTCAGTTCCTCTTAAAGAACCCACACATGGATTTACTCTGACTCACTTCCTCTGAATTCCAGCACCTTGAAAGGCACTGGTGGCATATAGGAAGGAACTGAAGTGTCTGACATCAGGGACAGAGCTGGAGGACAGCTTTCTCCCAGACAAAAAGGCAGGCAGATCCCATTGTCCCTTTTCTGAACACTCACCCCACAGAGCCACAGAGATGGCAAGTGGGTGCTATATCTGAGACACCATCAAGCTAGCTATAACTGTTTTCCCCACCCTAGACATCTCCTGAGGCTCTGTCCCACCCAACTTATGGGCCTACCCATTGTTAAAAGTGTTTTTTTTTTTCCATATGAATGGCTGGTCTTAGCTCATGCTTCTGAACTTCCTAAATTCTATCAAATAAGCAACAGCTGGCCTCAGTGACACCCCAGCCTTTATTCCTCTTGCTAAGTGGCCCCAACCTGGCACTAGCAGCAGCCAGCCTAGGTTTATAGCTTGGCTTCAGCTGGGAACCTACAAGCCCAGCAAAAGTAGCAGCCATCTGCAGATTGCTTTATAGTTCATGCAGGGTAGCCCTGGGCAAAACACAGGTGAAAGCTGACCTTGGCCTGTACCACCTGGATAACCCCAGAGTCTGCATACCCAATGGACAGCTACATATCACATCAGAGCACCACCACTCTGCCCTGCACAGCTGATCCTCCACAGAGGGTGGAGGTTGGTAATCAGCAGTCAGAACCAGTCCTTGCAGCAGACTGGCCTGGGTAAATCCCTCCTAATAAGCTAACATTAGCAATCAAGACTCAACTACAAGAAAAGGGTGTACTCAGCCTACATAAAGGGCACAACTCGAGTATCCAGCTTGGGTGATAGGAGAGGCTGTGCCACTGGATCTTACAGGACACTTACTACATTAAGCCATGCTACCAAGACAAGGAGTTATAGCAGCTCTACCTAATACATAGAAACAAACACAGGGAGGCTGCCAAACTGAGGAGACAAAGAAACAGGGCCCAAATGAAAGAACAGATCGAAACTCCAGGAAAAACTCTGGGACAACTTCAAAAGTTCCAACATTCTCATCATAGGGGCACCAAAGGAGAAGAGAAAGAGCAAGAAATTGGAAATCTATTTGAAAAAATAAGAGCAAGAGACATAAAGGAAAGAATAAACAAATGGGATCTCATCAAAATAAAAAACTTCTGCACGGATAAAGAAAACAGTATTAAAATAAAAAGAGAACCAACTGTATGGGAAAACATATTTGCCAATGATACCTCACACAAGGATTTAATCTCCAAGATATATAAAAAACTTACATGACTCCACCCTAAGAAGACAAACAATCAAATTAAAAAATGGGCAAAGGACTTGAACAGACAATTCTCCAAGAAGGACACACAGAGGATCCAGAGACACATGAAAAGATGCTCAATATCACTAGCTATCAGGGAGATGCAAATTAAAACCACAATGAGATACCACTTCACATCAGTCAGAATGGCCATCATAAACAAAACAACAAACAACAAGTGTTGGAGAGGTTGTGGAGAAAAGGGTACCCCAGTGCACTGTTGGTAGGACTGCAAACTGGTACAACCACTATGGAAAACAGTATGGAACTTCCTCAGAAAACTAAAAACGGATCTGCCTTTTGACCCAGCAATTTCACTGCTGGGACTATATCCTAAGAACCCTGAAACACCATTCCAAAAGAACCTATGCACCCCAATGTCCACAGCAGCACGATTTACAATAATTAAGTGCTGGAAGCAACCTAGGTGCCCATCAGAAAATGAATGGATCAAAAAACTGTGGTACATTTACACAATGGAATTCTATGCAGCAGAAAGAAAGAAGGAGCTCCTACCCTTTGCCACAGCATGGATGGAGCTGGAAAGCATTATGCTAAGCAAAATAAGCCAGGCAGTGAAAGACAAATACCATATGATCTCACCTTTAACAGGAACCTAAACAACAAAACAAAAAAAACAAGCAAAATATAGCCAAAGACACTGAAATAGAGGACAGGTTGTCAGGGCCCAGAGGGCAGAGGGGAAGGAATTTCAGGGCAATTTCAGGGGAGAATGGGAAGGGTTTATATGAACAAATATAAAGGATACATGGACAAAAACTAGGGGTGTTGGAAATGGGAGGGAAGAAGGGAGGAGTGGGTGGGTGGGCTGGAATGGGAGTAAAGGACAGAAAATTGTACTTGAACAATGATTAAAATAAATTTTTTTAAAGAAGAAAAAAAATTCCCTAATTCAGTGAAGAAAATAGACATGCAAGTCCAGAAAGCAGAGTCCCAAACATGATGGATGAAAAGAGGCCCACTGCAAGGGACATCATAATTAAAATGCTCATGGTTAAACATAAAGATAGAATCTTAAAAGTGCCAAGAGGGAAACAGTTAGTTACCTACTAACTCCTACTCCTAGAGTAGTTCCCATAAGACTGGCAGCTGATTTATCAAAAGAAACTTTCATGCTAAAAGGGACTGGCAAGAAATACTCAAAATCACAAAAAGCAGGGACCTACAGCCAAAATTGCTCTACCAAGTGAAGCTATCATTTAGAATTGGAGGGCAGGTAGAGTTTCCCAGACAAGAAAAAACTAGAGAAGTTCATTATCACCCAACCATTATTATATAAAATGTTAGAGGGACTTATTTAAGAAAAAGATGAAAACAATGAACAATAAAATGTCTATAAATATATATATATCAACTACTGAATCTCAAAAACAAACTAAGCCAATAGGAGAACAGATGCAGAATCATGGATATGGAGAGTGTTTTAATGTTTGCCAGATATGAGGGGATTGAGGGAATGGGTGAACAGATGAGGGGATTAAGAAGTACAAATAGGTAGTTACAGAATAGCCATAAGGATGTAAAGTACTGTATGGGAAATGCAGTAGCCAAAGGACTTACAGCATTAGCCATGGACATCAACAATGGTATGGGGATTTCCTGAGGGATTAGGGGGTGCTAGATGGAGGGGCACCAAGGTGGAAAATTTGGACAACTGTAATAGCATAATCAATAAAATATAATTTTAAAAAATAAAAATTAAATTCTAAAATTAACCAGGTGATTAGGAGAAGAGGTATATCTCATCAATGGACTTATCTGTTATTTCCTCCTTATTGTGAGTTGAATGGCATGACAGAGCAGAGGCAGAGAGAGGTACAATCAGTTTTAAAAGTATTACGTCAAAAAGGTCAGAGCTTCCACAGCATTGCAACAGCTTTGCAGATGCCCACATCATGATAGTTGAAATAACAAAGCCCAGCAAAGGTAAAAGCTAAGAGTGCCAAAGGCCTGCCTTGGCAGCTTTCTGCAATGTATCCCCTTGAACATAGCCAGTAATAACTTGGACTATGGAGAATAAGAACTGCAGCTAGGAAGTAGTCCATCAGAGAAGAAGGGATCAAAAAAAAAAAAAACAGCTAGAAGTAGACCCAGGAGCCAAACACTGATAAGCCTCTCACCTGTCCAGTGGAGAGATGCACCTTGGAACCAGAATGGCAGCTCAGTGATGGGTGAATGTGCTGTGTGCCACATCATCCTGGGGAAGGTTAGTCCTGAGAATATGCTGAGATTTGAGAAGGTCTGACCACTGGAGCTCAGAAGAAGAGAGCTCATCCTCCTTGGGCACCACAGAGGACACTCAGCTTCCAGGAACTTGCCATCTCACTCCTTAAGGCTCCTGGTCTGTTTCCTCTTCATTTAGAGTTGCAAGATTGTATGTTTCTAGGAAGTTATCCACTTCTTCCAGATTGTCCAATTTGTTGGCATATAACTGTTCATAGTATTTTCTTTTTTTTTAAAGATTTTATTTATTTATTTTTAGAGAGGGAAAGGAGGGAGAAAGAGAGGGAGAGAAACATCAGTGTGTGGTTGCCTCTCGAGTGCCCCCTATTGGGGACCTGGCCTGCAACCCAGGTATATGCCCTGACTGGAAATTGAACCAGCAAGCCTTCGGTTCCCAGTCCAATGCACAATCCACTGAGCCACATGAGTCAGGGCTATAGTATTTTTTTTTAATATATATTTTATTGATTACGCTATTACAGTTGTCCTATTTCCCCCCCTTTACGCCCCTCCACCCTGCACATCCCCTCCCACCCCAT
>CM052551.1:19407765-19424050 GCA_028533065.1 Trachops cirrhosus | reverse complement strand
ACCTGCCCTTTGATCCAGCAATTCCACTGCTGGGACTATTTCCTAAGAACCCTGAAACACCAATCCAAAAGAACCTATGCACCCCAATGTTCATAGCAGCACAATTTACAATAGCTACGTGCTGGAAGCAACCTAGGTGTCCATCAGAAAATGAATGGATCAAAAAACTGTGGTACATGTACACAGTGGAATTCTATGCAGCAGAAAGAAAGAAGGAGCTCCTACCCTTTGCAACAGCATGGATGGAGCTGGAAAGTATTATGCTAAGGGAAATAAGCCAGGCAATGAAAGACAAATACCATATGATCTCATCTTTAACAGGAACCTAAACAACAAAACAGAAAAAAAGCAAAATATAGCCAAAGACACTGAAATAGAGGACAGGCTGACAGTGACTAGAGGGGAGAGGGGAGGGAATTTCAGGGGAGAATGAGAAGGGTTTACAGGAACAAATATAGAGGACATATGGACAAAAACTAGGGGGGTTGGAAATGGGAGGGAGGAGGGGAGGGATGGGTGCGTTGGCTGGAATGGGAGTAAAGGATAGAAACTGTACTTGAATAATGATTAAAAAATAAATTAAAAACATATATGAAGCTCTATAAACAACAAACAAAAAAGTCTCTGTTAGGCTTTTGTTTACACATTAACTACTCTTCCTGCTCAACTCCTTTTTTTTCTTATGAATGTACTCATAAATTGCTGATGTACTGTCTCTTTTTAAGCAAGAGAAGATAACTTCAGGGTCATGAGGAGAATTTAAGTTTGCTTTGCAGAAGAAAAGAATGTCTTCAATGTAGCTGTGACCAGCTGCTGATGCGTAGGAGTCTAATGTGATAAAATGTTATTTGGGACTAAAGAAACAGATTTCTCTCTCAGATCCCTGGAACTTTTACTTCCCCTTCTTTTCCATTAAAACTCTTTTGCTTGGTCTGGAACTTTGGAGATGGTTTTTGCACATTAGTTTGCAATCTTTCTAGGCTGCAGGCTTTCTGAATAAAGCAAACTTTTTCTTTCCCTCCAACACTTGTCACTCAAGTATTGACTTTGAGCTGTGAGCAGGTGAACTTGGGTTTTTTGTTAACAATAATATAACCCTCTTCTTTGAAATTTTATACCTCATTTATTTCTCTGGTCTGTTGAAGTAATGTCTAAGCACTAAGATGGAGCCACTACTTCTTGGGGTGTCCTGTCAAGAAACCAAAATTCTGATAACATTTGTGTTTTTGTAAATACTCCACTTGACCAGGAACTACAGTATCCATTCTTTTAATCCCCAAGCAAGTCAACTCTGGGCTTTATACTTACTCCTGTTTTATTTTTATTCTTTCTTTTCTTGTCCCCTATTCTTTATCTATAAAAGCTTCCTGCCTTTCCACCCATTTTGCAGTTTGCTGGACCCTTGGGCATGGAGACTGCTTGCTTCACGAGTATTAAATAAAGTTAGTTTTTATTACCTAGACTGTCTTCTTTAATCCCTTTTAACAGGCCTAACTGTATTGACTATTATGTGACTCTTTTAGATTATAATGTTGATGGTAGAATGATCTCTTCTATAAAAATTGGTAACAGTTAATTTATGAAACTACCTGTGCCAGTTACTTCTCAAGAGTAAGTTTTAGACAATTTATTTTTAAAATATGGTAATGTGTTATTATAATTTATAAGCTCTATTGGCATCTTAACTTACAACATGTAGTATTGTTCCCAGTTCCTGAAATCACTCCAGAGCAATAAATATGAAATGGGTACCTCTTGTTATTTATAACAAGCCTCTTATAGCTATGCTGGAATTTATGTTAATGAAATGACTTTTGGAAAGATCCTAACATGGGAGCCATTTACCAAGGGAACATAACATGTTGCCAGGTTGGACATTTAAGTTCCACATACAGACATTCTGGGAGGAAAGAAGGACTAGAGATTGAGTTCAAACACCAATGGCTAGTAATTTAATCAAATATGACTATGTAACAAAGTCTCCATAAAACCTTCAAAATTTGGGGGGTGATAACAGCATCAGGTGTTAGGCCAGTGGAGTCAAGCCAGATCTTGGTTTAGTGACCTTGGTATTAGGGTTCTGGCTAAGAAAGAATTTAGAGTCTTGATAAATAAACTGGAAAAAGTTGATTTCGAAAATCACAAGGGTAGAAGAATTGAGCTGTGGTAGAAATAGGTTCAGGAGAAAAGTTACACAGGCCAAAAAAAAGCCCTTGAAGCTCAGGGAAAAGAGAGTCTGGCAGATCTGCACTAGACCTTCATATCTGTTACTGGTAGACAGTCTATTCAGAGCACCAGGGGTCTCCACCCATTGGCCAAGATAATGGCACGGTGAAGTTCTTACACTGAGCACACAACAGGCTAGCAAGATAATTGGATAGAGGAAAAAGACCTCCCCCTTCCTGTATCACATTGAGGGTAGGACCAGGGGACGTCAGGCACATGCCCCATAGGAGTCAAAATGTTGCAGGAGGAGGTGCTGGCCAAAAGAGGGCTGTCAGTCTAGCCTGGGGAAAGAAGAGATTGGTTGGGAAGTGGACCCATCTGAAGCATGAGAAAGCATCGTGTCCATCCCACACCCAAGCTAATATAATCCTAGGGGAACAAAGAAACACTCTCTCGCCCACCTGGTGACGCACTGACTGGTGTGTTCATGTGCTTTTTGACCCTAGCAGTTACATGGCCTATGATCTTATGGGCTCCACATGAAGGCTTCAGGAGGGAGCCTGAAATGAGCAGCAGCTGAGAATACGCTAAGCTACCTGGATGGGGACTATGACTGCTTAGAAGCTGCCTGTAGGGCCCAAAGGACTGTACTTTAAACTGGAGCAGGAACTCTGCACATTGACTTTTTTCTGGGTTTAATTGAGGAGGTGAGCTTTGAAAGAGGACTCTGCCATTCTCTCAGATTGCACAGCACCTGAATTAAACCTTTTCTCTTTCCCACCAGCATCTGCCTCATGAGATTGGCTTTTGTGGTGATGGACAACTGAACCCCTGTTTTTATTTGGTTACATATTGAGAGTATTTATCTGGAGGGCTTAGGGGAGGATCCCAATAGAGTATTCATAACCTTTCAGGTATGTCCTTTCAGGGTCATGGTCTCTACTGATTGGTTAGCACCAGGGCAGGGTTGTCATTAGTCAATGCAGCTGGTCCAGATGTCAGCTGTGGCATTGCTTACCTAGTTTTGCTGCCTTTTTGGGGCCTGGAGCTGAAACACAACAGAGTCCTAGATTTATTTGACGTGGATGAGGACCTCATTGTCCCAGGGGCTCAATGCTTAAGGACTATTCTTCAACCCCTTTGCTCTTTTCTCTTTCAGGGGGGTCTAACCCACATGACTAGCAACATGACAGGAGAGGAAAGATCAGGGGAGGGTCTGAATTATGTGACCAGCAAGATGAAAAGTCAGGGGGTCTAAACTGCATTACCAGCCATATGCTAGAAAAGGAAAAAGCTTCCTTGGAGGCCAAGTTCTTGTTTTCCCAGTTTTGCCTGTTGCTAGGCACCTGGGACTTTCCACCCTGTTGTCCTTCTGTACCTGGCTCATTGTTCTTGCTCTGCTCACATCTAACTGCTTTCCACAAAAGGACTGCATTAGGAGAGCTTCTGGGTTTGTGAACACAAATGATGTTCTGGGAGAGTGGCACACCTGGAAAGGGCATAAAAGCCCTATACTCCTTCTTACATACTTTGCCCTATGTATCTCTTGCATTTGGCTGTTTATGAGTTATATCCTTTTATAATAAACCAAGTAATCTAGTGACAAAACTGTTTTCCCATTTTTCTATGAGCTGCTCTAGAAAATTAACCCTGGCAAAAAGGTCACTGGAGTCTTTCATTTACTGCCAGTTGGTCAGAAGCATATGTAACAATCTGGACTTTTGACTGGTATCTGAAGTTGTTAGTGTAGGTAGCTAGATATTATTAAAGGAAGGCAGCAAAAGGTAGCAGACAGCAAGCTTAATAAACTAGGGAGCTGAATTAGACAATAAGCCTGATTAAGTTTGAAAGTTACAGATTCAGAAACCCCAGGGGATTGCAGTGTTACCCTGCCAAGGGGATTAACACTCTTCTTTCCCCTGTGTTCCCATAAGGGAGGAAGAACCAGCTTTCCAATTTCCCTGAGGTACAACTGGCCATTACCCCAGATTACCAAGGGAAAAATATAAAAATAAAGGGGAAATTGTTCAGCTGGACTCATGCCCAGTAGAAGCCAAGATGGCACCAGTGGGAGATTTTCTACCTTGAGGCACTACTCAGGTGGCAACCATCAGGGGTGGTGTCTAGCCTGGGAAAAGGATCAGATTGGATAAGGGATATAGAACCTCAGAAAATCTAGGAAAAGGATTGGTTAAAGGGATGATACAACAACAGACTGAAAAGGATTGGGAAGCTGATTGATTAGTCTGAAAGAGCGTCAGGTGCTTACCAAGCCTGAGACAATAAAATACAAGCTTAACAAAACTCTCTCTTTCTCTTTCTCTCTGTCTCTCTGTCTCTGTCTCTCTCTCTGTAACATGCACTCACCCCATTTGTTCATGAGTTCTCTTTCCAGAGCAGCCATGTGGCCCTAACAGCTTCCTGTGGTTCTGTAGCTACATGAGCCCCAAATGCAGGCTTGGGTACAATGACAGAGGACAGCCTAAACTAGTCACACAAGGAAAGAGGCTAAACTGGACTAAGACTTCACAGGGGCTGAACCAATGGTGCAGAATTTCTGGGCACTGGTCCTCTTTTTGGGCCTGATGAAGACAAGGCTGGGAGTTCTGGTCAAGATGCATAGGTAGAAACCCTTTGTTTCCTTGCACAACCGAAAGGAGGATAACAACCAATCTAATATCAATAAGCAACCAGAAGCACCAGAAAATCAAACTGCATGGAACCTGACAACCAAGGAATTAAAGAAAAAATCAACCAGAATAACCAGACCAGTAGCACTGCAATACAGCAAAGAGGGTTTCCCTGCCTGGGTGAATACCTAAGGCCCCACCCCCTTACAAGTTATCAGGGGCACCAAGACAAAGAAATATGGCCCAAATGAAAGAACCGAGCAAAGCCTCAGAAAGAGAACTAAGTGAAGGAGAGATCACCAACCTATCTGATGGAGAATGTAAAGCCCTGGTAATCAAAGTGCTGACAGATCTAATTGAGCTTGGTCAAAAAATGAAAAAACAAATGAAAGATACCCAAAATGAAATAAAGCAAAATATTCAGGGACCCAACAGTGACAGGAAGGAAACCAGGACTCAAAGCAACAATTTGAAACAAAAGGAAAAAATAAACATCCAACCAGAACAGAATGAAGATGCAAGAATTCAAAAAAATGAAGAGAGTCTTACAAACCTCTGGGACAACCTGAAATGTTCCAATATCTAAATTATAGAGATGCCAGAAAGAGAAGAACAACAGCAAGAAATTGAAGACTTATTTGAACAAACAATGAAGGAAAACTTCCCCAATCTGGCAAAGGAAATAGACTTCCAGGAAGTCCACAGAGTCCCAAAGAAGTTGGACCCAAAGAGGAACACACCAAGGCACATCATCAAAGATAAGGAGAGAATCCTAAAAGAAGCAAGAGGAAAGGAGACAGTTATCTACAAAGGAGTTCCCATAAGACTATAAGCTGATTTCTCAAAAGAAACCTTGCAGGCAAGAAGGGGCTGAAAAGCAGTGTTTGAAGTCATGAAAATCAAGGACCTATATCCAAGATTACTCTACCCAGCAAAGCTTTCATTTAGAATGGAAGGGCAGAAAAAGTGCTTCCCAGATAAGGTCAAGTTAAAGGAGTTCATTATCACCAAGCCCTTATTATATGAAATGTTAAAGGGACTTATCTGAGAAAAAAAAGATCAAAACTATGAACAGTAAAATGACAACTCACAACTATCAACAAATGAAACTACAAGAAAAGAAAAACAATGAAAACAGAAACTAAGCAAACAACTAGAAGAGGAACAGATCAGAGAAGTGGACATCACATGGAGGGATTTCAGTGGGGAGTGGGAAGGGAAGAATAGGGGGGAAAAGGTACAGGAAAGGAGACGCATAATTAGTAGGCATAAAATAGATGGGAAAGATAAAAAATGGTATAGGAAACAGGACTCAAAGAACTTATATGTACAACCCATGGACATGAACTAAGGGGGGGATGCTGGACGGTTGGGGGGCAGGGTGGAAGGGGGATAAAGGGGGAAACTGTAATAGCATAATCAATAAAAACACTTAAAAGAATAAAAAATAACGTTTTTATACAAAAAAAATAAAAGGACAAGGCTGAACATTTTCCACAGCAGGAGGGGTGGATATGAGACACAAGGAACCCAAGGGCAGTCTTCTATATTTTTATCCCAATTGACCTTACCACAACACCTCAATCTCCCTTGCATGAGTTTCCAGAAATGCTTTATCATGACTCCATGAAAATTCCCCATTTCCACTAGCAATAAAAAGGGAGGGAAATATTCTTTTGGGACTGAGCCCTTAACTTGTGGGATCTGACACAAACCAGACAGAAAATGCTGGAATTGAGTTAAATTATAGGACACCAAGCTGTGTCTGAAAAAAATCACAGAGTTGCTTAGTGTGATTTTTTTTGTAATTTATATGTTTAGATTGTTTTTCTCTTCTGGAGTCAGTATTGAAAAGTTATATACTCCTATAAAATTATCAATTTCATCTCAGTTTTTAATACATGTGTATAAATTTAATCAAAATTGATTTTTAACTTTCTTTGTATATGTAGTTTTCTACTGCTTTTTATTTATTCTTTTAAGTATTTAGGCTTTCAAGGAAGTGTTTTTTTTTGAAAGACTGAAGACACTTGATCATACTTGTGTGTTAGTGGCAGTGATCAGGGGTTTTATCTCTTTCAGACAAAACATTATAGAGTAGGAGACGATTTGTTCCCCAAAGTAATGTTTGGTTTTTTGAACAGGGAACTAAATCATTAAAGAAGAGACAAGTTGTCAGGGTTCAGGAAAAGGCAGGAATGAGGGAATTTCCAAAGACCAACAATTTAATGAAGAGATCTGCAAGAGCTTTACACAGCAGTAAAGCTAGATGTGTGGTCTGAAAGCTGCTTGACCACTATTCTCCTCTATCTCTCTTCCTCTTTTAAGTTTAAGGAAATGTACTAAGCTATTTCTCACAGGATACAGAATATATTCCTTACTATAAATACATAGATGGAGTTCTAATTTAAAAGAAAACTGAGAAAAATTATATAGAGAGGTTTCCAGTTCTCTTCCTAGTGCAATTCCACAACTCATAAGACATACAGAAAAAGGACTAATTTCAATAATGACTGAAAATCTGGTTAAGAGCAGTGTGAATATGGTTATTTTCATCTCTTGTATACCAACATATCTGTGCTTGAGGACACATGCCAATGTACATTCATATAATTTTTCCCTTGCAAACTTTTAAGGAACTAAAATTAAATATAATGATATGTTGTATCCTTTGAATGTTTTAAAATTCTAAAGACCAACAATTTAATGGATAAGAACTCATTAGTTCAGTCAACTTAGGTTCATGGCTTAGTGGATTGAGTGTGGGCTGCAAACCAAAGGGTCGCTGGTTCCATTCCCAGTCAGGGCACATGCCTGGGTTGTGGGTCAGGTCTCCAGTGGGGGCCACGTGAAAGGCAACTGCGCATTGATGTTTCTCTTCCTCTCTTTCTCCCTTCCTTCTCCTCTCTCTAAAAATAAATAAATAAAATCTTTAAAAAAATGAGTTAATCATGACCCCAGCACTGCCTGATTTACTTTCATCCAAGATGTGTTTATAGAAAAAGATTTTTGTTTTGTGACTGTTTAAGGGATAGAAAAAACATTGTGGCTAGAGCCATTGGGGCCCAGCTATTTCCCTGCCCTCTTTGGTCATGTGGGACTCCACACAGACTGGTTATGGCTGCTCTAATAAGTTTGATGTCTGTTTGGGCAAAACAAGAACAGCTGCATCTCCTTCTCTAAGGGACTTCCTGCCTTCAATGGTTGCTGGGCAACCAATTACACACTGGTTCTGTGTTGGAGGCAGATGTGACTTCTTGTTCCATGGGGCAACTCCCTGAGAATGATGACAAATGCTGTAGTCAGGACAGTTTAAGTGCTCTGGGGTGCCAGCCTAGTTGTAACTGCATCTCAAGAAAAACAAAACAAAACTGCGGGACTTCCTAAACTTGCTCATTGACCCCACAGTCTCTGTGACCCTAACCAGGAAATGATAGCATTTGCTGAGTAGAAAAAGGAGAGAATTCAGATGGGGAAAGGCACTGAGGGAGCAGCTGTTCTTTAATTGAGAAATGTAAATGGAATAATTTTCCTATAGGCTGGGGTAGGAAGAAAGGCACAGAAATTGTAAGAGAAGAGTAATTTCTTTTAAATAACAGAGATTCTCCTGTCTTTTAATTAAGAGGTCAGAGGTCTGTGTGGGACTGTGGGCAGGGGAAGATTGGGACAGTGAGAGCAATGCAGCCTGAGTCTCCAGCTCTGTCTAAGGGAGAACAGAGTCTTCAAGCTGTTAGAATCCCAGTGTCGTACTTCTTAGTTCTGACATTTCAGGAAAGTTAATTGGCCTTTCTGAGCCCTCATTTCCCTGAATGCAAAACCAGGGTAATATAATCTTAATGGGGCTGCATATAAAGCCAGATTTCCAACATGTTGCAATGACTGGTGTTTAGCAGGGGGTCTTCCTTTGTACTGGCTCTTGCAGCCTTGTTTTCCTTTCCAACCGTACAGATATTGTGTAGCATATGAGGCTGAAATGGGATAATATATTTAACATTCCTAGTATAGATCTTGCTCAACACATGTTTATTCCTGTCTTTTCTTTCTTTCTTTTTTAAAGATTTATTTTATTTTTAGAGAGAGGGGAAGGGAGGGAGAAAGAGAGGGAGAGAAATATCAACGTGTGGTTGCTTCTTGCACTCCCACCACCAAGGACCTGGCCTGCAACCCAGGCATATGCCCCGACTGGAAATAGAAATGTTGACCCTTTGGTTCTCAGGCTGGCTCTCAATCCACTGAGCCACACCAGCCATGGTATTCCTGTCTTTTCTTCTAACCAAGTTCTTTTCATTTTCTAGGTCACCCAACCAACATTGCTTACCTATAGGAGTCATTGTCACTACTAGTAGAATGTTGTAACTTACCTTCTTATTGGTTCCGATTTTTTCATTATTTTAACTAGACCAAAATGAATTTGTGCATAAGCTTCTTCTACATGAAATTTTCTTTTTCCCCTTGGGGTTAAATTCCACAAGTGGAACAACAAAAAAAGTTATACACATTTTGAATGTTTAAATCTTTCTGACAAATCCGGTGAAATACCAAGAAGCTTTCTATGCATTTAAAAGACTGCCAAAAATACATGAAAGTACCTATCACATTGTCCCATTGCCATAAAAAGTATTCAAATTGAAAAAAAAACTGTTAATTTGATAGGGAAAATGATACCCTGTTTTCTTTGCATTTATTTGTTTGCATGTAGACTATCTTTCATCCTTATTTATCTTGTCAGTTTTTCTTTTTGTTTCATCTTCTATAACTTTCCTTTTTAAATCAACAATGTTGGTAGCATTTCCCTATTGATTTCTGATTTCTTTTTTTTAAAGATTCCTATAATATTCACCATTGTTTAGGAGGTGAAGGGGGAGTGGGGAATTAAGTAAAATATGTAATTTCTGTTACCACACCATATCAGTTTCCAGAGGAAAGTTTTTTATTTTTAAAATGTTGGATTATGATAAAACTGTCAATTATTAAAAAAGGAAATACCATTTTTTTCTTTTACAGTGTCTATTTGCAGGTTTTTCATCAAGAAATTTATAACACTACCTTATACAGAAGGTAAAGCCACTTTTCCAAGGTTTATACCAGAATATACAATTGGGCAAAATTTAATGGTCAATATATGTAGCAAAATCAGAATTTGTAACCCAGTGGGACTGACTACTCAGCACAGCCCCTCTTTCTACCATAAGGAAGTTTTGGGGACAAGGGCAGGGGGCCAGGCCACCAAGTCACAGACTGGTACATGAAGCAGCATCTGCAGACTAACCCCCTTTTCCAACAGAGAGATTGGAAACAGCTTGTCAACACATATAAAGGGCACCAGCAGATGAGAAGCTAGAGTCCCACTTCCTCAGCATCCCCCACCTCTGTAGATGATGTTAGAGCTCAGCTTCCCCTAACAACTAGCAATGGGAGGCTGTCCTGGCCTCTCACTCTCCACATATGCTTTCTTTCTGCCTGGGAGAAGGGAAGGGAGGCAGGATAGGGGATGGGTAGGGAAGAGAGAGTATTTTCTGCCAAATAGGAAGCCAGAAAGTGAAACACTGCTCTAATAATCACTGCAGCAGCAGCTCAAGACAGCAGAGCAAATAACTGCCCTTTGAAGTATAGATTCAATTTGTATTTTCCTGTCTTCAAAGACCTGTAATGGTGTGCTGAGCTGGAGGTCCCTCAAAATGGAGAAAGCCCCCACAGCTATCACTTGGGGAATGGGGGAAGCAGAGCAGGGCCACTGAGAGTTACTTTGTATATCTAAAGAATTTGGCTAGTGTTTTAGTAATGGCAAGCAGCTATGCCAGGTGCTCAAAGCCAGGAAGATGGCATGACTCAAACCCATGATGCCATGTAGCTGGAGGTGCTTATTGCACCTGCGAGAAAGCAAGAAGTTGGTTAGCTCTACATCATGGGGCTGTGCTTGCCCAGACTAATAATGGCAGCTGAGAAAGGCAGAAGAAACTAGACTACTGGCAGTTGTAACCGAGTGTGGGAGGGGCCGGAGATGAGGCTATGGAGGAGGATCCACACCAGGATTTAAACCCAGGCACAGGGGCAGCAGCTCTCTTTTAGCCCTGCTAGAGCTCTGGACCATGTAGGAAGGAGAGTAGGGTAGCCATGAGAGGCTCTCACTCTCACCCAGCCATTTTGGCTCTCTGGAACACTCAGCTTAGAAAGAGGCAGAAAGGCAGAATGTAGCAACCAAGCAGGGTCTTGGCCACATGGTTTGAAAGGACACAAAAGGATTCCCCAGCCCACCATGAGGATGTGGTTTTAGATTAAAAGCAGGAGCCTAGCTAACCAAGCTCGGATGACTGAAGGAAGCTGGAATACAGGTGGAAATCTGTCCAGCTAACCTATAGACTTCTATTTCTTTTCCTGAGAGATGTATCCTCTGACCAGTCTAGTTTGGCAAGGGGGAGGCAGGACTGTGCACTTTGTTTCTAAAGAGGGTAAGATTTAATGCCAGAATTCTGCCATTATTCTAAACCTGTACAACTTTTGAATAAACAGTTCATTTCCTTTTCATAAGATTGGCATTGGGATTCCCGGTACTTATCAATGGTGGGTAAAAGAATCCACAGCAACAGACCCATTCCCCTTTTTGCTCCCCCTCAACTTTCCAAGTTTGAGGAATGAGGATGTTGATATTATGCAAGCCCCAGCTGCCCACCTCCCTTACGCCTGACTCCTCATCCTCCCACAATACCCTCCCTGGAGCAGCTCCACTTGTCTTATTGCTCACTGAAAATGACACTGATTTAGAGCATTGGGGTCTGGGTGGGGAACCAGGTACTGCATAAAGACTCTATGACTGCCCAGTGAAGGAGGTTAGACCATGGCTCCTCCTCTGCCCTGCCTGTTTTGCCCCCCTTCCATCACCTAATCTCCTCTTGAATACTCTGAGCATACCCTACAGTCTCTCCTTACGTGAAGAGCTAAAGGTTTTTTCCCATCATAATTATCCATGTTAATTATATTAAATTTGGAGAATAGAAAATTGTGAGGTGTGATAATGGAATAAAAATCACTTGCTATCACACTTCACAAAATTAAGCACAATAAACTTTATTTCTTTTCCCCAGTTTTACTGAGGTATTATTGACATATAACATATTCAAGTTTAAGGTGTACACTGTGATTATTAGATGCATGTATATATTGCATCTAATATATTATTATTATACATCTAATTTTTATGTATAATATATACATAATAAAGATGGTTAACATCTCCATTTCCTTATATATTTACCATGTTTTGTGTGTGACAGACCTAGGTTGGCCTAGGAGGAACGGAAAATCACCAGGTGGGAAAACTGTACCATAAGAAACTGTAGCCTGGGAAAATGCCTGCCTGGGAAACTGCCTGCCAACCCTACCCAGGACAAACAGATGCCCAGCTAAAATTGGGGTCTGGAGTCAGCCTATTTGGCATAAGAGGATGCAGCTTTTACTTGAGCCTGACAACATGTATCAAGAACAATGGTCAGCAGAAATGGCACCCAGCAACCAGCTCTAGCCAATCAAACTCTGACAGCCTGACCAGTTAGTTACCCTTCCCCGGTTTTTGTGCTTAAAAACCCTGCTCTAAGAACAACTGAATGAATCCTAACCTCCCTTGGTTGGCTCCCCAATCTACCTAGTTGGCTCTACTTTCCCTCTTATTTTCCGCTAGTAAACCCTGCTCCTTAGCTTGCTGTGTCTGTCTGGTTTCTTGAGTGACTCTGACCTAACAGTGTGTGTGTGTGTGTGTGTGATGATACCATTTAAGATCTACTCTCTTAACAACATTCAAGCACATAACACAGTATTATTAATTATAGTAACTGTACTGTACATTAGATCCCCAGAACTTATTTATTTTATAAGTGGAAGTTTATACTATCTGACCAACATCTCCTTATTTCCCCTACCATACAGCCCTGACAATCACCATTCTACTCTCTATGTCTGTGAGTTCAGCTTTTTTAGATTCATATATCTGAGAACATATGTTTGCATTTCACTGACTTATTTCATCTAGCATGAGGCCCTCAAGTTACATCCATGTTGTCACTAAAGACAAGATATTCTCTTTTTTTAATGGCTGAATAAGATAGATGATAGATATAGCACATTTTCTTTGTCCATTCATTTGTCAATGGAGACTCAAGTTGTTTCCATTTCTTGCTATTGTTAATAATGCTGCAATGAACATGGAGGTACAGATGTCTCTTTGAGATAGTGACTTCATTTCCTTTTGATATAAACTCAGAAGTAAAATTACTAGATGATGTGGTAGTTTTATAAATTTTTTTGAGGAGCTTTCATACTAATTTCCATAGTGACTACAAATTTACATTCACTCCAACAATACACATGGGTTCCTCTTTCTTGACTGCTTCACAAAAACTTATTGTCTTTTGTCTTTTTGATAATAACCATTCTAACAAATGTGAGGTGATATCTTATTGTGGCTTTAATTTTCATTTTCCTGATGATTAGTGATGTTGATCATGTTTCCTGTACCTGTTGGCCATATGAATATCATCTTTAAAAAAATGTCTAGTAAGTTCTCTGCTTATTTTTAAAATTGATATAAACATTTTTGTATAGTTCTTAACATTTTTTTAATCCTCACCCAATGATATGTTTATTGATTTGAGAGAGAGAGAGAGAGAGAGACATTGATGTGAGAGAGAAACATGGATCAGTTGCCTTATCTGACCAGGGATAGAACCCACAACTTAGATACGTGCCCTGACTGAGAATTGAACCTCCAATTGTTTGGTGTAGGGATGACACTCCAGCCAACTGAACCACTTGACCAGGGCCATATCGTTCTTATGGGTATGTTTTTCTGTGTATTTTAAAATAAAATGAAAAAGCTATCCTTTTAAATAAAGTAGTGGTCTCTGAAGTGTGTTATGTGAGATGATCTATTGTATTATAAAATGAAAATAAAAGAATGTTTAGTTATATTTTTATTTATGATAAGAAGGAAGAAATGCTCCTCTTATATAATAGGATTTTCCTGGTACCCTGGCTTGGTGTATTTGTCAGATAGTTGTGTGTGAATGAACTACCCCAAGAGAAAGTGTGGGCCCCCAGGCAGGGTTGGGATTGAAGCTCTCTCTCGTTGGGTCAATTTGAGATGATTGCTGTCTAGGAGGCATGAATATCATTGAACTAACATATAGAGTGTTTGAGTTTAAAAAGACCTCCTCCTGACGTTAATATATTGAAGATAATACACATAGTGAAAACACAACAACAAACAAGAAATGGTAGAGCTGACTCTTCTCCCACACTTGGTGTAAGCTCTTCAGATGACCCAATTGAACTGGACAAAAAACTCAGTAAAAATTCAAAGTTGTTCAGGTCACCATGATATGAGATCTCTTTCACAAGCAGCCAGTGTGTTTCTAATGGACACAGATATTGTAACATTGCTTTAACACAGAGAAATAGTATAAATAAAACAGCCTAATTGTCCCTAGCTTGAATTTTTATATCTAAAAATTCAAACTCACCAAAAAAACACAAGACTATATAAAATATGTACTTGCCTCCAGTACTATTAATACCTCTTATTCTAAATGCATATTGCCTTGAGGTATTAGTTAATGTTGTATAAAGCCATCATGAACTTATTAAAATATTATTTACTTCATGTATATTAATACCTCAAGCTTGCATATATTTTAATTTTTGGTTTATGGTTTAAAATGTACAATGTACAAATTAATAAGTATACATATGGTGGGATTTCCTGCTTAGTCTTTTCACAACTTTGTCACAAAAAGCTAGTAGACCACTGATATAGACTATATTTCTTTGGCTTCTCTACTTCCCAATGATTTTGAAGATGAACATTCTATTTTCAACTTTTTAATTTTTCAATTAAAGTTGAAATTCAATATTACATTTATTTTAGGTGTACAGCATAGTGGTTAGACATGTATCATATTTTGCCATGTATAATGCACACTCTTTTGCCCAAATTTTTGAGGGAAAAATAAGGATGCACATTATACTGGGTACTACTAAAAAATTAAAACAAAAGATTTTGTTTTTCCTGAAGGTTTGGGCCAAAAATGTGGGTGTGCATTATACAGGGCAAATGGTATTATTTTATTAATTTTTCTTCTGAGACATTTTTTCAACTGTGCATATTGCTTCTCTATTTTGTTTATTTTTTAAAAGTTAAGTTATATTTTATTGTTTATGCTATAACAGTTGTCCCAATTTTTCCCCTTTGCTGCCCTCCACCCAGCACCCCCCAGGCAATCCCCACACCATTTTGCATGTTCATGGATCATGCATATATGTTCTTTGTCTACTATATTCTCTATGTTTTACTTTATCCCTATGACTATTCTGTAACAACCAATTTGAACTTCTTAATCCCTACACTTCAATTGCCCACTCCCTCCCCACTCCCTTCCGGCAACCATCAAAACACTTTCTGTATTCGGTTACTGTTCTGCTGTTCTTTTTTGTTTTGTTTTGTTTTTATATTTAATTATTGATAGATATGTATTTATTACCATTCTATTGTTTATATTTTTGATCTTCTTAAATAAGGACTTTTAATTTTTTAAAAAAAGATTTTATTTATTCACTATTGGAGAGGAGAAGGGATGGAGAAAGAGACAGAGAGAAAATCAATATGTGGTTGCCTCTTGAGTGCCCCCTGCTGGGAACCTGGCCTGCAACCCAGGCCTGTGTCCTGACTGGGAATCAAACCCACAACCCTTTGGTTTGCAGGCTGGCGCTTAATCCACTGAGCCACACCAGCCAGGGATCCTTTGTGCATTTTTTATTTTTTTGTGTCCTATGTTGTTTTTTCTTGAGTCTGTTTAAAGGTTTATAATTTTAAAAATATGTTTTATTGATTATGCTATTACAGTTGTCCCATTACCCCCCTTCATTCCCCTCCACCCTGAACACCCTCTCCCACCCACATTCCCCCCTTTAGTTCATGTCCATGTGTCATAAGTTCTTTAGCTTCTACATTTCCCCTACTATTCTTGCCCTCCCCGTCTATTTTCTATCTACCTTCATTGCTACTTGTTCTTTGTACCTTTTCCCCCTCTCCTCCTCCCACTCCCCTGTTGCTAACCCTCCATGTGATCTCCATTTCTGTGGTTCTCTTCCTGTTCTAGTTGTTTGCTTAGTTTGTTTTTCTTTCTGTTTTAGGTGTGGTTGTTAATAATTGTGAGTTTACTGTCATTTTACTGTACATGTTTTCTATGTTCTTTTTCTTAGATAAGTCCCTTTAACATTTCATATAAGGGCTTGGTGATGATGAACTCCTTTAACTTGACCTTATCTGGGAAGCATATTATCTGCCCTTCCTCTCTAAATGAAAGCTTTGCTGGATAGAGCAGTCTGGGATGTAGGTCCTTGTCTTTCATGACTTGGAATACTTCTTTCCAGCCCCTTCTTGCCCACAAGGTCTCTTTTGAGAAATCAGCTGACAGTCTGATGGGAACTCCTTTGTAGGT
>CM052551.1:19376860-19407265 GCA_028533065.1 Trachops cirrhosus | reverse complement strand
AAGCCAGGCAGTGAAAGACAAATACCATATGATCTCACCTTTAACAGGAACCTAAACAACAAAACAAACAAGCAATCAAAATATAACCAAAGACACTGAAATAGAAAACAGGCTGACAGTGACCAGAGGGGAGAGGGGAGAGAAATTCATGGAAAAGGGGAAGGATTTACAGGAATAAGTATAAAGGACACATGGGCAAAAACTAGGGTGGATGTGGAAATGGGAGGGAGGTGGGGAGGGCTGGGGGGTGGTCTGGGATAAGAGTAAAAGACAGAAAACGGTACTTGGACAACAATTAAAATAAAATAAAATAAAATAAAATAAAATAAAATAAAATAAAATAAAATAAAATAAAATAAACATCTAGACCAATGGAATAAAAATTAGAGTCGAGAAATAAAGTGATACATCTATGGCAAATTGATTTTCAAAAAGTATGTCAAGCTTATTCAACAAGGGAATAGAATACCCTTTTCAACAAAAGTGCTGAGACAAGCAACTACATACAAAAAAATGAAGTTGGACCCCCACCTAATATCATATATAGTTGACCTGTGAACTACACAGGGGTTAGGGCACTGACACTCACCAGCACGGTCAAAAATCTGTGTATAACTTTTGACTGCCCCCAAAACTTAACTACTAGTAAGCTACTGTTGATGGGTAGCCTTATGAATAATATACAGTCAGTTAACTCATAGTTTGTATGTTATATGTATTTTATACTGTACTCTTATAATAGCAGTAAGCTAAAAAAGAATATGCATTAAGAAAATCATAAAGAAGAGAAAATACTTAAAGTGAACTTAAATTTAAAGATTATATCTTAGAAAAACTAGCTAAAATTTCTTAAAAGATATAAAATGCACATGAAGTGAGGGGATACCCAGAAGATAAAAAAAATTTCTTTAACAATAAAATACAACAAAATTTATTATTCAAAATACACAATTCTATAAAAAATGCCTTTATTTTTCTATTTTAGTTTATTCAGTACAGTTTCTATCCTTTATTCCCATTCCAGCCCACCCACCCATCCCTCCCCTCCTCCCTCCCCTTTCCAACCCCCCTAGTTTTGTCCATGTGTCCTCTATATTTATTCCTGTAAACCCTTCCCTTCTCCCCTGAAATTCCCTCCCCTCTCCCCTCTGGTCACTGACTACCTGTCCTCTATTTCAGTGTCTTTTGTTATATTTTACTTGTTTCTTTGTTTTGTTGTTTAGGTTCCTGTCAAAGGTGAGATCATATGGTATTTGTCTTTCAATGCCTTTAATTGGTTGGCTCAAAAATGATTTTTAAATTCCTAAGTGACCCTAAAAGTGTTGGTAAAACCCAAACAACAAAACTGAACATCAAAAATGATCAAGAAAAGACATTAAGGAGATTAAATGTTAGAACTAGTCTCATAGTCATTAGGTAAAGTGCTTTTAGACAATTTGACCTGCAGTCCTGCTGGAGAGATGGCAAGACAAAGTTCTGTCCTAGATACAAGTAGAAGATGAAGAAAGACACTTACCTCCTGTCACCTGGAGTTCCCAGACCTGAGAAGCCCAACACTCTTCCCCAGGAAGGAAAGCCTGGGCAGACAGTGCAGTGGAATAAGCAAAAAAAGGGAGGAAATGGAGCAGAACTTGTAATATCCAACCTGCCAGAGCTTTCTCCTACTAGTCCTCTCTGCTTCCACCCTCATCACCTCTGCTTGGGTTATCAAAACAGCTTCCTATCTGGCCTCCCTGTCTCTGGTTTCTTCCCTTTCCAAATCACCCTCCACACAACTGATCTTTTTAACATTCATTATTTTTTCTGTTATTCCCCTGCTTAAGACCAAACATTTTTCTCTGCCCCATCCCCCATAGGTAAGTGGCACTCAGGAAAAGAATTCCAACCCACACAGAATCTGGTTTCTAGCTGCCTCTTCAGCCTCATTTTTCAATGCTTTTTCTCATGTGTCATGCTCTAAATTTGCTACCCTTCACATCACCAATTTGGTTCTTTCCCTTCTCTATATACAATGGTGGCTCTCTAGGGAATATCTATCTCCCACACCTCCTCAGCAAAACCAGCAAAGCCTCACATAGTGGGAGCAGGGGTAGGGTGAGGAGCTCACCCATAGGAGGTGGGAAGCTTGTAAGAAGAAACTGGGTTGACTGTCTAACTTGGGGTTTCCAGTCAGTGAAGGGTAGAGAATTCACTAGCTGCTTCCCTGGCTTCCAGTTCGTCATTCCTGATCTTGTGTCTTTCTCCTCTTTGATAATTTTTAATAATTTATTTTTATTATATTTTTCCATTACCGTTTATCCCCTATACCCTCTTCCACCTCCACCCACCCCCCTCCCCTCTGCAATCACCACAATGTTGTCTGTGTCCACAAGTTCTTTTTCTTTTATGCTTGATCCCCCAACCCCCCCACCCAGAGCCATCAGCCTGCTTTCTATGAGTGATAAATTTTTGACATAGCTTTCTTAGTAACATTATACTAATACGGATAGTATACTAACACTGTCTTTTTTGGCAGTAAGAAATGGAAACCTGTTCAAATTAGGTCATTACAAAGGATTTTCATTATAAAGATAGATATATCTCATAGAAGGAAGATCAGTATAGGAATTCCTCTGGCCCTCCAGGGAAGGACTTTCATGGGCTTAGGTAACAAGTCCCTAGACTGGTCACTGACTAGGGGAATAGCATATTCCAATTGGTAAGGCCTGGGACTGTGCTTCCCCTGTAACCATGGTCTGAATGCTGTGATTGACAACCATCAAAAACACAAGTTTGAAGCAGAAGAGGAGTTGCCAGAAAAAGTGGAAGTGGTACTAGCTAGCTTCCCTTCATCTTGCTTTCCATTCCCTGACAATGCAGCATGCCCAAATCAAATCTTTCAACAAAACTTACCCCATCACCTGTAGAAGTAAGTACTCATCTTGGCATTAGAGGCCCTTCCTCAATTGAGGCTATACTTCCAGCCTTACTTTGAGCCAAACACATTGTTCTTCAAATACAGCCTTTCTATCTCTCTCTTACCTCTTGGCTTTCAGGACTGCCATGTCCTCTCAAATGAGTATTTCCACTTTGGAATTTCAAAGTTATTTTTCCTAATTCTTTTACAGATCATGTTTCTCTCTGCCTTGCACTAGAGTTATTTGTGTGGGGCCTACTATATCCACTTTAGAGCAGAGTCCATGCCACTCTCCTTGGTATCTGCTCAATGTTTATACAGCTCCCAATAGACATTCAGGAAGTATTTCTTTAACCAAATAGATTTAAGCAATATTTAAAGACTATCTACAGAAACACACCTAAATTTTTCTAGAATTTTTGATTATTCAAAAATTCCTTCACCGGTTGAAAATAGCAAATAATAAAAATTCATATAAACCAATTGAGGAATGAATACTTTAAATGCTTAAGAGCATAATATTTCTAAACACCTGCCTATATTTCATAGCACTTTGTAATTGGCAGTCCATTTGATTTTCTATTTTAAATTATTATCTGTTCATTAAATAAGGTCTTAAAGAAGCTACTTAAAAATATTTTCCCCAAATACATAATCAATGAGTTCTGGAAAGGGCCACAAATTTGGCTTTTTAATAATTGCCCTAGATAAGGGGTTGACAAAATATAGCCACTGGTGAAATCCAACCTAATGTCTGTTTTCATAATAAAGTTTTACTGGAACACAGCTACATCTACCCATTTATATGTTGTGTTTGGCTGTTTCTTCCCTATAATGGCAAAGTTGTGTAGTTGTGACAGAGACCACATATGGCTTGTGAAACCTAAAATATTTACTACCTGGCCCTTTTCAGGCAAGTTTGCCTTCTTTTGCCCAGATGACTCTGCTGACATACTTGATCCATGTAAACTTATAGAATTATTATGAGGATCAACTAAGTTAATGTAATGCCCTTACTCCTGTACCTTGAAGTATATGCCTGCTCTACAAATGCTATTTCTTCTTTTCATTTCCTAATGGAGTCAATTACATTAATAAATGTCATAATTATACTATCTATACATTCCTATAAAAAAAACTAACTTGGGGACTTCCAGCCAAGATGGAGGCATAGGTAAATATGCTTTGCTTCCTCACACAACCAAAAGGACAACAACAAATTTAAAAACAAAAAGTACCAGAACTGCCAGAAAATCTAACTGTATGGAAGTCCAACAACCAAGGAATCAAAGAAGAAACATTCATCCAGACTGGTAGAAGGGGTGGAGATGGGCAGCTGTGGCAGAGAAGATACTTGGCAATGTGGCAAACCAGGCAGTCCCACATTTGCCTGTGGATAAGCTGGGAGGAGCAACTGGGGAGTGAGACAGACAGCACAATCCAGGGCTCCAGTGCAGGAAACTAAAGCCTCAAACCCTCTGGCTGTAAAAATCTGTAGGGGTTTTGGAGGCAGCAGAAACTCCCAGCCTCACAGGAGAGTTTGTTGGAGAGACCCACAGGGTCCTAGAATGTACACAAGCCCACCCACCCAGGAATCCACACCAGAAAGGCCCAATTTGCTTATGGGTACTGGGAGAAGTAACTGAAAGCCAGCTGATGTTGGGGTCCGCCCTGCCTGGTTTCAGGAGCTGTAACCACCCATGGCTAAGGCTTAGTGAGAAACCTCCGAAAACCAGGATGCCTAAGGAGACAAAACCTATTTCCCTGAACATGAGCGCTGCCTGCTCTATGTTTGGCTCCCTTTGCTTGGTCGGATAGTCAATGACGGGTAACAATTCTCTGAAGAGAATGAACCTAAGACAGACATGATCATGTGGGAATAAGCCATCAGGGAAGAGACTCAGGGGGCTGTGGAAGTGAAGGGCTGATCGACATTATCCCTGCCCCCTCTGCTTTGACAAAGCCTGAGTCCTTGTTCTGGGTGTGAGAAATCCAAGTCTCCTGGCTGCCTTTGTCTCCTCCTTCTGACTCAGGCTTGCAGAAATAGCAGGGGTGGTACAGTCCAAACCAGAGTCGGCGGACCCCTGGGGTAAATTAGACCTGGGGCATAAAATATGCAAAATCCTGTGAGACCTGCTTGCTAAGGATGCTCTTGGATATGTAGGCACGGGCAGGAAATGAAACTAAGCCTGTATCTGTTAGATGATAACAACCCCAAACCTCAGTGTGAGCTCTTTGAGCTTTTTGAAAAATACCTACCTGTTTTTTATCTTCCTTGCTAGACGATAATCCACATTCTGTATCCGCTCACCTACCCAATATTACCTAATAAAAAGCCTGCTCAGGTGGGAAGGCAGGGCACTCTCCCCTTGAGAGAGTGGCCGTGCCGTTACTATTCCTCCACAGGACTCGGTAGTCCGTGTGTGTTTCTCTCATGTCTCCCAAGCATCTACAGCATTTGCGATCACCATGGGCCAGTGGTTGCAACAAGCTGAGAGCTGAGCAAACAGCATTGTTCCCTCTCAGACCCCTCAACCACATATTGCACCACAACACAGCAAAGTGAGTTGCCCCACCTGGTGAATACCAAAGGCTCCCACCCTTATAATGTAACAGCTGCACCAAGACAAAGAAATATGGCCCAGATACAAGAACAGAACAAAACTCCAGAAAAAAAATGAAGCAACAAGGAGATAGCCAACCTATTAGATGCAGAGTTCAAAACACTGGTAACCAGGATGCTCACAGAAATGATGGCATATGGATGCAAAATAGAGGGAGGAGGGAAGGCTATGCAAAATGGAATAAAGAAAAACATACAGGAAACCAACAGTGAAGGAAAGGAAACTGGGACTTGAATCAATGATTTGGAACAGAAAGAAGAAATAAACATTTAATCAGAACAGAATGAAGAAATAAGAATTCAGAAAAATGAGGAGAGGCTTAGGAACCTCCAGGAGGTCATCCTTAAATGTTCCAACATCTGAATCATAGGAGTGCCAGAAGGTGAAGAGGAAGAGCAACAAGTGGAAAAGTTATTTGAACAAATAATGAAGGAAAACTTCTCCAATCTGGCAAAGGAAATGGACTTCCAGGAAGTCCAGGAAGCTCAGAGAGTCCCAAAGAAGTTATACCCAAGGAAGCACACACCAAGGCACGTCATAATTACATTAGCCAAGATTAAAGATGAGGAGAGAATCTTAAAAGCAGCAGGAGAAAAGGAGACAGTCACCTACAAAGGAGTTCCCATCAGACAATCAGCTGATTTCTCAAAAGAAATCTTGCAGGCAAGAAGGGGCTGGAAAGAAATATTCCAAGTCATGAAAAGCAAGGACCTACATCCAAGATTACTCTATCTAGCAAAGCTATCATTTAGAATGCAAGGGCAGATAAAGTGCTTCCCAAATAAGGTCAAGTTAAAGTAGCTTATCATCACCAAGCCTTTATTATATGAAATGTTAAAGGGACTTATCTAAGAAAAAGAAGATCAAAAATATGAACAGTAAAATGACAACAAACTTACAACTATCAACAACTGAACATAAAAACAAAAACAAACTAAGCAAACAACTAGAACAGTATCAGAATCATAGAAATGGAGATCACATGGAGGGTTATCAGTGGAGAGCGAGAGGGGGAGGAATTGGGGGGAAAGTACAGGGAATAAGAAGCATAATTGGTAGGAACAAAATAGACAGCGGGTGGTTAACAATAGTATAGGAAATGGAAAAGCAAAAAAATCTTATATATACAACCCATGGACATGAACTAAGGTGGGGGGAATGTTGGATGGAGGAGGTGTGCAGGGCAGAGGAGGATAAAGAGAAGGAAAAAAATAGGACAACCTCAATAGCATAATCAATAAAATATACTTTAAAAAAAACAAATGATCATAATGTATTGTGTGATTAAATTTGCTGAAATGTAAATTTAGGAATTATAAATTTTCTTTTTATAACTGACATTAACTCATGGATTTGCAAGTATGTTTTGTTTGGAGTTTGATATTCTTCTTATCTGTTGTGAGTATTAAAGTTAAACTACCCTTGCAGAATGACCTGAGAAATATTTTGCCTTTTCTAACCTCTGGAAGTGTGTATGCAACACAGGGATTCTATTTTCCTTGGCCATTTGGGAGCACTCACCCTTAAAATTATGTGTACTTTATGTCTTTTATGAGGACAGATCTTTAACCACCTTTCTAATTTCTTCTAATACTATGGAAGTATTTAGGTTTGCTGCCTCTTCTTAGAGAATTGTGATAATTTTTGCTTTCATTTTCAAATGTATTGATATGTCATTTTACTTACTGTTTCCTTATAATTGCAATTTTTTATCTGTAGTTATGCCCTAATTCTCATCCCTAATGACATTCACTTATAACATTAATTTTTTATTTAGACATCAGTACTTTTTCTTTTGATTGGTCTGTTTTTTAAGTCAACTTTTGATTTTGTCTGTTGAATCTCCTCCTTTTATTTTATTTTTAGCATGATTTATTTATTTTTCACCTATTTCTTTTATATTTTTTATTGTTGTTCAAGTTCAGTTGTCTCCATGTTCTTCCCATCACTGCCCCCCACCCCAGCCATCCCTACTTCCTCCCCTTGATCCTAACGCCCTTTGGTTTTGTTCATGTGTCCTCTATACATGTTCCTGAAAACCCTTCCCCCTTTTCCCACAATTATCCCCTCCCACCTCCCCTCTGGTTACTGGCAGTTTGTTCTTAATTTCTTTTATTTTTTATGCACACAAGTTAGGAATATGGTATCACTGAAATTTGCATAAAACTTCATTTTCAAAGACTTAAGCAAGTGGTAGTTTATTTTTCTCATGTAACAAGAACTGAAGAGACAGAATTTGCTGTCATTGGTCCATCTGCTCAGCATTGCCATCTGGGACCAACACTCACTCTTTCTGTTCTGCCATCTTTGGCACATAGGCTTTTGACTTCATGTTTGTGGCCTCATAGTCCAAAATGACTATTGCTCCAGACATTATCCACAATTAAAATAGCAAAAGAGAAAAGAACAAGGTGGGGAGTCTTTCTCATTTTGAGACTTTGTCTTTTCAGGAGTGAAGTCCATCCTCCCACCCAGCAGATTTCCCCTTACTTCATTAAGAAAGGGGACTAAAAATAAGAATTTAGTTTCCTAGATTCTATACTTAGATGAAGGCAAGGACAGAGAGTGAAGTGGGACTGAGTGTGGATTGAGCTACCTACCAGACTGGCCACATGGCCATTAATGTCTGTTTTATCTATGTTACATCCTCCCCACTAATCTATTGTATTTAGGTCTAATCCCCACTGTAAAATAATCCAAGCTAGTAATATGGATTTGATCTTTTACCCTTGAATTTCTAGTAGTGTTTTGGTTTTAATTTTATTTTGTTTTGTTTTATAACATTTACTCATTTCCAAATGATGTTGTTAGATATGTATTGATCTAAAACATCTCTATTTGACCTCCTAATGTTCTTTATCCTGAATTTTATTTACTCTGGAGTGTCTATCATCACATCTGCAATCATTTTGTTGACATTTTTCTTGTCTATTGTTTTCAATCTCTTTCTTTTTCTGTGTCATTAAGTAATGTAAATAGCATATAATTGGATTTACTTAATCCAAGTCTTGACTTTTTAATAGAGGGATATAAAGCATTCAAATGTATTTCAATTTTTTACATGAATGAACCTACTCCTTACACCTTACACACTTTTTTTACATACTATTTTGCTAGCCTTTTGTTTGGTTAAGAGTTTTCTTCTCTAGTACTTTGGAAGTTATACAACATTGTACTTTTATACTACTGGTTACTAAACTTAAGTTTTTACTTCAACATTTAAAGATAATTGTTTTTCTTTCTCCAAACAAAACAAGCACTTTAAATGATTTTTCACTGCTTATTATACAGGGTCTGGCACAAATAATGCCCCTTCTATGAGCTGATACTCTATACCAAATCTTTTATTACAAAATCATAAACATGTAATTCTCTAACATAACAATATCACACTCAAGCACATCATATGACATTTTAGGTGAAATGTTCAAATTGCTGTCCATCCGTGAGACAGTCATGTACCCCACCAACCACACTCAATAGTGTTACTTCTGCCAGGCCCTGTATATGAAAATATATGAGATTATCACATATAATTATATAATTATCATATACAACATGACTATTTAATTATTTAGACTTAACTGAGCAAGAAAAGGCCTCAAGAATCTGTCCCTGGGCTGGAAATCAGAATCCCTTGGGCCAGAGAGAGTGGGTCCCTTCCTCAGGATGATATTTAGAAACCTCACACAGTGGCATCTCATAGATAATAGTGTCTGACATACTGGTACGGAGCCTCTGCTCCTGAACCTCGGGTTCCAAAACATCTGGATGGAGCAACATCAACCTAGAATGTTGGACCCCAGGGACCACAGAGGACCTGACAGTGACCTGGCTGAGCATAGGCCTCTCCAGAGAGGTAAAGCAAAGGGGGACAATGGGGTCAACCCCCAAATCCAGGAATCTAAGCCCGAGCCTACCCTTGAGACTGTTGAATGGTCACCTCACCTGTGTGGTCAGCAACCCTGCAGAGGAAAAGAATGCAACCTTACACCTGGAGAGTATCTGTCCATGGAGGGATGAGTGTGATCTTCTAAGAAGGGTGATAAAAATGGACTAGCAGATAATGGAACACAGACGAGAGTAGAAGGACTCAGGGGAAATGGGGGGACTGAGGAACATTTTAAGGAAGTTTCTACAGTGCAATTAAAGATTCCCAAACTCAGTGAGTAGCCTCACTCTTTTAGAATCTTCAAACTTGTAAGTCCAGAATTGACCCAACATGTGGAGACTGCAGCATCCCCCATGACATAAACATGGGATTGGCATGTGTATACCCATTTCCCAGCATTGAGGAACATGGGAAGCTGAATTAGTCACCAGAATCCAAGCAAAGGAGAAGAAGGACTTCTAGAAGCCTTAGTCACAGGTACTTAAGTCCCCCAGACACAGGTCTCTCCCTAGATGGGCTCCCCATACAAAGTACATTCATATTGTTATGACTTTTTTTTGCCACACACCAGACACACCCTTCCTAAGAATGGTTACCACCTCTTAGTATGTAAACCACAGTCCAACCTTCCTGTGAGCAGCCAGAGCACCTCTGATCACTGCAGCCAGTACCACACTTCCCCTATCAGACTAGGGGCCACCTACTATACAAACAGACCATACAGATGTAGAGAGGAACTGAGCAGTAGCATAATGCAAACAACTCCAAAGCATGCACAGTAGCTTAAAGGTGAACAACCTTGAGACATGCACAGTAAAAAGGTGGGACAAACACTCCCCAAAAGAGCATATGCAGGAGGGATGCTTTCCAAGCAAGAGCCATTGAACAACTACAAGAACTCAGGATTTCAGCAACAGTTCCACGCAGCTTCTCTGCAGGATGAGTCCACATTGAGAACGCCCTGTGACCGGCCATCACTGGGCCTCCTAACCTCAAGACTCTGCCTTGCAGGATGCTGACCATCCTTTGCTGCCTACCGGATCAGAGGGACCACTGCCAGATTTAGACTCTTGGACTTCAGATTCTTCACCCCATTATAGGCTGATATTGATGATGTTATATTCATTATTAATCCTGTGTGCATAATTGTGTGAATTAAACTGTGTTTTACAGCATAGCATATTGGTATGTACACTGTCATTCTTTGGTGCCAGGGTAGCAGAGACCACCACAAGGTGGCCTGACTTATAGGAAAGACTATGTTGGAACAGACAAGAGGTCTCCTGGTCACAGTCACTCAGTTTATTCACCAGAGATATGTAACAGTGGTAAAGGGGGTGGTTGGGCGTCAGGGACTAATTGCTCACCACAACAGGAAACATTAATGGGTGGGAGCCCTTACAAAGAAGCCTCAGGCCCTGGCTTCATACTGTATAAAATCCCCTGCTTCCCTACAGAGCAGAGACTACTGATGTAAACAAGATGTGATTATCATTTCCACTGCCCCAGCTACCAGTGTCCCCCTGAGTTTTGCTCACTAGGAATTTCATCTGAACAGTCTCTTCCTCCTCATTTCCTTACTCAGCCATTCAGCATTCAAATTCACACTTGAACTCAGTGCCTACAGAGTGCTGGGCAAGGGTGAGGGTGTATGTCATTGAAAAATAAAGCCTCTGCCCTCAAGGAACTTACAGTGCAGTGCTGGCATCACCCTGTACTGGCTGTGTGACCCTGGACAAGATACTTAATTTTGGAAACTTTCTAAAAGATGAACAATAATTTTATCTACCTCATAGGGTTGTTGTGACAATTTAAGTAATTTATGTAAAGTTGTCAAAACTGTGTATGACACGTTATGTCAACAATTATTAGAAAACAGCTCAAAGAAGAGCATCAGTCAATTTCTAAATGTAAATCCACATGTTAAGTGCTGAAGTTAAGCTATGGTTCAAGTACAAAAAAGAAAGAGATTAACTGCTACAGAAGTTTGGAAAAGTGTCACAGAAGAAGGAACACCAGAGTTAAACCTTGAAGGATGAGTAGAAGTTTCCTTATGGCAGTGTAAGAAAGCTATCCCAAAGACAAAGGATAGCTTTCCCAAGGGAAAGCTGTCCCAAAGACTTGTCTGAGGTCTGGTGATCCCAGATTATTCCATGCCTTCTCCCTCTTGGAACATATTTCTCTTCAGGGAGCCTGAGAGGGAAAAAGAGAGTCCGGCTGAAGAGATGACCAATGGTATATTCCTTAGTAGGAGCCTCTGAGGTTTCTGTGCAGAGATGGAACAGAAAGCCTGGCAGAAAAAACATTTAAGTGGCACTGGGCAGAGAGATTAAGAAGGTGGAAACATGTCAGGGCCATAGCAAAGATGTACATTTGGCATACAGGCCCTGAGCCACAGTGGTCCCACCTCCTCCCCTCTGTCTGCCCAACAAGCCTGGCAATAGCCTTTGATCCCAGATTTCTTCAGAGCAAAGGGCTTTGCAGAAGCATCCTTCTCACTGTTCTGATGGCGAGCCTGGACACTGGAATGTGGATCTGGATGAGAAAGAAGAGACTGGGAGAAGCAAGTGCTGGGAAGATCCTGAGGGAAGTGCTGGAGTGAGAGCAGTGAATGGCGGAGAATTTAGGATCATGGGGGGCAGGGCAGGGGAGGATAAGGGACAGATAGAGTCATTGACCTCTCCTGTGAAACTTCTAGTAGAGGGCCCAAGTAGAGCAATGCTGAGGGTATGTGTACATGCCCAGAAAAGAAGGGTGGTGGATAGCAGAGATGGGACAGGAGTTTGAGACCTCAGTTTACAGCCCGGGGGAGCAATGACCACCCTTTCTCTGGGGCTGATGAGGGGTCACCTCAATTTCACACACTCTCATTGAGCATCTACAGTATTGCAGGTGCGTCCACTCTCCTGCTAGCTGTGCCCAGCTGAGAAACTGCTCCCCAAGCCCTTCCCACAGAGAAATTTGTTGACCTATAGACTGGTGGAGACAACAGCCATGACCGTCCCTACACAGAGGTTGTCCTTATGAGACACCCTAAGGTGAGCTTAAGCAAATCAAATCAGGTCCACTGACATGCACTCAGGAGCCATGTATCCCATGAAGTCTAGGGTACTCTGCTTCCCATCAGGCTCTGGATCTAATTCTTACTTTGGACAATATGATTGCTGTGCTTAGGTACCCACAGCATGCTAGAAGCATGCTAGAAGCATGAATGGAAATCAGTGATGGGGGGATACTTCAATTGTACGTCCACAGTCTCATCAGATCCTCAGTGGGGAGGGATGGAAGTAGTAGGAGAGGCTAAAGTGAAAATGACCAGGTATCTGGTGGCACCCTGCCATTTACATAAGACTGAAAAGAAGTGAAAGTAGGGGACACTGGCAGGGCCTGCAGGCAGAAACCTGAGGATCTGAGGAACATCACAAAAGTTTCATCTTCTTCTTCCCCTCCCTACAATCCCTCTCCCTCCAACTGCCTGCAATCCTGCCATTAATGATACCTCATGGATAAAGGTGTTGGTGCCCCTACTGGTGAGATGCCCCTGACAAAGCATCCCATGTGGCTACTAGCCCTTAGTTTGAATTAGTGCTATGATTGCTGATGATATGATTCCATTGAGGGACAACTGGAGGAGGAAAGGACAGTTAAGGAACTTCCCAGAAGCAACCGTTCTCAAACCATGCTCACATCACAAATACCTAAAGTGTTTGGTAAAATGAAGTTTGCTGAGCCTGCTCTTGAAGTTTCTGATTCAGTGGATCTAAAGGCTGAGCTGAGAATTTGAAGTCTTAATAAGTTCCTAGGTGATGCTGATACTTCTAGTCCCACTCTTTGAAAACTACAAGCTAAAAAGTGAGCAGAGGGAAAGCAAGTAGAGCCTCTGCCTGGACTCCCAGGAGTAGCCAGTGGCCATGTCCTCCCCTCTCCTTTCCTTGGACTTCTAGAAATAGAGGCAACTCTGGATCATTTTGCCACAAAATGCTAGGATCTCAGAAATTCCCTGGTCTGGTTGCAGCAGGTTATAGTGGTGTAAAGTAGAACCCTGAAGGAACCCTGAGACTTAGAGAACCATGGCAAGTTAAACAGGCTGTCCTCACTACCAGTCCAGTGCCCTGTGCACTGTCCCCAGCAACCTGCCATTTTGTGACTTCTCATTTTAGCTCCTCTGAGTTATGTCCCTATCTGACCTGGACCTCAGGGAATTCAGGTTATAGTTCCTTGTGACCCAGACACCAGTAGCCACAACCAGAGAAGCACAGGAGCAGAGCAATGTGTGGCTTTGGGATAGAGAAACAAATCAGGTGACATCTCACCCAAACATTCAAATTTGTCCTGAAACCCCTGCTCTTGGGGAGATCTCAGCTTGATGAAGAAAATGAATTCCCTTCTAGGACACAGGGAGACACTCATAGAGGAGAGATGGAGCTGGCATGAAGGAGCAGAGTCTGTAGAAATGGCTGGGAGACCCAGCTCAGATACTGATTGACCCTAGAAAATAACTGTGCTCCTTGGATCTCAGTTTCTTCTTTTATAAAATAAAGATTACAGTAATAATACATTACATTTATTTGATGTTTTACAGTTTTTCAAAGCACTTCTACAATGAGAACAATCAAGGTGATTTACAAATTTGTACAATATTTATTGAATGTCATCTGTGTTCCCTGAATTGTTCTGATCAGGGATACAGAAGTCAATAAAACAATAAAAATTATCAGCCTCATAGAATATACATTTTAGGTTGGGGGAGGGAAGAGTGACAAATAATCAAAATATGAAGTATTAGATTATGGTAAGTGCTAAGGAGAAAGTAAAGGAAGAAGAAGTAGGGGAATCAGGTGAGATTTTAACCAAAGCTATCAGGGAAACCCTCACCAAGAAGACAGACCCTGAAAGAGATGATGGAGTAAACAAACTGGAGGTCTTAGAGGGCGGGGTGAGAGACGGGTAGCATTTTTGGTAGAAGACAGAGCAAGTCCAAAGATCCCACAGTGGTTCAAGATGGAGGTCTGTGCTAAAACCATATTTTGGGGAGGTATCAGGGTTGAGAACCAGAACTACCTAGTTGAGGACAAGAAGCACATGAAGAAGTATAGCTTCACTGTACTTCTATTGTTAGGTACTATGACCCTAATACCTAAACCTTATAAATTGACCAAGACCACTCCTAAACTCTGCTTGAATTATAGAAAGACATGGAGAAAGGAAGCTGCTGTTCACATGGCCCTTAGTGTACTCCAGCAGTCTTTGCTGTCTAAAAGAAGATCCAGACAAGCCCAGAGCCCCAGGGGAACCACTAGACCACAAAGACATCTGGGCAGTGAGGGCCCTTGGGAAGACCTGCCTCACCCGACCCTTCATCCCCCAGGTCCCCAGATATTACTCCATAAGATGAAGCTGCAGGGGGCATCCTTGCCTGGCGTTGCCAGGAAACGCTAACAGTTTTGCCCACCATGTTCTTTTCTGCCACACTCCGGGCCCAAGCAGCAGGCCTTACCACCCAGTGGAGAAGACATATAAGAAATTTGCATAAGACAGCTATGCAGAATGGAGCTGGAGGAGCCTTATTTGTACAGAGAGATACTCCTGAGCTAACCCAGATACTCCATTTGAGTATACACCAGAAAACTCTAAGAGAATAGAAGCAATTGTAAAAAACTATCCAGAAGGTCATAAAGCAGCAGCTGTGCTTTCAGTCCTGGATTTAGTCCAAAGACAGAATGGATGGCTTCTCATCTCTGCTATGAACAAGGTTGCAGAAGTTTCGCAAGTACCTCCAATGACAGTCTATGAAGTAACAACTTTTTATACACTGTATAGTTGAAAATCAGTTGGAAAGTATCACATTCAGGTCTGCACTACTCTATCTTGCATGCTTCGAAACTCTGACAGCATAAAGGAGGTCATTCAGAAAAAGCTTGGAATAAAGGTTGAAGAGACTACACGTGACAAACTCTTCACCATTATAAAGGTGGAATGTTTAGGGGCCTGTGTAAACACACCAATGGTTCAAATAAATGACAACTCCCTAAGAATGATGAGCTCAAGGCTGGCAAAACTCCAAAACCTGAGCCAAGGAATGGACTCTTCCCTTATGAGCCAGATGAGAGTCTTACCTCTTTGACCGAACCACCCAAAGGACCTAGCTTTGGTGTGCAAGCAGGCCATTCATTTATATTCCATTGTAAATATGTCATTGGAGAAATAAAACATGAACCTCCTATACATAAAAAAAAAAGAAGCTGCAACTAGATCCCAAATCTTTACCTATCTTACTGAAACAGCCGCGCAGCGTGGACTGCTCCCTAAGGTGCACATCAAAGTTTTCTCACTTCAGAGATTGTGTGGGCAGTCACTCTGCTACCTGAACATCCAAGTATGAGAAGCAAACACTTCACCCTTTAACCTTCAGCCAGATTTCTGACCTGTGACCCACTTGACTCCATTATGGACACTTATGATCAGGCAGCACCTGCATAGGGGTGGTCAAGGATCAGAGATGCTTTCCTGGAATAGAGTAGGTCCTGGGGCCCCTAAGAATGAGGGGCCTTGATTGAAGGACCTTTAGGGTCTCATAACCCAGCCCATTACCCATGAATAGGGAGAGGGATGGCTCTTGACTATGGAAAGAGCAAAAGGTCCGCAGACAAAATTCAGGGTCAACTGTGCTGTAAAGGGAAGTGGTGAAAATGGAAGAAAACTTCTTTTTATGATCATCACCTACTAGATTAATTTAAAAATGAGAAATGTACTATCTCAATACTTCTCAAAATTCAAGTAAGTCACAGGTCCTTTTATTTTTATTATGTAATTATGTGTACATGGAATAAAAGTTAAGAGGCACGTCTTGTTGAAGTTATAATGTTTCATTATTTCTGTTGCTATTGTAAATGGGATCTTGTTCCCATTAAATCTTCTAGCTAGTTAATTAAAATAATACATAAATAACAGGTTTTACACCACATTACAAAATTTCTCATCTATTTTTCACTTGATCCCTTTTATCTATTTTTTAGTAAATAATGGTTTTTAACAAATAATTATAATTTTTGTTTTTTTCTTTCCAATTTTTATGCCTTATTTCTTTCTCTTTTCTAATTGCATTGACTAATACTTCCCAAATCATGTAAATAATAGTGATGATAAATAATATTCTTACTTTGTTCAAAACTTTAATATAAATGCTTCTAATACTTCCCCATTAGGCATGATGTTTTACAGTTATGGCAATTTTGTTTTATCATGTTATAAAAGTATGCACTTATTCCTATTTTATCAAGATTTTTACCAATAATAAAATGTTAAATTTATTGTTTCCCTTTTATCATCTGTGGGTATCATATGGTTTTCAATTAGATTACCTAATATTGAACTATTCTTACATTATTGGAATAAAGCCCAATTAATGTATTATTTTTCTAATGTGCTACTGTTTGCTAATATTTTTCTTTGGGATTTTTGCATCATACATAAATGAAATTCTCCTGTATTTTTTTATGCTTTACTTTGTCAGTTTGTTATTTTTTATGTTTATTAAACCCCCTTTATCTTCACTTATAATAATTTAATAAAAAATTACTTTATGTTACAGTTTTAAAGAAAGATTCTTTTTAAAGAAAAGAATTCTCAATACCCAGTGTTGATTTAAATTATTTTTATTATAATGTTACTAAAGGTGTATAAACATGAAACTATGTATAAATGCCTTGTGCTTACAGCTTAAATGTATATGTTTTTATATACAAAAACATGTATAGGATGTTAATAAAAACAAAGCAGTAAAACAATGAAACAACAATTATTCAAAGCTATAACTTTAATGTAATGTTATGGCTGTTTTTGTTTTGCTGAAATTAAATCATTAATGTTGAGATTATAGGAAAAACTGTAGGTTCACATGAGGTTCTGTATTTAATTTATTTTTTAACTTTAATACAAAGAGTGCTAGTTCATATACATATATTGTACAATCCTTGATTACAGTCTTTGTTTACTAGTTCAAGATAGTCAACCTCTCTCAACCAAAACTCTGCCAGGTGACAATTGATAGATCTAGAAAATTATTTTATTCACATACTGAAAAAAATTAACATTACAGCATTATTGAAATCTCTACTCAATAAATGTCTATCTACTTACTAGTAGAATCATGAGTCAAAAAATTCATTGGATATTTGCTTCTATACTAGGTATATACTACATTACCACTAGTGAACTGTGTAAGTTGATACCACAAAGGACCCCATGAAAATCAAATATAAGGATACCTCTGCTTGCAAGTCATATTGCCTCTGATAGCCACAGAGCAGGAATTTTTGAGTTTTGAATTTTTGAGTTTTGAGTTTCATGCCTGTTTGAGAGGTGCTATGGGAAGAAGTGAGACAATTAACCAGATGCCAGTTCAGTGAATGGTCAAGTCATCAAAATTATCAAATGTATCCACTTACCAGAAACTTTTTTAAAATCCTCACCTTAGCATATGTTTATTGATTTTAGAGAAAGAGGAAGGGAGGGAGGGAGGGAGAGAGAGAAAAAACATCAATATGACAGGGAAACATCAATTGGTTGCCTCCCAAACCTGCTCTGACCAGGGATCGAACCCACAACCTTTTTTTTTTAATTTTTTTGGTGTATGGGATGACACTCCAATCAAAAGATCCACCCAGCCAGGGCTACTGATTTTCTTTTTTTCTTTTTTTAACTGTATATAAAGCTTAAAATTCATTTTACATAGAATGGGTTAATAGCTTTTGAAGATTTCTGTCACATTAGTTGACAGGGTTTCATTATTTCTTCCTAAAAGTACTTAAAGCAGTGTTCAGTTTTTCTCCTGCTAGGAGAAATAGGTGTCAGTTCATAAGATCGCATTAAATGCCTATTCCTGCCCTGCTGGTGTGGCTCAGTGGTTGAGTGCTGGCCTGCTAATCAAAGGGTCACCAGCTTGATTCCCAGTCTAGATCATATACCTGGGTTGCAGGCCAGATCCCCAGTAAGGGGCACAGGAGAGGCAACCACACATTGATGTTTCTCTCCCTCTCTTTCTCTCTTCCTTCCCCTCTCTAAAATAAATAAAGAAAATCTTTTTTAAAAAGTCTGTATCTTTAAAAAAATGCCTACCTATTCCTGAAATAGGTGACTGGGGGGCAGAGAAAGGAGGAGACTGAGGGCCAGAGAGGCAATCTGAAGCCAGAATCCTGGGGTCTTTGCTCCCCAAAGTTCTCCCAGGCCTACAGGCCTAGTCAATCCATCTGATTCCGAATGTTATAAACTTTATCAATAATTGATAGAAATAAAAATTTTATACATCTAGCTAGTTCAGCAAATTGGTCATTCAGTGATTTGTTCCTTTAGGAAATGGCTTCTGTAAACTGTCTTTCAGCAAACTGGTTCTAGATGAATTGACCTTTGGGCAAATTGATAAAAGCCTTACAACTTAATGGGTAAAAAATGCAGCTTTGTGGCCCAGTTGTCTGCGATGAACCCTCATTCCACTGGCTTTAGATCTTAAGCAGGGACTTGACCTCTCAGGCCTCAATTTTCAGTCTGTTGGATGAGTCAGAGTACATATACTCACAAACTCAGAGCACCACTGGCATCGAAAGTGCTCAGTACATGTTGTTTCTGTCATTCCACCCTCCCACACCCAATGACAGTCCTTCCACCTGTTTCCTCTGTATGAACACTTACTGGGCAGTCCCTGTCAGGACCACCCTCTCTGTCGTCTAGTCCTCCTGTAAAGATGGTTTAACCCAAAAGCAAACGTAGTCCTGAAAATGCCTTCCTTATAAGGTGGTCACCCACAGGATTCAGAATATGCACATGTTAATCTTCAGATTATTATCAAAATGAAAGCATTAGATATAAACCTTCTAACAGAGCATTTGCAGGCCCCTGAGACCACCAAGCACACCAGTTTGAGAAATACCATGCTAAGAACAATGACCCAGACAGGAAACACAGCAGACAAAAGAGTAGGAGGGTTAGGCTTGGGGGAAAGCCCATGAACCACAAAAATATTGCACCACTTGGCTGACCCAGTCTGACAGGGAATGAGGAAAAGACACAGAATCCCACAGGGCATTTCTTTTGGAACAGGAATCCTCACCCAATGGATACTGTTTCTATGTGGTTTTCACAGAACTGGAGCAGGTGTGGCAAACAGAGTTCTCTAACTTCTATTACCCAAAGTTCAAGTTCTCTTCCTACCCTGTCCAGGAAGTTGTGAGACCAAAGAATTACAAATAATACAAGCCATTATATCTAACCCTCCAACTCATGTCCTAGAGTTCACTGGACAGAAAGCAAAGTGAAAAGGAATTCAAACACACATGATTGCTAAGGCAAACAACAGAAGAAATAGAAAGACCCCAAATAAAGATTAAAAAGCAGGAAAAAATAAAGAAAACTAACATGAGACCTACACAAATATTTGGTTCTCCAAAATAAAAAAAAATAAGCAAAAGTTTGTAAAAGAGTGATCAAACCAGATATGGAAGATGACCTATTATATTAGAGTATGATTGGAGGGAGGGGCTAAAAAAACAAGGAGAAAAGTTATTCTTTTACAGAAATTTAAAAAACAAAGAATAGAATTAACACTATAGGAAACCATATCAATGATGTGGAAGACAGAATGAGAAAATAATATAGAAAACAGAGGGAAGCAATAAGAACAAAGAAAAACAGTATGTACTGACAGTGGAGATCAAATATATGGATACCTAGCATCCTCAAAAAAGAGACAGAAGGAAAGGAGAAGAAAAATACTGTGAACTGGCCAGCAGGGTTCAGTTAGTTGCAGTGTCATCCCATAAACTGGAAGACCATGGGTTCAATTTCTGATCAGGGCATATTCCTAGGTTGCATGTTCAGTCCCTGGTTAGGACATGTAGGAGAGGCAACCAATTGATGTTTCTCTCTTACATTCATGTTTCTCTTCCTCTCTCTCTCCCTCCCTTCCCCTCTCTCCAAAATCAATAAGTGTGTCCTCAAGTGAGGATAAAAAAATAAAAATAAAATCTCATTTGAGATTTTTTTAAAAAAACACTCTCCATTTCCTCCCTTGTGGGGGGGCTCCACCCGCAGGGACCCCCCCCCAGCCATGATGGATGACAATAAGTCTACCAAGACATGATCTGCCTGGGGAGGAAACTGTGGCCGATCTCTCAAAGGAGAAGGGCCAAGAGCCTTTTCCTTGATGGGCTTTTATTGGGTTCATTTGCACAAGAATACATGTAAAGCTCATTAATCATTGTCTGGCAGTAAGGATCAAACAACAGATAACATACAAAGAACTCTGAAGGCCTATTCGGAGTCAGGGTCTATTAGCTAAAGGGCTACAAAACTTGGGAAATGTTGCATCCAGCAACCACGAGAACAAATGCCAGAGACTTTTCAGGGTTTCAAAGATGTTACTTTATTGGCCAAGTTTAACCTGCGCAGGGGCGAGCTCTCAAGGTGTCCAGAGACACGGTGCCCACAAGGGCTGCTGACGAGAGTTGCGCCCAGCGCTTACAGCTAAGTCCTTATATAGGGGTGGGCAAGCAAGCGTTATACAGAAGCAGACGTGGCAGTTAGCTATTCGCTTACAAAGACCACGCGCGGGAACAGGGTTGGGTGTTGGCTCAACAGTTGTAACTTTTCAAACCAAACATGTTAGATTGCATCTGTTTTACAATCCTTTGTTCTTGCACAAGGCAGGAGGGCAAGATGTTCGTTCAGTAACCTCCTGTACCCTGTGACCTAACCAGTTCCTGTTTTCTCATGGTCTAAGTTTTCCTTGCTCCTTACAGGAAACAAACTCATTTCCTGCTCAGACCCTTATCATTTAATTAAGAACATTCTTAGCAAAGCAGTTTTCACAGGATTTTATATATTCTTTCTCAGGCCTGATCACCCGGGGAACCCACCCTTTCCAGCACAGGGCTGCACTGCCCTCTGTCATTGTTTCAGGCTTAAGTCAGGCCAGGGAAGTAAGGCAGCCAAGAGATTAAGGGACTTCTAGCAGACAGGATGAGGACACAGGCTATGTCAAAGCCGAGGGGCGAGGGTCCATCACCCCCTTTCTCCATAGCCCCCCAAGTCCTTCCCTGGGAGCCTCCCATGTAATCATGCCTGTCTTAGGTTGTTCCCCCCTTGGGGATTCTTACCCATCATTGGCTAACCGATCAAGCATTGGGGGCCAGTTATGGATGAAGTAAAAGGAGCAGAAGCAGGGCTCCTGCCGGGGAGATAAGCTTTGTCTCCTTAGTGGCTTATGGTCCAAAGGTCGCTCACTCAGCCTTAGCTATGGGGGGTTACAGCTTCTGAAACCAGGCAGGGCAGTTCCCAACACTCCCTCAAAGCCATCTTTCTTATGACTGACAGACCTGTGACTGGTTCAGGTGTCAAGAGATAGCTGGTATCAGTAAAGGGGGTGTGTATATAACCTTGATCTGATAGTGGGCATGGACCCTATTCTGGCCACTGACAGGTAAGAAAAGTTTTCAGGGGACTTCAGAGAATGATTCCCACCCTGACAAGAGGAAGAATGAGGAGAAAATCCTGCCCCACACTGCCCACTGGGTTTTGCATCTGAATGTGGTACTTGAAACTGTTGAAGCCATGTCAGAACACAGGGAAGGTCAGGAGATAGCAGAAGCTGAACTACAGCTTATCTCTGGTCTTAGAAATTACCAGGGAAGCCATACAAGTAACGCTACAGATATGAGAAAGAGCAGAGTGTAGAGAGGTGAATGGGAAGGGTTTTGAAGTTTGAATTTGTTTGTATTTGCTAAATGGTAGAATGCAGAGGAGTGGTTGAAGATATTAGACACAGAGATGGAAAACAGGTCTTGGACTTCCTGTTCAAGATGTTCATGAACCAAGTAAATGAATTGTGCCTCCTCTCCTTCCCTAGAACCTTAAAAACTAAAGTAAATTTACTTTGTTTAAGTGTGCAAGTCACAAACTCAAAGAGAGACAGGGAGGTAACTATTCAGCAGACCAGAGATGCCTGGAATTTCAGACAGGGAAGGAAGAGGGCTGCCTAGGGAGGCCGAGCCAGCACCCAACAAATTACATCAGAATTGCTCAGGTAGTGCCCAGGGAACAGTATTTTCTTTTAATTTTTTTAATTTTTAAATTTTAATTGTTGTTCAAGTACAGTTTTCTGTCTTTTATTCCCATCCCAGCCCACCCCGCCCCAGTACTCCCTACCTCCCTCCCATTTCCATCCCCACCCTAGTTTTTGTCTATGTGTCCTTTATACTTGTTCCTATAAACCCTTCCCCTTTTCTCCTGAAATTCCCTCCCCTCTCCCCTCTGGTCATTGTCAGCCTGTTCTCTATTTCAGTGTCTTTGGTTATATTTTGCTTGTTTGTTTGTTTTGTTGTTTAGGTTCCTGTTAAAGGTGAGATTGTGTGGTATTTGTCTTTCACCGCCTGGCTTATCTCACTCAGCATAATGCTTTCCAGTTCCATCCATGCTGTTGCAAAGGGTTCAGTATTTTTAAATGACCCAGATGAACCCAATGTTTGAGAACCACTGAGTATACACACAGGAGACACAGCAGAGGATGGAGCCCATCTGTTCAGAGGAACCCACAGGGACTCAACTCAGAGAAGCCAGGTAGAAAGGAGGTGAGGGGAGAACGGAACTGAAACAGGGAGACTACTGGGAGGGTTGTGCATGAAATAGTCAGTTGCCCAACTCTGCCAAGCTCTAGCCATGAAACATTCAGGAGCCAGGCATTTCCTTCTCAGACATCAACAAAGGAGGTTCTTTTAAAACAAAAACAAAAACAAAAACAAAATTGGTTTTGTGAATGCACTGTCTGGAGAGAACTCGAGCCTCAGCAAGCCTCCTCATTTTGATATTTAGGTGTTCCCTAGTGTAAAGCCAGCTCCCTGCCTCCACCCTAAGGTGGAGCTTGATTGCCCACAGAGATGCCTGGGTCATTTTTAAAGAGAAGAGGACAACCAAGGATCATCAGACATGTGAGAAAGGCTGGCAGCATAAGGATTAATTCTAACCCCTGGGAGGCCTAAGGGAAGTCAGGGGGTACATCAGTGAGTTAAATCCCTCCTAGAGTAGCAGGAAGTCTGATGATGTGTCAGTTTGAAAACTCCAGAAATAGTCTTAGAAGCATTACTTGGACATAGAAATAACCTCAGAAGAACTAAAATCAGAAATAATAACAGAAGTGGTTGCTGCTGAGGAGAGGAAGGGAAACCAGCAGAAGACTGAGACTTTTCAATACTTCTTAAAAAACAGTATACATGTGTGACTTTGATGATATCTATACTTATGCTATATGTATATTATATATCTAATTATACATTTAAATAGAAGGAATCAGACTGTAGAGCCTTAGTTATCCTACTTGAATGGGCACATGATTTTCTTGGCACTGTTGTTGAAAAGCAGATTCTGACTCATTAGGCTTGGGAGGCCCAAGATTCTGCATCTCTTACAAGCTCCTGGGTAATGCCAATGCCACAGGTCTGAGGACCACCCTCTGAATAGCAAGGCTGTCGATGATGCTAAAAGCCCAGCTGAAGCATCTGGAATAAATTTTGTGGATAACTGGGAATCAGCAAAGCTCTTTGAAAAGGAGTGAGGCAGAATCAGAGAATACTTTAGGAGGATTAATCAGGACAGCATGGCCTGTTTGAAAACACTGTGACCCTGGTTTCTCACAGAGATAAATCCCCTGGAGTTTTCTGGGTGACGGCAATGACATTTGTTCTAATCAGGTGACTCTCTGGCTGGGCTTCTGAGTCAGGGCTGGTCATCAGACAAAGATATGATTGAAAGCTTGTAATTTTCAGCTCTATCCCTGTTTCTCCAGAGAGGGGAGAAGGGCTCGAGATGGAGTTAATGATTAATCATGTCTATTTGAGGAAGCCTTCATAAAATCCCAATAATGTAAATTTCAGAGAACTTCCAGGTCGTGAATACAATGAGGTGCTGGGTAAGTGGCACACTCAGAGTGGATGAAAACTCCGTGGCCCTCCCCTTGTACCTTGACCCACGAATCTCTTACATCTGTTCATCTTTATCCATGATCATATCCTTTTACAATAACCTGGTAAACAGGAAGTAAACTGTTATCTTTAATTCTGTGAGCCTTTCCAGCAAGTTAATCAAACCCCAGGAGGGACCACAGGAACCTCCAATTTACAGCTGATTGGTCCGAAGCACAGCTAACAACCCAGACTTGCAAATGATGTCTGAAGTGAGGAAAGGGCAATTTGTAGGACTGAGCTCTTAACTTGTCTGGTCTAATGCTCTCTCCAGGTAGATGGTGTCAGAATTGAGTTAAGTTGTAGGACACCCAGCTGGTGTCACAGAAGTGCTTAGTATGGGGCAGACCCCACAAGTCTAGTGTGGGAAGTGTTGTGAGTGTGGTAATCATGTGAGAGGAAAGGACATGCAGGAAGTGGACTGAGTTTTTCCTACACAGAAATGCAGAGTAGGAGCTCAAAAGAGACAGCAATTAGAAGGAAGTGACCCAAAGGCATAAACCCAGGGTCTGCAACCAATGTGCATTCTGGCTGTCAGTTCACACCAGGGTCATTCATGCAGCCTCTCTCCTGTACCCTTCTTTATTCTCTGGCCCTGTTTCCTCATCCTAATTGCATTTTTGTAAGTCCAGGACCTGAAGCTGACCAGAAGAGCCAGGACAACTCTGGCCCCTCCAGAGAAAGGCCCTTGGTCCCCAGAACAGACTTATTCTCAAGGAGCTGTGACCTCTCTCTGTGGGTTGGGCTCAGAGCTTCACTTCACATGCTCCCCAAAAGGGTCACGGTTAGGCAAGCTGCAGGGTAATGGGGATACTACCTCAGCCTAACTTCCATCTCTTCAATGCAACAGAAACTTATTAAGAATAGATAAAAGGCTAAATGTATGTATGGTCTCAGGTAGTCACTGAGGAATCATTATACCTGGCACTTTAGTTTAACTTTTTATACTTTTTGCTTGTGGGATACTTTTTTAAATCTGAAATATGATTTGCTATAGTATCAACAGAGAAAATAAAAACAGCTGCATAGTTCCATGTGAGACAATTGAAAACATCTCCGTTTTGTGAAGTTGGGCAGACTGAGAGAAACCATTCTCATGGGTGAGGGAGCCCAAAAGTGAACAATGGAAGTTTCTGTGCTCAGGTAGGTGAAACAGCCCTCTGTGCCCATGGCAATGAGGTGGCAGCCCTGCCCTGGGCTGAGACCTGAAGGGTTAACGATGGGAGGTCTGATCCCTGAATAAACAGGGACACTGCTTAATCTGCTCATGGGGAAGAATCTGCATGATATTTTCCATGCTCTCCAATCTGTCGGGGCAGCCAAGGAGCTAAATCATCAACAACATCTGTCAATGTTCAGCACTTTCCAGTCGAAAAGCACTTCTACCTGTGAGAGACAAAGAAGTATCATTATTATTACCTTACCATTTTACAGAGGAGGAAACTGAGGTTCCAGAGAGGTTAATGGATAAACCCAAGATCTAGAAGTATATGGCAGAGCCTGGACTAGAACCATATCACCAGCCTCCCAGACTAATGGTCTTTCCAGATCCAAGTCCCTCTCAGTGCAGAGAAACTCCTCTGTAAGATGACTTCAGACCCTGAGAAGCCACATTGAGTAGGAGGGAGGCCAGGCTTGTCCTAGAGCAGCCTCTTGCCTCCCACTCATGACCCCAGACAGAGGAACCAAGACCTGTGGTTACATCTCAACAGCCTCTGAGTTCACAAGGTGGCCCTTATCCAGCCACAGCAGTGTTCCTCTGCACACAAGTGCGTCACCGATGGGCCTGCGCCACCAGCTGACCCAGACCTGCAAAGGCTGCTAGACTGAGAAGCCTCAGCGGGTCTCCCAGCAGCACCCAGAAACCCTCTCCATCTGTGAGCTACAGGTTGGTGAACCCTGCCCTCCTTTTCTGAGGTAGTGAATGCTGTCTTTATATGGGGATCTCTCAATTTAGCTTTCACAGTGTCTTAACCATCCCATCAGTCATGCCAACTATATTCCCTTTTAAACCTGGAGAAGGCCCATTGTCCTATGCACATTTCCCATGCAGGGCTTCTTTCCAACCTCATTTGTCAGTGACACCACAGCAACCACATCACTCACACTCATTCTGTATGGGCCTTCCTTATCACAAGGTTTCCCTTGTAGTTCTGGGATGGACAGGTTCTCAGCATGTGTCTTCTATGCAGCAGGAAAGGAGAAACTGTGACACCCAGCACAACCTTTTACATACCCCAGGGCTGCGGCCACAAACCTCCACCCTACAGGGAAGGGAGTAAGCTCTGCAGATCCCCACCCACAGCCCCCAAGAACATGCCACAGACCCCTCCTGATGGAGGCAGAGGAGCCAGTAGGCCCCAGTCTCAGGCTGGCACAAGAACAGGATCCACACCTAAGAGTGGGTGTCTTGTGTCACCCTAGTACCAACTCTGCCTATGAGGGCTCTGGCGTGTCACATATGCTCTCACACAAGACAAGCAGCTTTCAGGTACACTACATATGGCAGCCATGGCTGGTGTTCATTCAGCAAATATTTACTGAGCACACCTGTGCCTCCATACTGTCAGGACCTGCCCTTCCTGTTCCAGTCACCATCTACTACAGCCACTGAGCCCTGAAGTGTCTTCACAGGCAACAGGACCTCACCCAGACACTTGGCCCCAGAGTGCTCATGTCACAGCATTCTGTGGGAAAAGGAGGTGTGCTTCTCTCTATTAGTTGTTCCCATGGGCCCTGAGTAGTCACATGTGTGCTCTGTCATTCTGTGAAAGGACAGTAAGAAATTAGGAAAATTCCTGGGCAAGTGGAATAGGGAAATAGAGACAAGAAAATTAAACAAGGCCAAACAATTTGAACAACTTACAGCCAGCAGGTGAATCGCAAGGTTTTATCTTCCCCAACAAGGACACTTGAGAGCAAATCCTTTATACCTCTTCTTCCTAACCAGAGAATACATAGCTTTAATCACCCTGGTCAGGGAAAATAAAGAACAAAGACCCAATGAATGTCATTTGTGCCAGCTAAACCCAAGGACAGATGAAGTCAGGGGAACAAATAACAAAAAAACCATTAGAGCCAGGCAGACCCATGATAAAAGTAAAACAGTAAAGCAGACCAAAGAAAAATCCCAAACCACCCCCATATGCTCACTTTGATGCATTAGCATATTAAAAACACACCTGAAAAGCTGATGAATATTCTGCTGAAACCCTCCCCTAAGATTCTAACCCACAGGACAGAGATAAAACCATCAAGACAAAGATACATGAAGTCTCACTCTAGAGCATGCTTACACCCCTTCCCAGTCATGACCTTTCCACTTCTTCCTGAACTCTAAGGGTCCACACAAGACTTGCAACCAGGGGAGCAGTGGACAGCAGCAGCTCACCCCAGTCTTACTCCTGATCCTGTCTCCAAGGCCCTCTTTTTTTCTGACTTACTAGCAGGCTAAAAGTAAGTCCAGCCTTAGCTCACTTCTTTTCTATAACTTTTCTAGGGAGGCAAAGCAGAGCACTGCCTAGGCTCTCTCCTGTTTCTTCCTCTACCCGAAGTCTTTCCTTTGTTTTACTGTCCTGATCTTTAATAAACATACCTTCAAAATCACCTGGACTCCTATTTTGAAATCTTTCCTACATGAAGTCAAGAACCCACACACTACAGGCCAGTGTGAAGCAGATCTGTTTCAGTCTCTGTCCAGTAACAATTCCATAGTTAATACCACAACCCACCCTGTCTTGTCTGGGTTTCTGACCTCTTTAGGACCCAGGCATTGGTTGGGACCACAGACAAATCCCAGTGTTAGCCAGCTTGCTTTCCTGTGGAAACAGAACATATGAATGTTTTACAATGTTGCCCCTTAGTGGCTTAGCTGAAAATTGCCCAAAATATATTCAGGTGTTCCTGGATTTGAGGGAAACTGCTTGGAGAAGAAAAGGGATGGTGTCCTTCTGGTAAGCATCAAGACTTGGGGCACTGACATCAGGTTCAGGACATAGATTTGCCAAAATATTAGCTGTTTGACCTTAAGAGAGTTATTTAACTTTTGCAAAATTCAGATTCCTCAGTTTTTCACTTATAAAATGGAACTAATGATTTCTAATCTCAGACAAACACTCAATGAGTGTTGTTGCCCTTCTCCTTGCTCTTGATTCCTCTTCCAGCCCTCCTTTACCTACCTTAATGTATTTTACCTTCCTGTCTCATGAGTCCCCTTTAGTGGTTCCTCCATGGCCTCATCTTCTCAACCCTGTCTTCAGGGGTGTTGTTAAGCTACCCTGTACCTCTTAGGAGGAGAATATCAAAGACCACAGTCACCCAAGGTACTTCATGTCCCAAAACTCTAAATTCTCACAATATTCGGTAACATTCAGATTCTTGGTGATACACTCATGATGACAGAATATGTCAAGAATTATAAGTCACTTCCAGCCAAGATGGAGGCATAAGTAGACACACTGTGCCTCCTCACACAACCCAAATAAGGACAACAACAATTTAGAAACAAAAAACAACCAGTACTGACAGAAAATTGAATTGTATGGAAGTCTGAAACCAAGGAGTTAAAGTATACACATTCACCCAGATGGGCAGCAGGGGCCAGGGGGAGAGGGGTTGCGGCAAAGTGGTGGCTGGAGGACCCTGGAGCACAAGGCAGCTGCTAGTGGACCCCAGACACTCAAGGCAGCGGTGGTGGATTGTGAAGGGGCGAGGCACACAAGGTGGCTGGCAGATCAGAAGGTCCCACATTCGAGCGCAGATAAACGAGGCAAAACTGGGGAGCAAGACAGACCGCACAACCCAGGGTCCCAGCATGGGAAAATAAAGCCTGAAAACACCAATTGAAAACACCTGTGGGGGTTGAGGAGCTGGGATAAATTCCAAGCCTCACAGGAGAGATCGTTGGAGAGACCCACAGGGTCCTAGAATATACACAAACCCACCCACATGGAAATCAGCTCCAGAAGGGCCCAATGTGCTTGGGGAAAGTGGGGGAAGTGACTGAAATCCAGCAGAGCAGAGCAAGCACCATTGTTCCCTCTCAGACCCCTATGCCACATACAGTGTCACCACCCAGCGACTGGGTTGCCCCACCCTGGTGAACACCTAAGGCTCCGCCCCTCACTACATAACAGTCATGTCAAGACAAAAAAATGGCCCAAATGAAAGAACAGATCAAAGATCCAGAAAAAATACAACTAAGCAACAAAGAGATAGCCAGCCTATCAGATGCACAGTTCAAAACACTGGTAATCAGGATGCGCACAGAAAGGGTTCAATTTGGTTGCAAATTAGATGAAAAAAATGAAGGCTACACTAACTGAAATAAAGGAAAATGTACAGGGAATCAGTAATGATGGGAAGGAAACTGGAACTCAAATCAATGGAGTGGACCAGAAGGAAGAAAGAAACATCCAATCACAAAAAAAAAGAAGAAATAAGAATTCCGAAAAATGAGGAGAGGCTTAGGAACATCCAGGACAATTTTAAACAGTCCAACATCCAAATTATAGGGGTACCAGAAGGAGAAGAGGAAGAGCAACAAGTGGAAAACTTATTTGAACAAATAATAAAGGAGAACTTCCCCAATCTGGCAAAGGAAATAGACTTCCAGGAAGTCCAGAAAGCTCAGAGAGTGCCAAAGAAGTTGGACCCAAGGAGGAACACACCAAGGCACATCATAATTACATTAGCCAAGGTAACAATGAAGGAGAGAATCCTAGAAGCAGCAAGAGATAAGGAGACAGTCACCTACAAAGGAGTCCCCATCAGACTGTCAGCTGACTTCTCAAAAGAAATCTTGCAGGCAAGAAGGGGCTGGAAGGAAGTATTCCAATTCATGAAAGGCAAGGACCTACATCCCAGATTGCTCTATTCAGCAAAGCTTTCATTTAGAATAGAAGGGCAAATAAAGTGCTTCTCAGATAATGTCAAGTTAAAGGGGTTCATCATCACCAAGCCCTTATTTTATGAAATGTTAAAGGGACT
>CM052551.1:19350216-19376360 GCA_028533065.1 Trachops cirrhosus | reverse complement strand
TTTTTTTTTTTTTTTTTTGAATTCTTGTTTCTTCATTCTGTTCTGGTTGAATATTTATTTCTTCCTTCTGCTCCAAACCATTGATTTGAGCCCCAGTTTTCTTCCCTTCACTGTTGGTTCCCTGTATATTTTCCTTTATTTCACTTTTCACAGCCTTCCATTTTTCCTCCATTTTGAGACCATATTCAACCACTTCTGTGAGCATCCTGATTACCAATGTTTTGAACTGTGCATCTGATAGGTTGGCTATCTCTTCATTGCTTAATTGTATTTTTTTCTGGAGCTTTGATCTGTTCTTTCATGTAGGCCATTTTTTTTGGTCTTAGCATGCCTGTTATGTAGTAAGGGGCAGAGCCTTAGGTATTTGCCAGACAGGGGCAACCAACATAGCTGCATTGTGGTGCTATATGTGGAGAGGCATCTGAGAGGGAACAGTGTCACTTGCTCAGCTCTCAGCCAGCTTTCTCAGTCATTTCCTCTGATACCTACAAGCAAATTGGGCCCTTTGGGTGCTGATTCCTGTATGGGTGGGTTTGTGTATGTTCTAGAACCATGTGTGTCTCTCCAGCAAATTCTCCTATGAGGCTGGGAGTTTCTCCCATTGCTGCAAACCCACAGGTTTTTTCAGTCACAGGTTTTGAGGCTTTATTTCCCCATGCTGGATCCCTGGATTACACAGTCTGTCTCACTCCCCAGTTCTTCCTCCCAATTTATCCTCATGCAAATATGGGACCACCCACTCAGCCAGTCATCACCTGGCAGGGTCCACCAGCATCTATCTTGCAGCAATTCCTCTGCACCCCGGCAGCCTGTCTCCGCCCCTCCTACTAGTCTGGATGAATATTTCTTCTTTAACCCCTTGGTTGTCAGACTTCCATACAGTGTGATTTTCTGGCAGTTCTGGTTGTTCCTTGTTTTTAAATTTGTTGTTGCCCTTCTTTTGGTTGTATGAGGAGGCACAGTATATCAGCCTAAGCCTCTGTTTTGCCTGGAACTTTAGGCTTTTTTCTTTTTTTTTTTTTTAGATTAGACTGTCTTTGAGGGTAGAAAACTAAGGATAAAAATATCTACTATGTCCTGGCTGGTGTGGCTCAGTGGACTGAGTGCCTGCCAGTGAACCAAAAGGTCAGTGATTCGATACCCAGTCAGGGCACACGCCTGGGTTCTGGGCCAGGTCCCCAGTTAGGGGCAAGTGATTTATGTATCTCTCACACATCGATGTTTCTCTCTCTTTCTCTTTCCCTTCCTCTCTCTCTGAAAATAAATAAATAAAATCTTTTTTAAAAACCCACTAACTCCTTCAGCCAACTCACTTCCGTATTCAAAATATGAGCCACTGAAACTCATTTACAATGAGATAAAAATGTAAATGTGTGTGTTTAACACATTTGCCCCCCCCAACAGTGGATTCTTCATTCACTGGAAGAAATGCTACTAAACCTAAGAAATGAATAAACAGAGTAACTTGTATAATGTAGCCAAAGGGCAGGAACAAACAGGTCACAAAAAAAGAAATGCAATTAGTTCATACACGCACTAGATTAATAAAAACATAAGGTTTATTAGTCAGCTCAAGCTGCCATAACAAAATGCCACAGACTGGGTAGCTTAAGCAACAGACATTTACTTTCTCACCTTTCTGGAGGCTAAAATCCAAGATAAAGGTGCCATCAGTGTTGGGTCATGGTAAGCCCTTTCTTCCTAGCTTGTAAATGGCCACCTTCTCATGGCCTCTTTTCTGTACCTGCTGAGAGAGAGAAACGAGAGAGAGAGAGAGAGAGAGAGAGAGAGAGAGAGAGAGAGAGAGAGAGAGAGAAAGAGAGAGAGAGAGGCTCTTCTTCTCAAAAGGGCACAAGTCCTATTGGATTAAGACCCCACTTTTAAAAACTCACATAAACTCTACCTCCCTAAAGGCTCTTTGTAGAAATACAGTCATAATGGAGGTCAGGGCTTCAACTTATGAATTTGGGGAGAATACAGGGGTGGACAAAAATAGTTTACAGTTGTGCTCTGGCTGATGTGGCTCAGTGGATTGAGCACCAGCCTGCAGACCACAGTGTTGACAGTTTGATTCCAGTTAGGGCACAGGCCGGGGTTGCCAGGCCATATCCCCAGTTGGTGGAGTGCAAGAGGTAACCAATTAATGTTTCTCTCCCTCTCTTTCTCCCTCCTTTCCCTTTTCTCTAAAAATAAATAAATAAAATCTTTTTAAAGTAATTTATAGTTGTATGTGAAACAGAGTTTATTCTTGTATTATTATTTAATTATTGTATTACTTGTATGACAACTATAAACCTACTTTTACCCACCCTCGTATAGTTCAGGTCATAACATGAGGTAATCAAATAAATGTTTGCCCCTGGGTTTTCAGTCCCTGGTGTGGAGTTTTGAATGCACTGCATGCTCACAAGTGACCTCACAAGTCAAAATAACAATCAAATGTAAGACCAGTGTAGTAATGAGATGGAGGCCCCATCATCCATTTGGGGATTTGTTAGGGAGAGCAGCCCTTTTCTTACCACCATCATGATTTGAAATATCAGTTCCATCAAGGAGTAGAGACTTTCTCCCCTACTGGCTTTCAGAGCCCATGAGATTCTGCAAATGATGTTGGCATTTTTGCCAAAATTCTCAAAACCTCCCCACCTGAGTGATGGAAGAAGCTCTCCCACTCAGAGATGGGTCTTCCCCAGGGGACTGAACCCATACAACTACTTGGCTCTGCCCCTGAGTCTCATCAAGACCTGGAATGAGAGCTACCTCTGCCCTATCCAATAATGTAACTACTCCACTGTTTCATTCCCCCTTTCCTTCCCCTGAGCCCTCTGCCCTGGGAGTATGTGGAGGAGGGGAGACAAGTCCATTATCCCCATTCTCTGTAGGGTTGACAGATCTAGGAGAATCCATTAATCAGAATCTGAGCAATAAAGCAGCCCCCACACCCTCCAAGAAAAATATTACCACCAATTTCTCTGACTAAATGTTGCTGTATTTTAGGCCTTGCAATAGTTTGATCCATTACCTAGAGCTGTTCACACCAAAGATCAAAATCCGCTGGTCTAACATTTATTTGTAGTTATATAAATAGACCTCATATGACTTGGACATCTGCTCTACATATTTTCTCCTGATCAGGCACTCCCCGACATATTTCAGGCAGTTGACATTTATTAAGTGCTTACTATGTACAAGACAATGAGGCTGAGCACTTGATATAGTATCTCATTTATCCTCAAACAACTTTATAAAGTAGGTTTGAGCATTATGTCCACTTTACAGGTGATAAAAGTGAGGTTTAGAGCAGTAAAATGAATTAAACAAGATCTAAGTCTGGTAAATAATGGTGCAAAGATTTAAAACCAGAATTCACCATACAAATTTACAAAAAAATATATTTTTTTTGCTGTGAGAAATTTTAAGATTTACTCTCTTGGCAACTCAAATGTGTGCTGCGACATTATTGACTATTGTCACCATACATTACATGCCATGACTTACTTATTTTATACTTCTTGACCTTCTTCACTCATATTGCTCACCCTCCAAACCCTCCCTTCCAGCATCTACTATTCTGTTCTCTTTGTCTATGAGTTTTGTTTGTTTGTTTTGTTTTTAAATTCCATATATAAGTGAAATCATATGGTATTTGTCTTTCTCTAAGTTATTTCACTTAGCATAGTCCTCTCTAGATCCATGTTGTCACAAATGACAAGATTTCATTCTTTTTTATGGTTGAGTAGTATTCCATTTTGTATACACCACATCTTTTTTATCTCTTCAGCCATTTATGGACATTTAGGTTGTTTCCATATCTTGGCTATTGTAAATAATGCTGCAATGAACATGGAGATGCATATATCTTTTCCAATTAGTGGTTTTGCTTTCTTTGGATAAATACCCAGAAGTGGAATTGCTGACTCATATAGTAGTTTTACTTTTAATTTTTTGAGGAACATCCATACTGTCTTCCATAGTAGCTGAACAAATTTACACCACTATCAACAGTGCAGGAGGGTTTGCTTTTCTCCAACATTCATTGTTTGTTGATTTCTTGATAACAGCCATTCTAACAGGTATAAGGTAATAACTCATTGTGGTTTGGATTTGCATTTCCCTGGTGATTAGTGATATTGAGCAACTTTTCATGTCTATTGGCCATCTGTATGTCTTCTTTATAAAAATGGTCATTCAGATCCTTTGCCCATTTTTTTAGTCAGATTGTTTGTTTTTGTGCTATTGAGTTGTACAAGTGAAAGCCCATGTTAAAATACATGAAATTACTGTATTTTTCCCAGTCTAGATTTTCTTTCCTTTCTCCACATTGCTGCAAATCCCTGTTTTGTCCAGCACTGCACCTCCAACACCTATAATAATATTTTGATGGGACAGGGTTGGAAATACCCTCCTATGGTCAGTTTATTGACAAAAAGAGTCATCATCCTTCTGCAAGAGACACATTTTGTGAGGTCCTTCAGTAAGTCTAATGGGCATAGGCAAATTGTTTGTAAGATATTATTTAAATTGTACATTAGCATATTGAAGGATAATAAGTTTAATTGGTTACACTTTTTTCATATGATAATGCAACTAAAAAATCATATCAGTGAGACAGTACTTCTAAAAATACATTTAAATAATTCATTTCCTTCTGCTGGGAATATACCCTAAGAACCCTGAAACACCCAATTCAAAAAACCTATGCACCCCAATGTTCATAGCAGCACAACCGACAATAGCCAAGTATTGGAAGCAACTTAAGTGCCCATCAGTAAATGAGTGGATCAAAAAACTGTGGTACATTTACACAATGGAATAGTACATTAACAGAAAGAAAGAAGGAGCTCCTACCTTTGTGACAGCATGGATGGAACTGGAGAGCATTATGCTAAGTGAAATAAGCCAGGCGGTGAAAGACAAATAACATATGATCTTACCTATAAGTGGAACTTAATCAACAAAACAAGCAAACAAGCAAAATATAACCAGAAACAGGGAAATAAAGAACAAACTGACACTAACCAGAAGGGAGGGGGAGAGGATAAAGGGGGAAAGAAGGGGAAGGGTCATCAAGGCACATGTATAAAGGACCCATGGACATGGACCACAGGGTAGGGAAGATTGAATGTGGAAGATGGGGATGAGTAGGGGAGGGGAGAATAAGATGGGGGAAATGGGGATAACTGTATTTGGACAACAATAAAAAAGCAAGCTAAATAAATAAATAAATAAATAAATAAATAATTCATTTTCTTTATGACTCCACATAAAGAAGCTGCTTTATTCAAACTGAAATGAAGCCATCACTCAAGGACCGTGAAATGCATCAGCCAGAAAGACCTGTCCTTGTCCAAGCTGCATACAAGTCCACCTGGATGTGCAAAGCCCAAAACTACAGGGTGTGCAGGGTCCAAAACTAGGGGGGTCCACTTCCTCATTCTTCTCCAGCTTCTGAGCTGACTCTTACATGGTGATGTTTACTGCATTGGGTTGTAATGGTTTTCATGCACCTCCTCCCAACAAGCCTTGGAATGTCTAGAACTTAAAAATGGTAGGTAGCAATGACAAAATGTGTATGTGTGCTTGTCTATGTAACATTTTATTTATCCACTGTTTGATATTTGGGTTGTTTCTACCTCTTAGCTATTACAAATAATGCTCCTATAAACATTAATGTACAAGTTTCTGTGAGCATGTATTTTCATTTCTTGGGTATTTATCTAGAAGTGGAATTGCTGGGGTTTATGATAACTCCACTTTCAATTATTTCAGGAAATACCAGACTGTTTTCTAAAGTAGCTGTAATCACTTTACATGCCCACAGTAGTGTATGAGTATTCAAATTTCTCTACATCTTTTCAACATTCATTGTTATGTGACTTTTTGATTCTAGCTTTCCTAGAGGGTATTGTCAATGTAAGAAAGGTCCAAACTTGAAGAGAATTTTTGTAAGTTTATTTGAGCCAAACTGATGACAATTGCCAGGAAACAAAATCTCAATGGATTGAGAAAAAGCTTCAGAGAATGGCAGTTTTACAGCTTATTTTATGCATTAGAATGAAAGGAGAAGATATAAGGAGAATTATATAAAATCCACTAGTGTAGATTAAGGGGGTGGGAGAAAGCAAAGCAGGGAAATCTCTGGGATTAGATAAAAAGTAAAATGGGGAGACACATACTTCTTTTACATTGATGGGTACAGGATAGGTAACACTATTTACAGCACTCAGAGGTGGTATGCAGGGAACAAGATAATAATGATGGATTCTGTAGTCTCCTGTTCTGGTATAATAAGTTATACCCTGTGGGGTCCAGAAAAAGGGGATTACTCTGACATATCCTTAGGATATGTCATCTTAGAATAAAAAATACAATAGATAGGGTTTACTTAAGGTAAAGATTGACCTTTGTCAAAAAAGCTATAGACCTACAATGTGGCTATCCATAATGACTCACTTTTCATTGAGAATTTTTATTATTTGCTTTAAAATAATTTCATTTTTTATCATTTTTTATTGTTTTTCAAATACAGTTGTCTTTATTTTCCCACCACCACTTTCCCCAGCCCCACTGACCCCCACCTTCCACCTTCAATCTTAACCCCCTTTGGCTTTGTCCATTGGTCCTTCATACATGCTCCTTTCCCTTCTTTCCCCCATTATCTTCCTCCCCTCTTCCCTCTGGTTACTATCAGTTTGTTCTTAATTTCAATGTCTCTTGCTATATTTTGCTTGCTTGTTTGTTTTGTTGATTAAGTTCCACTTATAGGTGAGATCATATGGTATTTGTCCCTCACCTCCTGGCTTATTTCAGTTAGCATAATGCTCTCCAGTTCCATCCATGCTGTAGCAAAGGGTAGGAGCTCCTTCTTTCTCTCTGCTGCATAGTATTCCACAGTGTAAATGTACCATAGTTTTTTTTTATCCCCTCATTTACCAATGGGCACTTAGGTTGCTCCCACCACTTGGCTATTGTCGGTTGTGCTGCTATGAACATTGGGGTGCATAGGTTTTTTGAATTGGTGTTTCAGGATTCTTAGGGTATAATTCCAGCAGTGGAATTGCCAGGTAAAAAGGCAGTTTCATTTTTAGTTTTCTTAGGAAACTCCATACTGTTTTCCACAGTGGCTGCACCAGTCTGTATTCCCACCAACAGTGCAGTAGGGTTCCCTTTTCTCCACAACCTCACCAGCACTTCTTTGTTGATTTCTTTATGATGGCCGTTATGACTGGTGTGAAGTGGTATTTCATTGTGGTTTTAATCTGTATCTATCTGATGGCTAGTGATGCTGAGCATCTTTTCATATGTTTCTGGGCCCTGTGTATGTCCTCCTTAAAGAAATGTCTGTTCAGGGCCTTTGCTTATTTTTTAATTGGGTTTTTTATCTTCCTGCAGTGGAGTCATGTGAGTTCTTTATATATTTTGGAAATCAAACCCTTGTCTGAGGTATCATTGGCAAATATATTTTCCCATATAGTTGAGTCCCTTTTCATTTTGCTGATGTTTTCTTTATCCGTGCAGAAGCTTTTTATTTTGATGAAGTCCCATTTGTTTATTTTTCCTTTATGTTCCCTGTTCTAGGGGACAGATCAGTGAAAATATTGCTGCATGGAATGTCTGAGATTTTCCTGCCTATGTTCTCCTCTAGGACTTTTATGGTATCACAACTTATTTTTAAGTCTTTTATCCATCTTGAGTTGATTTTTGTGTACGGTGTAAATTGGTGGCTGATTTTCATTTTTTTGCACGTAGTTGTCCAGATCTCCCAAGGAGAGGCTATTTTTACTCCATTTAGTGGTTCTGCCTCCTTTGTCAAATATTAATTGACCATAGAGACTTGGGTTTATTTCTGGGCTCTCTATTCTGTTCCATTATCTATGTGTCTGTTCTTATGCTATTACCAGACTCTTTTGATTACCTTGGCCTTATAATATACTTTGATGTCAGGTATGGTGATCCCTCCAACTTTGTTCTTCTTTCTCAAAATTGCTGCAGCTATTCAGGATCATTTATGGTTCCATATAAATTATTAAAATGTTTATTTTAGATCTGTGAATATATCATTGTTATTTTAATAGGGATTGTACTGAATCTATAAATTACATTGGGTAGTATGGACATTTTGATTTAAGCCCTCCAATCCATGAGCATGGTAAATGCTTCCATTTATTTGTGTCTTCCTTAAATTCTTTCTTCAGTGTTGTGTAGTTTTCTGAGTACTTTTACCACCTTGGTTAGGTTTATTCCTAGGTACTTTATTTTTTTTTGTTGCTATATCAAATGGGATTTTTTTCCTGATTTTTGTTTGTGATATTTCATTGTTGGTGTACAAAAATGTCTTTGATTTCTGAATATTGACTTTGTATCCTGCTGCTTTGCCAAATTTACTTGTTAGCTTTTGGTGGAATCTATAGGGTTTTCTATGTACACTATCATGTCATCTGCAAACAATGACAGTTTTACTTCCTCCTTTCCAATTTGGATGCCTTTAATTTCTTTTTCTTGTCTGATCACTGTGGCTAGGACTTCCTAGCTTCAACTATGTTGAATAGAAGTGGTAAAAGAGGACATCCTTGTCTTGTTCCTTATCTTAGTGGGAATACTTTTATATTCAGACCATCTTATGTGGTTATTTTTGGTCTGTGAGTCTGTAGGGCCTGCCATGTAGGTCTCCTCTGAACTTGCCAGGTTTAGTATGTGGTCCTTTTTTCACCCACAGTATGAAGTGATATCTCATTGTGGTTTTAATTTGCATTTCCCTGCTGACTGGCAATGTTGAACAACTTTTAGTGTGTTTATTGGCTATTTTTTTAATCTTCTTTGGAGAAATGACTATTTAGAGTCTTTGCCCATTTTAAAATTGAGTTGTCTTTATTATTCAGCTACAAGTATTCTTCATATATTCTTTTTTCACTGATGACAATTTATTATAATCTGTTAGCAGCGCAAATAGATCTTAATTACCAGAATTATGTCTTCATAGAAGTGAGCAATAAGTAGTCATTCTACAAGGAACTGTGTGCACTTACTCATCAGCATGATCTTTTAGTCTCTTGATTGTCCCTGTGCCACTCATTTTCTTTCTGCAGAGCTCAATCTCCATTTTATGATGAATGAGCTCATCTTCATTGCATTTCTTCATGGCTTCCAGTTGTTCTCTAGTCTTTGCTCGGAAACATCGATCCTCTTTAGCCTGCTCTTTTTTTCTGAAGGCCCCACTGGTCTCCCTCACTGTGCCTGCACCAGAGTGAACATTCTCTGACTTTTCAGAGCTGAATCCGCAGGCTTGCATTGTCCTCATGCCCCACACACCAAGCCTCACCCTCACCACCAACACAGTGACTGCCATGGTTGTCAGTGCAACACAGCTCTTCATATATTCTTGATAAAAGTAACTTAGATTTACAATATGCAAATATTTTCTCCCACTCTGTTTATTGTTTTTAACCTTTTTATTGTTCCTTTGAGGCTCAAAAGTTTTGAATTTTAATGAAGTCCAATTTGTCTACTTATTTTTTAGTGTTGTGTTCTTGATGCTATAACTAGGAATCTATTGTCAAATCCAACCAAGATCGTGACATTTTACTCCTATGTTTTCTTCTAAGAATTTGATAATTTTGCTTTTAAATTAAGTTTTTGATCCATTTTGTATATAGTGTGTAATAAGGGTCCAATTTCATTCTTTTGCACAAGACTATCCAATTGTTTCAGCACCACTTATTGAAAATATTATTCATTTCCCATTGTATGGTCTTGGCACCATTGTTGAGATTAGTTCACCGTAGATGTATGGGTTTTCTAAAAAACTCTCAATCTGTTCCATTGGTCTGTATTTCTACTCTTGTGCTAGTACTATGTTGTCTGGGTTACTTTGTAGCTGCTTTGTAGTAACTTTGGAAATCTGGAAGTCCCCCTTTTTATTCTTTTTTTAAGGTTATTTTGAGTATTCTGTGTCCTTTACAATTTGATATGAATTTATAATCAGCTTGTCAATTTCCACAGAGAAGTTAGCTAGGATTCTGATAAAAATTGCAGTGAGTTTATTGACAGTTTGAGGAGTACTGACATCTTAATAATGTTGAGTCTTCTGATACATGAACATGGTGTATGTTTCTACTATTTAGATCTTTAACTTTTTCAACATTTTATAATTTGTATAATGTAAGTTTTGCACTTCTTTCATTAAATTTATTTCTAAGTGTTAGAAGCAGAAAAGGCACCAGAATGTTACAGGACCTTGGTTCAGCAGTGAAAGAACTCAGAGTCAAGGAATTCAAATTGTAAGAGAAAGTTTACAAACTTTCACTTTAGAAAGTCACAGAGGTAGAAAAGGTACACCAGCTGGGCTGCATGGGCTCAGGAAATAAGTTACAGAGGCAAAAGAAGGGCCCGAGGACTTTAGGAAAAAGAAAAGGCCAAGGGAACACACGTGGGGGAAGGAGAGGGGGTGAGAAAAGGTGTGGGTATGCTGAAGAGAGAGAAAGAGTGCACTGGGTCCTTGTCTTAAGGGCTTTTATCTGGAAGTCTCAGGGAGGATCTTGATAGAATATTCATTAGCTTTCCAGGTGTCTGCCCAAGGTCAGGGTCTCATCAGTACCAGGGCAGATCATTAGTCATCACAGCTAGTCCTAATGTCAGCCATGGCACTGCCCTGCTCGGCCTTGCTGCATTTCTGGGCCTGAAGCTGAAACACAACTGAGGCCTAGATGTTATCTCTAGGCTTAATCCTTAAAGGTGTGGTAGCAAAAGGGCTTGTGTAGTTGTATGAGGTTATTCCCTTGCCCCCTTTGTTCCTCTTCTAAGGAGGTGTACCACATGGCTGGCAACATGCCAGGGGAGGAAAGGTCAGGGGACAGTGCTAACCACATGAAAGGTCAGGAGGTCTAAACCACATGACTAGCAATATGCTACTGGTCTAAACTGCATTACTAGTGATATGCTAGGGGAGAAAATGTCACCCTAGGAGTAAGGTCCCACCCTACAATTGTCCATTGCTAGGCACCCAGGGCTTTCCACCCTGGGTGACTTCCATACTTGACTTATCATTCATGTCTGCCTACTCTGCTCATGTCTGTCTAACTGCCTACTATATCATAAGTATTTTATTTATTTTGATGCCATTATGGATAAAATTGTTTTCTTAATTTCATTCTTGGGTTGTTCATCATAAGCACAGAAATTTATTTTTGTGCATTGATCTTTCATTCTGTAACTTTGCTAAACTCATTTATTATTCTAATAGTTTATTAGTAGATTCTTAATAATTTACTATATAGAAAATTATGTTATCTTTAATATAGATAGTTTTAATTGGTTATTTTCTTTTTTTTTTTTAAGGATCTGAATGGCTTATATTTCTTTTCCTTGACTAATGGACCTGGATAGAACCTTCAAGGAAATGTTGAATAGAAGTGGTAAGAGTAGACATCTTTATCTTGTTCATCATTAAGTATGATGTTAGGTGTAGATTTTTCATAGATGCCCTTTAATAGGTTGAGAAAATATCTTCCATTCCTAGTTTGTTGGGTATATTTACCATAAAAGGCTGTAGGATTTTATAAAATGTTTTTTCTGCATTTATTGAGATAATAATGTGATTTTTGTACTTCAGAGCTATACTAGCTTTATTCTATGGTATTGATATATTACTGTGATATCATATTTCTAATAAGAAATATATATTTGGTCTTCATCCCTATCCCATGCTCAAAATTCTGAAAACCCTTAGAATTTCCTAAGTGCAGAGACCTATAAAAAGTGTCTTTTGTTATGTTATTGAGGTGGCTTTTGTAAAGCACCTAAAGGTGTAGCTAGTTGCCAGGTACCAAACAAGTGATTAGAGGATTGGAACCTTCAGCCCATGTCCCAGTTGTGGGGAAGTTGGGCTGAGGTCAAATCAATTGCCAATGGCCAATAATGAAGTCCCTGAAACTGATGGTTCTTAGGACTCTGATTAAATTTAGTACTAAATCCTAGCTCTAGAATCATCTATCTATCTACCTCTACCCCTCAGAGACATAGTATTTTCCCCCAGATAATCAGCAATCCCCCAGGCAGCAGAAGACAGTAGCCCAGATCTGACTAATGGTCACAGGGTTCTGACCTCTGGCAGGCTAAAGATAACATCTTGACCTAAGCTATGTTTCAGTTCCTGAGCCCTAAGGTAGAACAACCTTCTGGCTACTATCCCATAAGGCTGGACAGAGGGATGAAGGAAAAGACCTCAGAGCTATCCAAAAGACCTAAAGATATGATGACCCTTAACTCCAACCAATCAGCTCCCAGCACAACCCCAAACCTCTAACCCATGTTGTCTTGTGATTTTGTTTAGAGCCCAAGCTCCTCATCTCCAAATTGGCCAATTCAACATTAAACTATTTTTTTTGTTGTTGTTTCTGTACAGCAAACTCCTGCTTGTGCATTTCTTGGGGCTAGTGCATACAGGCAGGTGGACCCAAGGAAAAGTACTGAGGCTCTAGTAATACCTCCATTTCTAAAAATGCCTGGGTTCTGAGAGGCTCTGACTTGGTAAACACCTGGAGATTTAGGAATAGTAGCATGCCCAAAGAGAGCATGAAAGCTCCATGCCCCTTCCCACATACCATCCTTCTTGCAACCTGTCAAGGCCTGGCAGGTCCATTCTGGATTCGGGCAGATGGAAGAAAATGTGCAGAGACATGAGGATGTTTGACATGCCTTTATCACTTTATCACATGCCATGCACACTGAAAGCTGTGTGTCCCCCAGTGGGGAGCCCATGACTCCTTATATACTGAATACAAACAAAACCTGCAGGATGCCAGAATATATTGTATAACACAGTGAGATTCTGCACATGCAAGCCTAATTAATGTTATGGGAACCATTTATCAGGCCCATTCTCAAGGGTATGGGAAACTGCCTCCCTTAGTTGCCCAGGCATCTGGATGAAGAAACTAGACTGCCTCCATTTACCCTGCATCTGTTTTATCTGACTGTTCCTGAATTATATCTTTTTAGAATAAAACAATAAGTAAAATGCTTTTCTGAGTTCTGTAAGCTACTCTAACAAATTAATTGAACCTGAGAAGGAGTTCACAGGAACATATGGCTTATAGCTACTTGGCTAGAAGTATAGATGACAATCTAGACTTGTGATTTGTGTCTGAAGGGTGGGCAGTCTTGTAGAACTGAATCCTTACCCTATAGAAGTTGGTTCTATCTCAAGGTAGATAGTGTAAGAATTGAGCTAACTGCTTGGTGATGTGGAAAATATCACACATTGATACTGGATTCCATTCATGGATTTTTACAGTTTAAATCAACTTTGCATTCCGGGAATGAATTCCACTTGATCATGGTGCATAATTCTATTTATGTGTTGTTGGGTTTGCTATTATTTTTTCAAAAATTATTGTATCCATATTCATTAGAGACATTGGTCTGTAAGTTTTTTTGTTTTTGCTTTCTGTTTCATTTTGGTGGGGACAGGTTTTTTTTGTTTGTTTGTTTTTTGGTATTGTTACCAAGCAAACTGAGGCTCAGCCACCTGGCACCTTTACATATGATCCAATAATTAGTGTTAAACAGGTTTTTCTTAACAGGGTTCCAACCTGCTGAGAGCACTAGAGCCCTCCTCTCCCATGAGACCCAAAATTTCCCTTGCTTCCCAAAAGGCTACAAGCCAAAACCATGCCCAGAAGTTCCCCATATCCTTATCTGTCCATCAGCTCGTCAAGCAAACAGATCTCCATTCTCTCTGGAAGGTGCACTTGTGGGTTTCAAAGTCATCCTCCTCTCGCAGCAGCTTTCTTCTTCAGGATCTGGGGTGTGCTCCATGTAGTGCTTCAGGAAAATATGTGCCATGCTACACTGGATCATGGTGAAGTCCAGAGAGCCACATGTCCCAAGAGAGTGACTTCTCTGTATGTCCTTCAGAGAAGTAGAAGTCTGCAACTCAGCACTCCTGGTCACGGTTCAGCTCCAAGTGTCTCACAAGTCTGGGTGGCTAGGCAAGTACCCACAGCTTCATCAGCTCTGCCTTAGTCTTCTTCAGGTAGACCTTCTCTCTCACTACAGGACCCACGGCTCTCTCCTCCTAACCTTCAGCACATCTTAATTTAAATGATTAGCCGGGAACTTTCTATATGATCTCATATCCAACCCTTCCTATGGTGCATTAGTGTCCACTATTTTTGTTAGTTCCCCAGTGTCCTCTACCCTCTTTTGGCTGCCATCTTTAGTCAGGGAAGAATTCCCAGCAACACAGTGGCATCCTGGATGGGTATCTGCCCCCTGCCTCTCATGCAGGTGATGTATGAATTCCCTCCCTGCAACCGCTATGTCACAAGTCCCTGACATACTCACAGCCACGTACACAATTTGCCATGGGCAGCAGCCCTCTTTCCTTCAGGAAGGCATAGCTATTAATTTACCTTTTGTTATGTAATGTATCTTAAACTCTGTACCATCCACTCTCCCTGCCTTGAATTCTGCCTCACATCCTGCCTGAAGGCAGGATTGTGGGGGTTGTTCCCCTACTTTCAGGGGACCCATGTTCTGTACCCCATTACAGTATCAGGGTAATACTGGTCTCATAAGATTAGGTGAGAAGTGTTCTTCTATATTTTGGAAGTTTGTGAAATAAGTTGGTAGAATTCAGTAGTGAAGCTATCTGAACCTGAGATTTTTTTTGTGGTTAGTTTTTGTTGTTTGTTTTTTTTTTTTTTTTTTTTTTTTGAAGATTACTTATTTAATCTCTTCACTTGACATAGATCTAGTCAGAGTTGGGTTTTTTTGGGGGGTGTCAATTTTGGTAGTTTGTGTCTTTCTAGGAGTTTTTCCATTTCATCTACATTATCTAACTTACTGATACACAAATATCTATACTATTATTTATAATCTTCCTTATTACTGTGAAGTTAGTAGTAGTAACTCTCATTTCTGATCTTAGTAACTTGTCCTCTCCATTTTTTTCCTTGTTCAAACTAGTTAACAGTTGTCAATTCTGTTAATTTTTCAAAGAACAAGCTTTTGGTTTTATTGATTTTTTATTAGAGATTTTATTTATTTTTGGAGAGGGGGAGGGAAAGAGATAGAGAGGGAGAGACACATCAATGTGTGGTTGCCTCTTGAGCACTCTCTGCTGGGGACTTGGCCTGCAATCCAGGCATGTGCCCTGACTGGGAATCCAACTGGCAACCCTTTGGTTCACAGGCTGGCACTCAATCCACTGAGCCACACCAGCAAGAGCCTGGTTTTATTGATTTTATCTCATTTTTTATTCTTTATAATTTTAATTCTAATATTTAGTATTCTTTCTTCTGCTTATTTTAGTTTTAGTTTGCTTTTCTTTGTCCAGGGTCTTTGATGAAAAGGTAAGTTATAGGACTTCTGGCCAAGATGGAGACTTAGGTAGACACATTGTGCCTCCTCGTGCAACCAAAAGGACAACAATAAATTAAAAACAAAAACATAAAATAAAACCACTACTGACAGAAAATCAAACTGTATGGAAGTCTGACAACCAAGGAGTTAAAGAAGAAACATCATCCAGACCGGCAGGAGGGGTAGAGACAGGCAGCCGCAGGGAGAGGACTCGAGGCAAGGCAGCAGCTGGCAGACCTGGTGAGACAGTGGCTTGTGGACTGGGCAGTCCCACACTCTCATGGAGATAAACCAGGAGGAACAACTGAGGAGTGACATAGACCACACAACCCAAGATTCCAGCATGGGAAAATAAAGCCTCCAAGCCTCTGACTGAAAACACCTGTTGGGGTTGAGGCGGCAGTGGGAGAAACTTCCAGCCTCATGGGAGAGTTTGTTGGAGAGACCTACAGGGTCCTAGAATGTACACAACCTCCTCCCCAACCCCGCCACCAGGAATCAGCATCAGAAAAGCCCACTTTGCTTGTGGGTAGCGGGGGAAGTGACTGAAAACTGGCAGAGAGCAGAGCAAGCAGCACTGTTTCTTCTCGGATGCCTCCCCCACATACAGTGCCACAATGCGGCTACGTGTGTTGCCCCTGCCTCGCAAATACCTAAGGCTCTGCCCCTTACTACATAACAGGCATGCTAAGACAAAAAAAAAGACCTAAACGAAAGAACAGATCAAAGCTCCAGAAAAAATACAACTAAGCGACGAAGAGATAGCCAACCTATCAGATGCATAGTTCAAAACACTGGTAATCAAGATGCTCAAAGAAATTATTGAGCTTGGTCGCAAAATGAAGGAACAGATGAATGATACCCAAAGTGAAATAAAGCAATATATATATATATGGGGAACCAACAGTGATGGGAAGGAAACCAGGACTCAAATCAATGGTTTGAAGCAAAAGGAAGAAAGAAACATTCAACCAGAACATAATGAAGAAACAAGAATTCAGAAAAATGAGGAGAAGCTTAGGAACCTCCAGGACATCTTTAAACATTCCAATATCCAAATCATAGGGGTGCCAGAAGGAGAAGAAGAGCAAGAAACCGAAAACTTATTTAAACAAATAATGGAGAACTTCCCCAATCTGACAAAGGAAATAGACTTTCAGGAAGTCCAGGAAACTCAGAGAGTCCAAATAAGTTGGACCCAAGGAGGAACACACCAAGGCACGTCATAATTAAGTTACCCAAGATTAAAAATAAGGAGAGAATCTTAGGAACAGCAAGAGAAAAGGAGACAGTTACCTACAAAGGAGTTCCCATGAGACTGTCAGCTGATTTCGCAAAAGAAACCTTGCAGGCAAGAAGGGCCTGGAAACAAGCATTCAAAGTCATGAAAGGACCTATATCCTAGGACCTGGATGTAGGCAAGGACCTACATCCAAGATTACTCTCTCCAGCAAAGCTTTCATTTAGAATGGAAGGGCAGATAAAGTTCTCCCCAGATAAGGTCAAGTTAAAGGAGTTCATCATCACCAAGCCCTTATTATATGAAATGTTAAAGGGACTTATCTAAGAAAAAGAAGATCAAAACTATGAACAGTAAAATGGCAATAAACTCACAGTTATTAACAAGCAAGTCTAGAAAACAAAAACAAACTAAGCAAACAACTAGAAGAGGAACAGAATCACAGAAAATGAGATCACATGGAGGGTTATCAGCAAGGGAGTGGGAGGGGAAGAGAGGGGGAAAAGGTACAGAGAATAAGTAGCATAAATGGTAGGTAGAATACAGTAGGTAGGTAGGGCAAATAGACAGGGGGAGGTTAAGAATAGTATAGGAAATGTAGAAGCCAAAGAACTTATATGTACGACCCATGGACATGAACTGAAAGGGGCAAATGCAGTTGGGAGGGAGAGTGCAGGGCAGAGGGGAATAAAGTGGGGGAAATGGGACAACTGTAATAGCATAATCAATAAAATATATTTTTTTAAAAAGAAAGGTAAGTTATAAATTTGAGGTTTTTTTCTTTCTTAAAATAGGTATTTATAGGTAAGAGTTTTCTTCTAAATACTTTGTTGGTTATGTCCCATAAGTTTTTATATGTCTTATAGTCATTTCTATCAACTCAAAGCATTTTCTGATTTACTTTTTTTATTTATTCTCTGACCCACTGGTTATTTCAGAGCATGTTGTTTAATTTCCACATGTTTGTAGGTTTCTAAAATTTTTCCATTGTTGATTTTTAATTTTATTCCATTGTGGTTTTATAAGATACTTTCTATTATTTTTATACTTTTATATTTACTGAGGTTCATTCTATGGTCCAACATATATCTTTCCTTGAGAATGTTCATGTGCAATTCAGAATAGTGTTTTGTTTTGTTTTGTTTGTAGTTTGGTAGGATGTTCTATAAACAGATGTCTATTGAATTTAGTTAGTTTATAGTATTAATCTTCTATTTTCTTGTATCTTCTGTCTAGTTCTATCCATTATTGGAAGTGGAATATGGAAGTTACCAACTATTATTTTTTAATTGCCCCTTGGTCTGCCAGTTTTTGTTTCATGTATTTTAGTGGATTTTTTAGTGCTGTTCTGTAATTAAATGCATATATATTTACTAATATTATATTTGCATGCTATATTATAATATTTATATAATTTTTAAGCTTTATTTTCAATCTTTTTTTGTCTTTTGATCTAAAGTATGTCTCCAATAGACAACATGTAGTTGGATCCTGTTTTTTTAATTCAGTCTGACAATTTCTGCCTTTTGCTTGAATTATTTAGGCAATTTACATTTAACATTATTGATGTAATTGGATTTATGTCTGCCATTTTACTTTTGTTTTTCATATGCCTCATCTATTTTGTTTCTCTTGCTCTTCCCCCTTTACTGCTTTCTTTTACATGGTGTGCATATTTTCTAGTGTAGCAGCTTAATTTCATAATATTTTCACTATAATTTTTAGTTTTTCTTTTTTCTTTTTCATCTTTAGTGGTTGCTCCAAGATTTCCCATACACATCTTAACTAACCAAAACCAGCTTCAGGTTTATACTAGCTTAATAGTAATATATAGAAATGTTGTTCTCACATAGTTTTAGTCTATTTTCCTCATGTTTATGGTATTATTTTTATACATATTACACATATTAATGATATAAACCTAACAATACATTGTTAAAATTCTTAACTACCTGTAGTTATTTTCTTAGCTAATACAGCTTTTTCCAGGGCTTTTTCCATGGCCTTGTTTTTATGAGTTGGAATTCAGCAGAAGTAACCAAAAATCCCCACCTCTTTATTATATTTGCCTGAGACTTAACCTCAGCAACAGGCATGTGGAGGCAGTACAAGAAATGTTAGATTCTGCTCTAGCCTGTTAGGAAGATCTATGCTGTGAGCTGCAGGTAAGGGAAGGTAAATGGAGAGCCCTATATTCTTGGTTGCAGCAGTCTGAAGTAGAGTCTCTGCTTTGCCAAACTGAGAGAGAGAAACAGTGAGCAGTTTGGTTCAAATACTATAAACTCTAATCTTTCTTACTGAGTTTTCATAGATTTTCTTGAATAGATGTTCCTTTGTTTGCTGTTTGTCTTTAGGACCATTTCCAGAGGCTTTAGTTTATTTGTAATTTTGTTGTGGTTGTGTGAGGAAGCAAGCCATAAACACCAGGCCACCATCTTAGCTTTCTCTGCCAGAGGCTTTAAATTTTAAAAAATATTGTAACTTTACCAGTTTCACTTGGACATGGGTCAACTAGCTATTATGCCAAAAGTCAATAAATCCTTCTAATACAACCTTGATTGCTTTATCAACAGATCATTACTATACCATTTATGCTATAGCTATTCCAGCAATAAGCAAAAGACTCTCATTCTGTTTTCCTTGCCTAAGAATCAACTTTTTCATATTTTGAAAGCCATATGACATTTCTTTCAGTGGCTTTTCTTTTAACTACTCTTACTTCTAAAGATGCTTGTGATCATTTTCTAAATTTTGAGGCCATTAAACTCTACTCTTATCAGGGACTTGGGTGGAATCTGTGTCTAGGGATTAAAAAATCCTATTCTCAATCTCTAACACTCAAAATATACTACCATCCCAAGTATTACCAAATAAAGCTAGTGTCCATATATTAGATTCTGATGCTTGTGGGAGCTAAAAAAATACTGATACTTTTCTTTCCACCTTCTAAATTCTTCTAGCTATACCAATAATCAAAATAACAGACAGATTAATGAGAGAAAATCAAATTTTAATACATAAACATGGGAAATTCATATAAGCATGAAGAATTCCAAACACCGTGAGGCAACTTTGGGTATATAAGACATTTTTGGACAGAAGAGAAAATGGGGGCAGGGTATTAGATTTCAGAAGTGAAACTGGGACACAGAAGCCAACTAAAGGAGCTCCCAATAGACAAAGTTGAACAATTTGGAGGGGGGAAGTAGTATAGTAGTATTAGACTATTTCCCAACACATAAAATAAATGTCAATAAGTTCATACTGGTATAAATGACTAAATAAATAAATGGAGAAGAAGAAACAAATTTCCCATGCAGAGTAAATTAAAATAATGTAGGTAAATATTTCATTCTAAAGGATTTGGAGCACTACTCCTCATTTTTGGTGTGGGCTGCCCATAGAGACTTTCTTCCAAAGAGTACAGTATGGAAATGGAGGTAAAGGAATAACTTTACAGTAGAAAACCCTAACAAACACTACCTTAGTCAGGTGATTAAGACAGAGGTTACGGATTTTGGAGGAAAGCCACAGAGGTAAAGTGCCATTTTTATTGCATCATATCAAAGTTACATACTATTGACATGAGTTTTTGTTGTTGATGTTGACTTTGATAACTTGCCCAATGTGGCATCTTTCAGTAACTTTTATTCCTGCTTTAAGTTCTTCATCTCCATTTATGAGAACTTTTTCATTTTCAGATTATTTCTCTCTTGTATTGGTTTTGTAAGAAAGAGTTCCTAAGCTTTCGTCAGGTATTCAAAAGGGTATGTGGCCCAAAAAAGAAGTGTCAAGAACCTAGTAAGTCCTGCTAGGATTCCTTGAGGTCCTTTCCAGTTCAGTTAATACTCACTGAACATGGACTAAGACCTCATAGGGGTGACAAGTGAGGGCGATAGGAACCCTCCCCTTAGGGCTGTTACCTTCCAGCAGTAGAATACAGGGTACAGGACACACTTCAGGCAGACAGACTGACACCATTAACCAAGGGAGCAGGAAGTGGTCAAGGGAATGGTCTGGAAAGTGAGAACTTGACTTAGACCTTAAATCAGGGACAGGATTTAAACAAATCAACTTAGAAAAGTTAGAAAATATGGTGATAGAGTAGGTAGATCTCACTCTCACCTCCTCTCAGAACCAAATTAAAAATACAACAATCACCCTGAATTACCAACTAAAGACTACCTAAAGAAGAGACTTATAACCAAAGAAAGGTAGAAGAAGACATCTCAAGACCAATAGGAAGGGTGGAGATGTGAAAGGGACTGGCCCAGTTTCCACGGGCAGCAGTTAATGTCAAAGAGGGATATCTCAACTGCTGGAGGTTCCCCCTGAAAGGCATGAAGCCTAAAACCCAGGATGGGCTCCCCAGCTGGAATGCTAGAGCCAGGAACAAGTGCCCACATAGAATATGGCTGTGAAAAGTGGCAGGGTTTCTGTCCACCAAGAAGAGGCAGAGCCCCCTGGAGACAAAGGCACCCTCTTACAGGGCCAATGTACAAAATTTGGTTTGCTGCCACTTACCCTGGGCTTTGGCTAAAGAAGGGAGGAGCAGACTGGAGTCACCTAAGAAGAGCCTGGGGTTAGTGGCTTTGGGAGAGACATGGGGGAGTACAGCTCTCAGGATCCCTGTACTAAGTCATCCTTCAATACCACAGCAGACATCTTTCTTGAGTGGCTCAATCCCTTCCAGGCAGCAGCAGCGTGGAGAAAAGCAATTACCCAAACCTCTGGAAATTTTTCTTGCCCCACCCTGTGGCTCTTAAGCTCTGCTGAGGATTCAGCAGTATAGACCAAGGTATAGAAGTCTGGGCAGACTTAGGAGGTGTCCATGACTGGCTTTTGGGTGCACTCATTCCCCTCACTTTCCTGTGAACTTGACAGGTTCTTCCCCTTCCAAAAGATGAAATAGAAACACCCTCCAGGCTTCTGGCAGACCCAACCACTGGGCTCTAGAGGCCCCACCCACTTGACTAATAGGGGCTCTCCTCTGCCAAGGTCAAGGAAATATCCAGGAAAGACTCCAACCTTGGCTCTGGGGCAGGGGATTACACCCACCATCTTTCCTGCAGTCTGAATGGCACCTCCCCTCATAGGAGATCCAATAGCCCCATCCTCCTGATTCCACCAGAGGCTCTTTCCAGGACTGAGCCTTTTCTGTGACTAAGCCTAACAACCAGCCAGCAGACAGGAGGAAGCAGGAAGAGGTGGATCCTAGGACTTATTGGGACATTTTCTGACCAGCCCCTGGGCCCTGTGCTGGTAAAAGCCAGCCTTAAAGTACAGCTTGATCCTTCCTGTGCACAGCCAAGACCAGCAGAGGCAGCCACAGACTGTGGATCACTGTAGCTTCAAACACATTGCCAAGGGCCAGGCATAAATATCATCTATCACTGGCTTACATCAAAGTCCCTCTCAAGGGGCCCAGAACCAAGACATCAAGTGCCAGCTTCAGACAACATTGGAGCAGGTCCAACAAGCTTCACAAACAGTGTATCTAAAGGAAAATCACAGCAGGCACTAAACTCTGCTGAGGTAAACTCCCTTTTTTTCTTTTTCACTTTTTTCTTGCTTTTTTCTTTTCTAACTTTTATCTTTCCTTTTCTTATTCTATTTTTCCTTTTCCTTTTTTATTCTTTTTTCCATTTTTCATTTCTTATTATTTACTTTTTATTTATTTTCCTATTAATTTTTTCTTTTCACTTTTTTGTTCTCTTATTGTATTTTTCTTCCTTATTCTATTTTTTCTTTTTCTTTTTTCTTTCCTTTTTTGTTTTGCTGTTTTTGTTATTGTTATTGTTTGGTGTTGTGTTTTACTTTGATTTGGTTTGGTTTAGATTGTTTTGTCAGCACCTGTACAGCAGCTTGCAAGCCAAGTCAGGGTTGAGCCTCACAGTGAGCCAGGATAAGGATTGATCTGCTCCACAATGGGCCAACAGCAATCAAGACCCAACTATAACAGGAGAGCCCAATAATCCTCATAAGGGTCATTCCTAGAGCACCCAGCTCAGGAGATGAAGGAGACTATACCACTGGATCCCACAGGACACCTACTCATAAAGCCACCCTACAAAGACTGGGAGTCATAGCAATTCTATCTCATATATAGAAACAAACAAAAAGAGACAGCCAAAATGGGGACACAAAGAAACAAGCCCCAAATGAAAGAACAAGAGGGATCTCCAGAAAAGGAGCTGAGTGAAAAAAAGGCAAGTAACATATCAGTTATACAGTTTAAAGTAATGGTAATAAGGATGCTCAATAGCATGAAAAAGGACATAGAAATGATTAAAAGAAACCAATCAGAAACTAAGAATAACATATCTGACATCAAGAATACACTGGAAAATAATAAAAAGTAGGTTGGATGAAACAGAGGATCAAATCGGCAATTTATGGAAGACATGGTAGAAAAAAAGCACCCAATCAGAGCAACAAAAAGAAAAAAGACAGAAAAAGAATGAGAATAGTTTGAGGGAAATACAGGACAACATGAACTGTAACAACATCTACATCATGGGGGTACCAGAAGGAGAAGAGAGCAAGGGATCAAGAACCAATTTGAAAAAAAAATGAACAAAAACTTCCCTAACATGATGAATGAAAAAAAACCACACAAGTCCAGGAAGCACAGAGTCCCAGACAAGATGAACCTAAACAGGCTCACACCAAGACACATCACAATAAAAATGGCAAAAGTTAAAAACAAAGAGAATCTTAAAAGCAGCAAGAGAAAAACAGTTAATTGCCCACAAACAACTCCCATAAGACTGTCAGCTGATTTCTCAACAGAAACATTTCAGGCCAAATGGGACTGGCATGAAATATTCAAAGGAATGAAAAGTAAGGACATACTACCATGACTACTTTACTCAGCAATGCTATCATTTAAAATTGAGGTAAAATAAAGTTTCCCAGACAAAAGAAAGCTAAAGGAGTTTAACTTTTTACCACCAAACAGCATTAGGAGAAATGCAATTGGGACTCCTAAAATAGAAGAAGGAGGAAGGGGATGAGAAGGAGGAGAAGGAGAAAAGGGAGAAGGACAAGAAGAAGAAGGAGGAGGAAAAACCACAGGTAAAATAATTAAATGGCAACTAATATGCACCTATCAATAATCACTTTAAATGTAAATAGCTTAAATTCTCAAATCAAAAGGCATGACAAATTAAAAAGCTTCTGCATGGCTAAAGAAAACAACCTTAAAATGAAAAGAGAACCAACTATATGGGAAAATATATTTACCAATGATGCCTTGGACAAGGGTTTGATCTCCAAAATATATAAAGAACTCACATGACTCCACTCCAGGAAGACAAAAAACCCAATTACAAAATGGGCAAAACATAAAGCCAGCATCATCCTAATCCAAAAACCAGATAAAGATATAACAAAGAAAGAAAACTTCAGGCCAGTATCGCTGATGAACATAGACACTGAAATCCTCAACAAAATATTAGCAAACCGCGTCCAGCAATATGTTAAAAAGATCATACACCATGACCAAGTGGGATTCATCCCAGGGATACAAGGATGATACAATATTCGCAAATCAATAAACGTAATACATAACATAAACAAAATGAAAGACAAAAATCACATGATCATATCAATAGATGCAGAAAAAGCATCTGATAAGGTACAGCATATATTTATGATAAAACCACTGAGCAAAGTGGGGATAGAGAGAGCATTCCTCAACATTATAAAGGTCATATACGAGAGACCTACAGCCAACATCATACTCAATGGGCAAAAACTTAGAGCTTTCCTGCTAAGATCAGGAACAAGACAAGGATGCCTGCTTTCACCGCTCCTATTCAACATAGTATTGGAAGTCCTAGCCACAATGATCAGGCAAGAAAAAGAAATAAAAGGCATCCAAATTGGAAAGGAGGAAGCAAAACTGTCATTGTTTGCAGATGACATGATAGTATACACAGAAAACCCTACAGACTCCACCAAAAAACTACTCGACCTAATAAGCAAATTTGGCAAAACAGCAGGATACAAAGTCAATATTCAGAAATCAAAGGCATTTTTGTACACCAATAATGAAATATCACAAACATAAATCTGGAAAAAAATCCCATTTGATATAGCAATAAGAAAAATAAAGTACCTAGGAATAAACCTAACCAAGGTGGTAAAAGACTTCTACTCAGAAAACTACACAACACTGAAGAAAGAAATCAAGGAGGACACAAACAAGTGGAAGCATGTCCCATGCTCATGGATTCAAAGAATGAACATCATCAAAATGTCCATACTACCCAAAGCAATTTATACATTCAACGCAATCCCTATTAAAATACCAATGACATATTTCACAGATATAGAACAAACATTTCAGAAATTTATATGGAACCATAAATGACCCAAAATAGCTGCAGCAATTTTGAGAAAGAAGAACAAAGTAGGAGGAATCACAATACCTGATATCAAACTGTGTTACAAGGCCACTGTAATCAAAACAGCCTGGTACTGGCATTAGAACAGACACATAGATCAACGAAACAGAACAGAGAGCTCAGAAATGAACCCAAGTGTCTATGGTCAATTAATATTTGACAAAGGGGAAGAAGCATAAAATGGAGTAAAAATAGCCTCCCCAACAAATGGTGTTGGGAGAGCTGGACAGCTACATGCAAAAAAATGAAACTTGAGCACCAATTTACACAATACACAAAAATAAATTCAAGGTGGTTGAAAGACTTAAGTATAAATTGCAGCACCATAAAAGTCCTAGAGGAAAACATAGGCAGGAAAATCTCAGACATTCCACGCAGCAACATCTTCATTGATATGTCCCCTAAAACAAGGGACATAAAGAAAAGAATAAACAAATGGGACCTCAACAAATTAAAAGGCTTCTGCATGACTAAAGAAAACAGCATTAAAATCAAAAGAGAACCAACTGTATGGGAAAACATATTTGCCAATGATACCTCAGATAAGGGTTTGATCTCCAAAATATATAAAGAACTCACATGACTCCACTGCAGGAAGATAAAAAACCCAATTAAAAAATGAGCCAAAGGCATCAACAGACACCTCTCCAAGGAGGACATACAGAGGATCCAGAGACACATGAAAAGAAGCTCAGTATCACTAGCTATCAGAGAGATGCAAATTTAAACCACAATGAAATAACAGTTCACACTGGTCAGAACGGCCATCATAAACAAATCAACAAACAACTAGTGTTGGAGAGGATGTGGAGAAAAGGGAACCCTACTGCACTGTTGGTGGGAATGTAGACTGGTACAGTCACTGTGGAAAACACTATGGAATTTCCTCAGAAAACTAAAAATGGAACTGTCTTTTTTTTTATTTTTTTTATTTTTTTTTATTTTAGATTATTCAGTACAGTTTCAATCTTTTACTCCCATTCCAGCCCACCCACCCTTCCCTCCCAACCTCCCTTCCATTTCCAAGCCCCGTAGTTTTGTCCATGTGTCCTCTATATTTGTTCCTGTAAACCCTTCCCTTCTCCCCTGAAATTCCCTCCCCTCTCCCCTCTGGTCACTGACATCCCGTC
>CM052551.1:19295527-19349716 GCA_028533065.1 Trachops cirrhosus | reverse complement strand
ATTTCTCATTTTCATGTAAGCTGCAATGTCCTCTTTAGTATGGTTAGGTTTTTCTGTCTTTTGAAACGGGAGGTGGTGTGTGCTCCCTCCTACCACGTCGCCATCTTCTCTCAATTACCAGAACTGTCTTTTGACCCAGCAATTCCACTGCTGGAATTATATCCTAAGAGCCCTGAAACACCAATCCAAAAGAACCTATGCATCCCAATGTTCATAGAAGCACAATTTACAATAGCCAACTACTGGAAGCAACCTAAGTGCCCATCAGTAAATGAGGGGATAAAAAAAAAACTATGGTACATTTACACTGTGGAATACTATGCAGCAGAGAGAAAGAAGGAGCTCCTACCCTTTGCTACAGCATGGATGGAACTGGAGAGCATTATGCTAACTGAAATAAGCCAGGCGGTGAGGGACAAATACCATATGATCTCACCTTTAACTGGAATCTAATCAACAAAAGAACAAAGCAAGCGAAATATAACCAGAGACATTGAAATTAAGAACAATCTGACAGTAACCAGTGAGGAGGTGGGAGGGGATAATGAGGGGAAGGGTTTTCAGGAACAACTATAAAGGACATATAGACAAAACCGGGGGCGGGGGCAGTGAAAGCAAGGGAGGGAGGGGGGTTTGGCTGGGGTGGGGGGCAGTGGTTGGAGGAAAATGCAGACAACTGTAATTCGACAACAATAAAATAATTTAAATTAAAAAAACGAGGCAGGGGGTAGCTGAATGGATAAGAAAGCAAAACCCTTTCTGGCTGGTGTGGCTCAGTGGATTGAGTGCTGCCCAGCAAACCACAGTTGACCATTCTGAGTGTCAGCCTGTGAACCAAAGGCTCCCAGGTTCGATTACCAGTAAGAGCACTTGCCTGGGTTGTGGGCCAGTTCCCCAGCAGGGAACATGTGAGAGGCAACCACACATTGATATTTCTCACCCTCTCTTTCTCCTTCCCTTCCCTTCTCTCTAAAAATAAATAAATAAAATCTGAAAAAAAGAAATAAAGAAAGCAAAACCCATATATATGCTATCTACAAGAGACCACCTCAGAATGGAAATACATACAGACTAAAAGTAATAGGATGGAAAAAGATACTTCATGAAAATGGAAATTTTTTAAAAGCTGAAATTGCTTCTTTAAATTGACCTTAAAACAAAGTCTATAACAGTAAGAGACAAAAGACACCATATTATGATAAAAAGAAACAATCCAACATAATGATAAAAAGATATAGCTCTGGTAAAAGAGGCTACTTTTATTCCATTTTATGCTCTTGACCCCTTTGTCAGATATTAATTGACCATAGAGACATGGGTTTATTTCTGGGCTCTCTATCCTTTTTCATTGATCTATGTGCCTGTTCTTATGCTAGTACCAGACTCTTTTGATTACAGTGCTTGTAATATAGTTTGATATTGGGTATTGTGATCCCTCCTACTTCATTACTCTTTCTCAAGATTGCTGAGGCCATACCGGGCCATTTATGGTTCCATATAAATTTTTGAAATATTTGTTCTAAATGTATGAAATATGTCATTGGTATTTTAATAGGAATTGCATTGAATCTATAGATTGCTTTGGGTACTATAGGCAGTTTAATGATGTTAATTCTTCCAATCCGTGAACACAGTATATGCTTCAATTTATTTGTATCTTCCTTAATTTTTTCTTCAGTGTTCTGTAAGTTTTCTGAGTCTTTTACTTCCTTGGTTAAGTTTGTTCCTGGGTACTTTATTTTTTGTGTTGCTATAGTAAATGGGATTTTTTTTCCTAGTTTCTCTTTCTCATATTTCATTGTTGGTGTACAAAATTGCCTTTGATTTCCGAATATTGACTTTGCATCCCACTATTTTGCCAAATTCACTTATTAGGTCAAGCAGTTTTTTTGGTGAAGTCTATGGGGTTTAACATCTATTCTTCTTAAACTATTCTGAAAAATTCAAGAGGAGGGAAAACTCCCAAATTCATTTTATGAGACAATCATTAGCCTAATTCCAAAACCACATAAAGACAGTACACAGAAAGAAAACTATAAGCTGATATCCCTGCTGAACATAGATGCTAAAATCATGAACAAAATATTAGCAAAACAGACTCCAGTATGTATTTAAAAGATCATACACCATGATTAAGTGGAATTTATTGTAGGGATGCAAGATTGGTACAATATCCACAAATCAATAAATGTGATACACTACATAAACAAAATTAAGGATAAAAACCACATGATCATTTCAATAGATGTAGAAATAGCATTAGATAAACTCCAGCACCCATTTATGATTTAAAAAAAAAACGTTCAGCAAAGTGGGAATAGAGGGAACATACCTCAACACAATTAAGGCCATATATGATAAACCCATAGCCAACATCATGCTCAGTTGGCAAAAACTAAAAGCGCTTTCCGGAAAAAGACAACTTTTCACCACTTTCACCACTCTTATTCAACACAGTACTGGAAGTCTTGGCCATAGTAACCAGACAAGAAGAAATTGGAAAGGAGGAATTAAAACTGCCCTTCAAAGCAGGCATCACTTTCAGAGACCAAAATATTCTCTCCAGAGATGGCTGTCCCATAAGTGACCCACCCCCCAGTCCCAGGAAAACATCTATGTCTCATCTCCCTCCTCCAGGCAATCTGCTTCACTTATCAGAGGCTTCTGTAGAGGTTGGAAGGAGGCAACCCACTCTCCTCTTTGAGGCTGTTTCCATTCTGGAGTCTCTTGTCTGGATCAAGACTGGATCTGAGACACCGGATACTTATGGGTCCCTCATTTCCAATAATAATTCACCCCACTCCTAAATAATTCTCACCCAGCCCAATCTGAGACACGGGCCTCGGGAATCCTGTCTTACCCCAAGCCTAGACCTCTCCTATATCAGGACCTCCTCCCTGATTTCTCACCTGAGTTTATATCGCCCAGGGTTGGCTCCAAATCACTGAATCCCTGTGGCAGGCTTACATCTGTGCCGTCCGCCCCAGCTATCGACCTGCCAAACCCCTCTCCGGCTCTAACCACTCCTATCTGCCCCTGTGGTCAACCTGGGAATTAAAGAAAAAGACTCCAGGAACCCTCAATATCATCACCTGCAGCCAGCGCCTCTCTCAAAGCATTCTTCCTCCGACTACTGGCAGCGCCTGATCGCTAGTGCCACCTGGTGGCTAAAGACGAAACTGCCTCTAGGGATTTCCTGAAAGCCCTTTAAACAGGTAGCACAGCTAGGAAACGAAGGAAGCAAATTGCTAGTGTGAGAGGAGCCAACAGTCTAGAGGGAGGTAGAAGCAGAAATAATTTCAGTACAGAGGCTTTTAAGAAGCATTTTGTTTTATCAAGGAGACAAAAGCAGCACATGTGAAAACTGAACTAGAGCAGGAAGGTGTCTTGGAGAAGGTGTCTTGTCTAGCCACCAGGAGAGGAAGGGGCTGAAAAGAAATGTAGCTCAGGGCTTTGCAGCCTATATCTCTGTTCCTGAGACAGGCCAAGACAGTTGTAGAGTGGAAGAGTGGTCCAAGTGCTGTGGGATGCACACTCCCGAGCCTGTATGTAAGTGTTCTACAGGATGTTACAAATGCCCAATGCAATGGCCTTAAAGTTGATTAAATAGGAAAAAATGAGCTTCTCGTGCATAAAGATTAATCAGTAGCAAGACAGTCTAAGGGGAAGGACAAAAGGGAGTAAATTAGCCTGTTGCCTGGCTAGCTGGTTTCCAGATCCTTTTTCACATGTTTCCATGAGTTCCGGTAAGGTTGGAAGTCTCTGCATAGAGGTGGGTGTAAACAGGACTTAGGAGGGAGAACTGACCCCTCCACAGCCTCCTTCTAGCCATATGACTCAGTGATGAGACAGTTGGTGTGAGTTTAGGGGATGTTGGGTCCCATGACTAGACCCGGAGAGAATGAACTTTGACATCAGAAGCCTGAAGTCATGATCAGAAATCAGCATCAGTAAGTTCCTGATAAACCATTCACTGAGAGCAAGTCTCAGCCAGCTAAGAGGAGGGTGTGGGGAAGAGAGAGGCAGCCACAGGCTGGAGAGCCAGGCCAGCCAGGATCCAGGTAATGAGGACAGAACCCAGTGTCACAGCCCATACAACAAGAAAAGCAGTAACACCAAAACTTCCTACCTCCCACATTTTGGGTCTCAGGCAGTCTCTGTGGGTTCCATAGGAAATGAGGGCCCCTGAAGCCAAGAACCGTCTCCTCCATTTTGTCACTTTGTATCCCAGGCTTCCCTCAGGCCCTTCAGGTGGTGGCAGCCAAATGGACATTTGCTGCATGTGAGAATAATTCAGCTTCCAAAGACTTTTGGGGTGGAATTAAGACAACTCTCCTCTGAAGACTAACCTCACAAGTGAAGAGCCCACAGAACCTAAAACAATCAGAGAACTCCACAGATTTCACTAGATTCCAGGAATCTGTGAAAATAAGGGGCCTTCAGCTTTGAGCTATCCTATCTCCAGGAAGGTATTCTAGACTCCAGTCAGTGCTCAGAAGTGCCTGCCTGCTTTGAACTATGCTCCTCAGCCTTCCATCTAGCCATTTCCCAGAGGTCCTTACAGACAAGGCTGCCTCCTCCTCCTACCCCTGACCTCACCCAGAAAGCACCTGCTTAACACTTGCCTCAGCTCAGCAGAGTCCCAGGACCCAGTACAAGCTCAGGATTGGGGAGAATAACTGCAGACTACATACTTGGGATTTCTCTCAAACCTGAGCACGACTTTATCCACAGACTCTGTGAACATTGGTTGACCATCATGCAGGTGTCATAGACAGTCATGGAGAACTGAAAAGCAAGAAAGTGGTTACCTAAGGGCAAGTGATTTGTAAGGGACACACAGAGACTCTGTGGTTGCTGGGGTGTTCCATCTCCTGTCCCAATGTGCTTACTTTGGGTGTTTCCTTATAATTCATTAAGCTATACATTTATTATTATGTTATTCTGTACATGTTTTTCACAATTAAAAAGATATGTATCAAAAAATATTGTGGATAACTATTGAGTATTAAATGTTTCTAATATTTTTGTTTTCTCCTTAGGATCTATTTGCAGATATGAGTAATGAGACACATAATATGAACACTTTACAATTCTTGATGCACATGACAGACTTCACTGGATCTGCAGTTTTATGACTAGTAAATTAGAAAATTTTCCAGGAGATCAAAGATGGTGGCAGAGTACATGGAAATTACACTTACCTCCTCACAGGACCAAGCTGAAATTACAACTAAAATGTTGAACAATCAACCTAAATAACCATATAAAGACTAACTGAAGAGAAGTATTGTAACCAAGGATTTACAGAAGAAGCCACATCGAGACAGGTAGAAAAAACAGAGATTTGAAAAGGCCTGGTTCCACACCCACATGAAGTGACTGAAAATCAGGAGGGATATCTCAGCTGCAAAAATCCTTCCTGAAGAGTGTGGGGTCTCAACTCCACAACAGGCTTCCCATCCCAGAGCACCAGAGCTGGAAAAAGCCCATATAACATCTGACTGAAAATCATCGAGAATTATGTCCACCGGGAGAGACGGGAGTTTGAAAGAAACCCAGGTGCTCTCTTAGCACACAGAATTTTGTCTGCAGCCACTCACCTTGGGTTCCAGCAGAAAAAGGGCAGCCTGAAGTGGAGCAGAGTCCTATGAGGAGAGACTGGGTTGTATGGCTCTGGGGAAAGAGCTGAAGTGACAGCCCCCAGGGTTCCTGTGCCGAGTCCCTCTCCTATACCCCAGACATATTTCTTGGGTTGAGCACTTCCCTTCATAGGGCAGCAGCCTGGGGGACAGCACTAGCCCCACCCTTTCAACTCCCTGTCACCCCACACGCAGAGGAGTCAGCTACCTGGGCCAGAGGAATAGAGTTCTGGACAGATTCAGGGTGTGTCAGACACTGAGTTGTGTGGCTCCAGGACAGGAACCATTTTTCCCTTGCTCATTGGACCAGCACAAGTGCAGAGCCTTTCCTTCACATGGCCATATCTTGGTCTGTTTGGGCCTAATAAATTCTGCTAGCTCTCCCTAATGACTTCCTGAGACCCAACCCCACCACAAATGTTTGTGAGCACTCAGAGGGTGGCAGCTGAGCTTGGGGTACCCTGGCATTTGTGCCAATTGGCCTCATATCCAGCACTGGCACCAAGTTTGAATCTGTATCAGTCTGGTGAACACCACTCACCCCTACCTGAAAGCACACAGATAACTTACCTCAAGCAACTTGCATACTGCCAGAGACTCTTTCAGTAACTGAGCCTAACAAGCAGCTAGCAGGTGGAGGCAGATGAAGGTGGATCTTGGGGTGCTTTGGGTCTTTTACTGACCTGTCTCCAGGCTTGGTGCTGGTGGAAGCTGGCCCTGGTGCACAGCTTGGCCCTTCCCAAGCCCCGCAGAGGCAGCCACAAACTGTGGATCACTCTGTAGCTCTAAACAGGTTGCCCAGGGCCAATTACAGGCAGTGTCCAATATTGACTGCACCAGAGTCCCTCCCAGTAGACCCCTGAATCAATACACCAAGTGGTGAGCTTTAGACAACATAAGAGCAAGATCCAATAATCTCCACAAGACACATTCCAAGTAAAATCTCATCAGGCACCAGACCCTGCTGAGGTGAATTCCACTTCATGTGGTCAGCACCTGCACAGCAGCTTGTACACTGTGGCTATAGGAGACAATTCTGTGCAGCATGGGCCCCGCTCCCAGTGGACATCAAGGTCCGATGCACAGGATACACACCCATGGACAGGTTCTCCCAGGGGGAATCAGGCCTGCATTGTACCTAGACTGCTATGAGACTTGCTTTTGCTGAAACTCCCTCACCCTGAGTTGAGACAGCAAACATTTACTGCAAAGTAACTTCCTAAAATTCATGCTAAACCTTCGAAGGAAAAGTGTAACTGGTTCAACCACTTTTCCCTTTGCATTTGCAAATATCCTTCTTCTGTGATATGATTAGCGACATTGTCTCCTTTGTTTTCAGTAAAAGGTAACCACCTAAAGTGAACCTGTGCATAGTAAATGAGGACCATCATGTAATGTGCCAGAAAAGAAAAAAAAAGGCCGGTCATGGCAAGGGCCACGGCTTTTTCTCCCCTTGAGAGAAAAGCCATGCTGACCCTTTTCCTCCACAGGATTCGGTAGTCCGTGTGAATTTGCCTCGTATCTCATCCACAATGTGGCAGACCTCACGAGCCGGGGTCTGCATCAGTGGTCAGGGTCAATCCTCACAGTCAGCCATCCTGTGAGCCGGCCCCATTCATGGATGGGCCAACACCAGTCAAGACTCAATTACAACAGAACTCACATCACACACATGAGGGACATTCCTGAAGCACTCAGCACAGATGATCAAGGAGACTTCACCACTGGGTTCCACAGAACACCTACAACATAAGACCACCCTATCAAAACTAGGAGGGGACTTGTAGTCAAGACAGCAGTATAGGTGAACATGGCGCACCACCTCACAAAACCACATCAAAATTACAACTAAACTACAGAGCAACTGTTATTCAGAAACACCAGAAATTGAGCTGAATTGAAGTCCTACAACTACAAAATTAAAGAAGAAACAACATCAAGACAGGTAGGAGGAATGGGGACACAAAATGGGCTGGTCCCACACCCACGGGTGGTGGATAAAAGTCCAGAGGGCTATGTCAGGAGGGAGGGTTTCCAGCCCTGTACCAGTCCCCCATACCAGTGTCCCAGTACTAAGAAGAAAAGTCCCCATAACCACTGGCTGTTAAAACCAGTGGGAATTGAGGCTGTGGAAGACAGAAACTTCTAGAGTCCCAAGCAGTTACTCTTAAAAGACCCATGCACAGACATTTGGATTCACTCGCTCAGAGCTCCAGTGCCAGAGCAGCAGCTTGAAAGGCACCAGAGCTAACTGGGGAGTAACTAAAGTGTCTGGCCTGGTGGCAAGAGTTGGGAGGCAGCTTTCTCCCAGACAGAAGTGCTGTCAGGGGCCATTGTTCCATTTCTGAGCCCACCCCACTCCACAGCTAATAGGCAGGTGCCATATCTGAGAGTCCACCAACCTTGCTCACAATGTTTGCCCCACCCCAGTAATTCTCTGAGGCTCTTCCACACCCAACTTTCAGGCCCACCCAAGTTGTTTCCAGTGGCTTTGCCTTATGAATGGCTTATCTTGGCTTATGCTTCAGATTTTCCTAAATTCGTTCAAACAAGCAGCATCTGTCCTTAGCCCCTGTACCTCTCACTAAGTGATCTCAGGCCCAGCACTAGTAGCAGCTGGCCTTGGTTCATAGCTTGGCCTCTCCTGAGTACCTCCAAGCCCAGCACAAGTAGCAGCCATCTGCATATTGCTTTGTAGCTTATGTCAGGTAATCTCAGACAGAACACAGGCAGTGGCAGAGGCCTGCACCTCCTAGGAAGTTCTGGAGCCTGCACACCCAGTAGCCAGCTACAAAACACATGAAAGCAATAACATCTAACCACTTCCATAAGCAACACACTCAAGGGGTGGACTCAGCAGGCACCAGTGTCCTGCTGAAGTAAGTCCTGCTCTGTGGAGTGGGATCCTGCTCAGCTGGTCCTCTATGGTGGCTGGAGGTTGGTTGTCAGTGGTCACAGTAAATCCTTACAGCTGATCAGCCTGGGTAAGTCCCTCCTATTGACCTGTCAACAGCAATCAAGGCTCAATTACAAGAGGAGGCCATACATAGTCTACACAGTGGGTGCACCTTGAGTACCAAGCTTGGGTGACAGAGGAGTCTGTGCCACTGGGCTCTACAGGATACCTTCTACATTAGGCCACTCTACAAAGCCAGGGAGATGTACCAACTCTACCTAATACATAGAAACAAACACAGGAAGGCTGCCAAAATGAGGAGACAAAGAAACATCCCAAATAAAAGAACAGAACAAAACTCTAGAAAAAGAACCAAACAAAAGGAAGATAAGCAATCTACTAGATGCAGAGTTCAAAACACTGGTTATAAGGACGTGCAATGAACTTAGGAGAAGAGTAGATGAACTCAGAGAGAGCTTAAACAGCATAGAAGAGAACATGGAAATCATAAAGAAAATAACCAGTCATAAATGAAGGATACACTAACTGAAATGAAGAACAACTTGCAGGGAATCAACAGATCAAATCAGTGATTTGGAATATAAGGAAGAAAAAAACACCCAATAAGAACAGCAAGAAGGAAAAAGAATTTAAAAAATGAGGATAGTATAAGGAGACAACTCTGAGACAACTTCAAGTGTACCAACACTTGGTGAAGAAAATAGACATACAAATCCAGGAAGTGCATAGAGTCCCAAACAAAATGAAACCAAAAAGGTTCACACCAAGATATTTCATAGTTAAAATGTCAGAAGTTAAAGACAAAGAAAATATCATAAAAGCAGTAAGAAAAAGCAGTTAGTTGCCTACAAGGTAGCTTCCATAACACTGTCAGCTGATTTCTCAAAAGAAGCTTTCAGGCTAGAAGGGATTGGCAAGAAATATTCAAAATGATGAAAAGCAAGGACCTACAACCAAGATTAGTCTACCCAACAAGGCTATCATGTAGCATCAGAGGACAGATAAAGAGTTTCTCAGACAAGAAAAAGCTAAAGGAGTTCATCATCACCAAACCATTATTATATAAAGGGTCAGAAGAAGAAGAAGGAGGAAGAGGGGGAAGAAGGAGGAGGAAACTATGAGCAAAAATATGGCAATATATACATATCTATTGACAATTAAATCTAAAATATAAAATAAACAAACAACCAGAACAGAAACAGAATCTTAGATATATAACATTTTGTTAGTTGTCAGATGGAAGGTGGGTAGAGGGAATGGGTGAAAAAAGGTGAAGGGATTAAGAAGTATAAATTGGTAGTTACAAAATAGCCATGGGGATGTAAAGCACAGTGTAGGGAATAGAATAGCCAAAGAACATATATGCAGGACCCACGGACATGGACAACAGTGTGGGGATGGCCTGAAGGAATGGGGAGACCGGTTTAAGGGGGACAAAGGGGAAAACTTTGGGATTTTAATATCATAAACAATAAAACATAATTTAAAAAACAAGAACAAAAAAAGAGGAGAAATAACAACTGATACCACAGAAATACAAAGGTTTGGAAGAAAATACTATTAAAAACTATATGCCAACAAACTGGACAACCCAGGCAAAATGGATTAGTTTCTAGAAACATGCAATCTTACAAAACTGAGACTTCTGGTCAAGATGACAGCATAGGTAAACACAGCTCACATCCTTGCACAATCACATCAAAATTACAACTAAAATATAGAATAACCGTCACTTAGAACCATCAGAAATCAAGTTGAATAGAAGTCTGACCACTACAGATTTGAAGAAACCACAAACATTCAGAATGACAGGAGGGATGTAGTCACAGAACAGGCTAGTCCCACATCTACATTTGGTGAATAAAAATTCAGGAGGGATATCTCAGGACAGGAGTGATGAGTCCCAGCCCCACACAAGGACCCCAGCCCAGGGTTCCAGTTCCAGGAAGATAAGTTCCCATAACTTCTGGTTGCAATAACCAGTGGGGATTGAGTCAGTGGAAGAAACTTCTGGAGTCCCAAGAACTTCCCCTTAAAGAATCCACACGTGGACTTTCTCAGACTCACTCCCTCTGAGCTCCTGCAGCAGGGCAGCAGCTTGAAACACACCAGTGGCATACAGGGAACAACTGCATCAAGGCAAGAACTGGGGTACAGCTTTCTCCCAAACATAAAAGTGGTCAGAAGCCATTGTCCCTTTGCTGAACCCTCCCCCCACAGAGCCACAGAGCTGACAGGCTGGTGCCATATCTGAGGCTCCATCAACGTGGCTAACACTGTTTGCCCCACTCTGGAGATCTCCTGAGACTCTGTCCCGCACTTACAGGCCCACCCAAACTGCTAACGTGACTTTTCCATATGAATGGCTGGTCTTGGCTCATGCTTCACAACTTCCTAAATCCTACAAAACAAGTAACAGCCAACCTCAGCAAGCTCCCAGACCAGTACATCTTGCTAAGAGATTCAGACCCAACACTAGCAGTAGCCAGCCTAGATTCACAGTTTGGCTTCACCTGGGAATCTCCAAGCCCAGCACAAGTAGCAGCCATCTCAGAATGCTTTATGACCTATGCAGGGTGACCCCAGTTAGACACAGGTGGGGGCTGACCTTAGCCTGTACAACCAGGGAAACTCCAGAGCCTGTGTACCCAGCTACAGACCACATCAGAGCACCACCCCCTGCCTCTGTACAGCTGATCCTCCACAGAGAGCAGATGTTGGTGGTCAGTGGTCACAGGCAGTCCTTGCAGTTGACTGGCCTGGATAAATCCCTCCCATTGACTTGCCAATAGCAATCAAGGCTCAACTACAAGAGGAGGGTTTACACAGCCACACAAAGGGTGCACCTAGAGTACCCAGCTTGGGTGATAGGAGAGGCTGTGCCACTGGACCCTAGAGGACACCTACTACATTAGGTCACACTACCAAGACATGGGGTCAGAGTAGCTCTACCTAACACATAGAAACAAACACAGGGACGATGCCAAAATGAGGAGATAAAGAAACATGGCCCAAGTGAAAGAACAGATCAAAACTCCAAAAAAAGAACTAAACAAAATGAAAAGAAAGCAATCTATCAAATGCAAAGTTTAAACCACTATTATAAGGATGTTCAAAGAATTTAGTGAGGATCTCAATGGTATAAAACAAATCCAGTAAGAAATGAAGGATACACCAATTGAAATAAAGAACAATTTACAGGAAAACAATGGTATAGTGGATGAAGCTGAGAATCAAATCAATTATGTGGAACATAAGGAATCAAAAATCAACCATGCAGAACAATGAGAAGAAAAAAGAATCAAAAAAAAAAAAAGCAAGGAAATGTAAGCAACCAATGAGACAACTTCAAGCATTCCAACTTTCACATTATAGGGGTTCCAGAAGGAGGAGAGAAAGAGCAAGAAATTGGAAATCCATTTGAAAAAATCATGAAAGAAAAATTCCCTAATTTGGTGAAGGAAATAGACATGCAAGTCCAGGACACACAGAGTCCCAGACAAGATGAACACAAACAAGACCACACCAAGACACATCATAATTAAAATGCCAAAGGTTAAGGATAAAGAGAGAATCTTAAAAGCAGCAAGAGAAACGAAGTTAGTTACCTACAGAGGAGTTCCCATAAGACTGTCAGCTGATTGCTCAAAAGAAACTTTGCAGGCTAGAAGGGATTGGCAAGAAATATTCAAAGTCATAAAAAGTAGGGACCTACAGCCAAGATTGCTCTACTCAGCAAAGCTATCATTTAGAATTGAAGGGAAGATAAAGATCTTCCCAGACAAGCAAAAACTGAAGGAGTTCATCATTAACAAACCATTATTATATGAAATATTAAAGGGACTTATTTAAGAAAAAGAAGATCAAAACTATGAACAATAAAATGGCAATAAATACATATCTGTCAGCAATTCAATCTAAAAAAGAAACTAAGCAAACAAGAAGAACAGAGACAATCATGGATATGGAGAGCATTTTCATGGTTACCATATAGGAGGGGCTGTGAGGGAATGGGTGAGGTGGTGCAGGGATTAAGAACTACAAATAGGTAGTTACAGAATAGCCATGGGGATGTAATGTACAGCATAGGACGTGGAGTAGCCGAAGAACTTATATGCCTGACCCATGGACACGAACAATGATGTGGGGATTGCCTGAGGGAGTGAGGTGTGCTGGGTGGAGGGGGACAAAAAGGGAAAGAAATGATACAACTGTAAATAGCATAATCAATAAAATATTTTAAAAATAAATAAAGTTTAATATGCATGGGTTCTGAAAAAAAACTGAATTAGGAAGAATCAGAAAACCTGAAGAGACCAATGACAACTAATGAAATTGAAGCAGTTATCAAAAAACTCCCAGCTGACAAAAGTCCAGAACCAGATAGCTTCATAGGCAAATTTTACCAAACACTCAAAAAAGAACTCCTATTTTTCTCAAACCATTACAAAAAAAAAATTCAAGAGGAGGAAAGTCTTCCAAGCTCTTTTTACAAAGCCAGCATTAACCTAATTCCAAAACCAGATAAAAACACTACAAAGAAAGAAAATTACAGGCAATATCTCTGATGAACATAGATGCAAAAATCCTTAGCTCAGAGTTAAGCTTTTTCTTGTAAGTAGGCATTTCCCAAAGCATGTGATGATCAGAACACAATTTAGCAGAAGCTCAGCAAGGCTTTTGCTTGAGAAAAGAAGGAATGAGAATTCCATGGTCATATATGTTGTGAAATACCAGATTAAAGAATTTAAACTAATGCCCCCACTGGAGCAGACTATGAATATCTCAGAAGGGATCTGTTCTATAGCATTTACCAAATTTATCTGCCCTACCTTTGTACCCCATCCCCTTGTATGAGGAGTATTTCTCAGAACTGATGTTCTATGGATCACAGGAAGAATGTCTACATGGGTAAAATGGGTGCCAATTTGTGGATACAGTGAGTGAGAGGAGCCTTCACCTTCCTCTTGCTCTCCCCAAATACAATAGCTCATTGGTAATGTTGTCCTTTCAGTGAAACCCTATTTTGGTTACAGTAGCACAACCACATCTCTGCACTAAATATGAGCTATTTAGGATGGACCTGTCTGCCCCTAACCTAGACCCTCTTCAATGGTCTACTCATTGCTTCCACAAGCAATTATTCAGCCCCTCCTGTGTGCCAGCCACTGCTCCAGGTGCTTAGGGTCCATCCATAAGTTAATCCAACAAACTCTCTGCCCTCTTTTTCTTATTAGAGGGAGAAAAGCACTACACAAAATCACAATAAATACAGAAATTATACTACATTAGGAGGTGACAGGGCTCTGGGGAAAAAAGCAGGAACAGATGGATCAAGATCTGGGAGAATGGTTTCAGTTTTACATCAAGAGGTCAGAACAGGCTCCACCGGGGAGACTTTTGAGAAAAGACTGGAAGAAGGTGAGGGAGTGACCAAGTGAATATCTGGGGGAATAGATTTCCTAGTAGAAGTGACAGCCTAGACTTCCAGCTAGATGGAGTCGTAGATAGATACATTTTACCTCCTTGCACAACCAAAAGAAGGACAACCACAGATTTAAAAACAAAAAACAACAAAAGCTGCCAGGAAATTGAACTGTATTGAAGTCCAACAACCAAGGAGTTAAAGAAGAAACATTAATCCAGACCAGTAGGAGGGTCGGAGATGGGCAGCTGAGGCAGAGAAGATGTGCAGCAAGGTGGTGGCTGGCAGTCAGGGTAGGTGAGACAGCGGCTGGATGACCAGGCAGGCAAGGGGGTGTCTGGCAGTCCAACATTTGCATGTGGATAAACTGGGAGGATAAACTGGGAGGAACAACTAGGGAGTGAGACAGACCACACAACCCAGGACCAGTGTGGGAAACTAAAGCCTCAATCCCTCTGGCTGTAAAAACCTGTGGGCATTGTGGCAGGGGGAGAAACTCCCAGTCTCACGGGAGAGTTCACTGGAGAGACCCACAGGGTCCTAGAATGTACATAAACCCACCCACCCAGGAATCAGCACCAGAAGGGCCCAATTCCATTAAGGGTAGTGGGGGAAGTGACTGAAGGCTGGCTGACAGGCAAGCAAGTGGCATTGTTCCCTCTCTGACCTCTCCCCCCCGACACAGTACCACAATGCAGCAAAGTGGGTTGCCCCTCCTGGCCGGTACCTAAGGCTCCACCCCTTACAACATAATAGGTGCACAGAGACAAAGAAATGTAGCCCAAGAGAAAGAGCAGATCAAAACTCCAGAAAAAGAACTAAGCAACAAGGTGATAGCCAACCTCTCAAATGCAGAGTTCAAAACACTGGTAATCAGGATGCTCACAGAAATGATGGAGTATGTATGCAAAATAAAGAAAGGAAGGAGTGCTATGCAAAGTGAAATAAAGAAAAATATACAGGAAACCAACAGTGAAAGGAAGGAAACTGGGACTCAAATCAATAATTTAGACCTTAAGGAAGAAATAAACATGCAACCAGAACAGAATGAGGAAACAAGAATTCAAAAAACTGAGAGGCTTAAGAACCTCCAGGACAACTTTAAATGTTCCAACAGCTGAATCATAGGGGTGCCAAAGGAGAAGAGGAAGAGCAAGAAATTAAAAACTTATTTGAAAAAATAATGAAGGAGAACTTCACCAATCTGGCAAAAGAAATAGACTTTCAGGAAGTCCAGGAAGCTGTGAGAGTCCCAAACAAGTTGGACCCAAGGAAACACACACCAAGGCACATCATAATTAAGTTACCCAAGATTAAAGATACGGAGAGAATCTTAGGAGCAGCAAGAGAAAAGGAGACAGTTACCTACAAAGGAGTTACAAAACTGATTTCTTAAAAGAAACCTTGCAGGCAAGAAGGGACTGGAAAGAAGTACTCGAAGTCTTTCTGAAAAGCAAGGACCTACATCCAAGATTACTCTATCCAGCAAAGCTATCATTTAAAATGAAAGGGCAGATAAAGTGCTTCCCAGATAAGGTCAAGTTAAAGAAGTGCATTATCACCAAGCCCTTATTATATGAAATGTTAAAGGGACTTATCAAAGAAAAAGAAGAAGATCACAACTATGAACAGTAAAATGACAACAAAATCACAACTATCAACAACTAAACCTAAAAAAATAAAAATAAAAACAGAAACAAAAACTAAGCAAACAACTAGAACAGGAACAGAATCATAGAAATGTAGATCACATGTGGGGTTATCGGTGGGGAGGGGAGGGGGACAATAGGGGTAAAGGTACAGGGAATAAGAAGCATGAATAGTAGGTACAAAATAGACAGGATGAGGTTAAGAATAGTATAGGAAATGTAGAAGCCAAGAACTTATATGTATGACCCATGGACATGAACTAAGGGGGAGAATGCTGGTGGGAGGTGGTGTGCAGGGCAGAGGGGAATAAAGGGGAGAGAAACAATGGGACAAGTCTAATAGCATAATCAATAAAATATAGTTTAAAATAATAATAAAAAAAAGAAGTGACAGCCTATGTAACACCATGTGACACTATGGTGAGTGTGGCTGGAGCAGATGTCAGCACAAGTAAGAAGGGAAGGGGATTCTGAGTTCCAAGATGTAACAAGGAGCCAGATCAAGTTCATATTGACCTAGAATCATGTGATGCCAGAGCCAGAAGGGGCCTTGCAGACTGACTGCATGATAACTCAGTACTTGCTGGACAGATGAAAAAACAAGGTGGATAGGGTATGGGGCACTTTCCCAAGGGACACTGGAATGGAACTTGGCTTCTGGAAAATATTTGTCAAACCCAATTCTTGCTAAAGCAGACTTTTTCTGGGCCCTGTGCAAGGCTGTCCTCTCCACTCTCACTGAATGTCCAGGAAAAAATGCCTACCTCCATGGCCACAGCAGCAGGGCTGGGAGACCTGGCTCTAGGTAGCTGCTGCAACACTTCCCACCAGGGGGCACTGGCCCATTACTCAGCTTCTCCATACACCCCTGAAAATTCTGTTCTTGGCTCCACGGTGCTTCTCCCACCCCATCTGACCCTGACCTCAGCCCACGTAGTGATTCCTTCCCACCATACTTGCCCCTTTGTCTCAGTGTCTCTCTTTCCACTGCCCCATGGCAGCCCCAAGAAGAGCTCCAGAAAAGGGACCTCACCCTGGTTTTGAGAAACAGAGTGGGAGATAAGAAGGAATGGCATGAGGGCCTGACATGGGACAGTGTGGAATATGACAGTCACAAGTGTGGTCTACTCTGCTCACTAGAGACTGGCTGTTGCTCTTTTCCTGATGTGTTGGCTGCTGAGGGGTCCCAAGAGGCTCATTTGGAGCCAGGGAATGGGGCAAACTATGTAAGGGTCAAGGTGAGATTCAGAGAAGAGAGAGTACTCTGCAGATCCTGGGAGGTCTTTTCTGGATCAGAGCCACTGGGAAAGGTGGTCACTCCCCACAACCCCATTCATAGGGTTTATCCCCTTCTAACAGCAACAGCTCAAGAGCAGGGAAAACTGAGGTATCACAGAAAAAGTCTGCTTCCAGGTACCCTGCCTTCATGTACCTCATTCCTGGATGTCTCAGGATGAGACCTTTGTGTACTCTGCTCCGGGCTCTGCTCTAGGGCTACACTGAGGTTCCCAAGGAGGCTGGGGAGGGTGGTACTGCTGCAGGCCCCTTACAACACCCACCTGGCACACACATTCTGCTGAGAGAGGGCAGACAGTCTACAGACACATCCCCTCCCAGCCCACACCCCTGGACAAGCCAAGAGACAGGTAACCAGCAGGCAGAAAGTCAATATAAAGTCTCTCTCATCCCACTGTTCTCTAGCCCTACACTCCCTCTGCCTCTATCCTGACCTTGCTTTCTGGGGCTCTAAGGCCTAAAACCCCCAAACCTGAATAGTAGAGGTCAGTGGGAGTCCCCAGGTGAGCAGGGAAAGAGTCTCCTCCCCTGAACTTTGGTTTTGCTTAGTAGTTGGCCTGACACCAAGAATAAGGTTTCCCCTCTCCAAGGCTGACTTCCTGCTGGCTGTAAAGTGGGAAAATCCCAGAAGCTGAACTCACAGCCTGGCTAGGCTAGGACAGAGAACTCTGTGCCCTCCTGAAGGCAGAGGGGGTACCAGGAACAGAGGGTAGGGCTGAGAACACTAGAAGAAAAGTCTGGGGTTGGTCTGGAGCATACCAAAGAGGAGGGACTTGGGGAGGGGATGAGAGAGGGAACGAGGAAGACACTAGAGGATAAAGCCCAAGATGGAATGAGAAGTGACTTCATTCACCCATTCATACTTGGGTATAGGGGTTTTAGCACTGTCTGCCAGTGCAAGGGAGGGGGTGAGGGCTTCAGGAAAGTGGAGGGAGGTGAGAGGCTGGGAGAGGGTGGGGAGGGTGGAGAGGGGTGGAGGCTGAGAGATGAGGCAGGAGGCCAGATTTGTCTTTCAGGACCAGAGTGAGTGCTGCCAGCCCAGGAGAAAGGGACTTTGATGAACTGAGGTGAGGGTGGAGATAGATGGCAAAGCCAACTCTCCCCAGCCTGCTGGGAGGTGACAGTCCCTCTTCCCCACAGTCTGCTGGGGTGGAAAGTTGGGGAATGGAGGAAAGAGGAAGTGGGAGGGAGAAATGTCCGAGAAGCAGACATTTGCTCCGCCCCCCCCCCACCCCCACCCCAGGGAGAGAAGGAAGCAGAGCATGGAATGATTCCGGGCATTAGAACAGTTATTCTTGTCCTGTTTCCCTAGAGATCTCATTCTGGGCCCCCTCACAACAGCTGTGATGTGCTCTTCCTCCAGCACTACAACTGATGGATTAGGGGACCATGCCCAGAATTCCAGGCAGGGGCAGGAAACCTCATCTTCCTTGTAGTGAGCACCTCCCTTGCTCTCAATTCTCTCTCTCTCATTTGCAGCCCACTGCCCCCTCTTGGCCAAAGCTGGGCTTCTTCCTCCTCCAAGAAGTGCTCCTAAACTAACCCTTCCTCACCCTACTAACTCCAGGGCTCCTCACCCTCACCACAATGACCAAATACCCTTTCCATTTCTGAGTGTTGATAAGTAGCCAGGTAAGTGTTCTGAGCACTGTGGTTTCCTGGGTGTGTCTCAGGTATCTCCCATTAGCAGCAACTCCAGGGCTGGGACCTGGACATCAGGGTCACAAGCCAGTCCTCAGGGAGGGGGTTGGGGAGCTCCCCGTGCATTTTCACAGCACAGAATCCTAATTAGTGCCCCACATCTCTCCATATAACCTGTCTAAACCTGACCTTTGCATCTCCCCTTCCACCACTTTCTTCTTAAACCCAAGTCAACAGCTTTTCTCAACTTCCTGCCCTTCTCCCACTCACCCAGACTAGAAACCTGGAGTCTTCTACTTTTTCCTCTGGCATCCCAGATACAGACTCACATGATCCCTACCTTTTCCAGGGCTCTAATGCTAATCACCTGATTTCATGTCAAGTCAACAAGCATTCTTGAGCACCTTCCAGAGAGAGATCGGCTAATACAAAAGGTGAGTAAGACACCAGCCTTAGAGGGAATCACAGTAGTTTAGGTCAGACTATAATAAGTGTTATACTAGAAACACAGACAGTTTTGGAATCAGAGATTAATTTCCACCTGGGAGGATGAGGAAGGCAGTCTAGACTGTTTCTATTTTTTCCTTTGTAGAAAGGATGAAATTCTGGCTCGCTCGGGACATGCCAGGTGGCCTTGGACAATTTTCTCAAGCTCTGAGTCTTTGTTTCCTTAACAACAATATGGGAATGATAAAAAAAAAAAAAAAAAAAAAAAAAAAACCCTTGCAGGATTTGAGTAGAATCAGCTATAACAATAGCTAGCATTCGTTAGTTCTCCTTATGTACCAACCCCTGTCCCTAGTGTTTTACCTTTATATACTGTGTCACTGTATCCTGAACCCAGCCCACCTCTCCAGCCCCCCACCCCTGTGAGGTAGATGACATTATCATCCCTATTTTCAGATAAACAAACTGAGGCTCAGGTTGGTTAGGTAAATTGTCCAGTTCAGCCCAACTAAAAAGGATTGGAGCCAGGATTTGATGCAAGACAGCGTTTCATAATCCGATCCTACTCACCCATGCAAGTTTATCTTCAAAATAATTGTAATAATAGCTTTTTTTTTAGCTCTACTCTGTGCCGGGTTCTATGTCAATTAATTTACTCACATTTAATCCTTAGACCAACCTTGAATGGCAGATATCATCATTTATGAGAAAATTGAGACTCAGAAAGCTTAAGCAATGTCTAAGATCACACAACTAGTTCTCTGAAGAGCCAGACTGAAATCCAAGTCTGCCAGTACTCATCTATGGCTCAGTCTGTCTTGTCACCTTCCAGACTCAGTCATTATGCTTGTTTTCCCTTCTCACCTTGTTGATGTTCCCACTGGTTCTCCACACCACCTGACTTGCCTCTTCCCCTCTTCAGATTCCTACCCACTGTTCAAGGTCCAACTCAAACACCACCCTCTTGGGAAGCTCTGCATGCTAATTCATTCAAGCTACCCTGGCCTCTCCTCTTCCAACAGCACATAGCACATTTGTGAAATATATTTTGGCACTCGATCATATTTAATTGACAAAGTAATTATATATTATTTGGCATTGCCTTCTAATTATTTTAATGTTTACAAATCTTATATCCCCAAGCAGAGTGCAAAAATTCCTTGAGGGCAACAATCTTGATTTTCCCTTCACTTATTCTGTCTTCTCTCCTCATCAGCTTTCTAAAGTGCTAGGCTCACAGAAAGAGCTCCTCCAATAAATAGGGACTGAAAGAGCACCGAAGAGGCAGAAATTCTCAGATTAAACACCTTCATATCTTAATTATATGGATGTATATCTATACAGTAGGTTACCCTGGCTGGATGCAGCAAAAACCTCACCTGAAGGCAGCTTTCCCCAGAGCTTCTGGGAGCTAGGGGGTTCTTTGAAGATGTATCCACCAAATGACAGCTTTACCCTCCTCTCCCCATTGACAGCACCAATTTCTTGTCCTTCCCTTCTTCCTTGTTCTCCCTGAATGAGGGTGCAGAGATTTACCCAAGGGGAGGAGAGGTTTAATGGCAGGGCACAGAAGGCATTTGGGGGCTGCTGACAGCATTCAAGCCCAGTGTGAGTCTCACCCTCCTGAGTCTCTGTAGTAACCATATAATCAGGCCCGGTTTCATAGGCAGGCATTCCATGCAGAGGCATAGGATCCTGCACTCAGAGGGATCCCTGTGCTTGGTGTTGTCATCTTGAAATTCTTCATCATATATGAACATTTTTCTTTTGCACTAGGCCCAGCAAATTATGCAGCCAGGCCTGCATAATTCCTTCCACAACCTGCAGCCCAAGCAAGTGAAGGTGAAAACACAGACTGGAGCTAAAAGCCTGGGCTCCTTCCCAGCTCTACTACTTACATGTGACTCATGAGGCAAGTTGCCAGACTTCTCTCAATCGGCACCCAGCTCTGTGTCACAGCTCCACAGTTTCCTCATCTATAAAATACAGATTCCCCGTGTTGTTTCTAGGAAGCTCATGTAAAAACATGCATGTAAAAGGCTTCATGCAGTGCCCAGCACATAGTAAGCACTTCACAAATGGAAGCTATTATGGGTGCTGTTGAGATTATTGTTGAAGCAGGAGACATAGATGGAGTTGGAACATAGATGATACTGCAAAAAGCTGGAGGTTTGGCCTTGAGACCAGATGCCTCATACTCCAGGTCCAGAGATCAGAGTCCTGAGTCCAGAGCTCCCTCCATTATTAATTTAACTCTCTCTTCCTCCACTTTTCTAATCACACCTGTCCTGCCTCCTCATCCAGGGCCAGGTAATATCCCTGGCAATTTTCTTATTGTGTCTGAAACATAAATATGGAAATTTTGCACAAAACACTTATTTCTAAATCTTCTCTCTCACTCCTTTCCAACTTGGACCTATCACTTCCTCCAAGAGGCCTTCTTTGACTAGCACCTCTCTATTCCTTCTCTCCTTGATTCCAGGACCAGTATTAAATTGCAATTTCCCATGCCTTGCTTAGCCCTGGCTTCCCCAACCACTAGTGGAAGCAGATACCAACTCCCCTTAGAATGTAACTGCCTAGGAACAGAAACTGACCCCTTTGAAATGCTCCTCACCACACAAGAACGCTTCTTTCTAACCTATGGGCTCCGTGCAATCCCAGTTCTCTGTGCTCAGTTTTCAGTTTTGTCAAGGCAGTAAAACATGCCTGCCCCTTTCTTACCATCTCAGCATGATGGAAGGTAATGCAGAAAAACAAGCTGAACCTCCTGGAGTCAGGGTTTCAGAAAACTATAAGATAAACATTATTTAAATGTGCTCTGTCCTCAGCAACAAGGATAAAGGAAACATTATGTGCAATAGAAAAATCCCTCAGGAAAAGAGCTCAGGAGAACCAGGATCTGAATTCCAGCTCCACTACCGACATGGTGGGTGACCTGAGCAAGGAAGTTCTCCATGACTCAGTTCTTCCAATTTGGGATTCTAAGTGTTGGGGATAATCTCAGCACATCCTAGGCTGTGTATATGGCTGGCTTCTCCACAATACCTTTGGCAGAGCTGCGGTTTGTGTACTTATAATTAAAGGAAAATAGAACTGACCTTAAACCAAACTCAAGTTCTAGAAACTATGTTTTGATGTCCTCATCAGTCCCTTCAGCCCAAATTCCTTTTCACCTCCAATATTCGGTGGGAGAAGTGGGGAGGGCCTACTTTCCTAAATCTTTCCCTAAATGTTTCCATCTAAACATGAAATAATTAGAATAGTAGAGTCCACTCTTATAGGAGTTAGATGAGTTTCAGTCGAGTACCTTCCCAGGTCAATTGAACTTTAGGTCTTTAATCAGTAATAATGACTGACTGTATTCCATAGTCCAATAATTATCTCTATAAATATTTTGATGGAGAAATAATTGAGATCCCTGAAATTCCTTGTACTCATTCAAAATATTGCAAATAAACATTATTTTGTTCTTATTTCATTCTGTTACCTATTGCTATATAATAAACCACCCCAAAATTTGGCAGCCTAAAACTAGAGCCATTTTAATACATGTCAGAGTTTTGTGGGTCAGGAATTTGGACAGGGCTTAGCTGGGTGATTCTTTTGCTCCACGTGGCACAGACTGGAGTTGCCGAGTAGTGTTTGTTCATCTGGTGGTTCACCTGGGTTAGTCCAAGATGATTTTTCTCATATATGTGTTGTCTTGCCTGAGGTGGTAGAAAGGCTGGACTGAGCTGAGTACCTTTCCTTTTCTTTGTAGTCCCAAGGTCTTTGCATGTGCTTTCTCTAGTAGAGGGACAGAACTTCTCTGATGGTGGTTCAAGGTTACAAGAGAAAAAGGTGGAAGCTGCAAATCCTCTTAAAGGTTAGGCCCAGAACTCTCAGTGCCACTTCTGTTGTATTTTGTTGGTCAAAGCAGTCAAAAGCCAGCCAAAATAAAGGAGAAGGGGCATTAGAAACCACCTGTCTGGGGTTAGGGGGCAGTATCAGAGAATGTGTGGCCATGTTTAATTCATCACAAAGGGTAACCTGACGGGGACTCAAAAGGAAAGACATGTGGGAAAGGATACCTGGGATAAAAAAGGTTAGGAAAATTGCTTTATATTAAAGTTAAAGTTTCAGATTTGGCTGAGGTCCATGAAGAAGGTAGTAAATACCAGATATCTGCCCTGTCTCCCACCCCAAACCCAGCCTACACTAATCAGATCCCAGGAGTTGCCCTCACTGGATAATTCAAAATCCAGCCTGTAGTCTAGAACCCAACCCTCTTCTAAGATCCCCTATCCCCTCTTCTAACAACTCCTGTCTTCTCCTTTGTTGTAATGAATTCAGACCTTGTGCCCCTTAGTCTTACTATTGTATCTCTCAGGACTGATTTCTCTAACCAGCATCACTACCTTCCATTTCATGGGCACTTACTTTGTACCAGGGTCCATGCTGAGTGCTTCATAAGCATTATTAGACTGACTCCTTGTATAAAGTTTTACTCTCATTTTACAGATGATGGAATTGAGGTCCAACAAAAGTATGCAATACACTTAAGCTCAAGTGGTCCAGCTTAAAAGTACAGGCCTTAAGCACCATGCTAAACATCTCCTCATCTAATTATCTACTGTTTAAATAAATCATCCATATCCTTATGTCTGGATCTTATATTCTAGGCACCCACAGTCAGTGTGGTTCCTAAATCCTTAAAGGAGGGAATGCAAGGAATAGCTCTGTTAAAAAGTTACAATCAACATTTTTTTGTCTTAATTTGTGTCACATGGTATGTGGATCAGTGGTGAGGATCAATCTATACATAATATCATAGAAAACCTGTTACAGAGAGATAAAAGAGAACTAAGCAGGAAGGAGGGAAAACTGGATAGTTTATTTGGCAATATAAAATCACCGCAGTTACACCTCCCTTAACTGGAGGTCAGGCTCTGACTACCTCAGTTCTGTGGAATGCAGCACCAAATCCAGAAGTGAAAGAGGCCTTTAAACACCCAAAATAACTGACACAAATCTCTTGAACCAAAGCCAGATCCTTAGGCTTCTATGCAGACTCTTACTAGTTACAAAGTATTTAAGAAGTTGACCTGGCTTCCCAGCCCTTGGACCTTGCAGAAATGGGTGAGGGTGAAAAGCCTTCTAGGGAGGGAAGCATTTTAAGATCAGAGACAGCAAACAACCTAACAGCAAAGGACAATAGAACTCAAAAGTAGACACAGCATTGTGTTGTATGTCACTTCATTCTAGAAAAAGGATTGTAATGCCTCTTTGTATGGTGCCTGATGGGTTTATCTTGCCCTTTCACACATATTATGTCACTTCATGTCCACAGCAAGCCTAGGAAGTAGGAAGCCAAGGAGAAAACAAATATTCAGAGAAGCTTAGTGACTTCTCCATGATCACAGAGATTACTGAAGAAGCTGGGAATAAACCCAGCTCTTATGATGTCTAACACAGAGCCCCTTCCTCTGCGCCATGATGCCTCCTTTTTCATAGTGATGACCATGAGTCATCAAAAAAGGTCAGTTTACATTAGTAAACTCTGTTGAATAAAAAAGGGAAGTAGGTAATACACTTTTTTAATTTTTTAAAAAAATACAAACAGACAAAGTTTGGCATTTAGGATAAAGTTCAGCTTTCTATTCTCAGCTACATTATAAATTATAGTCATTCCCTTTTTATGCCAAATTGCCATACAGCATGATAACACTGATGTACATTATCCAAGTGTGTCTCCTGCACTTTCTGGTACCAATCGTGCCTCTCCATCCCTATTCTACTGCCTCAATTCTATTCCCTCCTCTCTCTCCTAAATTCTCACAAATCTCCCAATTGGGATTCCTGCCTTCAGTTCTGACCCCTCAAATTTATCCTCCACTCACATCATTCTGATCTAGCCGATAGAAAAAATCACAGATCTTAGCAGCAATCAAAGCCTCACTCCACGATCCAACCCTGCCAACCTCCACAGCCTCCCTCTTGCCCCTCCCAGTTCCACTTGGGCTCACACAACACACCTTGCAGCTACTAAGTTTCTCCCACATATCTGGTGGCTTCTGCTCTTGTTATGATTTTTGCTTTCTGAAATGCCCTTTGTCCAGCCATCTACTTGATTAATTTCTTCACATATTTAAATACTCAAGCTTCATTTTCATCTAGATACCTCTTCTTGGTGTCCCTGTAATATCCCATCTCCATATCACAATGCACCTATCCATGCATGTATCAATTAGGATGCTTTTGATTTTAGGGAACAGAACTCCACTCCTAAAACAGCTTAATGAATAGGGCCTATTGTCTCTTTACCAGTAGTCTTGAAGTAGATGTTTCAGAGTTGGCTCGGTGATGTCAGGGTTCTAAGTTAACAGCTCTACAATTCTCTGGGCTCTTTCACAATATGGTTGCAGCATTTCCAAACTCATATGATGATATCCAAAATCAGGGAAGATACATGAGTTTTCTAAGGCTCCCACAATAAAGTACCACAGACTGGGTGTCTTAAACAATAAGACTTTATTGTCATAATTCTGAAGGTTAGAAGTTCAAGATTAAGCTGCTGGCCAGGTTGGTTTCTCCTGAGACCTTTCTTCATGGCTTAAAAGACCATCTTCTTCCTATGTCCTCACATGGTCTTTCTTCTTTCCTCTATGAGTGTCTGTGTCCAAATTTCTTTTTCTTTATAAGAATACCAGTCATGTTGAATTAGGATCCTCTCTAATGGCCTCATTTTAATTACCTCTTTAAATACCCTATCTCCAAATACAGTCACATTCTGAGTCACTGAAATTTAGGGCTTCAACATGAATTTTAGGGATGACACAATTCAGTTCATAACATAAAAGATGTAGAGATAGAGTTCCCCTCTGGGACTCTCTCTTTTCAGGTGAAAAATCTTTCCCAGAATCCTTCCAAGCAGACTTACATAGCAGGGTTTGGTAACATGCCCTTTTGCTAGTTTACAAGGGAGTCTAGGAAAGCATGTTCACTTATATAATGGGGGAAAAGGCTCTGCAGGCTGGAAAGAAAGTATCAGAAATGGTAATTGGGTGGGTCACCAAACTGCCTGTTGCACTACACTTCACATTGTGTCATGCTTGTTTCCTTTTGCATTTACCTCTCCCTTTAGATTCCCAGCTCTTTGAAGGCGGGACCAGCATTTCAATCATCTGTGTACCCTTAGTGACTAGCACAGTTCCTAGCTCATAGAAGGTTCTCAGCCAATATCTATTAAAGAAATGAAGAAATAGAATTTAATGAACTAGATGAAACTGCTCATCTTATGTTTGATTACGACATTAAACTCTTTCATATGTTTGGCTTGCATAATCTGTTGTTCACACCTTTAAATAATTGTAGGGAATATTGCTAATGTAACTGTTGTTACAATCAGAGGAGACCAAGCTACATGAGATTTGCCTCCGTAAATTTTGGCATAACACATGGTATTTAGTAGCTGCTGCATGAATTGTTATGAAATAAACAATGGGTGAATGAATAACTAATATTTAAAATGATTTTTAAAATAGTATATAAACCTAAGGAGTTATTATGTTTTCCAGAAAAATGTCTTTCAGAACTAGGCATCCACTCTGCTCTGTAGGTACTCACAAAGTTGGTATGTCACCAGGTATTTATATCACCTATTTCTACTGTATCCTATTTTACTAAAGAATGATCCTGATGAACTTGGTCAATAGGCCCATAATACTCAGAGAAATTTTATCTGAAAAGTAAAGATATATTCATAAGCATAAAACAGAACTGTTTAGAAGGGTGTTTGATTTTGGATCTGTTGAGTTTCAAGACACCTGTCACAAATCCACACAAAGTACTGCTAGATTCTGGCATGTCACTTTTGCTCCATATAACCCCGCATATCTGACCTTTCATGTTCTACAGAATAAGGAAGAACAAAGCACCTAACTAATGAATGGCATTACTCGTGAGGGTAAGTGATGACTGATTTGGTGGTGGTTCCCCAAATTCTGGTCACCCCTCACCATGCTAGAGAGACTCTCATAATTCTCCTGTAATGCCTACTTCCCTCTCTGCATCAAGGTGAGAGGACTCAGGAAGGTATGGCGTGAATTACACTAGTAAATGAGGAGCAGGGGAGGCAAACAAAAATCAAAGTCACCACAAACAACTGGGTTCCAAGAGGCAGTGTACTTTGGCACCAGGAGACAAACAGTGCAACCAAGAGCTGAGTGTCCTCTTGCCCTCTTTCAGACCCAAGAGACCCACACCTCCCTCACACAGTTCAAATAATGAGGTTCAATTAAAACATTCAGGTTCAATAAATGTTTCAGGGCTTCAGGGACAGTCTCAGGGCAGAATATTTTCCACAAGGAACTTGTGAGAAACTAGCACTGTTCTGGGCCAGGCTGACATGTAGGGACAGACAAGGACTTGGTCTGCACCCAGTATCTGCAAAATGTAGAAACTGGACAAGGTGGCACATGTGTGTGTGAGTGCTTCTGCAGCGCACATTCTCTGTCCCCAGGTGCTGCCCTGACAGCCAAGAGGAGGTGTATGCCAGGATGTTTTCCTTTCAAGCTTTGACTTTTTCTTCTTTTCTTAAAGTATTAGCGACCTAGATTTTTGTGGCAAAATCAAGACCTGTTATTATAATAACAGTGATTTTTTAAATTGTGCCAGTGATCCTGGTCTTAACACATTACTGCAAACACATTAACCAAGCTCCTTACAATAATTTATTGTTAAAAGAAAAGTATCCTGGCAGTACATGTAACTAGAAGTTCTACCTTCTGAATTGAAGCCAAAATATGATAGATTACCACTTCCTTCTGATGTCCAAATACTGTATGTGAACTCCCATTCCCTTCTCCTTGCTGCCAAAATAATAACTAGCTTTACACTGATGTTTTCTGCTTTCAACAGTAGCTTTAACTCTCTACCAGAGTCTCATGCACTAAAGCACACTGCTATTTGGAATCCCATTTACTTGCAACTCCACTAACTGGCATCCCACAGATTAAAGGTACAATAATTGAAGAGACACAGCAAGATCCTATAGTGACTTTTGAGCCATTTAGAAAATATTTCATTATGTTCAGAGTTATATGTTCATTATGTTCAATGTTAATAGTTTAACATTGGCATATTAATGTATTCTGCAGAGGTGTTTTTCATGCTTGGTCCAAGGAGAGTCTCTATGTCAATAAATTATACAATAATACAGTCTAATAAATTAAGACAATATAAACAGTCTGGAATGAATAACAGACCAAAACCAACCAAATGAAAGTGATGAGAATTAACGTAACTAATGTAAAGTCTGGCATTTAGGTTTAAAACTACTTAACAGAAGAGACCTGGCTTAATAGTTCTTATAAGAAAAACATGGGGATTTTGAGTACGTACTCAGCAGTGTAAAATGGCCTCTAAAACAGTCAATCCTATCCAAGGCCATTTTTGAGAAAGAGAGAGCTCAAATCAAGGAGAAAATGTTTCACTCTCCATATTGGTAGTCAGACGAGGTCTGTGGAGGACCATGTCTAGCTATTGAAGCCATATTTGAAAAGAAGCAGCACTAAGGATATTTCTTCCAGCAACTCCTTACATAAGGTATAATAATAAAACAAAGTACTTAAGTACCTGCCACCTAGACAAAGATGAGAAATTACCATATTTTAGAAGTCTTCTTTGCCCCTCCTGTTTTTATACAAGTTCAATGTTTAAAACACCCTAATTGTAGAAAGTTCCTCCCTGTATGGAGCTAAAATGTGTTCTATTGACACACCTACCCATAACTCCTAGTTCTGGGTACTGGGGCAATGCAGATTCAACGTAATGTTTTTTCCATGTGACTTTCCAGTTTATGGGACAATACTCCAACCACTGAGCCACACAGGCCAAGACAAGGTGGCCAACTTTTAATTAATTTGGTTCAAGACCTCATTACATTGTTTACTATAACCATTACTAGTGTTTATTAGACTATGATCATCAAATCTCCATTACAGCGATTATTATCATTTTTATTGGCTATTATACAATGAGAATTAGATAACACAGTCTGTCCTTTTGGGATTACAAATGATGTAGATAGTCACAATGAAAACACAGTGAAAGCCAGATATGAACAGTGTATAAATATGAAAGATAGTAAAAAGTTTATGTGACAAACAGGTCAAGGTTTCAGGTCTTATAAGAGTGGGGAACAGCCCTGGTTGGTGTAGCTCAGTGGATTGAGTGTGGGCTGTGAACCAAAGTGTTATCAGTTGGATTCCCAGTCAGAGCATATGCCTGGGTTGTGGACAGGGTCCCCAGGAGGGGGCACATGAGAGGCAACCACACATTGATGTTTCTCTCCCTCTCTTCTTCCCTTTCCCTCTCGCTAAAAATAAATAAATAAAATCTTTTTTTTAAAGAGTAGGGAACAAATAAAGAGTCTTAAAAACACAACCTAGATAGGCCAAGAGAAGCTAGCCCTCTGTTCCAATTAACTTCAGCAAGCTTCCTGGGAAAAGTGACCCTTCAGAAATATACAGATTCTGTCAATCAAACATTTGGTTAGGGGAACCTGGCTCCTAGGCTGCCAGGAAAAAAAAAGGGGGGGGGGACACAAATAGTTTAAGTGGCCATTTCCTCATGTAAATAAATACTGTCCCATGCTGTTCCTTCATGATCTCTAACTACCCTCTCCACTGTGCCGATTTGAGATGGAGGAACCAAGACCTAAAAAAGGGAAATGAGAGGAAGGGGTATTTGTGGACTGTAATGGATGTGGAATCAGGGAGAGTCCTTGAATCCCCAAGTCACTGCTGAGTAAACAGCCAGGCTCCGGGCTCCGTCTGGTTGAGTTGTGACTTTGGACAAAATTACTTCTGCTTTGGATTCAGTTAACCTTTAATCTGGGGATCCCCACTCATGTTACTGACATTAACTCCTTTACCCTCACAAGAACGTTGAGTTGATGGGAAAAATAAACCAAAACACAAAATCTTATGAGCAACTTGAGTTCATTATGGTAAAATGCAATTAATATTTTGTAAAAGTTTATTCTCTTAAAATAATTTACCTTCACTTTAGGGAATACTGAGTCACAAAGTGTAGAAATAAGTCAATTTTGAATACACTCTGAAGTCTTTGACCTTATCAATACAAATAGTGTTTTAATGTTACAGTATTTTTCTTTCTGGAATAGTCAATTTATTCCAGGGAAACTGAGACACTGAGTAATTGAAATGTATTTCCTCTTGGTAGACTGTATAAAATAATGCCTAGATGAAAAACTCAAGAACCCTAATTCTCAAGGCAAAAATTTTTTCTATTAGATTCATACCCAACTTTGAAACATTAAATCTACTCAAAGTTTATGAAAGTAGGTGATAACTGCTGCAAAGTTTGAGTTCTTGATACCAAATACAGTGGGGGCTCTGGGGTGGTAGCCAGATTAATTATGATCCTTGACCTTTGTAAAGGGTTTCATACTTTACAAGCACTCCTTAGCCCTTATTACACTGTATCCTCATCAAGGACATCAATAATGTCCCCTTTTTAAAGATGAAGATGAGGAGGCCAGAATTCAAAGACATGTAGCAGCTTGTCAGAGAACATGTAGCAGTTAGCAAAGGGCAGAAGTAGGACTGAAACTCAGGTCTTCTGAATCCAAATTCAATGAGACATAGTTTGGGGAAAACAGTCTACCTATTTTTTATCTGGAGACTTAGAGGAGACTGGGAAGAAGCCGGTGCCAGTAACAATCACCTCAGGAGCCACAGAAAAGGAAATTATCATCATTAGGCATTTCAAATGATGACATAGACACTGCAGGGATCTACAGACTGCAACTTGAAGCTCTGAGGGCCTGCAATCTAAGACAAACACACTAAGAAGAACAAACATGTACATGATACACATATAGTATATGCTACAGTAAATCTACCATACTAATATACTACAGTAGTAGAGAGGAAGGCATTTATATTATATACATAGGTGGGCAAAAGTAGGTTTACAGTTGTTCACATGAAAAACTACACATTAATAAATAATAATACAAGAATAAACTCTGTGTTTCATGTACTCACAACTGTACACCTACTTTTGCCACCATTATATATGGCCAGGTAAGTTTGGAATATGAAGAATATAAGTGCATAAATGAAAAGAGGAGCCATAAAGATTGAGCCAGGGAAGAAACACACACACACAAATCCAGGAAGAGCTTTTGAAGAAAAATTAATTTTAGATGTTCTTTCTTTTCTCTTTTTCTAATTTCAGGAGCAATGGAGTACCATGTTGCATAAGAGCCAAGTTGGGAGCATGAAATTTAGAAGAAAAACTTATCCTAGGTATATGGAACAACTATAAAGATGGGTGGGAAGTCGGGCAGAGGGCGGTGTCAGTGGACAAAGAAGGCTTTGAGCAAGTGGAAACTCAAGAGAGATTACAACCTATCTTGACTCCTAGACCATGCCTAAGTGTGTTCCACCCCCACACTTTCAGAAAGCTCATGCTTTCCAAATTTCAGGAAAAAGAAGAATCTCCACATTGTGGAAGCCAGTCTGCAGGAGATGAAGTAGGCAGCAGTGCTGTAGAAAAGAAGAGAGTGGAGAGGGACCTTGGGTACACTGGCAAGAAGTCCTAGACATCCAAATCTCCCAGATTCTACCATCACAGAAGTTGCCAGTGCAAAATACATTTATCTGGATTCACTAATTGTGAGGGAATTTTCAGTTTGCTTTATCAAACCCAAATTCACCTGTCAATAGACTCTTAATGTAAAAACTATGTTGAGCTCTTCTGGCATATAAACATTTCTCAGTATATCAATTTGGACTGCATCCAGGTAGAGAGACCTATTTACCTCTGCTGTGTTTACACAAGTCATCTTTTATAACTCTAATTAGAAAAGCTGCAGCAGAGAACCACTGAGGGACTGGGATGAATAAGAAAATGCAGAAAGAGTCCCTATACGCTGGTTTCTGGCCCTCCGTAAAACAAAGGGTCCTTGGAGGTTAAGTGCTGGCTCTACCCATGACAGTTTGAGCAATAAGCCAAAAGCTAGTAATTTCAGACTTTCAAAGAAGCTGTTCATTACTTATCACCCTGGTTTTTGAGTTGACACATTTACTAAAATTTGCATGGGTGGTATGAGAATTTGAGGATTTTTAATGTAATGATTTTTATGATTATTTTTGCCAAAATTTGTTCATTTGCCATATTCACTTGTCATTCTCTATTCTAACCTCTCTACGTGTATTAGCACATTTCATACAACCACATGAATCAATACTATAGGTATTATGTTCATCCAGATGAGCTGATACAGAGGTTAGGTAACTTAACCGAAGTCACACAGCTAGTAGATGAAAGCACTAGGACCTAACTACAATTGACATCATTTAGCTAAATCCCAATATTTAAAAACACTGTTCAGCCAAACATCTGATATTTACATATGACATTGTTCTAGGTGTGAAACATACAAAGGGTAGACATTTCCTACAAAGAGCTCATGGTGTAGTTGCAGACATTGGTAGTCCTAAGGAGCTAAAATTTTGGTCATTTTATTCACCCACATAGCAGGATTTTTTAACTAGAAAAGACCTTACCTCACCAATGCAATTATCCTTTCTTTTTAAACAGGAATGACAACTTTGGGCCCAAAATGCTAGTTAATTTATCACCAGCTAGGGAATGGCTAGGAACAAATAAAAAACTAAAACTTTTCTAATACTTATGGTGATGTTTCCATGTTCTTGGTGGTGTTCAGGACATAAAAGTGTTATTAGAACAGTGATACAGGACAGTGTATTGCTTTATTCAAAATTGTTCAATTTTCCTCCAATTTCATCTTTTCTTCAATTCCACCACACTTTCATTCTTTATTCTAATTTATTTAATCTTTACTAATCCTCACTTCTCTCTTTTGCCTGCCTCTGGAGTGAAACCAGGCCTGGATACCACTCAGCCGCAGGAGGCTAGGGATAGCAATAAAGCTGAACAGCTTGGGAGCCTTCACCATTGAGCTCTCCAGGAAGAACAAAAATGCTTTGGACAAATCACTTGTAATTGCTTGAGCAGGAACAAAAGGTAGAGGGAAAAGAAATGGGAGATGTAGTTGAATGAGTGATAAAACATTCGCAAGTTGCTTGGATGTAGACAAATTAAAACAATGCAGAGGGATGGGGATAAGCGGGGAACCAGTCTCACTTCTATACAGGGGCAAATGCCTAAGTTTCTTTTCTCAGTATACGAAAATGCCCTTTCTCGGGGGTAGAGAACGCCCTCTGAAGTCTGGGGTCCTTTGCCTATTGTGCAGACTCTCCTCTTCGTGAGGTGGCAGTGGTCTGGAGGAAGCTTTACCCGGCACCTCGGACCTTGAAAGAGGCTCTGCCACAACCCCTACCGCAACCAGCGGGGCTCTAGCGGCCGCGCCTTTACTGCCCGGGGCTGGCAGGGACGCACTCTGCGTCCCAACACCGCAGGTACCGCCTCGCATTCAGACCTCCTACCGTGTGGAGTTGCAGAGGGTAGGGCCGCCCGCCGTGAGCAGGCGTAACGTGCCCCCGCAGCGTGACGCACGCGCCGCTCCCGGGCGGCTGCGCGGGCTGAGCGGCGGGAGCGGCGTTGGGGAGGTGGAGGGCGGAGTGCGAGCGGAAATAGGCGTCCGCGGGCTGCTAGAGGGAGTGGAGACGCGGCTGGGAGACCCATGGGAGGGCGTCACCTCCTCCCCGCCCTTTCGGGTGGGGGATGGAAGTGACGACAGCTGCCGAGGAGGTCACTTCCTGCTGGGGTGGATGAGGAGGAGCTGGAGACGCAGCGGAGGAGACCGGACCGAAGACGGACCGTGCTGGGGAGAGGTGAGTGTGGCCTCGCCGTCGGGCCCCTCCGGCCGAACCTCCAGAATCTCGATGGGGACGGCGTCCCTGGGGTCGGGGACGCCCATTGGGCCACCTTCCAATCTAGCTGCCGTCACCCAGCGCTGGGGAAGGGAGGGAGCCTTGGTGTCTGAGGGGTGACGGGAGCCCAGGGCAGCAGTCGTGCCACGGGGCGAGGGAGACCCGGCCTGAAAGCAAATGGAAAGGAGGTTCTGGGGGCCTTGAGCCGATCCCGGGAGCCGCAGCGAAGGGATCGCGGCGCCAGGCTCTGCGTGCTTCACTCTTCTGGGGGATGGTCGGAATCTGAGGAAGGGCGAGGGGCCTTCGTGGGGACTGCAGAGTTGGGATGCGTGGCCCTATTTGGACAATGCCCTCGGAGTGAATTTGTGATACACTTGTAAAGTCGCCTCTGGGTTCCTGGCAGGTGGACCTTCATGAGGGTTAATTGGGAGCTGGGATGTCAGGATAGAGCTTCCTGGTCAAGTTATTGTTGCAGCGGGATTTGGACCCAAGTTTTAGTGATTGAAGGCTGCTGTGGCAGGATAAAGGCCCTGTGATCCGACAGAGCCATCCAGGAGTCCAGGGCAGCTTCCTGGAACTGTGGGGTTATTAGTGTTTCCCCCCCTCATTGTCGCAGAGATGGGAGCAGCTGGAAAGGAAGCTTCTACCTCGGCTCCGGGCTTGTTACTGTGCGTCTTGTGTCTGTGTCTGTGTTTGTTTTCTTCTTCCTTTGGGATATTTATCTCACCCTCATCCTCTTGTAGCCTTAACAGACTAAAACTTGCCGGCTTTCTTAATGTGGTTGATGAGAAAATAAATTCAAAGGATCTGGAGGAATCCTAGGTTAGATGAAATTTCCAAGATTAGGAATTTGTCCCCACTCCACCCTACTGAGGCCACTGAGACATCTACATTCTCCCACTAATGGTGGTGCTGAGGGCCTGTCATCCACCCTGAGGAACAGTGAAGGTAGATCTGCCCTCTCCTGGCCACTTCTCTGGCAGTTTCACCCTTCCCTTCTTTTTGCTAAAGGATTGACGGATACAGAGCTGCTTGCTGCTAGGAACAGGGAATTTATTGAGGAAGTATAAATCTAGGTGGAGTGAATTCAGATCACGCCAAGACTCCCTCCACTTATTGGGCAAAAGTTCTCAGAAATGCTTGCTTTTTTTCATTCTATTAAAAGGAGAAAATATGTTTTTTCTCAAAAAGATGTTAGTAATGTGTGTGTTTTGTATAGAGTAACTGTACATGTGTGTTTACTCTCTCTATCCCACGGTATTTCTCAAAGAGGAGGGGGCAGTTTCTGACTGGGAGTTTTCCTTTTCCCATTTCACGTAATTCAGTAAAATAAATGAAAATCAGATGTTTCTTGAGTGGATGTTTCTTGAGCAGTCAGATGGATTTAGATTTTTTTTTCACTCTTTTTTAAACTCGAGCGTGTATGTCTTGGCATCTGGTTCCGTCTAGTAACAGAAGACACACTGACTCGTTTTGGCTGCCTCTTTGGACACATTTAACAGTACCCATACTTTCCAAAAGGCTGATCAGGAGGAATAAAGCAAATATTAAAGATATGTTTGTTTACCTTTTGTGGTTGAAAGTCAGGTGAAAGATAATTATGGCCTTTGAAGCTGATGACCTGAGGACCACCATTTGATGACTTGAGGATTAGCAGTTTGGAGGTGACATGTTTGAAAGAAAGAGGGTTACATAAGGAGGAAAAGATAAGGAAAAGGAAGTTTGGGGGAAGGCTATGTCAGAAAACCTTGAGAAGATAATAAATAATGACACCTTAAAGTAATTGATGTGGCTTATATCTTTCAGCAGGAGGGTGAAAATGAAAGCAGGCTGTAGCATCGTGGAAAAGCCAGAAGGAGGTGGAGGTGAGCAGAAGTGAATCGTCTGTGGTATACTTGGAATGTCCATCCATGGTTCTTTTTTCTCTCTACTTGGGCTCTGTTCACAAATGCCAGGCCATGACTGATAGCCTCTTGATTGGGTGGATTCTGCTAGGATAACGGTAGGCTTGTTTCCTTTGTACATGTATCTAATATGTCTGGTCACCACACTTTTATCCCAAGCTTTAGAATCTCTTTCCTGTTAGAAACACAGTTCTAATGTTGGAGGGAAAGGGATTTTCAACTTTTATGCCCTAATAGAAAGTAGGTGTGAGATTTAGTAATGTATGAAGGGGTAAGAGATTAGGACACCTGGGAGCTTGCTACCCAACTCTTATCAATTTGATAATTGCCGTAAAGGAAGATAACTGTCTCTGCTTTTCTCTTCCCTGTTGTGGTTAGCCCCAGCTGACCAAAAGTGTGTTTATGGCATGTTTGCACAGCACTCTAGAGTTCTGAGCATTGGAATGTGTAGTCAGGGATACTGGAATGTATGTACCTAACTCCTGACAACTTTGATCTTGCCCTTTCCATTTTAAAGGTTATCAGTTTCCTGAATGGGCCTATAAAACAGAATCATCCCCAGGCTCCCGGCAGATCCAGCTGTGGCACTTCATCCTGGAGCTGCTGCAGAAGGAAGAGTTCCGCCATGTCATTGCCTGGCAGCAGGGAGAGTACGGGGAGTTTGTCATCAAGGATCCAGATGAGGTGGCTCGCCTCTGGGGCCGCAGGAAGTGCAAACCACAGATGAATTATGACAAGCTGAGCCGGGCCCTTAGGTAACAGAAAGGATCCCCAAATCCACGATGTCAACAGATTGAAAGGAGACTAAGCAGTTTGATACAAGAGACTGTACTATCTAACTGAATAATGTGTAGTTTTCAAGTAGAAGTAGAAGAGCTGTTGAATCTGAGTAGCAGAGACACAGCAAGAGAAAAGGCATATCTTTGGGTATATGTAGGAGGGAATTCCAGTGTGGTCAGCGCTGGCTTCTGACAGCACCAGTTATACTCTGTTGTGGTGAGAGTGTATAAAACATGGATTGTAGCTCATTTATAATCCAAAAGAGTAGCTTAAATTTCCTTGTTAGAACTCTGTTAGAATTTGTCTTTTTTAGGTTCTCCTTGAAGAAACTAGAAAGAGTGCAGCAGACACGTAGAAGGAGGACTCACTGAATGGTTCTGACCTAGCTATTTAGCGACCATATCTATGAGCTCAGTTGTCAGTCCACAGGTTGCTCCAACATATCCAATATTGATACATTGATCTGTAAGTTTTTCTCAGGTTCTTTTTTCCACTTGTCAGTCTTTATATATCCTAACCCTTAGCCCTCAAGGAACCAGAAGGCAGTTTATAACCTTTGTTAATGAATAGATGTGAGGCTAAAGGTTCCGGGTACATTGAAACTCCCTGAATGAAGTTTTTTTGTTATTGGTGACTCTGAGTGTAAAATCTATGTGGCAGCTTTTTTAAAATAATTAAAAAATCATTTATTAAATGATTTTTAAAATGATGCAGGCCCAGCTGAATGCAGTTTTCCAGATCCGAGTACACCATTGTTTGACCTGCCACCATAAAACAGTTCCACATTCCTCCTTCTATGGCCTCCAGACTAACCACATCAGGTGTCCCAAGGGACTTGTCTGCCCCCACCTGGATAAAGCAGAAAAGAGAAACTAGGTAGTGGTATATACTGGAAGAGGAAGGAAATGTACTGTAGGATTGAAACTACAGAGGGCTGGAAAAGAAAGGTGGTTGGGACAAGGATGGGTGTTCAGGATCAGAATTTAGTTGAGTTGAAAATTGAATGAGAAAAGTAACCTCCCAGGTCTCCCAGCCCTAACCTGAGGGTAAATCTGCAAAAGAATGATAGTGATGTTTGCAAAGAATACTTAAAGCAAGAATTGTTACTATTAATGATTACCTAAGTGTATCACTGTCAGTAGGTAGAGGATAAATTGACATGCATTCCTGTTTTTACAGATACTATTACAACAAGAGGATCCTTCATAAAACAAAAGGAAAAAGGTTTACTTATAAATTTAACTTCAACAAGTTGGTGACGCCCAACTACTCATTCATCAACATTCGGTCAAGTGGTAAGATGCAAAGTCTCTTGGTGGGGAACAAATTTTGAGTTGAAAAAGAATCCTGAAAACCCAAGCCCAAGACAGGCATGTTTAAAAGGTTTTTGGAAGCACTAAAATGGTGTGACTTCTTGGATTGCCTCTGTTCTTGCTCAGGTGTTTCCATTCATTTCATACCAAAACTGATAGGCTCTGCAGCATCAAGATAAATGTGTTTGGTTTGTTGTTTTGGTTTCCTTTTCTGCATATTATTTGTAATCTCCTAGATAATATTATACTGTCCTCTTTAGGAATGATGTTCTGTAGGTTTGTGTTGATCTTTAAATTCAGGACTCAGAGTTTTAACACCCTACCCAGTGGCTCTTTCATAGACAAGAACCTGTTTCTACAAACACTTCCGATTTTCTATGAAACTACCAAACTCTTCCTTATCAAGTGAATATCATCGAAACCACAGCATCCTTGATCACAGAAGAGGAGGTTCTTGTGTTTTCAGTGAAAAGCAGTGTTTTTGATCTGTACCAACAGCTCCTCAGAACAAGACTGTGGGGTTACTTGACCTTCTCTTAAGTGCAGCAAGGTTTCCCCTCTAGGACCTCAGGTGATAGCCCTTCATCACAGCTCTTCATGGAGGTTTCAGGTCTGCCTCTCCCGAAACAGAAGGCAGTCTCTTACATGAGTGTGTTTGTTGATGCAAATCATACCCCTGCCCAAGAAAACATTGTGTTAACCAGTTTCTGACCAACCATCAATACTGTCTTTGTGGCATTGTATATTAAGGTAAAGAAATCTAATTGTGATTTTGCAGTATTTCAACCTCTCATAGAAAAGTCAGAAACAACCTGAAATTTAGAACGGGGGTGTGGCTGAGAGAATATAATGCTGAGATCCACTGCAGATACCTAATTGCTACACACAGCAAGTTAGGGCAGTTTTAGCTTGATGCTGCTATCATTACATTTCCATCTCTCATTCTGTAGCCACTCCCTCCTGTCCCTGGGGCATACATTTAAAAAAAAAGTGGTATTGGAATGCATCTCTCTAATTATAACCTGTTTTCTTTCCTTGTGCCCGAGGGAGAGGCGTTAGGAAATCAAACCTGTTCTAGCCACTGGAATCCTATTTCCTCTATTTTTCACTCTTGCTCCTTCCTTTTACACCTAGAGGAATAGGAACTCTAGCTAGGCATACCACCAATTTTGAAGAATGTGTTGGTGTTCATACCCTTTCATACCACTCCCCCAAAAAAGACTTCAGTAGCCCTGTTCTTCTGTCTTTCACCTATTCTTGTCTATTGAAAAACCTAAAATTCCAGCCATTAGGCAGCCTGAAATGGGGCATCCATCAGCTCCTGAGAGTAGTACACTTCTCCAAGACAAGGAAGTCTGGACTCTGACAGTCAAGACTCTGGTTTAGAGGCCTAACAGTAGTGGCCTAGCACAACCCATTCTGCTTGAAAGCAACAGAACCAACATTGATCTTCAGCTGAGCTCAAGAGCCTAATCAGAAAAGTCACAGGGAAAGCAAAGCAGTGTGTATTTCCTAATTTAGGCGCACCACTTGGTTGTGCACTCCTGGATGCAGATAACTTCAAAGTTATTTCTTTGGAAGGAGTCATTGCTTCATAGAGAACTTTTACCCAGGTAGACCAAATGTTTCAAGTTAACTTTTTGTGACAAAGGAAATATAACACTTATTGAACTTAACAAATGTACTATCATTCAGTGTTTTATAAATTATTTCAGTCAACTCTGCTAGCCAGGTAAAGTATATGTCTCACTATCATTTTACAAATGATAAAATTAGGGATGACAACAAAGTCAAAGATTGATCAGGGTGGGATGAAACAATTCCTGAGAGACTGAGCTACTGAAATCTAGCTCTCATTTACTAGATCAACTGTTCTTCCTCCAAATTGGTATTCATTCATTCTGTCAACAGATAATGTATTAAGCCCTAAAGACAAAAAAAAAAAAAAAGATTATGGAGGGCACTCTTTCCCTCAAAGAACTTACAGTTTAGCAGGAGAGATAAGATACAGGCGGTTTCATACAACTTGGAATGTGGAATGTGATAAGCACTCTGAGAAGTAGGGCTATATGTCTTTAGATCTTGGAGGCCAGAGAGATCATGTCTAGATGATGGGTCGATGCACTTGGGCTGTTTTGATCTTTGTGTTTTTAAAAATAGGGCAATACATACTGGTTGTAACACAATACTACAAAAGTTCATAGAGTAAAAGTAAAGTTAATGTTCTCCTTTTCTCACAATCCTACTCACAACAGTTAAGGGTAGAGTACTTAAAGTTTGAATAGTGTTGAAAATACGTCTACGTGCAGTATCTCATTCTTATTATTAAAAGTATCCTGTAAAATACTATATTAAATATATTTTAAATATTGAAGTCTTTTGAAATTAAGTTGCAGACACTTCACCCTGTGTACTTCAGCATGTATCTCCCAGGTACAAGAACATAGACCTCCAAAACCACAATAATATTATAACACCCAGGAAGTTTTTAACATTGCTCTGATACTGTTATCTGATATATGATCCATATTCAAATGACATATGCTTTTTAAAGTTTTTATTTTGGAACAGTGATTATTATCTAATAATAAATTACTTATTTTGATAAATACATGCATTTTGCTATGAACTGATACCATTCTGAGGTCTTTATAAATATTAATTCTTAGTTTTCAAAACATGAAATTAGTGCTGTTGTTGCCCATTTTACAGGTAAAGAAACTGAGGCACAGAAAGGTAAGTGATCCAGAGTCACACAGCTAGTAAGTGGTAGGGCTAGGGTTTGAACCTAGGCAAAGGACTTACTATTTTTATTTTGCCAGAGGGGGCTTAAGGACTGGTTGGTTACTTGCACTAGACTACAAGGTAGAATTCAAACCCAAAGTTTCCAACCTTACTACTCAGATTTCATGTTGACTCTATGAACATGATGTTCTTCCAAAGCAGTGTTACTCAAACATTTTTTAGGTAGCAAGCTTATTTTTTCAAATAAAGTCTTAGATTTGCTATCTCAACATATATAATAGAGGGTAGAGAGCAAGGAAGGTTGCTGCAGTGAGAGGTGAGGGGTCCAGAATGCTACCTTCAGCATTGCTCCTAGGTTTCACCTGTCTTCACTCCTTTTAAACACATTTGGGAAATGCTGTGTATTCTGTTTCCTTCTTGTAGATTTACAGTGCATCTTAGCCTGTGTAAAGACTTGAGATATCCTTCAATTTAAAAATAATAATTGTTTAGGAGACAGGACCACCTCTCACATTATGCTTAATGTTTCAGTCCTTCAGAACACACAGAAGTAGAGATTTTTTGCTTTTAAATAGATGTGCTCTTACTACAAAATCAAAATGCAAAAGAATGAAAAAGAATAGAATGTAAGCCACTGGAGCCCTCTTGACTCAACTCAAATTATGTGTAAGGTCATCTCTTGCCCCACCCCACCCCTAATTGTAAGATTAATCAGTGACTTTATGGGGGAAAGTCCTGCATTTTCTGTGAGGCATCAGTTTGGGAAATGCTGCTCTAGCTCAGTGTTAGTCACATGTTTCTAGAAAGTTAGTCTTGCATACACCAGTGGCCTCCAGAGTCATATCTGAGGATGACTCCTTTATACAAATAGCAGAAAGCAGCTGATTGGGAGTGATGCCTAACCACACTGTATCTTACGCACTTTTTTGTTTCTCCTACTGGATCACCATGCTTTCATGCATTTATTTGGATTTTTTTAAAAATTGTTCTCTTTGCCCTTTTTTCCTTCTCCCTCACGTCCACCTCAGAGTGTAAAGAGCCCTCCTGACATCAGCAGTGATAGAAGCCGCTAATTTTTCCAGGAACCCAAAGGGTCCCTGAGGCCTTAGCTGGCACACCATTCTTATGCCCTGTTTATCAGAAGGGCCTTTGGGGAAGTTGAGAACTTGTGAACCTCTGAAGTTGATGTTTTTAGCATGGTGTTGGTAGCTTAGAGTTTCAAATTTTAGCAGGTGACCTTGGAAGAAGGGAGTGGTAGGTTCCAGGATTCACCCAGCCTTCTCAATGCTTAAAAAGTATTGAAAGCAGACGGGAATGGAGATTATTATATAAAATTTGTTAGAGAAATACAGATTTGGAGAGATTGAAAAATACTTAAATTTCTGTAAAGAAGTGATTGTACATCAGAAATGATAAAAGATATACCATAAGAACTTAACAAACATACAGCCTTTTTCTTTTTTAGTCTGTTTTTATAATTAAAATATGCCTTGTTTGTGTATGTTAGGTGCAAGGTCTTTGCTGTGTTGTGTTTTTTTTTTTCAATCCTTACCTGAGGATATTTTTATTAATTTTAGAGAGGGGAAGGGAGAAAAAGAAACATTGAACAGCTCCCTCCTATATGTGGTACTAGAATGCATCTCTTGTGTTCCAATACCACAGGGTATCAAACCTGCAACCTAGGTATGTGCCATGACTGGGGAATTGAACCCACAACCTTTAGGTGTATGGGATGACACTCCAACCAACCAAGCTGCCTGGCCAGAGCAGGATCTTTGTCTTTTAATACAGTGCTTTACATGCATGTCATTTTTAATTTTGTCAGGTTTGTTTGGTTTGGTCTCATTTGATTTGATTTGATTTGTTTACATTATAGATATGTCCAGAATTACAAAAATAAGAAAAACACTATTTGCAAAGCCCATAATTAAAACAGGTGATATACACAGTATTTATAGTTGCAGAGAAACTGATAGTTATTGAGCAGCTACTCATCGTTAAGCCCTGAACTGCTGGAAATGTAGTAGTGAACAATAGGAAACCCTGCCTTCATTTAATTTATGTTTTAGAATACAGATAAACAAGTAAATCATATTTCATATAGCAAAGAGTACTGTGAAGACAAAGTGAGTAAGAGGCTACAGAAAAATGGCAACTAAATTGAGAAGAGGAAGTGGATTAATAGTTACTAGGAAGACAGGGAGCTAAGGGATTCAGTCTAGCTCTAGAGTGTTGCCTGTTGTTCTGAATATCTTCCATTTAGCATAAGTAAAAGTACTGACAATGAATAACCAGACCCCTGAAGTAGCCTTTTGTCTTTTCCTCCATCACAGGTGTGGTTCCCCAGAGTGCACCACCAGTGCCAACAGCCTCTTCCCGGTTCCATTTTCCACCGCTGGACACTCATTCTCCAACTAGGGATGTGCAGCCAGGGCGATTCTCTACTAGCTCCCTAACTGCTTCTGGCCAGGAGTTGAGTAATGGCACTGATAGAAAGGTGGAGCTTTCAGAGCTGGAGGATGGCTCAGCCACTGACTGGCGCCGGGGCATGGATCTCATGTCTTCCCGGAATGCTGTCAGTGGAGGAGGGATTGGCCATCAGAAATGCAAGCCTGACATCATGCTCCCTCTATTCAGTAGGCCAGGGATCTACCCTGACCCCCACAGTCCCTTCACTGTCTCTCCAGTCCCTGGCCGAGGAGGTATCCTTAATGTCCCCATTTCACCAGCCCTCTCCCTGACTCCCACTATCTTCTCCTATAGCCCATCACCAGGCCTGAGCCCTTTCAGTAGCAGCAGTTGCTTTTCCTTCAACCCTGAGGAAATGAAACACTACCTTCATTCCCAAGCCTGTTCTGTATTCAACTACCATCTGAGTCCCCGGACATTTCCCCGTTACCCAGGGCTCATGGTTCCACCACTGCAGTGCCAAATGCATCCTGAGGAGTCAACCCAGTTTTCTATCAAACTGCAGCCCCCACCAGTTGGGCGGAAGAACCGGGAGAGAGTAGAGAGCAATGAGCACTCAGCACCTGTCACTGGTCCAGCCATGGCTCCTGTCCCTCCAAGAATTAAGGTAGAGCCAGCTTCTGAAAATGATCCTGAGAATCTCAGGCAGTCATTCCGAGAAGAGAAGGAATGCTCTCAAGAGGAGGGCACGGTGCCAAGGAGGACTATAGAAGAAGAAGAGAAAGGTACCATCTTTGCCCGCCCAGCAGCACCACTTATCTGGCCCTCTGTACCCATTAGCACCCCAAGTGAAGAACCCCTAGAGGTGACTGCAGACAGTGAAGACAGGCTTGGCAAAGAGCCCAGTGCACCTGAAAAGAAAGAAGATGCCCTGATGCCCCCCAAGCTTCGATTAAAGCGGCGCTGGAATGACGACCCTGAAGCCCGAGAGCTGAGTAAGGATGGCACGTTCCCCTGGAACGGGTCGGGACCACGGGGCTTGGCGACAGCAGCTGCTGATGCTTAGAACTGGAAGTGGATTGGGAGCTGTTTATACTATAATCACATACATGTATCAATATTTATGTAGCAAGACTTCAGGGTGGGGGGAGGGAGGGAATTAGACTGGTTTGATCATTCTAGGGGCATAGACTTGTATTTTATGTTTTGGGGATGGGATGGGGCATCTTCTGTTGTAAATTAGGTGGGATATGAACACACTTTTTCCTGGTGAGTAGGATACAAGAAGGGTATGAACTGAAGGAGAAAGAGCCTCTATTTCCTGTTGAGGCTAATACTTTCTGACAAACTCCCAAAGGGCCAAGACACTGGTCCCATGATTGTTCAGGTTCCAGACTTCTTTCTTTTCTACTGTATTTATGTATGAAAAGCCATTAATGACTTTATTTTGCTCTGAGAGTTACATTTAAAAGGGGAAGGGGTATGGTTGGGAGGTTAAGCAGTGAGAAACCATTAATACTCAGTATTTGCCTGAGGTGTTTCTTTATAATTATTTCAGGGGGAGAATAAGATAATCACAGTCTCACTGGGGTGGAGGGTGGGGGTATTCAGGTGTTGCTCTTTTATTTTTCCTATGTTGTTTGGCATTTTTTCTTTTTCCTCTAAAAAATGTTTTCAGGAAACATGAAACATACTGCCAGTTAGAGGGGACTGGAAAGTATGGCACTGAGCCTGGCTGCATGGTTGAGACAGGAAGCTGTGCTGTGAATCTTGGACTTTCGCCTACTTCACCTGTTAAGAAGCCATGAGGAGTTGTAAACTCTTATTCAGGGAGGAAAGAAGAGGGCAGGAGGAAGTAACCCAATGCCTTTAAAGACAGAACAAACACAAAAATGACTTTTATTTTTCCTTTTCCATCGTGGGTTTGGGGAGCCAAGCCAGAGTGTGATTGTAGCAAGCTCACTGAGAGGCATGATAATGGTGAAGATGTGTTTTTGTTGTGTGTGGTTCTCTTACCATTTTCTTAAGGCAAGCCTTACCAAGGAACATATTTCAACATGATACGGGTCTGTCAAAATAAACCTGTAAAAGGGCATGATAAACTTTTCAGATAATCTGGGAATTTTGGAACATGGTTAAATTTTGGGCTACTATTTAGTCATCCCCTCTTAATGTTATTGGGTTGGATAGCAAAAAGGCAGGATTATGGGAGTTAGGGACAGATGATACCTGGAAATGCAGAAGGTAGCTGGGAGTACAAGTGGATGTTTGTTGAACCTGAAGGAATAGATAGGCAAAACATAAGGCAACCAGATGCCAAAAGGCCTGGTATGAACGAAAGTTGGTGTCTGTCCCACTGTGGCACTGCCATTCTTGCTATACCCATTTCCCAAGCTTGTTCTAGTATTCATGATCAATTGGCTATCCTGTGGGAGATTCCAGTTCACAGACAATGGGGAATTGTTTTTTCATGGGAAATACTCTTCCATCGACTTCAGAGGGATGGGAAAGTATTAATCTTCTGTGAAGGAAAGTAAACCTAGACTAGGGCCAGAGAGAGAGAAGCCACAGCCAACTCTGTATGTGTGTGCACATGTAACTTTGTAGTATCTGGAAATACTGTGATTCAGATCCACCTGGTATTGGGGCAACAGAGAAGTAACTACATACATGATGGTGCAGAGTGGGCACAGGGATACTGTCTAGGGATGGAGAAATTTCTGAGCCTAAATGAACTGTATATACTAAGTAGCATTGGAGGGTTGTCTTTTAATGTTGGGGATGGGTGTTCTTTTTTAAACTGGAGAGCATGCATGAGACACAGGCTCAAGAAAGATTAGAGCAGGTGAGAGAATTATCAGATGGCTTGGAATGACATGAGTCCATCATGCAGGATTGGTTTTTGGTTTTTTGTTGGCTTTTGTGTTTTGTTTTTTTTTGGGGGGGGGGCAAGTGTTCTCCCCTTGTTTAATTCAAATTCCACGAGTGACTTGTCCTTCCCTGGGAAAGGGACTGACAGAGCCATCCCTAAGGACTCAGGCTTTGGTCACGGTGCAAAGGGCTCCCTTCCCTATTCAGGCTGCCTTTGGTTGGTTAAGTTTTTGTCAATTCCTTTCTCTGAACCTCGACTTACCTCGAATCAGAAAGCAAGTACGGGCATGTGGTGGAGGTATCTCTTGTCATTGCCCGATCTAACCAGGGAGGCTGGCTGGCTACCTTCTCTGTCCACTAAAGGCAGGGGCCAGCAGGTGTTGGTATTAACTCAGGAATAGAAACATGAGGCCTTTAAAATACGAGGGAAAGAAATCCATGATGCATACCTGTAACCCCCCTACAACCCAAGTGCCAGAATTAATTCCTAGATGCTGCTTCTGTTTGAACAAAAAGTCACTGTTTTACACTTGAAAAAAGCACTCAAAAAATGTTCAGCTCCATGAAAATGGTTTTTGGCTTTAAAAAAAATTGATGTTTAACTGTTTCCTTTGATTGTCATTCCACCAGTAAATTGTTGGTCAGTTTGCACTGCACACTGGGGTTGAGGTGGAGGGGAAGGATGGGTCCTTGTACAGAGCTGACTTTGGGCTTGCTCAGAAAGTGGACCGGGAAATGTGAAGGTAGGTCATTCCTGGGGTGAAGGGGTAGGAGATAGCGTTTCTCCCCCCAGTCTGCTCCTGGCAGCACCTGTCACCAGTATGGCACTAATTAATGTAGTTTTTTTCCCTTCTGTGAGCATTTTGTCACTATTCAGCAGCAGGTAGGAAAAGGGGGACAAAAGCAGACCTATTTTCTCTCCCCCGGTTTTCACAAATTTTGCTGTGCCAGAGATGTTTAAAACTTTACAAATATAGATCTTCAAATTATATTAAAAACTTGTTCGTACAAAGTTTGCTTTTTTCACTATTGAAAATAGTAGAGGTCAATGTAAAAGGCATCCGGCTTTGCTGAACAGCTTTTTTTTTTTATGAGAATGGCTGTGAGTGAAGAAATATAAACAATGTACCAGTCCCTTCACCCCTTGTTTTCGAGCTGCACTGCATTAAAACCCAACTCACTAATACAGGTAGTTACTGCACCCTAGTCCTCCATGGGCCAAGAAGCTTTCAGCAGCATTAAAAATGAAGTATTTCACTTCTCACCAAGCAGGTAGTGAGAGTTGGCTATTTGTCCCTTTTTTATTTATTCCATAATTATGTTTGTGCTTTTTGTTTTATAAAGAGTAATGGAATTTTAATTTTGTTAAAAAGAAGAACTTTGATCCAGTCTTTTTCAAGAACTGTTCCATTTTTAGTTTCTTGTGGAGGAAAAAAAGTCACCATTTAATTTGTTCTGAAGTATTTAGGCATTTTTTGTGTTATAAAATTGTGCTGCAGGGATTTGTGAGGTACTTGTGAAAGATCACTAGTTAGCTCAAGCAGAATGAAGTGTGTACATGTACATAAAATGTAAGAGATCTGAACTCCATTGTGCAGTGCCTTTTAGATGTTCCGCTTTCTATAAAGTCTTCAAATTTTTGCATATATATTATATATATGATGTAATGTTATAGAAATATATGTATAATATACATATTTTTTCCAGGGGTATCTGATAGCTCTGTATTTTGTTATGGAAGTTGAAAGAAAAAAAGTATTTTACCTCAGAAATTAAAGTTAAATTAAAAAAATACTTTAAGTAATGCTTGCAGAGTGTTGGTTTTGTTGTTGACACACTGAATCAGGGCGGTTATGCCCAAGGTTTTATTGCTCTTGTATAGGTACCAGCATAGTCAGGAGGTAGGTCTCCAGTTTTGGAGTGTCGGTTTCCTTGAGTCAAAGGCTACTGCTAGATAAAGGACAACTGAAGCCTGGGACACACGTTTTCTACCTCAAGATCATTTGAGGATTGATTAAGAGTACATGCAGAGCCAGACACAGCAGGCCACACTTTGTATGATTCTATAAAATGTCCGGGATAAGCAAATCCATAGAGACAGAAGACAGATTACTGGTTGCCAAGGAGAGTGAAGAATGACTACTGGGTTCACATTTTCATTTGAAGGGTGATGAAAATGTTCTGGAATTAGTGGTGATAGTTATGCAACAATTTGAATTTTTAAAAAACCACTGAATTACAGTCACTTTAAAAGGGTGAGTTTTATGGTATGCAAATAATAGTAAAGGTGGTTTTGTTGGTGGTGGTTTAAGTACAGGGCAAGCCAATGCCAGGGAAACCTAACATTTCGGAGCAGGGGGCAGGAATCCAGAGGGGCAGGGGGAGATCTTGGTGGGATACTAAATATCACAGGACACACCCTGAGGAAAATGGTACCGGGAATCTCATTTCACCCTTGAGATAAAATGATCTGGATTCCAACATTTGTAGAACCACAGCCAGGTGTTACATTTGACTTCCATGAAAGAGTCCTGTGAGTTCAGGAAGACTAGCACTGAGGAGGGTGAGGCTGAAGAGGCAAACCTGGAGGGATTATGGAGGTTGTGAGGATATGCCAAAGAGTTTACATTTTATTCTGCTATTGATGGTTATCCCTCCGATATTTTGCGAAAGTATTTGGGCTAGGCCAATGACCATGAAGGCCATAGTCCCAAGAAACTAACCAGCCCATCAATAATCTGTTCAAGAAGACTATTCAGCTCATTTAGGTGGGAAAAAGCTAAGTGACAGAGGCTGAGTGGTTGATTTCTGTGAGGCTGACAAAGGCAAGCTGGGAATGAATGGGTTGGATACAGACTCTCCTGCTGGGAAAGCTTCCTGCTTCTTTCTATTCCTCATGCTACTGAAAGCAAACTGAGACTTGAGTTGGAAGCGAAATTGGATATAGTTTTGAGATCAGGATCCCAGGTATCTGGTTCTGCCACCCTCTGTTGACCAATGGGTAGAATTAGATGGTGATTATTTCAATTCTGAGCATAGGATTGACTGATGGTGAGCAGAGGGAAGAAGTGAGGAAACAGATGGGGTCTGGGGATGAGAACACTGCGCTGGAAGAGAGGGTGATGAGAAAGGGTAAGTCTCAGAGCCTATCAAGATAAGTGAATAGAAAATAAAGCTTTTAAGTGACTCCTAATTATCTCCCTATTTACAGTCCTTAGTTTAGTTTAGAAGGCCCTTCATAATCTGGCCCCTGCTTACCCTTCCAGCCTCATCCTTTACAGACACACACATGTGTACGTACTCTCCCACCCCACACAAAGTCCAAGTAGCTGCATCCCCATCAGCCAGTGCACAGAGAGCAATTATCATGTGCCAGGAATGTTTAAGGGCTTCTCATTAACTTATTTAATCATGAGGGGAGCACTAAGTCACAAATATTAACTGGTACGCGCAGGGTTCAAGCCCCTGGAATGCCCTTTTATTCCTCCACGTGGCCAATTGCATCTTATCCTTCCAAATTCCACTCAGGTCATCACCTCCAGTGCACTACCCTGGGCACTCTTCTGTGTTGTGTCACAGCTCATGTTGACCTCTGCACCATCGCCCTTCCATACTGTTAAATGCCCTGCTGGTCCATCTCAGTCACGGGGTGCTCAGGCAGCAAAGACTGGCACAAGAGTCAACTCTTTTTTCAGTGCCCAGCACATAGCCTGGGGCCTAAGGATGTTTGATAAAAGTTTGTTGGATGGATGGATGACAAGAAACATACAAAGAAGGCTTGATCTTTGGGACAGAGGATGCAGGTTTGGAATGTGAGGCCTGGAGAAGACCCGCTGTCTCAGACATCCTCCACTCCACCACCCCAACTCTGCTTGTCAGGGCTTCTGCTCCCCTCCTCTCTCAGGAGCTGGGTGTGTTAACTCCCTGAAGAAGGGAGATAAACTGGAACTGGCTCTAAGCCCGTAGTCCCACCCCTGCCATTCTAATGGCTATTACTTGGACAGATTACAGAAGCTCTATATGCCTCAATTTCCCAAGTTTATAGGATTGTCTTTAGGATTAAATGATGCATATGAAGCATTTAATACTGAAATCCTTTTTAAATAAGTAACCAAGGTGTTTTTGTGAGGCCTGCTCTCACACCATGGTTCCTATACTTGATGGGTCTCTGTGCCTGCACATCATTCTTTCACTGGCCCCACACATACCTTCATCCCTGTTTTACAGAGGAGAAAAATGAGGCCCACTGTGATTCAAATTGGTCTCCTCACTCTGAATACCATACTTGTCACTGTCCACTGCTTTGAGTCTCTGAGGCAATGGTAAAGACACTTCTTCCCAGCCTCTACAAAGTGATCATGCAGAATTGGAGGTATTTTGGGGGACCCCAACTTTAGTGTTTCTTCAAGTGTCAGGCCTTGTGTCCCAATCTGGACGGCAGGAGCAGGAGCCAGCACCTGTGGTCAAACAGTCTCCTGGAGCTGAGCGCTGGGTCTGAGGAGAGGTAAAGATCAAAGTTTAAACCTTCCCAGATTGTAGATGAGCCCAACCCTCACTAATAGGGCCCAGTGCAAGTAACTCCAGGATCTGGGGATCCAGTCTTGGCAGACAATGGGGAGGGAGTGGCCCAAACTGGGAAGCATAGGTCTGAAGCCAAGTAGCAGCAGGCTTCTGCCCCAGTGTCACTGTCTTCTACCTCCATTCACAGGTGCTGGCTCCACCCCAGCTCAGTCCAAAGACTGGTCTAGGAGAACACTCAGAGCCTTACAACCTTTGTCCCAGAGTGCTAAGGTCCAGCAAGGAACCTCTCACCTGAAGTCCCACGGAGACCACACCAGGGAGAGAAGGGAAGGAGGGAGGAGAAAGGAAAGACCTTTCTCTCCAGGAGCCAGAGGTCAGCCTTGAAACCAAGATCCTGGCTCCAGGGACAGGGCCTTTTGTTCCAGTGTGTCATTAACACTTCCTCCAGTTTTTTTCCCCCCAGATTCCTCAAAAAGTAACGAACAGGTGAGAGGGCGGGGATCCAGTCATAATATATTTTGAGCTGTGTCTTCTTTGTATGATTTTTGCCTTCTGGGCATTAGAACTAACTAGAAGGAAAGGGAAACTGAGGTGTGTGGTTTCAAGCTATCTACAGAATACCACAGATAAAGGAAGTTTGCTTTTATTCTTCCACTCCAGCCCAGCTGAAAAAAATCTTTCTCTGCACTTGTTGAAATTTTGGTCTTCTGCTGACCAATGCCTCCTACCCCCATGTTGAAAATAACAGCTAACGTTGACACATTTTGTCACTTAATCTAAGTTAATTTACTGATCCACAAAATAGCCCTCTGCAGAATGTACCATTATTATCCCCGTTTTGCAGATGAAGAAAACAAAGGTCTATGAAGTTATAGGAATTGCCCAAGGTCAATACAGCTAGTGAGTAACCTAACCAGGCTCACCCAGAGTTTCTAACTCTAAAGTTCATGCTTTTTCCTCTAACACCTCCCTGCCTCTCAGAGGTGATGAACAGAGGGCAGAAGGAATGGGTGGGGGATTGGGTTGCTTTAAAGAGGCCCCTGATTTCTCTAAGGGAAACTTGTGGAATCATTGCAGGTGTGAGGTCCCCCAGATTGACCTCCAAACTGGAGAGGGAGACAGAGAGGCACATAAACAAATACATACCTTCATCCCATTCATTTGTGAAAGCTGGCCGACCCTGTGCTAGGAGATACAGCAGGTTCCTGCTCAATTCACAGTTTAGGTGGGGAAATAAGCCAACTTAATGAACTGAAATACAAGGTGGACTGTGGCAAGGTGACAATAGTTTTTCATTCATTCAGCTAGTATTTCCTGAGTGTCTACTGGATGCCAGGCTCTGTCCTGGGCTTTCATAGCCACATAAAGACACTCCTTACCTGCCAAGATCCTCCAGGCCTGCAGCAATGGCAGATGAGTAATGCGGTGGCTCTAACTCCTGCTCCAGTGCTCTCCCCTCAGCACCATGGCCTTTCTCCCTTTCTCTTCATCCCCCAGAAAGCTGTAACTTTGCTGGTTGCCAGAGAATCTTTAATACTGATCTGGCTAGCAGGAACTTGGGTGTTCTCACATACTAGGAGAGCTCTCACTCTGCCCCACACCCCACCCCCTCTCTAAAAAAAACACACAGAGCAGAGCCCCAAGACCCTCTTCTAAACAGTCAGTCCCCAGATGGCTTAGTGCCCTTCACTGTCAGCACCCACAGTGTCATCTTTGGATCAGCAGGAACCAGGGTCCTCCAGCTCCCTGCCCCCAGAGTCCAGCTCAGCCTGCACCTAGAATATGAGGAATGGTCCATAAATTGAGTATTTAGGTCGTACTGCCAACAACAGTGAAATGAAAGGCACAGTTCCCTTTCCAGTCAGGTCTGGGGGAAGACTTGGTCCCTGCGCACCTAGTTCTTGTCCTTAGAAAGTGCCTGTCCCATGGGGGAGAGTGGTGGAACCACCTCCCCACACCTGTCCCCAGGACACAGATGTGGGCAACTGGCCACTGATCTGGCTTGGGCTGTGGACCCCAGTGAGTGGGAAGAGATGTAGGAATGGAGAAAGATGGAGAAAGATAGAGAGGCATGACCCAGAAGGAATGTTGAGAAAGAAGGATCAGTTTGGGAAAGGCAGAGAGATGAGGTGGAGAAGTCCTAGGTGGGGGCAGATTTGGGGGGACCAGAGTTCAAGGCTGGGATGGAAGGAAGACTTAGAGATGAATTCCTTGGGGGGAGGGACAAAAGTGGAAGAGGGGAGCTGCAGCAGAGGGTAGTCAGGGGAGCAGGACTGCAAGCAAGGAGCAACCCCCAGGCCCCTGCCCAGGGTATTGATCTGCTATATTACTCAATTGTACCCATATTGACTAGGTAATTGCTTTATCTCAGGTCTCATTTGAGCTCTGCCTGGCTTCCCCTTCTCTCTCCCTCTTATTTTTTCCTATCAGCCTGGCACAGGGCTCCTTAATACAGAATAGATATATGTATGTATATATTTAAAAGTTTGGTTACCCTGCCACAGGTTGGTGTTGGGGTAGGGGTCAAGAGTTGGATGGAGGGAAGGGAGACCAGCCTCCCCCTTGAGTACCTGCATTCTCCTCTGCCAAGAAATCCTTCCTGGCTCCAGACAATGGAAGTATCTACCCATCTCCTGTTCTCAAATGTCCAGAGAAGAGCTGGGGAAGTAGAATCAGCCTCAGCTTCAATCTGCCTTTTCTCACCATAACTGCCCTACCCTACTCCCAAGCCAGGCTCTTGGATGTCCCTTCACTAAGTCTGCAGATTTTTGCCTGCTTCCTCTTGCCATGTGTAATGCCAGTTTCTCCCATGCCCTCTCTGTGGCTCTGTGTTTGTGTGCTTCCTGCCTGCCTTCCTCATGCTCTCACCCTCTCCCCATTCTGGCTGTTTTCAAGGAGCCTTGGCCAAATCTCCCTACCACCCCACCCCTCTCTCCAGGGCTCAGGCAGCCTACTGAGCCTCCAGCCTGAGAAAGGGAAACAAGGGAAGGAGACTTAGCCCCTCCCAGGCAGTCTACAGACTAAGGAAGGAGGGACACCCCCAGACCCAGCAACCAGGTAATCCCTAGTCTGAGGAATAAGATATAGTTCCCCCAGGAGCCAACAGCTCCTGGTTTCCTGAAGCCCCCCAGTCTGAGGGAAGAGACAAAATCCATTTGAGAAACAGACAATAAGAGCCACACAAAAGATAAAAAGACAAGGCCCAAAGGAGAATGAACACAGTAGGATCCAGGGCAAGATTCTGTTCCTCACCTTCTTGTCTTCCAGAGCTCAGCCCAGGGTCCAGCTCACAGACTAGCAAGGTGAAAGTTCAGCGGATACAGAAACTGTATTACTAATTTGCAAAAAGTACTGTCCCCAGCCCAGGTGTAGTTTGTGGAGTCAAAGGGACATGTCCATTCTCAGCCATGTCCCTCCTTCTAGCCCACAATCTGGGTTCCTGGCACTGTGGAATTACCTGCTCAAATTGTCTGACCCTGAGTAGTATCCAGGGTCAGATACAGGCCCTCTGCCCTGTGTGCATTTTCCTGATTCTCATTCTCATGAAGGCAACTGCAAGTGTCAGGAGTGGCTGGGGTTGCAAAGATTCTTAGCATTGGAGCTCTATTATGAAAACTTCTACTGAGGCCCTGGCTGGTGTGGCTCAGTTGGTTGGAGCATTGTCCTGTAGACTGAGAGGTAATGGGTTCGATTCCCATTCAGGGCACATGCCCAGGTTTTGAGTTCGATCAATGTTTCTCCTTCACATTGAAGTTT
>CM052551.1:19263284-19295027 GCA_028533065.1 Trachops cirrhosus | reverse complement strand
CCCACTTTGTTTCTCTCAAAACAATGGAAAAAAGTCCTCAGATGAGGATAAAATAAAAACAAATACTGAAAACTTGGTTTATAGCCCTGACCAGGGTGACTCAGTTGGTTGGTCATGGTCCTGCAAAGATAAAGGTCAGGGCACATGCAGGGTTATGGGTTCAGTCCCCAGTCGGAGTGCATGCAAGAGGCAACCAATAGATATTTCCCTCTCTCACACTGATGTTTCTCTCCCTCTCTTTCTCTCTCCCTTTTCAGTTTATAAAATAGGTAAAAGCCTGTGTGACCCCCAAAGGCAGTTTAATCTTCATGGTTATTGGTGTAATCCCCTCAAACACCTTGAAGGGCTAATATCAGGGCAATTTGGAAAGCTCTGCATTGAGACAAAATAGTAAGGGACAGCTTTTGGCAGAGGCTGGGAGCCCCTTGGCAGGAGCCTCTGGCCTTCAGAGATTGCAGGAGTGGGACTTGCAGGGCAGGGCTCACCTGTGAGGCCTAGTACAAATCACTGGAGAAGACAGGAGTGAGGAGTGGAATGATGGGGCTGAGAGCAGGAACAGCCAGAGATCTAAAGGGGCACTTTTCTCATTCACCCCCTGAAAAGAGGACAGCTAGCATACTCAGGAGCAGGGGTAAAGCTATGAATGTCATCAAAATAGTTTCCTGAGAGACTCTTGTGTGTCAGGCACTGAGGTATGGACTGCAGATAATCCATGGGGAACACAATGAATGGGACTCTGATCCTCCCATGCAGTTTTAAAGACTCTAGGACATTATAAAGCAGCTATACCTTCCACAGACTCCTGACCCCTTCCTCACCAATGCCCATCACCCAGGGCCACCAGACCCCTCTCCCTCTTCCCTTTAAAGAGGAAGCCCACCAGGCACAGAGAGGGAAGGGTTCAAAGCAGGGCATCCACACACACTGCACTATGGGATAGAGTGCACAATGGGGGGTGTGCAGGAGGGTAGGAGCCCCCCATAGAGGGGCTACCTGCCAGCCAGCAGCATCAGTCTCTGCCAGTGTCCCCTTACAGAGCCCAACAGGACTCTTCATCAGAGTTTATCTAAGCAGAGGACAGCCCATCCCCTTTGCCTCTTATCTTAGTTTCTGGAGCAGCACCTCTGTGCCCTGAGGAAGTTTTTCCTTTAGTCAGCATTCCTCCCACTGCTCCTGCAGCCTTTTTTCCCCCTACTCCATCTTCTATTCAAATGCCTCAATCTTTCCAGCTCTCCTCTAACGCTCCCCACCCCACCTTTCTCCCATTCTTCTTTCCCAGTACAACTGCCCTGCTATTCACTTTGGCCTCTTGGTGTCCAGGCTTAGAAGAAGTAGGAACAACTGTCCTGGTTTGTCTGTGGCTATCCTAGTTTCAGCACTGACAGTCTCATGTCGGGAAATTGCTCAGTCCCAGGAACAGTGGGCACCCTCCCTGGAAGGTAGTACACTGCCTGAGGTCCAGCGCAAGGGGTCAGATTGGGTGCACAAGTACTAAGATGCCAGCAGCACTTTCCAACATGTATGGAAGACAAAGACAAGCACAACCCCCACCCCCAACCCCACATTCAGATACATGTACACAGAGACACCTACAGTCTCCGAAACAGCACAGTTTACATACTCAGCAGCAGACACTCACAGTAACACAGATACACACACTCAGACTCACACACAGGCAAGTCAGGGTCACAGACCCATGGTCCCAGAACTAGATATGCGTGGACACAGATAAACACACACAGTACACCAACCACACATGCTGGAAACACAAACACCTACACACAGTGTCATAAAGGCAGACTCCCATAGAGAGACAGCCACTCATTTCAGGAATCCTCAGACACACGCAGATGCTAATAGAGACAGACAGACACACATTCTGACACCCACACAGACCTGGGTACACAAAGAGGCCTTCACCTGCACCCACGGGGTAAGCTGATCAGCAAATCCAGAGCTTTTCCCTGTTCTGCCTTGAAAACACCCACAGGATTTGAGAGGTAAGCCCAGCTTCCCCTCACTTGAGAGGAGACAGTGGCCCAGGTATCAGGCTTCAGACCACAGGCAGGGGACCCTGGGCTTGAGCCTCACAGAGCCAGACAGCACATGCACCAACCCTGCTGAAGACTCCTCCCAAGCTTGGGGTCCCTACCCCGTCCTGGTATCAGGGCTAGGGACATTTCTCAGAGCAGCTTTTCTGGAGAAGGGGTGAGATGTGGGAAGCCATGGCTCCCTGTCTTGGGTTAGCTGGTGAGGATGGAGAAGTGTGAGTAAAATGGGCTTATTTACTGGGAGTCTGTTGCCTCTATTGGTATCAATCCCTGCATGTCACCTTCCATTGCCACTAATGAGACATGAAGAGACTCCACAGACACCACAGCCAATGGCTACACACACACAGAGTCACTCCTACCCAGCCCTCAGATCCACATGCTGCCTCCTAATGCTGCCTCCCATGCCTCCTTCCCACCACCTCCTCTACCTCTAGCCTCTCCACTACCCTCTGCCTCATCTACTCTTTCTCCTAGTTATCTCCTCCACCTCTTTTTGTCTTCTTAAGGCTGATTTCCTCCTCCTTCCAAAAGCATACCTGGCTCTTCCTTTTTCTCCCCCTTTCTGGCCACCTGGGACCTTATCCCAGTCACCACCACTTCCCTCTGTCCTTCTAATGTGGGTGCACTGGGCCCCTTCCTGTCTTGGGGAGCAGCTGGGGGATTTGATGTAATGAGCCAGTGGGAATGACCCCTCATTTGCCAGCAGCTGGCAAGGACTGTTTACAATGGGATATTCTCCTGTCATAATTGGACCAGCCAGACAGACCTTCCTGGAACAAGCCAAGTACCCTGCCCCTTCAATCCCACACCAGTCCTAGCAGAAGACCAAGGAGGGCAAGGAAGAGGAGATTTTTTGTTCTTTTCCCCATTCCTCAGCAAAGAGATAGCATCACCTCCCCATCTCCACCCTGCCTGGCAACCCCCTGATCCTGTGCAGCCTCCTGAGAAGCCCTCCCCAGGCTCCAATCCTATCCCTAGGTCTTTGGTCCCCCCATTTTAATGTCAGATTGTTACAAAAGCACTGAGAGGACCCATTCAGTGTGGTAAGGTCTTGATACAAAGTACGTCAGACAATGTCAATAGGCTTGCAATTTAGCAGATAGTGCTGGTTATTCAAGTATGGAAAAAAGTCACTAACTTGGACAGGAAAATTCTACTTGAGGCTCAGATAGAGCACCCCTTGCTTTGTTGCTGTGAAGACACTCAACATGCCTGAGTCTGTGCCATGAAGCCATGGGGGATGGCAGGGAGCTGAGAGGGGCTCCCCCCAGCCCCCACTTGTCCTTCCCTCAGCCTTGACAGGCATCTCTCCATGTGGGCTCTGGGAGGCACCCAGAGCCAGCTCCTAGCCCCAAAAGAGGAAGGGCTGCCTCCTGTTGCCTCCTGCTGCCTCCTGTCTCCAGTCAGGGAGACAGAGATGGGATCTCCACCCCAGCTCACTTGTCCCCTGTTATTGTATCACTTTGTCAGGAGAGTTTAGGGGGCTGATCAGTCCAGGTAGTTACTGGATATGAAGTTGGGGGGTTGAAGGCACTTGAAAGTGTGTTGCGGCTGCATGGTGCAAGTTAGGATATTTGGATTGGCTAGAGTGTGGGGAGCTGGTTGGGGTACCTTTTGGTTTATTCATTCAGCAATCATTGTAGAACAGCCCCCACATCTGGCATTGTGCCAGACACTGGGATGCAAATAGAGATGCTCATAAAAGCAAAGAAATGGGCTGGTTTTCGTCAGAGGACTCCCCCTCCCCAAAAGTCAGTAGGCCTTCTTGGGGAAGAAATAGGAGACACAGCGGGCCACCCCAGACAATAATGTTTGTGCCAGTACCAACACCTGGCTTCCTAACCCTCGTACCCAGTCTCCTCTGCAATGTGAATTGGACAGAGAAGGCAGCGGAGGGTCTGCTTTGATTGGGTTTACAGGAATATGAAAGGAAGTGGGTAGGGACAGTGTGAGGAACAGCAGAAGAGAAAAGGTGAAACTGTGATTATCTCAGCAGCCACTCTAGTTCTCACAAGGACTTGAGGGACTTTCCTAGGAGCTAGGATGGTGGCAGGAAGTGGGGAAGCAAAAGAGCCATAAACCTCCCAGAGGTCACCCTGCCAGGATAGCTGTGGAGGCAGGAGGTGATCTGAGGTCCCTGTGGAGTCCAGTTCCAAGGTCTAGGTCCCAGTTCTCCCACTTCAGATTCGGCTCTGACACCTTCATGAGTGGCGGGGGGAGCAGTCATTCCTCCCCGAGCCTTCCATGGCCTTGGCATCTTCTTGCTCCTAACCCAAATGGTCCTGAATTGTTAAATGGGGGAAATGGGATGAGGAGTAGGTGAGCAAGGGGTAGGATGAGCTCTCCAGGTGAGGAAATCCAGTGACACTAAAAAACAATACCCGATACCACATCTTGGCACTGACTTCAGTCTTCCATGCTGCAGCTCTCCATCATCTGTCCACACCAAGTTTGCCTCATTCCTGCTAATATTCAACTCCCTGGGACAGCGTTCTGGGTCATCCCTCCCACGTGGGCCTTAGCCTATGCCCTCAGCGGCTTGAAGCCCCGTCCATCCTCCTGCCTCCCCCCATCCAGGACCCTGTCTTCGTGGCCCACAGCTCCTGTCTCTTCCATCACTCAGCCTCTCTGCCCCACTTCTGTTATGTTAGCTTCGGTTGGTTTAACCAGAAAACAACCCCCAGAATTTAATTCCATGGCCCTCCATTCCCATCTTGATCAGCTCAGGGCTGAGAGGCGTTGTGTAATGACGGGGGAAGAAGGGAGCAACCTTGGTGTCTCAGAGTCAGGGAAAGGGAAAAAATAAAGAAAATCATATTGATTTCCAAGTGACAGCCATCAGTCTTCTCCTCCCCACTAGGGATCGGGGAGACTGGACACAGGCCCACTCACTCAGTGCCAGGGTTGCTTGGTTCCCAGGAATATAAGGAAAGAAGCTCTAGTCTCTGACATCCACCTTCCTCTAGTTTCCCCTGAGAAGTCTCTCCTGAGGTTAGTTACCTAAACCCTTCATCCCCGCCCCAATGTATTTCGGAATCCTACCCCTTGTTCCTATTATGTCCTTAGCAAGGTATCTGATGACCATGCAGTTACTTCTCCTGTCTGGTTTATACCTCATTTGGAAGTTCTTGCTGTCTAATTTTGAGTCATATTAATAAAGAAAAGAAAAAATCATTTTCTAGAACTCTAAAAGGAAAGGGACATGAGTCCTTAAAAATCCTTAGAAAGAAGGTGATTGGGTAAACTATACCTATTAAATACTTGAGGCTAAGAGGAAACGTTACAAATTGTGAACATTTGGCAGCAGTATGTGAGCACAGGTGAGACCTGGGACTCAGGAAAAAACTGGGAGTGAGGTGGTATTAAGAGTCAGAGATTGTAAAGGGAGGTCTTTTCCAGGCCATATTCTCTTTATCTCCACAGAAAGTTCCTTGAGAGCCCTGGCTGGTGTGGCACAGTGGATTGAGCATGGGCTGTGAACCAAGGGGTTGCCAGTTCGATTCCCGGCCAGAACACATGCCTGGGTTGTGGGCCAGGTCCCCACAGTGGGGGCCACATGAGAGGCAACCACACATTGCTGTTTCTTTCCCATTCTCCCTCCCTTCCCCTCTCTCTAAAAATAAATAAATAAAATCTTTTAAAAAAATGTTTCTTGAGAGAAAAGCTGGCTTACAGTGGGAAAGATGGACTGCTGGAAGGCTTCCTGGCAGTCCAATGTGTGTCTCTTTTCCCAGAACTGAAGAAGGGGCAGCCCTCTCACCAGTCTTTCTGTTGGTTGATGTTTCAGAAGCTGTCTGCCCCAGAGGTGTGTGCTGGGTTCAAAGGACCCTGGGAGAGAGAGTCCCTCTCACTCCACCCCCACGGAGGTGGGGAGGGCAAATGGCTGTGGTGCCACTGGCCCCTGAAAGGGTTAATTCTATTGTATGGAAACCACATTGGCTCCCCTGGGAGTTTGGATATCCAGCTCTCATTTTAAGTAACCTAAATTAGCATGTAATGATCAAGGGGTTGCTTGGCGAGGCATGAACCCAAAGGAGACACTGGACAAAGCACAGACCAGACAAACTGCTGCACTGAGGTAAGGGACTCTAGTGGCAGGTCCGAGGCTGGGCCAGGTCAGATGGACTGCCCTTCTCCGCCTTAACTCCCACCCCAGCTGTGGAGCCAGTAGTGGGGCAATTGGGAAGGGGAGAAGTAAGGAGACATAATCACTGGGTGAAGATGAGCACCCAAGGGCCACACTGAAGCCACCAGAGCCAGTCGTTGGGCAGTCAAGGCAGAGAGAGGTGGGGACCTCATAAAAACTGAAAGTCCAGCATATCAGCAGCCTCTTCTCCCCAGAGGAGGCACAGCTGGGGTCATATGTTTGCTCACTGGTGCAGATTCCTGGAATTAATGGGGTTGAGGGCCTTGGGGGCCCTGTTGTGTACACATAGGGAATGCTGCAACTCAGTGAACTCACTGGGGCCATCCCTGTGGCCGAAGTTGAAAGGCAGTGGGTGAGAACTAGCACTGAGGATGTGGGCATTACAGCCTGGGGGTGGGAAGAAACTGAGGATGGACAGAGGGATCACAGGGAGCAGAGAGTTAAGGTTGTGCTCTCACCTGAGCCAGGCTGGCATGAAATGAATTGAAACCTCCGATGGAGTAAGAGGGTTCTGCCCCATCTTTCTCTTCCTTTCTCAGACTGCTGGCATCCTTCTCAAAGAACTAGGACCAAGAAGCCTGGAATCTGAGAACTTGGTGCCCTTTATCAGGAGAGCCCCTATGATCACAGGACAGATGTAGGTTATGTGAAGCTGGAGAGCCATTGAGGTGATGCTGTATGGCAGAGAAGTCCCACTCCTTTCTTCAACCCCTTTCCAATTGGTAAGATAATGGGCTAAGGAAAAGTGTGTTGCCTCTGCCACTCCACCGTCAAGCCCCTTCCTGGCCCTGCTCAAGAATAGTAGGGCCCAGTGGAAAGAGGGACCAGGACACATGAGTGGAGCCTCGGGTTGAACTTGGCTCTTAGTGGAAGTTGAGTTTAGGGTTGTATTATGATTGAGGTTGAGGTGGAGGCTGGATGAGGTGAAGTGGATGCAGGATTGAGGATTGGGATTGAGGCACCAGAGGCTCCCAGCTAGTGAGAGCGCCCCAGAGGCCTGCTGCATTCTGGGTCCCCAGTTATTCAGCCCCATGCTGGCTTGCTCGCTCACCCCAGCCTAGCATCTGGCTAGGAGCTCTCACTTCCTCTGGCTGGCCTGGCTCCTCAGCCACCTCAGCGCCTGCTGGAGGGGATTTCTTGTCTCTGGGTTGGAGGGACAAAGGGAAGGATAGGGGTTATCCAGATAGGGGGATCCCCTGAGACACAGCTGATGGGAATGAGATGAACAGAACCAACTGAGGTTGCCACTGGGGGAGGGGCAAGGAGTGCTGGAGCAGTTTGGAAAGGAAAGAGTAGGGAGCAGTGAGGTGGACTGTGAGAGCCAAGGCTAGGAAGTTGGGAGGCCTGGGTTCAGTCTCCAACTCTGAAGCACTGGAAATGGGGTGGAGGGAGAAAAAGACAGAAAGAGGGGCAAGGAAACAAAGTAACAATGACAGATAGTGACAGAGATAGCAAAACAGAGAGAGCCAGTGATAACATGATTTGTAGACATAAGAAGTAAAGACAGAAATGGAGAGATCAATGGAAACCAAGACAGATAATGATAGACAAGGGAGAAAAGAAAGCGAATGGTGGTGGGAAATCAGACAAGAGAAGACTGGTGGATGGGAAGTGGAAAAAAAGGAAGAAGAGGTAAACTGTGAGAAAAGAGGAGAGAAACATTAATGAAAGAGGAAATGAGTTGAAGATTGAAAGGTCAAACGAAGTGAAACAGAGCCCTGGAGGGGCCAGAGAGAGGGGTTGGCTGTGGGGCTGGAAGCGGTCTCTGCCTTCCACATGTCCCTAACCTCTGGATCCCTGAGGTGGTGGGTACTTTCCCCATGACTCGCAGCTGCCCTTCATGGCAGGTCTGGGGGTGGGCCATGGGGTGTCTAGGTTTGGATTTCTATTCCACAAGTTACACAAACCTTTTAAACCCCACGGCTCCCAGGAACCACAAAGACTATCATCAGAGGCATCTGCACTGGACAGGGGCAGGGAGGAGGGGTGGGCAGAGATCTGAGACCCAACTTCGGGGATAGGCTACCAGAGCAGAGTGAGAGGGAGCCTGGGACAGGGCTCAGGGCCAGGAGGAGGAAGTAGAGGGGCAGAAGTGCCACTGGAACCTCTGAGGGAGCAACAGAGAGGCCAGGACCTCTCCCAGGTTGGGGACAATGGCTGGAAGGGTGGAGCTGTAAGAGGGACTTGGGGTTCAGCTGGCCAGATTCCCAGCCACTGAGTATCAATCAGGAATCCTTTCTGCCCTATGCACAGGCTTTTTAGGGGGTAGCAGGGGTAGGGCTCTCTGGGTGTCAGAAGGAGGGACAAGAGGCCCTGGAGTACCCCTGCCTCTCCCTCCGAATTCCCCTAGGGAAAAGATGATTGGCTCTGCCCCTCCCAGCCCCAGCTTGTCTTGCTCTCCTACCTAAGCAGCTTTAGCTAATAGCATTAAGGGAGGTCTCAAGACTACCCATTCTCCACTTGGGGCTGAGATCAAGGGAGAAAACAGAGGATTCCAATCAGATTCCAGATTTGGGAGGGGGTAAGAATGGCAGTTTACTTGGTGCTAAAAATAAAATACACCCCCCACCCACCTCTGGGTTAACCCTGTTGTCCTTCTGATATCCACCCCCACTTGCATGTCTGGACCTCACCTGTGGTCACAGGCCCATTTCCACAACTCTATTTCTCTGTCTCATTCTCTCTGACTCTTTCTCCTGTCTCTATCCTCCACCTCGGTATTTAGAAACAGTCCCATGTTCCCACTGAATCAATCAAGCAGTCTTTAGAAGACTTGGTTGTATCTAGTCAGTCAGATTATGCAGCCGCTCAGAGGCCCCCACAACAAAGTGACTTTCGATGCAAGTTCCTACTTTGCAGAGACGCAGCATTGGTCTTGAACTCAACTTTTTTTTTTAACCTGGGTGTGTTCCTGTCCTCATCCTTTCTGTATTCCACTCTGCCCCATCTGATTGTCTGTCCTTTGGCTTCCTGCAGCCTACACGATCATTTTTCTGGCAAAAAGCCCACTTCTTTCGCCTCCTGCCAGCCTCCTCTATCTGCTCCCAAGTTTCATTCTCAACATTTCTGCCCCGATTGACTGATTACAGCTGAGAGCCTAAAATCAGACAGACCTGTTCCCATCTGGCTCCACCACTTGCCCAAGGATCTTATGCAAGTCTCTAAATTGTCTGAGCCTCAATTTCCTAGGCTTGCAAAACAGAGAAAATAATACTCACCTTGAAGGGTTATTATGAAACCTTGGGGAAGTAACATATAACAAAAACATGTCAAGCTCAATGCTGGGTGCATGAGAGAAACCCAATTCATATTAACTAAACTCTTAAAAAGGTAAAATCTGTTTTGGGCATTTCCTTTGGCTCCAAGTCCCAGCTTAAGGCTTACTCCCTATTGTTATCATCATCATCTCTTGCTTCTATTAAATAATGACCTAAAACCTACATCTGTTGTAATTTGTATTGGCCAAGGGGATTAATCATATTATTAGTAAGCAGAATGATGGTGATGACAATAATAATTGCTTGCTGCTCTAACCCTTCAAGAAACACAAAGTGCTTAAGAGTGGCCACTGATGTTTCAAGATTGGGTTATGATCCTTTTTGATGTATAGCTCTCAGGACTTGTCCTGTTAGGACTATAGGGGCTGTGCAGGGCCTGATAGAGCTGCCCCAAGCTTTGTACAATTAGCTCACAGCACAAGATGGAGGGACCTGGGAGTTGGGGAAGTGGGGCAGAGTGGGACCGCCTACCTCCATCAGCCTAGGGAGCATCACCAGGAGTGTGGGTTAAAATAAAGCACAAGGAATTAAGGTTAAACACCAACAGTAATTCTTGGGCAAGAAGGTAAAACTAAAATCTGCTCTTCACTGAGGGTCCCCATGGTTGGGCAGTTCAAGGTCTCTAGCAGAAAAGAAAGGACTTAAGGGGAGATGGTTGACAAAGCTTTCCAGCAGTGATTTCCTCCTCCAGAACCAGCAAGCTCCCCAGAGTCTTGAGATTACTGAAGGGATGCTCACACATGCCAGCCAGGCCAGGGAGGGCTATGGCATTCAGGCACTTGGGAAACCTAGAGGTTGACCCACTTTGGTTCTGTATTTTGAGTTGCATTCTTTTGGGCACATTGGTAGGCTACCTATGTGGCTGAATATTATAAATCTTTTTTAAATATACACACACTTTTAAATTTTTTATTAATTGATTTTAGAGAGAAAGGAAGGGAGAGAGTGAAAGAAACATCAGTTTGTTGTTCCACTTACACATTCATTGGTTGATTCTTGTATGTGCCCTGAATGTGGATTGAACCCACAACCTTGGTGTATTGGGACGATACTCTAAACTGAGCTACCCAGCCAGACCTTGAATATTATAAATCTTGATTTAAGGTCTTGCTTTCCACTTTTTCACTTAGAGTTGTATGACCTTAGAGAAGTCACTCCACCCCTTTGAGCACTATCCTGTCTGATACTTTGTGTGAAGTTCAGGGCAGACCAGTTACTCAGTACAGTGCTGGGGCACAGAGTGTCTGCTTCCAGGTGGATTATCATTTGCTTTTTTGCCAGACCTTAAATCTTTGCTGAGGTCTCAAACCTTCCAGACCAGGAAATACGATCAGATCTGGCAGGCACTGGGGCAGCCATAGAATTTGGTCAGCTTCCTCCAAGGAGGAGTTTTCCCTTGAAATCTCTCACTTCTACAATCCCCATTTCCCAACCCATTTTTCTAAGGTGAGGTAGGAGAGGTTAGACTTCCCAAAGAACTGGGAGGAACTTCCCAAAGGATGGGGAAGGAAATAAGGGTGGGAGAAGAGTGGGGACATCTGCTTCAGGAGAGGAAAGCAAGGAGAGATGAGGATTCCAGAATGTCAGCTGTCATTTTAGAGATATAGGGATGTGTGGAAACCCTATTCACCCAGATTCAGAGTAGCATTGACTTAACCATGGCCCTGTCTAATTTCCAGAGATGCTCTCTGCTCAGGCTAGGCTGGGGATCCCCAGAAGCACCTGCCCCATCTCCCATTCCTCTTGAGCTGCCAGTCTGTCAGTTGACCTCCCTGGAGTCAAGCATTCACTGGGGAAGGGAGAGCAAAAGACCACATGACCTCTTGGTGTGGGGTTGGGGAAAGCAAGGAGGGTTTTACCACCTGCTGTGCCTGGGATTTCTTGATGTTCTAACACCCACAGCTCCTTCTTGCTATTAAAAGTAAGGTCCACAGACCAGTAGCAGTGGTATCACCTAGGAGCTTGTTAGAAATGCAAAATCTCAGGTTCCACCTAGTTCTGCTGAATCAGAATCTGCACTTAAAGAGATTCTCAGGTGATTTTTATGTACATTAGAGTTTGAGTAGCACACTACTACTACAAATGATTTTTTTTTTAGTCTTGAGGCAACGCTTTAAAAAACAAGAAATAACAAAGTGCTATGGATTAGGAGTAGGGGTATGGTGGCTAAACACCATGTGTCAGTCACTTTCCCTCTCTGAGCCTGGTCTGGGGAGTGAGGCAGCTACTCTCGCCAAGTCCTCACACACCCTCCAGACCTTCCCGCCTAATAAGTTCTAGTTGAGAACAGCGCTCACATCATACCCACTGTATCAGAGACAGTAACCTAGCACCCATCCCCTGTTTACACATGGTCCTTACATCAGGGTAACTCCTTGGGCCCACCCCCAGGAGCAGGCTGCATCTTGCCATCCCCATGGCAACCTCTGCCATCCCTCCTATTGCTTATCATCTTCTCTTACACTAGTGACAGAGGATGCCAGTCTTTTGCACCAGCCTTAATTCCATACAGAGGCTTTGGGTCTTAAACATTTCCTCCCTTTGCCTGCATCATATTAGGGCTCATTCCACACTCTTCTCCCCACCTCACTGCCACCCTACCACCCATCCAATTTGGGAATCAATAAGATTCCTTCTTCCTTGTCTATGCCCATCAATTCAACAAATATTTACAGCACACCTGCAGGTACAAAGCCCTGGGCTAGGATGGGTTCTGGAGAGCCAGCAGCAGTGAACAGGAGAGCTGGGGTTCCTGACCTCGTGAAGTTGACACTCTGAGGGAGAACACAGGTGTTAAACACACAGTGATACCATTGATATATTCAGTACCATTTATTGATTCTATCAACAATTGCTTCTTGAACACCTACAATGTGCCAGACACTCTGTTAGGCACTCAAGACTCATCAGTGAAAAAACACAAAAATACTGTTCTTCTCAAATGTAAAATTGTTCTGAGTATATTGGCAGTTTGGGTTCTTTGCATCTGCCACCTCCTCCCACTCAAGGTTTGAAAAGAGCCATGATTAATTACATTTTGTCTTGTCTTATCTTAGGAAAAACTCCAATCCTGTTAAGTCCTGAGAAGAGATGTTCTCTCTCTAAATCCTCCAGCAGGGGCAGGATATCATGCCCTTTGCATTCTTCTCCATCTATATAAGTGACCCAGTATCCTGGATCAACTCCTGGCCAGTGACGAGGTCCCCAGAGGAGGCAGGACTCTGCCAGGGTGCTGGGGAGCTTCCTGACCCAGACCTTGCTCCCCTGCCTCAGTCTCCCTTTTCTCCCTTCATCTCTTCCCTCTTATCTTCTTCCTTGTTTGCCTCCCTCCCTCTTTCACCTCCCTCTCCCTTACCTTCTTTCCTGTCCTCCAAGTGGTGGTCATTTCTCCTCAAGGCTCAGACACAGTCCTTGCTCCCAGACTGGAACATGCACCACAGCTGCTTGCAGAAGGCATCCCCAGAGTTGCAGCAACTCCTGGATCTCAGGTGAGCCTCTGCCAGGCCACCCACCCAAGCTACAGCAATGATGCTGGAGGCACTCACACTCCCCTCTCTGCCCCAGGATTGGCCTTCCCCAACTGTGCCTACAAAGCTGAGTCATCCCCGGGCTCCAGGCAGATCCAGCTGTGGCACTTCATCCTGGAGCTTCTGCAGAAGGAAGAGTTCCACCATGTCATAACTTGGCAGCAGGGAGAGTATGGGGAGTTTGTCATCCAAGATCCAGATGAGGTGGCTCACCTTTTGGGCTGCAGGAAGTGCAAACCACAGTTGAATTGTGAGCAAGCCAGGCCTTCAGGTGAGAGGAGGCAGCCCAAGTGGCCAGACAGGGCAGAGTTCAAAGAAAAAAAGCTGCTGTTTCTGGCACCCCATCTGATTCCTGCCCCTTCAAGGCTTGGGAGATGCTCTTGAGTGTGGTCAGATGTCTTGTGCTTATCCAGAAACAGCTCCGGGTTTGCCTTGCTGGCCTGGAGAGGGGGACATAGCTGGATCTCTGGATACATGCCCTTCCCACTGGGCCAATTCTCCATTCTCATCCTTGGGATCTTCACCATTACTACAATAAGAAGATCCCACCCAAGACCAAAGGTAAAAGATTCACATACAGTTCAACTTCAGCAAGCTCATCATAGTCAACTATCCTCTAAGGGAGGTACAGGCAGCACCAGCTCCCAACCTACTCCTGGGGGCCCCTGCCTTGTTTTGGCCAGCCATGGTGCCCATGAGCATGCAGAGTGAGGTAGGTATGAAGGCAGCCCCTAGCCCTTGGGCTCCACCAGTCTCCCAGCAGAACCCCAGCCTTTCTTTCTGCCTCAGGGACCCACCAGCTTCCAATATCCTACTCCCCCTGTATCATAGTCACTGAGTATCCCAGGAGCAGGTTTGATACTCTAAATCTTCTAAGATACTCTAATATTCCTGTGCTAAGCATCACTCCTTTAGGAGTGGATCACAGGGAAGGAAGTAGGGGTATCAGGAGAGGGTCCAGGGCATGCGGGCAGGGGTGATTTAACAACCATGGTCAGGGTATTTCATTAGTTTAACAAATGGTTGTTAAACAGTGTGCACTGGAGAATGCCATGGAGAGCCCATTCTACCCCCACACCTTCTTCTTCTCACTCCACAGCTCCTACACGGCATGCTGCGCACCCACTGGGCCATGGTGGAGCAGATGGCTGGACAGTGGACCCCCTGAGGGCCACCAGAGGCCTCTGAGGATAAAAAGGGGAGCAGCAGTGTCTACCATGAGTGCTTGGGACTGGGGAGGGCCCAGGGGGTCTTAGCCAGAGAAGGGGAGAACCCTTTGGATGAACAAATGGGTAAGGGAGCATGATACAAGCCTTGCAGGACATTTAGTCCTGGCCAAAACACCTACTCCAAAAGGCTCCTGACATTTGGTCCTGTCCCAAATGTCCATAGAGACATTTGGTCCACCCAGACCAATCTCCCTAATCCATGTGCCATGACCAGCTGGGCCACCGAGGCAAGAAAGGTTATTTGCAATACAGCTACAACACTATTATCAGACTGATAAAACATGACAGTACTTTTTATGCATTAACCTGTAAACCAAAAGTAGAAATAAACACTCTGGGCATTGAACCCAGGGACACTTTCTGAGAGTAGAGGTTTTGGACAGGACCAAATTTCAAGGACATTTGGCATGACCAAACGTTTCTGTGGATGTTTGGGCAAGACCAAATGCCTGCTAATTGAGACAAGGGATAATATAAGTCATTTATTCATTCACCAAACATTTCTTCAGCACCAGCCATTTATTAGGTTTGGGGGTTCAGAGATGAAAAATGGCCCTCGAGATGCTTAGAGACTAGTGGGGGGCAGAGATGGGAATACAGCCAGTGACAGATGCTGACAGATGCTGGGGAAGCAAATGCTGCTACAGGAATGCAGAGAAGGGAGTTAAAGCTTCCTAGAGGAGGCTGTACCTGAGCAGGTGAAACAGGTGGAGAAAAATGCCCAGGCACAGAATGGCATTTGTAAATCTAAAAGCTGTGAACAAGTGTAGCAAATCTGAAGAACTACTGGTAGCTTGCCATGATCAGAGAGTGAGGTATGTGATGGTAGTGGAGACAAGGAGGAGGGTGACCGATGAAGCTAGCAAAGCAAACGGGTGTCCAATAACAGATGTCCTCCAAAGCAATGCTAAGGAGGTTGGACTTTATCTTGTGAACAGAGGTTATCTAGGAAGGAAGAGGTATGTTGAGATCTTCATTTTACTAAGATGACTTGGGTTAATTTAGAGTTGGGGTTAGAGTAGGCATAGACTAATATTTGGAGGCTTTTGAAGACAATATAGGCTGAAGAGAATGGAACCAGGGCCAAGGAAAGGACCGTGGCATGGAGAAGGAAGTCAACTGAAGAAAGATCAGAAAGATAAAGTTCACTCACTCATTCATTCACTTACTCATTTCTTCTTTCAACAGATATTTAATGACCTCCTGTTTAATGTGCCTGGCATTGTTCTAGGGCTGGGAACACCAGCCTGAGTGAGCAAGACTGTTTTTATAGAGCTTGTAGGCAAGAGGGAGTTTGCAGACACTCAGTTAATATTTTAACAAATCAATATGAAATTATAACTGTGCTCACTGCTGCAGAGAAGTTCAGGGGGCAGAGATCATCTAGGAAGACTTCCTTGACAAAGTGACATTTGAGCTGAGACTCAAAATGTAAAGAGGCTCCAGCTTAGTTTCAAAGGAGGGAGGAAAGCGTGGCAAGCAGAGAGAACGTGTGTGCAAAGGTCCTAGGACAGGGAAAAGGAGCTAGGAGAAGGCAAATATGGCCACATATAGTGATCTGCAGGGAGAAGGTAGAAATGTATGCAGAGGCCAGCACTTACAGGGCTGTAAGCTAGGAAGTGACAAAGTTAGATTTTCTATGCAAAAGATCACAAAGGCTCTTAATGCAGAGGCCAATGACCCACCCCTTATTCCTTGGCAGTTTCTTGGAATAAGAACTCTTGGCCTTAGTCCCACCCCTAGTGTAGCTGGGGATCCAGAAATCCCCCTTCTCAGAGAACACAGGGGCCTGGTTCTGGGCCCCTGTGAATGCAGCTGAGGCTGTGGGCGTGGGCAGCCCAGGGCCTGCTGGAACTCATCTGGCAGCCTGGAGCCAAATAGCACCTGAACAGTACTGCCTGTTCTTCCGCCCCCACCCACACCTTCCCAGCTCTGAGAATGCCTTGAGCACAGAGCTCCTCTCTTTGGGAAACTATGAGGGGGGCGGAAAGTGTTCCCTGACTTGGAGTGGGTTATTTTGTACCTACCTGCTCTCTGCAGGTACACACACAAACCTGCCTGTGCTTGGGCCCTGAGGGAAGGTATAGGTCACCAGAAGACTAGTAGCAGACACATGCCTCACTTCTGGATGGTGATTCAGAAAGCTGTGCCAGCCCCTTCCCTCCACCTTCCCTCAGAGTACATGGTGCCAAGAGAGGAATCTGCTTCTGGGCAGAACAGTGTCCAGGACTATTGAGCCAGAGACAAAAGCTGCAAGATTGGTGCTAGGAAGGGGTGGGAAAGAAGCAGGACTATCTCCTCCACATGCCTACTCAGCTGTGGATCTCCTAGGGAGACACAGCCCTGACCTCAGGGGTCAGGGGACACAACCTTCTTGGTGAAAAACAGCAGTCTCCACCTCATGTAAGGACCTAAAGAAAAAGACAGTGGCCCAGGAGAGGGTCCTCTGGCAGAGGTCTCCACGCTTTTCCTCACAAAGGGTCATGTTTACTATTTTCCCCTTACATAGATCCAACTTCAGAAATATTGTTTCTATTAAATAAATCAGTTACATTTTTATAACTAATTTGTTTTCCAGTTTTTATCAACAATAGCCCTATCAATGTGATCACATGGAGGTGATACTTGCTCTTCTAGTTAAATGATATAGCCTGCTAAGAAAAATGTGGAACTAGTGTTAGGTTTTTGAAATATAGAAAGTGATGTGAAGTTCTATATAGCCATACCCAGACACCCCAAGCTGGGAGCCCCTACGTATAATCCTAGAAAAAGAAGGCAGATTTGGAAGGAATGGAAGGAGGGAAGGCTTCTTGAAGGGGAAGAGTTCTGGGCCAGAGCCAGGCAGAGAAGAGGAGGACTAGGGCTCAGTCCATGTGCACCCAGTCTCTGGCTCCCTGGGCCCCTTCTTACTGATGATGCCACTTGTTCTTAGCTAGAAAAGGGGTGTTTATGGGTGAAGAAACAGGCCTGAGAATTTCAACAACATGTCTAGGGCCATGCAACCAGTCCTTTGCCCAGCTAAAACTGGAGCCCTCTGCTACAGGGAGAGTAAAAAATGGATTTGCTGGGTTATGGCAAAGAATATCTTCAATCATTCAATCAACACATTTTTTACTGAGCTCTTAATATGTGCCAGGCTGGGCGGGATCCATTTATAAAACAGAATGTTCCTGTCCCCACAGAGCTGTAATCACACAAATGAGTACCTGATGCTAATCAAGCAAAGGGCCCTGGAGGAGGGGCCCTGGGGGTCATAAGGAGCAACCAGGACCCTTGCCCAGGCTAGGGTGGTCTCAGGAGGCTGCTCCAAGGAAGTGACATTTACAGTGAGACATGAAGCAAAGAAAAAAGGAGGGCATGTGGGAGGAGAGAAAGTTTTAAGCAACAGAAAAAAGAAAAGGGAAATAGGAAAAGAAAGGTGGTAGGGGGCACTTGACCCTCTTTCTCTCCCTTTCTCTAGGATTTGGCTCTGCCTCTGCCCCCTGCCTGCTCCACCCTTGGTGCCACTTGGGGAGCTTCCCAGAAGAGCTGCCCAGTTTTGCTTCCTTCACACCTCCCCTCCTACCCTCTCTCCCCTCCAACTGGACTCGCCTCTCAGGTCCCTTCTTGCCCCCTCTCCTCCCAGAGCAGCAGTTTCCAGGGTCCTCCAAGCCAGACACCCTGCTCCCAGGGCCCATGTGCCCCCCAGCAGCCTGGAATTTTCCAGGGCTTCCCTTGTTGGCTGAGCTGGGACAGGGGGCTGGTGAGAGGCTCAGGTTCTTGTCTCTTAGGCAGGAAGTGTTGGAGGTAAAGCCGCACCCCTCAATGAGGGCAAAGCGATGCCTGGATCCCTGGGAGGGCTTCTCCTCAGAGATACATGGACCCAAAATTGGGGAGAAAAGTCCTATGTCCCCTAATTTGGAGAATTTTGAAGCAGTGTGGACCTTGGATCCTCCTTAACTGGGGAGGAATATGTGAAGTGGGGAACCCCCAAACTCCACTTCTCCTCTCATCCACCTCCCTGCTGGCTTTGCACCTTCCTGTAGGTGGAAATTGGTTTACATTGCAGGAGGATTTGAATGGATGGAGTTGAACCCAAGAGGATGGGGGCATTGCCATGAAGGAGCATACATGGAGATGGGAAAAACTGAGGAAGGGTGCCTCCTCCCCTCCCACTAAATTGCTAATCAGATTAAGGAGACATTCTTTTTTTTTTCTTTTTTATTGATTTGAAAGAGAGAGAAACATCACTTTATTGTTCCACACACCTATGCATTCATTGGTTTTTTTTCCCATATGTGCCCTGACCAGGGATCAAACCTGCAACCTTGTTGTGCTGAGATGACACTCTAACCAACTGAGCTAGCCCACCACAGCTTTTTTTTATTTTATTGACTATACTATTACAGTTTTCCCATTTTTTTCCCTCCCCTTTATCTTCCTCTGCCCGGTACCCCATTCCCTCCAGCATTTCCCCCGCTACTTAGTCTGTGTCCATGGGTCATATATATGTAAGTTCTCTGGCTTCTACATTTCCTATACTATTCTTAACCTCCCTCTGTCTATTTTTTTTAAATATTCATTTATTTATTTTTACAGAGAGGGGAAGGGAAGGAGAAAGAGAGACAGAAACATCAATGTGTGGTTGCCATTAGCATGCCCCCTACAGGGGACCTGGCCTGAAACCCAGGTATGTGCCCTGAATGGGAATCAAACCGGTGACCCTTTGGTTCAAAGGCCAGCACTCCATCCACTGAGCCACACCAGCCAGGGCCCCTTATCTATTTTATACCTACCAGTTATGCTTCTTATTCCCTGTACCTTTTCCTTCATTCTCCCCCTTACCCCTCCTTGCTGATAATCCTCCATGTGATCTCCATTTCTGTGTTTCTGTTCCTGTTTCAGTTGTTTGCTTAGTTTGTTTTTGTTTTGTTTTTTAGGTTCAGTTGCTGATAGTTGTGAGTTTGTTGTCATTTTACTGTTCATATTTTTAATCTTCTTTTACTTAAATAAGTCCTCTTAACATTTCATATAATAAGGACTTGGTGATGATGAACTCCTTTAACTTGACCTTATCTGAGAATCACTTTATCTGCCCTTCCATTCTAAACGAAAGCTTTGCTGGCTAGAGTAATCTTGGATGTAGGTCCTTGCTCTTCATGACTTTGAATACTTGTTTCCAGCCCCTTCTTGCCTGTAAGATTTCTTTTGAGAAATCAGCCGATAGTTTTATGGGAACTCCTTTGTAGGTAACTCTCTTCTTTTCTCTTGCTGCTTTTAAGATTCTCTCTTTACCTTTAATCTTTGGCATTTTAATTATGATGGATCTTGGTGTATTCCTCGTTGGGTCCAACTTGTATGGGACTTGCATGTCTGTATCCTTCTCCAAGTTGGGGAAGTTTTCCTTCATTACTTTTTCAAATTGCTTTCAGTTTCTTGCTATTCCTCTTCTCCTTCTGGCATGCCTGTCATTCAGATGCTGGAAAGTTTAAAGTTGCCCCGGAGGTTCCTGAGCCTCTCCTCCATTTTTTGAATTCTTATTTCTTCATTCTGTTCTGGTTGAATGTTTATTTCTTCCTTCTGCTCCAAATGATTGATTTGAGTCCCAGTTTTCTTCCCTTCATTTTTGGTTCCCTGTGTATTTTTCTTTCTTTCACTTTGTATGGCCTGTACTTCTTCCTTTATTTTGAGACCATACTCAATCATTTCTGTGAGCATCCTGATTACCAGTGTTTTGTATCTGGTAATACAAAACAGTGTGCATCTGATAGGTTGGCTATCTCCTTGTCACTCAGTTCTTTTTCTGGAGTTTTGATCTGTTCTTTCATTTGGGCCATATTTCTTTGTCTTGGCTCCTGTTTCGTTGTAAGAGGCAGAACCTTAGGTATCCGCCACGGCAGGACAACCCATGTTACTGTGTCATGGCGCTGTATGTGGTGAAGGGGTCAGAGAGGGAACAATGTCGCTTGCTCCCAGCTTTCAGTCACTTCCTTCACTTCCCACAAGCACATGATGCTCTTCTAGTTGCTGCCCTGGTGCTGATTTCCTGAGTGGGTGGGTTCATGTATGTTCTACAACTCTGTGGACCCCTCCAATGGACTCTCCTTAGAAATGGCAGTTTCCTCCACCACTGCAACCACCACAGATTTTTCATAGCCAGATGTTTTGAGGCTTTATTTCCCAGTGCTGGAACCCTGGGTTGCATGGTCTGTCCCGCTCCCCAGTTGTTCCTACCAGTTTTTATCTGCACGCAAATGTGGGATCTCCTTGTCTGCCAGCTGCCACCTCACTGCACATCCTCTCTGCCCTGGCTCCCCATCTCCTCCTATCTATGAGTCTGGATGAATATTTCTTCTTTAACTCCTTGGTTGTTGGACTTCCATACAGTTTGATTTTCTGGTAGTTCTGGTTGTTTTTGTCTTTAAATTAGTTGTTATCCTTCTTTTGGTTGTGCAAAGAGGCAAAGTGTATCTACCTATGCCTCCATCTTGGTCAAAAGCCCCTCTTTTCTATTTTATTTTTTAAAAATCCTCACCCAGGTGTTAGGAACTGCCCTGTCTGGTTTCAGGAGCTGTAACCCCCCATGGCTAAGGCTGAGTGAGAGACCTCTGGACCAGGAGACACTAAGGAGACAAGCTTATCTCCCTGGCAGGAGGGCTATTTCTGCTCTTTGCCTGGCCCCCATTGCTTGGTCGGTTAGCCAATGACGAGTAATATTCCTCAAGGGAGGATGGACCTAAGACAGGTACAATCACATGGGAAGGCCCTCAGGGAAGGACTTGGGGGCTGTGGAAGGAGGGGGTGATCGACCCCCGCCCCTCAGCTTTGACAAAGCCTGAGTCCTCATTCTGCCCGCAAGAAGTCTCAAACCTCTCAGCTGCCTTGTCTCCTCTGCCTGACTCAAGCCTATAACAATGACAAGGGGCGGTGCAGCCCTATGCTGGAAACAGCGGGATTCCCAGGGTGATGAGGCCTGAGATTGGATATGTAAAATCCTGTGAAACCTGCTTTGCTGAGGATGCTCTTAATTAGGTTATAAAGGCCCAGGCAGGAAATTAATTTAGCCCCTTAAATTCTGTAGTTTTTTAGGTGATAAGACCCCAACTCAGTGTGAGCCCCTTTTAGCTCTTTCAACATTATCTATTTGTTTGATCCTCACTGCCAGACAATGGTTAATAAGCTGTATCCATATTCCTACCCAAAACTACCTAATAAAAGCCTGTTCAGGCAAAGCGGCAGGGCGCTCTCCTCTTCAGAGAGTTGCCAGGTCACTCTGAGGCACCCTCCCCTTGAGAGGGTAGCCGTGCCATCCCTATTCCTCCACAGGACAAGGTAGTCTGTGTGAATGTGTCACGTACCATCTGCAGTGCCACAGATACTGCAGGCCAATATCTGTGTCACCCAAGGATATGTTTTTTTGATTTTAGAGAGAGAGGGGGAGAGAGAGAGAGAGAGATCAATGTGACAGAGAAACTTCAATCTGTCATCTTCCATATACACATTGACCAGGGATCAAACCTGCAACCTAAGTGTGTTCCTTGACCAGGGATGGAATCTGCAAACTTTTGGTGCATGGGCTAATGCTCCAACCAATAGAGCCACCCAGACATGTCAAGGAACATTCTTAATCTCAACTTATTTTGAGGGACATGAGAGTAAGGTTTCCATCATTTGAAGTACCCCACATCTGCCCACATGAGGGGGAAATCAAAGGTCTCATTTGGGAAGGGATCAGGAGTTGATTTGTTTCCTGAATCTCAGGGCAACTCCTTCCTTCTGTGAGGCCCATGTTCTTTACCCAGTCTCCCTCCTGCCCCTCCACGCACTTCTTTCCCATTCCTCTGATTTCTGTGACCCTGGGACATGCATGCAGGTATGTCTTTCTATCGCCATTTCCCAAGACCCAACCAAGTAGAGCCAATAGGGACTCTGTAATACTCTACTGCAGACCATAAATAAAATGCCCTTGGCAAACTTCCCTCTTGGCTGACATTCCTGCTGCTCTCTGATCTGTTGTGGACCTAAACACTGGGGTGAGGCCTGGAACAGCTGTGGAAATGAAGCCAGCCAGTCTCCTCCCTCCTGCTGCCCTCATGTCCCAGAGATAAAGGCTGAAAGAAGCCACTCTAGAGATATAGAAAACCAGCCTCAAGGAAAGAACAGAGCAGAGGGTTCTTTCAGAATGACCCTTAGATGTCTGATATGCATCTCTAAGCAGAGCTCCAAGGGGTAGGGATGAAGGATGGCACTGGCAGGGTCCCTTTTGTTCTGAGCTCCAGGTCCTAAAAGTGGTGACAGGGACTGACTGAAGAATTGGGTGGCTGGAGAAAGGGAGATACATGAAAGATGGTCTTTCGCTTAACCAAGGAAGTGCCAAGGTGATTGAACCATATTGCTCTCCTATCTCCAGGCTTTCAATGACAGGTTCAGGATTTGTCTCCACTTCCTTTCTATGATGAGTAGCAGCGACCAAGGAGGTGCACAGGGTCTCTTTGTCCATCGTTTGTCCCTGTCCCTCATCCAAAGAGTAAGGGTGCTTCCCTCTCTCTGTGATCCCTGTACATTTTCCTTTCTGCTGCCTCTCAGTGCTTCTTTGTGGTAGGTGCATCATTGTCACAAATGGAAGAGGAAAGAGAGACCCAGAGTGTGGCAGGGTTAGGCCTCACCCCACAGGAAGGTTGAGAAGAGCAAGGAACCCAGACCCAGGCCAACAGAAATAATCTAAATGTATTCCTCATCTCAATCCCCCTCCCACACTCCAGATGCCTACAAAGGGGGACCTCAGAGTGTCTCTACCAGGAGATCCTAGGGGCTACAGAGAAAACTACTCTTAACTTTCTCCTAAAGCCACAGGCCCAAACATCAATACTTTCCCAATAACCTGACCAGTTTGGGAAGACAAAGAGTTAGTGCTGTCTGCTCTAGAAAGAGGGGCTTAACCCCAGTTCAGAGAGGCCAGCCCCAGGGACAGAGTCCCATAATGAGAATCCATGTGTCCTCTGCCTTGTGTCTTCTTCAGTGGTTTGTGGTTGCTGAGACCCCCCACTTTTCAGGCAATGTTTTGCTTCACCATTCTAAAATTTCCCTTTGGGGTAGGTGAACTTAGGAGACTGAAAATTTAGTTCCAGAGGACATAAGTTTCCAGGTGGCACAGTCTTCATTTTCGACAACAGATTCAGGTAGAACAGAGCTTGACAGCCTCAGCACTATTGACATTTTGGGCTGCAAAATTCTTTGTTGTAAAGAGCTATCTGTACATTCCAAGATGTTTAATATATCCTTGGCCCCTAGAGAGCAATAAGCACCCTCCTTTCCTTTCCAAACATTGTGAATTGTCCCCTGGGGGGAAGAAATCATCCCTGGTTGAAAATCTCTTCAGCAGAGAATGATGGCTTTCCCAACTCCGGGTTGTTGCAGCAAAGATGAGACTCAAGCTCTACACAGAGAACTGTTGATTTCCACATTGTAAGAGTGCCCTCTGATGGCCATAGTCAATACTAGCAATTGGAAGAGCCCAGAGCTCTGAACTAGCCTGGGTGGGTAGAGTCCACGGGGAGCCCATGAAAGGGTGATAGACAGCTTGGAGTCTTCTGAGAGGAAGACACAAATCACAGGAGAAAAACATTGTATGTTAATCTTCCCATTTCAAACTCCTTTTGCAAATCATGACCTATTCATCCAAGTCTATCAGCAAGTCTAATATGACAACAGACTATGGGGTGTCAGTTCATCTTGTACAATTGGCGCCGCTATCAACCCTAGACCACATCTCCTGGTCATTTGTGGCCGCCAGCCTCCCCTGAGAAGAGGATGGACTGGCTACTCAGCTTTCTTCTAGGAGCAATGGGAACTATTTCTTGAGAAAGAAAATACCTACTAAGAAGGGCTCTCTCTCAGTGGCTTAAGTGGGCTCAAGTTTAAAAAACAAAGCCAGTAACCATTTCTACGCAGGCAAATCTCTCATGCAAACCGCACTTCAGGGAGAAGCCTGCCGTAAGCTGCCGGTCTCCTGCCCTGAACTGCCTATTTGCACTGTGTTGCTGCCATCTGAGCCAACCTGTATAAAGGGGTTTCTGGAATTCTATTTCAACCAATAAAACTAAGGCTTTTCCCATTCAGTTGGAGCTGTGCAGCTATATACCTATCAGTGTCTTTACCTCATTTGTATGAGGATGTAATCAGGAACCAGGGGCAGGACTTCTGTCTATATAAGTCAGCCCCATCCGCTCCCCCAGCCCCACTCTAGGAGCATACTTCCCTTTTCCACCAAGTCCAAAGACATTCCTGGCTGGACCTGAAGCAGAAACACTGAAGATGAAACACCAGCGATATTTCACCAGAGCAGAGCAGAGCTGTCTAGCCAAAGAGCCCTGGCCCCAGGGCTGCATTGCCTTGCAGCCATGCTGTTTCACAGCTGTACTGCTTAATAATTGAACTGTAACGCTATTGAACTCTTCCACAGCTGTCATGTTTCCACAGTGGTACTGTATTACAATTGAGCTGTTTGCACTGAATAGTTTCCTTCTTCACTGCCCCCCAAATTGGGATTCCTGTTGGTGTTGAATTGACACCTACTATCTGTTAACAGAACCAAGACAAGATTCAGTTGGTTCACCACTACTCCTGTTCCTGGACTCCTTGGCTCTATCACACAAAAGACAAAAACAGAAGCACTCACTCAGGCAGAGTTTTAGTGAGTCAGACTTCCAGGTTTCATAAATCTTAGACTGTTAAGAGCAAGTGGGATCTTTGACATCATCAAGTTCAGCCCCCTAATTTTACAGGCCCAGAGAGAGAAACAGACTTGCTTAAAATTTTGTATGTAAGAGAGCCAAATTTAGAATGTAAATTTTCTAATTATCAGTCAATATGCTTCTGACTTACCATAATCTCTTGGACTGAGAGTTTAAGAGGCCCTTAAAATTCCTCAGAAATAAAAAATACATTATATAATGAGAGAGAAATTTTAAGTTATTCCTCTGTAATTTTTAATATGACCATAGTAGCAAACATTTCCCTTTTTGTGTGCATTTTGGAGTGTGATTACTTATGGTTTGGTGCTGTCCTCTAATTGTTGGTATGTGTTAATATTATGTCCCCTTAAAGCCATATTGTCAGGTTAGTGCAGCACACCCTTGTTAAATGGAAGGTGTTGTTAACAGAGCACTTGATTAGCATATGGATGCGGCCTTGGAGATTTAAAAACAAATACAAAAGCAAAGCATTTGCTGCCCTGAGTTGCTAGTGGCAATAGAATAATCCCTGTTCTCTCCCCTTTTCTTCCCAATGAAGGACCTTGACCAAGAGCAGACAAAAAATTCAAGTGCCATGTATGATTTACACACACACATATATATATAATTCACCAAACATTTCTTAAATGCCTACTATATGCCAAACACTGTGCTACCAGGTAATGAGGTGCAAGGTATCTGACCTTAAGATGCTTTCATCTGTGAAGTGTCATAGGGAACTGACAGAAGTCAGTCAGTGCCTTGCATAGGAAGTCAGCAGTTTGCACTGGAGCTGGGGGTGGGATGGACAGAACACGGCTTGACAGTCAGGGGATTGAGTACAGAGCACTTGACAGGCAAGTTTTCTTATAAGTGTTTAACACCTAATTTAAATATAAATTTGTTTACTCTTCATAGTCGACCAGCTGTGAACACCTACACATAAATCTTAAGTCACTTCTAACCCCCATATGCAGAAAGCCAGGCAATATGTGTAGACTGCTTATAAAGTTATCAAAACACATATACGATTCTATGATCACTTTTTTTATTTACTATTACTTCATAAACACTCCATCCTTTACTCATAGTTATTGCTGATCATCTTAACCATAGCAGAATATCCTGTCATATTGAAATGGTATGTATTTGCCCATTACCCTTTGGGTGGTCTTTTATTGGGTTGGCCAAAAAGATCTGTTTAGTTTCTCCATAAAATAAAACACACATTTTTCTTTTTTTAAATTATCTTTTGTTGATTATGCTATCACAGTTGTCCAATTTTTTCCCTGTTTGCCCCCTTCCAGCCAGCACTCCCCAGTCCCTCAGGCAATCCCCATACCATTGTTCAAGTCCATGAGTCATGCATATAAGTTCTTTGTCTGCTCCATTTCCCATACCATACTTTACATCTCCATGGTTATTCTGTAACTACATATTTGTATTTCTTAAACCCCTTACTTCTTCACGTATTTCCCCACAACCACCTCCCATGTGGCAACCATCAAAACCCTCTCTGTATCCATGATTCTGTCTCTGTTCTTCTTGTTTGTTTACTTTGTTTTTTAGATTGAATTGCTGACAGATATGTATTTATTGCCATTTTATTGTTCATAATTTTGATCTTCTTGTCTTAAATAAGCTCCTTTAACATTTCATATAATTATGGTTTGTTGATGATGAACTACTTTAGTTTTTTTTTTTGCCTGGGAAGCACTTTGTCTGTCCTTTAATTCTAAATGATAGCTTTGTTGGGTAGAACAATCTTGGATGTAGGTCCCTGCTTTTTATGACTTTCAGTGTTTCTTGCCAGTCCCTTCTAACCTGCAAAGTTTCTTTTGAGAAATCAGCACAGTCTTATGGGAACTCCCCTGTAGGTAACTAACTTTGTTTCTCTTGCTGCTTTTAAGATTCTCTCTTTATCTTTAACCTTTGGCATTTTAATTATGAAGTGTCTTGGAATGGGTTTCTTTGCATCCATTTTGCTTGGGACACTCTATGCTTCCTGGACTTGCATGTCTATTTCCTTCACTAAATTAAGGAAGTTTTCTTTCATTATTTTTTCAAATAGATTTCCAATTTCTTGCTCTTCCTCTTCTCTCTCTGGAACCCCTATGATTCAGATGTTGGAATGTTTAAAGTTTTCCTGAAGGTTCCTAAGCCTCTCCTCATTTTTTTAAAGAAATTATTTATTTTTCTTATATCTTCATTCTGTTCTGGTTGAATGTTTATTTCTCCCCTTTGTTCCATATTGTTGATTTGAGTCCCAGTTTCTTTCCCATCACTGTTGGTTCTGTGTATATTTTCTTTATTTCACTTTGTGTAGCCTTCACTTCTTCCTCTATTTTGTGTCCATACTCAATCATTTCTGTGAGCATCCTGATTACCAGTGTTTTGGACTCTGCATCTGATAGGTTGGCTATCTCCTAGTTGTTTAGTTCTATTTTTGGAGCTTTGATCTGTTCTTTCATTTAGGACATATTTCCTAAATTTGCCTCAGCTTTCCTGTTACGTTGTAAGGGGTGGAGCCTCAGGTATTCATCAGCGCAGGGTAACCCACTTTGCGTGTTGTGGCTCTGTATGTGGTGGAGGGGTCAGAAAGGGAACATGCAGGCTTGCTCAGCTCTTGCCCTGTTTTCAATCACTTCCCCTGCTACCCACAAAAATTGGGCCGTTCTGGTGCTGACTCCCAGGTGGGTGGTTTTGTGTATGTTCTAGGACCCTGTGGGTCTCCCCAATGAACTCTGCTGTGAGACTGGGAGTTTCTCCTGCTGCTACAACCCCTAGATGTTTTTCCAGCCTGAGGTTTTGAGGCTTTATTTCCTCGCACTGGTACCCTGGGTTGCATAATCTGTCTCACTCCCCAGTTATTCCTCCCGGTTTATCTGCACTCAAATGTGGGACTGCCAGCTGCCGCCTTGCTGTGCATCCCCTCCTCTGTGGCTTCCCATCTCTGCCCCTCCTACCAGTCTGAATGAATGTTTCTTCTTTAACTCCTTGATTGCCAGACTTCCATACAGTTAGGTTTTCTGGAAGTTCTGCTTATTTTTTGTTTTTAAATTTGTCGTTGTCCTTCCTTTGTTTGTGCAAGGAGACAAAGTTTATCTACCTACACCTCTGTCTTATCTGGAAATCCTTTCCTTCGTTTCTGATTGAATCTTTTATTCCACTTTTGTGGTCCTCACTAAATTCCTTGAGCATCCTTATAACCAGTGTTATGAGCTCTGAATCTCATAGATTGCTTATCTCTCTTTTGTTTAGTTCTTTTCATGGAGTTTTTATCTGTTCTTTCATTTGAGCCATGTTTCTTTATCTCTTCATTTTGGCAGGCTCTCTGTGTTTGTTTCCATATATTAGATGGAGCTGCTATGAATGTGTGTCTTGGTAGAATGGCCTAATGTAGTGGGTGTCCTGTAGGGTCCAGTGGCACAGCCTCCCCAATCACCCAAGCTGGGTACTCATGTTGTACCCTTTGTTTGGGCTGAGTACACCTTTCTCTTGTAGTTGAGACTTGATTGCTGTTAGCAGGTCAATGGGAAGGATTTACCCAGGCCAGTCAGCTACAAGTGTTACAGAACAGAGTGGGGGAGCTGAATAATATAAAAGACCCCCCCTTTTTTCTCCAGGTCTTCCTCCCCACCTGCTGGGTTCGTTTTACCCGCCACCTGAGAGAAGATGTCTCTTAATACCAGAGATCAGTGAAAAGGAAAGGAATTTATTATTTATTTGAAATAACACAAACTAAAGTTCCCCACAAATGCACACAGTCCTCCCGGCACCCTCCACGTGGCAAAAGGGAGCACTCCCAAAGCCTCGTGGTCCTGACTCTCACCCAAGCCGCATGGTCCCAACCAAGACACCAAAGTCGAATGGTCCTAAACAGATGCGTGGTCCCAATAAGACAGAGACACCCAATGGCTGCCATGCCCCCGTTTAAATCCCAGCACCAATCTTCCTCTGCAGGCCCATTTCTGGCTCCTCTCACAATGGGCCACAGCTGCCAGCATTCTGGACAGGTGTGGCCCTGTGGTGTGGAGCCAATTATCTCCAAGCTCTTCTGAACCCTATTACAAATCCCTATTGGGTCTCCCCTCTTGGCTGCACCCTGTTACACAAGGACTGATTGAAAAGGCACATTTTTCATTTTCACCAATAACTTTATTGATATTTTCAGTATGTTGGCTCTCTCCTGATATTGGCTTCTAGTGGGTAAAAGCCAGGGGTGCTGCTAAACGTTTTCCAATGCACAAGACAGCCCCACAGCAAAGAATAACTTGGCTAAAATGTCAATAGTACCAAGAAACTTCACAAACTACTTTTAACAAGTGGTCAGTCACAGCCCCTTCTCCATACCCTGCACAAATATTTTTTTGTGTTTCAGTTGCATGTTTACCTTTCTTGAAATAATAAAGCATAATACACTGAAAATGTTACATATCTTCTTCCATCCTCGATATTAAAGTGGCTGCACAAAAATTCAACAATTTTGGTGTGTTTTTAAATGCTTGCTGATAGACAGTTGGCATAATACAATCTAACAAAATTGTTTCATATGAAGTTAAAGAAAACTAAACGCTACTAGAGCCATCGTACAGAAAAAACTAAATGAACTTTTTGGCCAACCCAGTAGAATGCTTCTTATTATTTGCTTTGTGAATAAAATGGTTTCAAAATCTTTCTCCATAATCCCTTCTTTCTTTTTTTTTTTTTAATTAATTCCTGGAGATATATACTCAGGAGTGAAATAACTGGGTCAAAAATTATGGCATTTTAATGATTTCAGATAGATATTGCCCAACTGTACTAAGTAAATTACTTCTATAAGATCCTTCTCTGGTCATTTGGACTGAGGACTGTTATATCCATTTCAAATGTTAGTAATGTAGGTAATCAATACTGTTTATAATTTTTCATTGCTTTGTCCTTTGAGAGGCTCTGACAAGTCAGGGTAACCCACCAGGCAGAATCAAGTAAGCACAGCAGTAATTCCCTGTGGGATTCAACCAGAGGAAAGCAAGGAATGGGTAAGATCTGGTCTTTGAGCCAGAGGTTTTGCCTCCAAATGGAATGAGACCCAAACAGCATAGTCACCATGAACTACTGACAGGAACTTAGAAATGAAGCCAGAGATACCATCGGTCAGCCCCATCTATTTTTCAATTGAGGCTTCAAAGTTCCCCAAAAATAAGTTGTCCTGCCTGTGTCACTAAAAACAGCAAAACCTGTTTATCAATCACTATGTATCGAGCTCATTCATTTTTCCTACCACCAGTGTGCTGTGGACTGATGGACAGAATGCCACAACTGCAGGCCTTGGTGCTACCATAAAGCCACCTTTTCCAACCTCATGTGAGCCATCACATGTCTGCTAGTCCTGGATTAACTCTCAGCATTCTTTCTAAATCTGCTCTCTTACCTATATCCCACTTTCTCTCTCTACTCACTTCTTACTAGAGCTTCCCTCCCCTGCTCTGATCTATTCTTCCAGTCCCAGGAAGGGGTTGTCTCCCCAATGATGAAACCCCTCCCACTTGTATCAGACAAAGAAGGTCAGGCAAAGTTGTACTGGGGGCTTGGGAACAAGAGTGGTGCCATGTTTCTTCCATGACTTCCGTATTACTAAATTCAGTGAACATGATTTTGGTCCTTAACCCTTTCCAGCTCTTCCATTTCTAAGTTCTTTTTCAAATTCCTTACTGGGCTCCCCTCTGCACCCACATTTCCCAAGTTCTCCAGAACATTGACTACAGCTTGGTTTATTCTACATATGCTTCCTACATGGTTTCAGTTTTGTCTTCTCTCCTGGCCTTAACCACCACCAAATTCTGACTGCTAACACATCTACACAGTCATCCATGACCTCTGACTCAAGCGTTAGCCTCACTGGGCTCACTACCCACTGAGCATCTCTGCCTGGATGTACCACTGGCATCTCAAACATTTCATGTCCCAAATGGAATTCTTTGTCTCTACATCCAGTACTGCCCCTTATTCCCCTTTTCTTTTAGTTTCTTTAGTTAATGACACCACAATATATCCAATTACACCCAAGTAGAAACTAGGATGGAAGGCTATGCTTTCCTCTCACTCATCTCCTACACCCAGTCAATCACCAAATCCTAAACATTTCTCAAATCTATCCTCTTCTGAACAACTCTCCACTGACCTAAATTAGGTCTTCACCAACCTCTTAAAGAGTCTAAGCTTGTCCCTTTCCAATTCATATTGTGTACTGCCAGGTGCTCTGTTAAAAATGTCAATTTGGAGTTCCAGCCAAGATGGAGACACAGGTAGAAACCCTTTGCTTCCTCGCACAACAAAAAGGAGGATAACAACCAATCTAAAATCAATAAACAGCCCTGGCTGGTGTAGCTTAGTGGATTAAGCGCGGGCCTGTGAACCAAGAGATCACGGTTTGATTCCCAGTCAGGGCACATGCCTGGGTTGCAGGCCAGTTCCCAGCAGGGAATGCACAGGAAGCAACCATACATTGATATTTCTCTCCCTCTCTCCTTCCCTTCCCCTCTGAAGATAAATAAATAAAATTTAAAAAAAAAAGAATGTTTAAAAAAATTAATAAATAAAAATTAAATAAAATAAAATCAATAAACAACCAGAAGTGCCAGAAAATCAAACTGCATGGAACTCCAACAACCAAGGAATTAAAGAAAAAATCAATCAGAACAACCAGACCAGTAAGGCAGCAGACCGCAGACCATGCAGGGAGGCCAGCTGAGAAAAACCACGGCAAGGAGGTGGACTGCGCAGGCGGGCCTGGCTGTGGCCAGGGGGGCTG
>CM052551.1:19242487-19262784 GCA_028533065.1 Trachops cirrhosus | reverse complement strand
CAGCCCCCCTGGCCACAGCCAGGCCCGCCTGCGCAGTCCACCTCCTTGCCGTGGTTTTTCTCAGCTGGCCTCCCTGCATGGTCTGCGGTCTGCTGCCTTACTGGTCTGGTTGTTCTGATTGATTTTTTCTTTAATTCCTTGGTTGTTGGAGTTCCATGCAGTTTGATTTTCTGGCACTTCTGGTTGTTTATTGATTTTAGATTGGTTGTTATCCTCCTTTTTGTTGTGCGAGGAAGCAAAGGGTTTCTACCTGTGCCTCCATCTTGGCCAGAGCTCCGCAATTATTATTTTGGTAGGGATTGCATTGACTATGTAGATTGCTTTGAGTAGTATTAGCATTTTAACAATGTTGATTCTTGCTCTGTATGAGTACAGTATATGCTTCCATTTATTTGCATCTTCTTCAATTTCCTTCTATGTCTTACAGTTTTCAGAGTATAGGTCTTTCACCTCCTTGGTTAAATTTATTCTTAGGTATTTTATTCTTTTTGATCCCATTGTAAATGAGATTGTTTTTCTTAATTTCTCTTTCTGATAGTTAATTTTTGGTGTATAAAAATGCAACCAATCTTTGAATATTAATTTTATATTCTGCTACTTTATTGAATTCATCTATCTGTTCTAATAGTTTGTTTTGGTGGACTATTTGCATTCTCACTATATGATATGTCATCTGCAATTAATGTCAGTTTTACTTCTTCTTTTCCAATTGGGTGTCCTTTTTTTTCTTGTCTAATTGTTGTGGATAAATACTATGTTGAATAAAAGTGGTGAAAGTGGACATCCATGTCTCACTCCTCATATAAGGAAAATGCTTTTAGCTTTTTTCCTAGTGAATATGATGTTAGTTGTGGGATTGTCATATATGACTTTTATTATGTTGAGGAATATTTCCTCTACTTCCATTTTTCTGAGAGCTTTCATCATAAAAACTTTTCAAGTGCTTTTTCTGTATCTATTGATATGACCTATGATTTTTATCCTTCATTTTGTTTATGTGTTGTATCACATTAATTTATTTGCAGATATTGAACCAACCTCACATTCTGAGAATAAATCCCACTTGATCATGAGGTATAATCTTTTTAATGTATTGCTGAATTAGGTTTGCTAATATTTTGTTGAGGATTTTTGTATCTATGTTCATCAGTGCTATTCACCTACAATTTTCCTTTTTGTAGTGTCTTTGTTTGTTTTTTGAATTAGGGTAATTGCAGGGTAAGTGGAGGCAGTCTAGCTTCCTCACCCAGGTGTCTGGGTAACTAAGGGAAGCAGTGTTCCCATAGCCTTGGAGGGGCCTCATAAGTAGGGTTCTCATAGCCTTGAGACTGGGTCCACTAAACTGTTCCCATAACATGAAGAGGGCTCACATGTGCAGAATTGTGTTATGTTATATAATATAATATGTTATGTCATATAATTTCTGGCATCTTGCCAGCTTTGTTCCCCTCTAGTACTTAAACAAGTAGGGACTCCCTGCTGGGGGCGATGATGATGACAGACATTCAAGAGGACAGGTTCCACACTGGGGAACAAGGGCCATAACATGAGACATGCAGATAGATATGCAGCTTGCATCATGTGTGGCTCACCCACCCATGAATAAAGGCATGCCAGACATCCCAACACTCTGTGAATAGAAGATAAAAAATACGAACAGTAAAATGACAACAAACTCACAACTGTCAACAACTGAACCTAAATTAAAAACAAAAACAAACTAAGCAAACAACTAGAACAGGAACAGAATCACAGAAATGGAGATCACATGAAGGTTTATCAGCAGGGGAGGGGGAGGGGAGAAGCGGGGAATAGGTACAGGGAATGAGAAGCATAAATGATAAGTAGAAAATAGACAGGGGGAGGTTAAGAATAGTATAGGAAGTGTAGAAGCCAAAGAACTTATATGTACATCCCATGGACATGAACTAAAGGGGGGAGAAATTGAGTGGGAGGCAGTGTGAAGGGCAGAGGGGAATAAAAGGTGTAAGATGGGACAACTGTAATAGCATAACCAATAAAATATATTTTTAAAAATGGTTAAAATAGCATTTTATGGTTTTAATAAAAATAGTAAAATATACTTATAATTCTATTTTGACTTTTACCAAATGATTTTTTTGCGTATTTGAAATGATCACATGAATTTTTGTCTTCTTTTATATGTATATATTATGATAATAAACTAGTTTTATATTCTTTAATCACTTTTTCATTATAATATACCATTTTCTTAAAGAACAAAAACAGATATATTTCTATTGGACTACAGTGATCCCTCACCTATCTCGGGAGGTACATTCCAGAGACCCCCGTGATAGATGAAAATCCGCAAAGTAGAGGTGTTATATTTATTTTATTATTTATATATATTTTAAGGCTTTATAAACCCTTTCCAGACTCCCATAAACTTTTCCCATTCTCTTATTAACCTTTCCCACACTCTTATAAGCACTTCATATGCTCTTAAACACTTTCTACACTCTTAAACCTATGTAATTTTGACAACATATAAAATTCTATATGGGTACTCACCAGTGAAGTATACTACAACTTGAATGATGAAGATCATGAATTATGCAGCTGTGCAGTACTGATGGTGAGTAAGGTGATGATGATGAGATGAATGTACTGCACAGCCAAGAAGAGCATTACAGCTCTTCTGAAAGCACCACTTCATCAGGAGCTTCATCAGGTGGTGCAGTATCTTTGCCCTGGGCCGTAACTTCTATTTCTGCTAAAGGCATAGGCGTAACTGATCTCTTCATTGGAGTGATGAACATAGTCATGAGGAGTTGCTGGTGCTGCTTTTTATCTGCAGAGGCAGCTTCTCCATGCAGAGAAATGCTCTTGAGTCCAAAATGTCTCTGAAATTTGTCAAACCAGCCCTTGCTGTCACTGAATGGGGTTGGTCTGGTAGGAGAAGCACTCGACGGTCCTGCTTCTGTGTCATCATCCTCATCTTCATCCTCATCACCATCGTGAACGTCAGTGCTTTCTGCAAAACTATCATAAAGTTTCTTGGCCTTCGTCCAGATGGTGCTGATATCCAGTGAGATATTCTTCTTCCTGCAGTCATTTATCCACAGGGCCAATGCAGGCTCCATCCTCACAATGGCCTTATTGCGGGAAGCGACCACCTTCTTTGCAGTCTTGTTAAAAGCTGTTGTTGCTGTAGACCTAATATTCTTCTCTTCTTTCTTTATGTAGCGAACACTAGACTCATTGATCCCGTAATGGCGACCTACAGCCGCGCAGCTTTTGCCTTCCTTTAACATGTTGAGAAGTTCCACCTTTTCTTTGATAGTAAGCATATTCCTCTGGCGCTTGGGTTCACTGCCAGAAGCCTTAGAAGGCACAGAATGTTTGGGTGGCATCATAGGGCTTGAAATAAATTCAAACTTTTACGAAAATTTCACAAAAACACAACACCGCAGAACAACACTATGTGCAGCGAACAGACATCGATGTGAAGTGGACAAGGAGAGATGCTGAACATCTGGGCACAGTGTGGGAAAGCAAACATGTTGGGAGCCACCCTGCCTGGTTTCAGGAGCTGTAACCACACCCACCCCACCATGGCTAAGGCTGAGTGAGCGACCTTCAGACCATAAGCTAGCACTAAGGAGGCAAAGCTTATCTCCCTGACAGGAGTGCCACTTCTGCTATAACTTTTCCCATAACTGGCCTCCAAAGCTTGATCAGTTAGCCAATGACGGGTAAGATTCCCCAAGGGGGGAACGACCTAAGACAGGCATGATCATGTGGAGGCCCCAGGGAAGGACTTGGGGGCTATGGAGAAAGGGGGTGATGGACCCTCACCCGTTGGCTTTGACATAGCCTGAGTCCTCATTCTGCCTATGAGAAGCCTCCTAATTTCTTTCTTGGCTATCTTGCCTCCTCTGCCTGACTTAAGCCTGAAACAATGATAGAGGGCAGTACAGCCCTGTGCTGGAAAGGGCAGGTTCCCCGGGTAATCAGGCCTGAGAAAGAATACATAAACTCCTGTAAAACCTGCTTTGCTAAGAATGCTCTCAATTAAATGATAAGGGTCTGAGCAGAAAATGAGTTTGTTCCTCAAAGTTTTATAGCTCTTTAGCTAACAGACCCTGACTCAGAATAGGCCCTCAGAGTTCTTTGTATGTTATCTATTGTTTGGTCCTTACTGCCTGACAATGATTAATGAACTTTACCTGTATTCCTGTGCAAATTAAAAGCTAATAAAAACCCTGTGAAGGCAAGGATTGGGGCGCTCTCCTCTTGAGAGAGTTGCCAGGCCACTCCGAGGCACCCTCTCCTTGAGAGGGTAGCCGTGCTGTCCCTTTTCCTCCACAGGACTCAGTAGTCCATGTGAATGTCTCATGTCTCATCCATAACACTGCGGACACTGCTGGCCTGTGTCTGCATCACAAACAGACCTGTGCTACGGTCACTGAGCTAATCAGTGCCCAGGACACAGAACACAGTGCTGTGGTTGGTCACCTTCCATTCCATCAGCCAGTAGTGTGCCATGCACAATCTCACATTGGCAAACTTGCACAAGCACTAGTGGTGTACTGCATTTCCATTGTGTACAGTACAGTATTCATCTGCTGATGAAATACATACTGTATTTTATTTCAATTTAATATTCTTTTAATATGTTTGAATTAACATTTTTATATATTTTATATTGTTTTAAATTTTTAGGCAAAAATAATTAAAATCATAAATATTATATAAATACCTATATACTGAAAAATCCCATGATATAGAGAAAACTCCGTGATACAGAATTAGATATATATATATTTTTAAAAACCCACAATACAGTGAAGCCGTAATAAGTGAACCATGATATAGCGAGGGATGACTGTACCTGATACAGAAGATAGTGTCATACAGATGGATAGTATGAATGAAAATAATAAAAATATATTTTTATTTGAAATAAAAATGCTTACACAGCTGAACGGGTCACTTGGAAACAAACTCTTGCTTGACAATATTACTGAGCAAAAACAAAGCTGAAGCACAAACATCCTTCTTTTTTGACATGTATATGGAGATAAGTAGAAAGACACTACTTGTTTTTAAAAAAACTGACCTTCCCTTAAGGCCTAGTCATAGAAGTGTAAACAATGGAAATGAATCCACCATTTCAGTTGTTATATCATACCTATGCCACCTGAGTATTCTGAGATCACACATACCTGGGAAGGGTTGCTATATTATAGTTAAGTTCTTGGCAGACAGGACTGAGGAAAAGTAATCTGAAACAAGTTTTACATCCTATTTAGAACAAATCACTAACCCTAACCCTAACCCTTAAATAAGAGGTTATGATAGAAAGATACTGCCTGAAGTTATCCTTTTCATTTTGGTTCACTTTTAGGTTTCATTTGTGATTTAAACAGTTTTTTATTTGCTTGTAGTACAGTCCTGCCACAGTGTATTAAAGCACAAGATACCTATTATTTCTTCATCTGCATTTTTCAAGTCTGATACTCTAATACATTCAAATTTGATACACTACTACATCCCTCATATGTCAGCAGTTACTGAATATTAAAAAATAATGATAAATGGGTAAAACTCTGCTAAAAATGGAAGTATGTACAGCTATAATGGCACTAGATGAGACAGTGAGGAAAGGGAGAAAAGCAAACACGTTCATGTGCTTGGAATGTGGTTCAAGACTGGATTTAAAAACAACTTCTGCAAAGAAGCTGGCTATAATGGAATTTCCAGAAAATTCCCTTTGTCCAACAAAAGGACCTGAAAAACCCCAATCCAAACTTTTGAGAACTACAGTTATGCAGTGCTATCAATGATGATCAAAGTAGTTAAAAGGAGAAGGATGAATCTGTCTTCCATTTGGCTACAGTTGGTAGCCAAACCACGCAAGTATTGGGTAGAAAAGCATTGAACTTATTACTTGTCTATATCAGTTATGGGGTTTCATGGCTAGGAAAATTTCTAAAGAGTAAAATAACTTCAGGTTAGATCTCTTCTTTCATCATTAAATGTGGCAGAATAAAAAAATAATTTACAAGTAGATATAGTGAAAACAGAAAATTACAAGAGAGAGAACAGAAAAGTATCAAGACAATACTATAGGTCCAACAATAGTGTATGAGGTTGGAAAACCTGTTAACTTTGAAAACTCTAGCAAAATATCATTCTTGTTTATAAATTACTTATCATATGACCCTATGTTGAAACATTTCTTTCCACATACTGAAGAATCCTACATACAGCTTTTAAGCATTCTGCATTTCTTTGCCAATCTTGCAGCTGAGTATCTTGTTCCAGTTGATTTTGGTACAGGTAACTGGAAGCTGCTGGTGCAAGGCCTTGAATGTAATGGTTGACATTGTTTGATAATTTTCACTAATTGCTGTCTGATACTCATTTTCTCCATGCTCTATGATTTTAATAAACTCCTTGGCAGTTTGGACTTCATTTGAAACAGTTACTGAATCCTGCACATCTTTATGACTAACCAGCTGCACTTTGCCATCTTTATAATAGTGTACCTGAATCTTAAGTACTTCAACCACCTGGACTGTAGGTGGTGTGAAGGTGAATTCCCATTCAGATCTCCAGTGGCCATTCCAAAAGTTTTTAGGCTGAAACTGGTGGCTTTCAATACATGCAATAATGGTCTGCTGCCCATCTATAGTTTTAGCATAAACAGTACAGAAGTCACTGGAATAATGATCTTTCACATGTGCCCTTAAAGTACTGTCACAGGGTTCTCTCCAGGACTTCAGACCACCATCTACTTTATCTGGCTGGGGGTCACTTGTTTCTGTCCATAAGTGATCAAACTTAAAGAAAATTTTGTTTCTTGGACCTAAAAATCCACGATTGCCCAGGTCCCCATGTTCTGTAATTAAGACCTGATCTTCGTATTCTATTTTCACAGGCATGAACAGATCCATGTTACACTGGGCAAATATATGTGCCGCCCTTTCTCTGAGGAGGTTGTCATTATTAAGTAGTAGCCAGACATCATTGAATACTTCATTAAATTCCCCTGGGGGTGCATGAGTGATGAATTTAGCACCTTCTCATCTGACACCCAATACTTGAAGTCAGCCATCTTGGCTGCTGTGGCACAGTTTGGCCCCATAACATGTTTCTTTTTATACACTGCTGCATTTGAACTTGACAATATTTTACCTAGGATTTGTGCAAGCATGTTTATAGTAATATTGACCTATAATGTTCTTTTTTTACTATTCTTGTCTGATTTCGCATCAAGTGTAATAGCCTTATAAAATCCATTGAATATTTTTTTCAGTTTTCTGCTGTCTTGGCTATTTTGCATAAAATAAAGACTCTGCTTTCTAAGTTTGGTACAAATTCATTTGTAAAATTTTCTGTGGCTGGTGCCTTTTAGGGGATAAGGATTGTCCAAATAATTTTGATTAACAATTAAATTATTTTAATAATACCTAGCTTTCAGATTCATTTTTAATAATTATTTTTCTAGAATGTTGTCCACTTCATTGGTTTTAGAATTAATATAAATAACATTAATAGAATTCTCTACCATATATAGTTACATTTTCTTTTTCTTTTTTAACTAATCCATTAACTTTATTTATTTTTATTTTGTCATTTTTCTTTTTAAAAAAACCATATTTTATTGATTATGCTATTACAATTATCCTGATTTTTCCCCTTTGCCCCCCTCAATATAGCACCCCCCAGCCCCCAGGAAATTCCCCCCAACTTTGTTTATGTCCATGGGTCATGCATATAAGTTCTTTGGCTACCCATTTCCTATACTGTACTTTACATCTCCATTGCTATTCTATGACTACTTATTTGTATTTCTCAATCCCCTCTCCTCTTCACCCATTTCTCCATACCCCCCTCCCATCTGACAACCATCAAAATGCTTTCTGTATACATGATTCTGTCTCTGTTCTTCTTGTTTGCTTAGTTCTGTTTTTAGATTCAATTGTTGACAGATATGTATTTATTACCATTTTATTGTTCATATTTTTTTATCCTTTTCTTAAGTCCCTTTAACATTTCATACAGTAATGGTTTGGTGATGATGAACTCCTTCAGTTTTTTATTGTCTGGGAAGCTCTTTATCTGTCCTTCAATTCTAAATGATATCTTTGCTAGGCAGGCCAATCTTGTCTATAGGTCCCTGCTTTTCATGACTTTGAATATTTCTCGCCAATCCTTTCTAGCCTGCAGGGTTTCTTTTGAGAAATCAGATGACAGTTTTATGAGGACTCTCCTATAAGTAACTAACTTTTTCTCTTGCTGCTTTTAAGATTATATCTTTATCTTTAACCTTTGGCATTTTAATCATGATGTGTCTTGTAGGCTTCTTTGCATACATTTTGCTTGGGACTCTCTATGCTTCCTGGACTTGCATGTCTATTTCCTTCACCAAATTATGGAAGTTTTCTTTCATTATTTTTTCAAATAGATTTCCATTTTTTTGCTCTTTCTCTTCTCCTTCTGGCATCCCTATGATATGAATGTTAGACCTTTTGAGGTTTCCCAGAGGCTGTTTATACTATCCTCATTTTGGGGGGATTCATTTTTCTTGTTCTGTGTGGTTGTTTTTTGCTTCCTTATGTTCCAAATAATTGATTTGATTCTCAGCTTCATCCATTCTACCGTTGTTTCCCCATAAATTGTGCTCTATTTCAATTCGTGTATCTTTCGTTTCTGACTGGATCTGTCTTATGCTGCTGGGATCCTTGTTAAGTTCCTTGAGAATCCTTAAAAATAATTTTTTGAACTCTGCATCTGATAGATTGCTTATCTCCATCTTGTTTAGTTCTTTTTCTGGAGTTTTGATCTGATCTTTCATTTGGAGCATGTTTCTTTGTCTCCTCATTTTGGCAGCCTCCCTGTGTTTGTTTCTATGTATTACGTAGAGTTGTGTTGACTCTGTGTCTTGGTAGTGTAGCCTAATATAGTAGTAGGTGTCCTGTAGGGTCCAGTGGCGCAGCCTTCTCTATCACCCAAGCTGGGTACTTGAGGTGCGCCCTTCATGGAAGCTGAGTCCACTCTCTTCTTGTAGTTGAGCCTTGGTTACTATTGGCAGATCAATGGAAGGGATTTACTTAGGCTAGTCAGCTTCAAGGACTGGCTGTGACCACTGACCACCAACCTCTGCCCTCTGTGGAGGATCAGCTGTGCAGGGGCACGGTGGTGATGCTCTGACATGGTCTGTAGCTATCCACTGGGTGTACTGGATGTGGTTTCCCAGGTAGTGAAGGCCAAGGTCAGCCCCCACCTGTCTTGCCAGGGGCACCCTGCCTGAGCTATTAAGCATTTTGAGATGGCTGCTACTTGTGCTGGGCTTGGAGATTTCCCAGCGAAGACAAGCTGTGAATCCAGGCAGGCCACTGCTAGTGCCAGGCTTGGGGCTCACTGAGGCCAGCTGTTGCTTCTTTGATAGGATTTAGGAAGTTGTGAAGCATGAGCCAAAACCAGCTAATCATAAGGAAAAGCAGCTTGGGTGGGCTCATAAGTTGGGTGCGGCAGAGTCTCTGGGGATCTCAAAGATGAGTCAAACAGTATTACTCAGGTTGATGGAGTCTCAGATATGGCAACAGCCTGCTAGCTCTGTTGGGGGAGGGTTTAGAAGAGGGACAATGGCCTCTGCTTGCCTTGATGCCAGATACTTCAGTTTATCCCTATATAACACTGATGCCTTTCAAGCTGCTATCCCAGTGGTGGAACTCAGAGGGAGTGATTCTAAGTAGGGGAGTCCTTGTGTGGTTTCTTTAGGAGGAATTTCTTGGGACTCCAGAATTTTCTTCTACCCACTCAATCCTTGCTGGTTTTTTCAGCCAGAAGTTGTAGGTACTTAACTTCCTGGCACTGGAACCCTGAGCTGGAGTGCCTGGTGTGGAGCTGGAACTCCTTGCCCCTGAAATATTCCTCCTGAATTTTGATCCACCACAGGTGAGTGTGGGACCAGCCCTTTCCACATCTGTGCCCCTCCTACCAGTCTGGATGCATGTGGTTTCATTACTTCTGTAGTTGTAGACTTCCATTCAACTCAATTTCATAGTTGTCAGACTTCAACTCGATTTCTTATGGTTCTGAGTGATGGTTGTTTTAAATTTTAGTTGTAATTTTGATGTGGTTGTGCAAAGAGAGGAGCCATGTTTGCCTATGCCACTATCTTGACTGGAAGTATATAGTTTCATTTTCATTCCTAATATTGTTCATTTGTGTTTTCTCCTTTTCTTAATAGGTCTTGGAGAAGTCTTACCTAGTTTACTAATTTTTTCAAGCTCAGCTTTTGATTTTATTGATAATTTTCATTGCTTAATTTCTGCTTTTAATTTTATTAATCTCTTCCTTCCATGTACTGTGCAATTACTTTGTTTTTCTAGCTCAATATGTTACATATTTCTTTTTTCTTTAGTCTTTTTGTTTTCCAATAAATGTTTTTAAGGCTATACATTGTCTTTTAAATACTTCTTTAGCTGTATTCTATAAGCATTTTACCTGATATATATGCCAACAAGTTAGCCTACCCCATTTTCATAGATGCTAGTAAAAGATTCAAGACTCAGCATCAACATTATTTTGTTACTTCCTAAACTACAAATCTCACAGAGTGATATAAAGAATGCCAGATAATACACCCACACATGAAAGTGGTATTATAGGAAAGGAATCCTGAGTTTAGGGAATCTAAATCTTTTACAACAGGCAATTTTACTACAGAGAGAGCCAGTATATCTTCCAAACCTGCACACTATTGAACATCTTCAAGAAGATCATCCAAAACAACATGTAGTCAGTGCCTATTTCACAATACATTCAGAAACATGAGATACCTAGGGGGAATTGTTTTCTGTAGATCCAACTGGGGAGAATTGATTCTCTAGACCATACTGAGTCTTCTAACCCAGGAACAAAGTATACTTATTCTTGTATATATGTCTTTTTAAATTTTATAGTCTTATTTTATAGTTTTCAATGTAAAAGTTTTGCATATCTTTCATTAAATTTCTTCCTAGAAATTTTTTGCTTCTGTTCTAAATGGTATTTAAAATTCTTATTGCTAATATTTAGTACAAATGATTTTTGTATATTGCAATTGTGACCTTGCTTAAATTACTTGTTTTGTGCATATTTTATTCAGGCCATCTGTGAATAAAGACAATTTTACTCCAACAATAAGAACGAAATAAAGAAAAACCCCACAATGACCCCAAAGTCTATGGGACACAGTCAAAGCAGTTTTAAGAGGCCAATTCATAACAATACAGATCTACTTCAAAAAAACAAGACAAATCTAAAATAAACAATCTAAATTCACACTTAAAGAGACTAGAAGGAGAAGAAAAAGTAAAGCCCAAAGTGAGTAGAATGTAGGAAATAAAACATAGAGTGGAAATAAATAAAATAGAGTCCAAAAAAACAATACAAAAGATAAATGAAATCAGGAGCTTTTTTTTTGAAAAGATAAAATTGATAATCTTTTAGCAAGACTCATTAAAAGAGAGAATACCCAAATAAATAAAATCAGAAATGAAAGAGAAGTGACAAGTGGCACCATAGAAATACAAAAAAATATATAAGAAAATACTATGAAACTATTATATGCTGACAAATTGGACAACCTGGAAGAAATGGATAAATTCCTAAAAACATCCATTCTTCCAAGACTGAGTTAATAAAAAACAGAAAATATGAACAGACCAATGACTACTAATGAAATCAAATGAATAATAAAAAAAAAAATTATTCATCAAGCAAAAGTTCTGAACCAGATGGCTTCTTAGGTGAATTTTACCAAACATTCAAAGAAGAACTAACACCTATCTTTCTAAAATGATTCTTAGATAAGTCCTTGTAACATTTCATATAATAAGGGCTTGATTATGATGAACTCCTTTAACTTGACTTTATCTGGGAAGCACTTTATCTGCCCTTCCATTCTAAATGATAGCTTTGCTGAATATAGTCATCTTGGATGTAGGTTCTTGCCTTTCATAACTTCGAATACTTCTTGACTTGGTATGTGTTTCCTGCGGTCCAACTTTTTTGGGACTCTGAGCTTCCTGGACTTCCTGCAAATCTATTTCCTTTGCCAGATTGGGGAAGTCCTCCTTCATTATTTTTTCAAATAAGTAAGTTTTCAATTTCTTGCCCTTCCTCTTTTCCTTCTGGCACCCCTATGATTTCAATGTTAGAATGTTTGAAGTTGTCCCAGAGGTTCCTAAGCCTCTCCTCATTTTTTTGAATTCTAGTTTCTTCATTCTGTTCTGGTTGAATGTATATTTCTTCCTTCTGCTCCAAATCATTGATTTGAGTCCCAGTTTCCTTCCCTTCACTGTTGGTTCCCTGTACATTTTCCTTTATTCACTTGGCATAGCCTTCACTTTTTCCTCTATTTTGGGACCACACTCAATCATTTCTGTGAGCATCCTGATTACCAGTGTTTTGAACTCTACATCTGATAGGTTGGCTATCTCTTCATTGCTTAGTTGTATTTTTTTCTGGAGCTTTGGACTGTTTTTTCATTTGGGCCATATTTTTTTGACTTGCTGGGTCTTTTATGTAGGAAGGGGCAGAACATTAGGTATTCACCAGGGCAGGACAACTCACATCACTGCGTTGTGGTGCTGTATGTGCAGGAGGGGTCAGGAAGGGAACAATGCTGCTTGCTCAGCTCTCGACCACCTTTCAGTCACTTCTTCCACTACCCACAAGCAATTGGGCCCTTCTGGTGCTGATTCCCAGGTGGGTAGGTTTGTGTATGTTCTAGGACCCTGTGGGTCTCTCCAAAGAACTTTCCTTGGGGCTGGGAGTTTCTCCTGCCACCACAACCCCTACACATTTTTACAGTCAGAGCTTTTCAGGCTTCATTTCTCCACACTGGAACCCTGGGTTGTGAAGTCTATATCACTCCTTAGTTGTTCCTCCTGGTTTATCACACTCAAATGTAGGAACCCCTGCTCTCCTAGCCACTGCCTTGCTGTGAGTCCTCTTCACCCCAGCTGCCAGTCTCCACCCCTCCTACAGGTCTGGATGAATATATCTTCCTTAACTCCTTGGTTGTCAGACTTCCATACAGTGCAATTTTCTGGAAGTTCTGGTTATTTTTTGTTTTTAAATTTGTTGTCCTTCTTTTGGTTCTGTGAGGAGGCAAAGTGTATCTACCTATGCCTTCTTCTTGGCCAGAAGTCTTAATCTTTTCAAATTTATTATGACTTGTTTTGTGACCTAACATGTGGTCTATCCTAGAAAATGTTCTTTGTGCACTTAAAAGAAAAGTATATTATACAGCTTTGGGGTAAAATATTCTAAAAATATCGTTTAAATTTATCTGGTCTAATGTGTCATTTAAGGACACTATTTCCTTGTTGATTTTCTGTCTAGATGACCCATTCATTGATGTCACTACTACTCCACTACTATGACTGTATCAATGTCAACCTCTCCCTTTATATCTGTCAATATTTGCTTTATATATTTGGTTGCTCCTATGGTGGGTGTGTAAATGTTTACAAGTGTTATATCCTCTTGTTTGATTGATCTCTTTATTGTTGTGAAGTGCCCTTTTGTCTTTTGTTACAGTCTTTGTTTTAAAGTTCATTTTGTCAAATATAAGTATTGCTATCACAGCATTTTTTGTTGTTTCCATTTGTATAAAATATCTTTATCCATCCCTTTACTTTCATTTTGTGTATGTCTTTCAATCTGAAGTGGGTCTCTTATAGGCAGCATATGTATGAATCTTGTCTTTTACTCATTCAGCCACTCTATGTATTTTGACTGAAGCATTTAGTCCACTTACATTTAAACTAATTATTGACAGGTATATAGTTATTGCCATTTTATTAATTATATTCTGATTGTTTTTCTAGTTCTTCTCTGTTCATTTCATATTGTCTTGTTCTCTTCTTTTTTATAACTTTCTATAGTATTATCTTTGGTTTTCTTTCTTTGTTTCTTATAAATTTTTAATAAATTTTTAGTTTGAAGTTACCACATGGTTCAAATATATTGTTACATTTATGGTGGCCTATTTTAAGTTGATGGTCACCTAATTTTTTTATTTATTGATTTTAGAGAGAGGGGAGGAGAGAGAGAGACATCACTTTGTTGTTCCACTTATTTATGTGTTCATTGGTTGACTCTACTACGTGCCCTGATGGAGATCAAACACACAACCTTGGCATATCTGGATGATGCTTTAACAAGCTGAACTACCTAGGCAAGGCAGTTTTGAATATATTCTAAAATCACTATCATTTTTACTTACCCGCTTCATCTTTATGTCTTTGTCATTATTTTTCTACTTCTTTTGCAGGTGTGCTTGTGTGTATCCCTTAATTTATTGTTGTAATTACATGATCTTTCTATTTTTGTCTCTCAACCTTTGTATTAGTTTTATAGTTGGTTGGTTCACTGCTTTTATTATGTGTGAGCCTTTGTCAGTGAGAATTTTTTCTTTCTTATACTTTCTTATTCATATCTTTTATCTTTTCTTCTTGAAGTCCTTTTAATATTTCTTGTAATTATGGTTTACTGTGACCTCACTTTTTTTCATCCTCACCCAAGGACATGTTTATTGATTTTAGAGAGAGGGGAAGAGAGGGAAAAAGAAAGAGAAACATCGGATGGTTGCTTCTTGTACATGCCCCAACCAGGGACCAAACCCACCACCTAAGCACGTGCCCTGACCAGGAATTGTACCTGTGACCTTTCAATTTACGGCACGATGCTCCAACCAACTGAGAAACACCAGTCAGAACTCCTGTGGCCTCACTTGTTAATGGATATAAGAACTGTTGATTTTGCATTTAGTTCAGATTTTACTTGTTGTTAGTATGAAGTGGTGAATTCTAAGTTTATATGCCAGACCAAAACATAAAAGTCAAAGTTTTCTTTTTTTTTTAATTTTATTTATTTATGTTTAGAGAGAAGGGAAGGGAGGGAGAAGAAGAGGGAGAGAAACATTGATCAGCTGCCTCTCACATGTGCCCCGACCAGGGATGGAACCTGCAACCCAGGCATGTGCCAGACCAGGAATGGAACTGGTGACCTTTTGCATTGCAGGACAACACCCAACCAACTGAGCCACACCAGCCAGAACAACCATCTTTTCCTTATACTCATAAAAGTGATAAAGAATATGGTGGGAAATGTTTATTTTACTCTAGCCCACTCCATCTTATTTTTACTCCTCCATCTTCATTCATTTCAGAACTGAATTTTGCCCACCCTACACATTCACTTTAGGACTACCACTTCCTGCCTCACCCTTCAGCCTCTATCTTACAATGCATCCCTCCAGCCTCTCACTTCTATCCTTAGTGCTAACCCACTTTTCAGAAAAGATAAGGTCATTGCCTTCTTGGTATCATTATGATCTTGGTGGAGAATCCCTGTAGTCTGATTGCTGTATACCAGTTGTGAGAATTAGCAACACATCAGAATAGTCTGGCAGCCATGCTGGGCTCTCCCTGTAACTGCCATGCTTCTCAGAAACAACAAAGCAGGGAGCCCAGCCTACCAGCAAAGAGCTGCAGGTTGCAGCAGATCCTTATGGCTTCCCTCTCTAAATGCAGGTGGGAAAAGCCATTGTGTGTACACATCCTTGCGCAGGCTCCCCACAAGCCTCCAGTAAAACTCAAGTATATGAAGTAGTGGTCATCAGAATATCTAGTCCCTTATCCATCCCACTTAACAAACTGCTGCTAGAATTAAGTACTGTGTTCACCCTTTCCATTTTCCACCAGATAATCTTACTGGCTCCCTGCTGTCTTAGCTTAAAATTAGAATAATTTTAAAAACATATTACATATTTTTATTATTAAGTTAATGTATGTCATTGCAGAAAATTTGGAAAAGACAGAAGTATAAAGATAAAAAATCACCTGTGTGATATTGTGATTTATAATGAATATATATTTGGTCTTCTTCCATTTCTGGTACAAGACTCCTGAAACACTTGGAACTTCCTAAGTTAGGAGAGCAATAAAGTTGTCTTTTGTTATAATAATGAGGTGACTTTTGGACTGCATTTGGGCACTGGTTGCCAGTAGAGTCAATCTTAGTGTGATTAGAGGGTTGGAACTTTCAGTCCCCCCATTCTCCTCTTTCTCCCACCACTTCCAAGGAGGAAAAAGGGGCTAAAGATTTAATTCAATCACCAATAGCCAATGACAATTAATTATGCACATGTAATGAAGCTTCTGTTAAAACTGAAAAAGACGGGGTTGGGAGAGCTTCTGGAGTTGGTGAACCTGTACAGATTTGAGGAGAATGGTGTTCAGAGAGCATGCAAGCTCTGAACTCCTTCCCACATACCTTGACATCTCTTCTTTCTCACTATTATCTAATAAGTAAACTGTTTTCCTGAGTTTGTGAGTCACTCTAGCAAATTAACCAAACCCAAAGAGAGGATCATGGGAACCTCTAATTTATAGCCAGTTGATCAGAAGCACAGGTAACAAGCTGGACTTGTGATTAGCATCTAAAGTGAAAGGGGGTCTTAATTTTCTTTTTATCTTCACCTGAAGACATTTTTTCATTCCTTCTAGTGAGAGAGAGAAAGGGAGAGAGAGAAACATTGACATGAGAAAGAAACATCAATTTGTTGCCTCCTGTATGCTCCCATATCTGGACTGAACCTGCAACCTAAGCATGTGCCCCAACTGGGAATCAAACCTACAACCCATCAGTTACAGGATGATGCTCCATCCAACTGAGCCACACCAGCAAAGACTGAAGTGAAGGGTAGTCTTGTGTGTCTGAGCTCTTCACCTGTGGGGTCTCCAGGTAGATAGTGTTAACCTAAATAAAAGGCCTTTTAAAGTGAAAGGCAACAAGTATTTGAGATCAATGAGAATAACTGCTCCCCTGGCTGGAGTGGCTCAGTGAATTGAGTGCTGGCCTACAAACCAAAGGGTCACCAGTCTGATACCCAGTCAGGGCAAATGCCTGGGTTACGAGCCAGATCCCCAGTAGGGGATGCACAAGAGGCAACCACACATTGATGTTTCTCTCCCTCTCTTTCTCCCTCCCTTCCCCTCTGTCTAAAAATAAATAAAATATTTTCGAAAAAAAAGAATAACTGCTTTCTTGTTATCTTTTTTTAGAGATTTTATTTGTTTGTTTATTTATTTGTTTATATTTGTGAGAGGGCAAGGGAGGGAAAAAGAGAAGGAAAGAAACATCAGTGTGAGAGAGAAACATCAGTTGGTTGCTTCTTATAAGCACCTCAACTGGGGATCAAACTGAAACCCAGGTACGTGCCCTGACCGGAAATGGAACTGGTGACCTTTCACTTTGTGGTATGACACCCTACCAACGGGGCCACACCAGTCAGGGCTTCTTGTTATCTTTACAAAAAAAATTGGGGGGGGGGGGCACATGGTTGTGTAGGACCTGTCCAAATGTTATCTTGCCTTTTTTTTTTTAACAGATCAAAGATTTGAGGAATAAAACATACAAGGCATTTCTTCCAGCATGGCAACTCCAGCTCCATTTTAAAGTAGCTCCATTTATTTCATTTTGTTGTTTCAATTTTTCCTCCTTTTGACCAAAATCTTTACTTGAAAGCACTGCTGATCACTCACTGTAAAGCAGCACTGAGAGGTTAGTAAAAGCATCATAGTGAGGTGGCTCATTTTGGGTATGTCATCTGGTTGTTGGTTCCTCATCACCAGGAAGGTTCATTTCCAGGATGTCATGTCCCACAAAGAAGGGAAAGCAGTTTTATTTATTTACGTTTTGGGGAGTTTTAGGCCACATTTGAACAACGAGAACACTGGAACAGAAGAAGGCTTTATCATCATGTTTTTTTAAGGGCAACATCAGTAGTTTTTGAGGTTTCTCATATGAAAACTCATAAGACTTAGTGATCATCTCAAAATATTGAGCAACCATTATCAGAGTGCTGTCTTTATAACATTAAGCTATATAAAACAAACAGTAATTTATAACAGCAAAAACATCTATAATTACAAACAAAAGGTTCAGTTCAATTTGAAGAACAGACCTGATCTAGGAGGCAATACGTAAGGGCACTTAGGTAAAGATGTTAAAGAACCATGAGATGTCAGTGGTACTGTATTCAATCATTTGTGCCTAGATTTTATCTAGTTTCATCTTTAATTTACTAGAGGTGTTTTATCCAAGTACAACAAGAGGTATTAACCACAGAGCAAACTCTACCCTACTTACCAAGGATATAATTAAGAGCAACTTTAATTTATATAAGAGAATTTACAGATTTTTTCCTAGTTGGCTATTGCTGTGGTGGTTATTGCAAGCAAAAAGTAATTTTTTTCAAATCTGGTAACATTATTGGGGTTGATATCTCCAGGCATTAAATAACCCTGACTATGTGTGTAACTAGCTGTACATTTTGACCTGTGAGCTAGGTTTAAAGATAATGCCCAATGTTATCTTTCCAGAAAGAAATTAAAGAGAAGAGAGAAACAACAGCTATTATAGTGAGTGCTTTGTCTCCAATATTTTTTGTAAGACAGGAAAGAACTAAAGTAAGAGGCAAAGAAAGGTGTAGATTATACAGGCCTTATCTGAAATCTTGGGTTAGGTGTCCACAACAGATGTCATCTGCTTCATTTCCTAGTAATTATAAAATTTCAGTCCTCTGTTGATTGAGCAGTCCAGTTAGGTAAAAGAGCTTTCTTTAAATTGGGAAATATGAATCCAAGAGTTGACACCTTTAAATTTGGTCACACAGGGATCAACTAAGAGTACCTGAAATTCTGGAAAAGATAAATGTTTTAATTTTGCTTACAAAGGTATAATTTACCAAACTGCTGTAGGTCATAGGTAGTTGGGGAGAAAAAAAATTCTTATATCTAGAAAGCAAAGATCAAAAACCAGTAACATTTACTATAAAAAATGTCTAAATTTTTATTCATCTTTATTAGTTCCCTTAGTCCCATATCATTAATTCTTGTTGATCTTGATCTTTTTGTTGGCAGTTTTTGAATCCAGTTTTCCCTTAGAGTTCTGTAGCTCTTCACCCAGTTTAATGGTATGATCTAAAAGTTAATTAGAAATCCGTATTTTAGTGTCAGAGTCTTCTCTGTGAATTTCTCTGAAGATGAAACATCTCCTTAGAAACATTTTTGTAAAATCCTCAGAGTAAACAATAATTACCTGTAAATGATTAAAAATACTTAAGAATGGCTATGGTTAAAGATCTGGTGAGAGTTCACATACATACATAACATACATACATACATATAAATAATGCAATTTATTTAGTTATCCATTCAAGTCTTAAATAGTTTGACCATATATAAAATTCTTTTCTAAAGATCCCTCCCCCAAGAAGGTTCTGTAACATACATGAACCTTTTAATTTTGTCCTATCTCCTTTTTATTTTGAAACGATTGTTTTATTTTAGGATGAAATTATTTTCCTTTTTCTACTAAACTCCCTCTCCCCAAAAAACTCAAGTCCTTTATATCCTTCCCTCAACAAAAGAATATCTCCATACCTTATACATTCCTCTACTAAAAGCATATCGTTCCATACACAGTCATTTTTGTCTTATTCTAAATATTTTCTTGTAGTTTTGTAAAAAACCATAGCTGTTTTACAAATCAGTTTTGGAAAGGGAACTTATACAGCAGTCTGCATTTATAAATGGCATCTTCTTTTTCCTTCAGTCTTTGCAGGCAATGTTTTGGTTAGTTCCTCTGTGTTTACATTTCAAAGACAAGATAAGGACTTCCGGCCAAGATGGAGGCATAGGTAGACGCACTGTGCCTCCTCGCACAACCAAGATATGGACAACAAAGATATAGAAACAAAATAACAACCAGAACTGACAGAAAATTGAAGTTTATGGAAGTCAGACAACCAAGGATTTAAAAATAAACACTTTCATCCAGACCAGTAGAAGGGGCGGAGTCCGGCCGGGTGAGGGACGCAGAGTGGAGAGCTGAGCACCCGGGGCGGTGCGCAAGTGTGCAGCAGGCAGACCCTGGGCACACAATCAGCAGTGGCTGGTGGGCCCCAGCCAGGGGGTGGTGACTGGCGGACCTAGCAGACCCTGTGCACACAAGCAACAGTGGCTGGTGGGCCCCGGCCAGGGGGTGGCGTCCAGCAGACCCAGCGAGGCGGCCATTGTGAAGCAAGGCACTGTGCCCAACTCAGGGTCCCAGCACCGGGAAATACAGCTTTCGGTCACTGAGTGAAAAGGAAGGTCCCACGGGGTGCACAGGCCCATGCACACCGGAATTGGTGCCAGAGGGGTCTGGTCGGCTTGCGGAAAGTGGCGGAAGGGTCTGGGGTCCTGCAGAGGGCGGAG
>CM052551.1:19213813-19241987 GCA_028533065.1 Trachops cirrhosus | reverse complement strand
GGGCTGGAATGGGAATAAAGGATAGAAACTGTACTGAATAAACTAAAATAAAAATTAAAAAAAAAGGAATAGCTTAACATCGATAAAATATATTTTTTTAAATAAAATGGTTAAATCGTTAATTTTATATTATACATATGTTACCACAACAAAAAATATAATTTCTGAAAGAAGACAGAAAAGAAGAAAAAGGAAAGAAAGAATAGATGGTACAAAGAGAAGAAAATAGCAAATGATGGAATTAAATCCAAGTCATATCAATAATCATATTAATTATAATTGTGCTAAACAACTCACTTAAAAGGCAGAGACTGTCAGATTGGGGGGAAGGAAGAGCAGGATACAACTACATGCTGCCTACTAGAAATCCACTTTAAATATAAAGATACAAATTAGTTAAAACCAAAAAGGAGGGAAATGATATATATTCTAACTCTAAAGAAAACTGGATGACTATATCAACATCAGTAAAGTACATTTCAGAGCATAGTATATTATTAGGGCTAAGGAGGGTCATTTAATGGTGATATAGAGGTCAATTCATCAAGAGGATGTAGTAATCTTACCCATTAGGAATCTAATAACACAGTTAAAAATTCATGAAGCAAAAACAGATAGAACTGAAAGAAGAGACAGATTCATAATTATAGTTAGTCCAACATCTCTCTCTCCATATCTCTCTCTCTCTCTCTCTCTCTCTCTCTCTCTCTCTCGATAAAACGAGTAGGTAGAAAAATCAACAAGACTGAGAAGGCTTGAACAACACTATCAGCCAAACTGACCTATGACATTTATAGAGCACTCCACCCAACAGCAAAAAAATTAATGGGATATTTACCAAGATAGACCATATTCAGTGCCATAAAACAAGTTTCAATAAATTAAATAATTCAAGTCATACAAAGGATTTCTGTAACAATGTAGTTAACTTACTGGGGACCTAATAATAGAAACATATCTGGAATATCCCCAAATATTTGGAAACTAAATAATAAATAACCCACATGTTTAAAAAATGTATTTGAAATGAATGAAAACGAAAATATAATCTATCAAAATGTCTGCCTTTTAGGTAAAACAGTGTTTAGAGAGATATTCATAATGTGAAATGTCTATATTAGAAAAGAAAAATCTCAAACTAATGACCTCAGCTTCAACTTTAAGACACTAGAAAAAGAAGAGCAAATAAAATACAAAGTAAGCAGAAGAAAGGAAATAATATAGACCTCAGCAGAAATCAATGAAACAAAAACAATAGAGAAAAATAAATGAAATGAAAAGCTGATTATTTGAGAAAATTAATAAAATTTATGCTCCTATAGTCAGGCTGGTTGGAGAAAAGTTACAAATATCAGTAATGAGAGAGCAGAAATCACTACAGGATTTATACATATTAAAAGATAATAAGAGAAGATTATAAATAACTTTATGCCCATACTGTCAACATCTTAGATGAAATGTACAGATTCTTTGCAAGACTGGATCTATCAAAGCTCACTCAAGAAAAAATAGATAATCCAGATACCCTTATATCTATTTTTTAAGGTTTATCTTAGTTTTATTCAAGAGAGAGAAATATCGATCAATGCAAGAGAGAAATACTGATCACCTGCCTTCTGCACGCAACTCAGCCAGGGATTGAGACCACAACCTGGGCAGGTGCCCTGACCAGGAATTGAACCCAGCACGTTTTGGTTATGAGACAACACTCCAACCAAGTCATGCTGGCCAGGGCCTTATATCTATTACAAAGATTGATATTGTAGTTTTAAAAATTTCCTACAAAGAAAATTTCTCCAAATGACTTCATTAGAAGTATCCTATAAAACATATAAAGAAAAAATACCAATGCCAATTCCACACAAACTCTTCCAGAAAATTAAGGGGAGGGAATTCTTTCCAACTCCTTCTATAAAGCCAACATTACTCAAAACCAGTCAAGGGCATTACCAAAAAAGAAAGTGACAGAGTAATGAACATAGATGTAATAACTCTTAACAAAATTTTAGCAAATCAAATCAAACAATACTTAAAGTTTAATACATCACAGCCAGATGGCATTTATCCCAGAAATACAAGGCTAGTTCAACACTGAAAGTCTATAATATGAACAGACTAAAGAAGAAAAACCATATGATCATCTCAATTAATCCAGAAAACAATTTGATAAAATACAAAGATCTTACGTAACAAAAACAACAAAACCTACCTCTCAGCATACTGACAATGGAAGGGAACTTTCACACTTCCACAATCTGATAGAAAAGCATCTATGAATAACCTGCAGAAAACATCATATTTCATGGTGAAAAAAAAGCTTTCCTCCTAAGATCAGAAATAAGACACAGCCCTGGCTGGTATGGCTCAGTGGATTGAGCTCTGGACTGTAAAGCAAAGGGTCGCTGTTTCAGTTCCCAATCAGGGCACTTGCCTGGGTTGCAGGCCAGGTCCCCAGTAAGAGGTGTGCAAGGGGCAACCACACATTGATGTTTCTCTCCCACTCTTTCTTCCTCCCTTCCCCTCTCTCTAAAATTAAATAAATAAAAATTTTAAAAAGATAGTGTTAAAAAAAAGAAAGAGAAATAAGACTCAGATGTTTGCTCTTACTTAGTTCTATCAACATTGCCCTCGAGTTGTAGCTAGCACAATAAGACAAGAAAAAGAAATACATATTGGAAAGGAAGGAGTAAACTTGTCTTTATCTCAGACAACATGATCATTTCTATAAAATACCTGATGAAATCTATGAAATGCCTACTGGAATTAATAAGTGGGTTTAGCAAAACTACAGGAAACAGAATCAATAATTGTATTTCTATGTCTTATCAGTAAGCAATTAGAAACTGAAATTTTAAAAATACCATTCAGCAATAAATTGAGATACTCAACAATGTAGATGAATCTGTGTAAAAATCAGGAAAAAGAATACATACTTTACTCATTCATATAAAATTCTAAAATAAGCAAAGGAATCTATAGGAACAAAAAGCAGATCAGTGATTGCCCAGGGACTAGGAGGGAGGAGGGATCCAGTGGGAAGGAGTGGGAGGGAAGAATTCAAAGGACCACAAGTAAGTTTTGAGTTACAAAATAAATTCATATTTGATTGTGGTGATTGTTTCATGTGTATAAATGTCAAAACTTATCAAGTTGTACAGTTTAAATATGTGTAACTTATTGTATGTCAATATATTTTTTTAATTTTAAGGACTTTTTTTCCAGTTTTTAAAGCAGTCTTCTGGAAATTTGGGGTTTTTTTTAATCATCCTTTTGGCATCTCACCTTTTTTGTATCTCACATTTGACACAAGGAACTTTTTCTTATTCAGAGAGTAAAAAAAAATAACACACATACACACCCAACTTCCCAAAATATCAGCCTTCAATCTAAAATTGGTTTTCTTTCACACATTTTCCTTTACAATTTATCTTGGCACCTTCCCTGTTATTCAATTGTGTCAGATACTAAGGGTGTTGAGGGGAGAGTTGGTTTCTAAGGTAACTACAGACAGGAAGCTATCAGCTTGGGAGGCTAGAGTGTACACCTGGAAGGTGACACCACAGATGATGCAGACATTAACTCAGTGATAGTTAAGGTGAGAAGCCCCTTCTCCATGAAATATCTCGAGAGCCTCAAAAGTGATGGGGGGCTCAAATTTCTGGGGGTAATATCTCAAGGGAAACTGAGAGGAAAGACAACAAGCTGCAAGCACTATAGTAAGATTTGCTGGTGACTGCACCATTAGAAAAATAACTCTTTGGAGGGCTGAATTGTTAAACCACTGACTTCTACTTCCAGCTCCATGGGCCCCAGTTTCTCATCAAAAAGTCCTGAACCTCTTCTATCTTTCTGAGAAGGTTCTGCCTAGGCATTGCTCTTTGGTTCTGTCTTTCCCTCTCAGGGCTTGACATAGTACCTGTAACATGGAGGCAGTACTGTTGACAATTAAGCACAGGCTCTGGGGTCAGACTGCCTGGGTTCCCAGCTCTGTGACCCTAGGCAAGTATTATACCCCTCTGGGCCTCTGTTTCCCATCTGAAAATACAGATAATAATAACTACTTCAAAAGGTTGCTGAGCTCATCTAATGGTTAATACTTGCAGTTTGTTTAGAACAGTATTTGGATATTATTATTTCAGTATACCTCAGAGATATAGCAGGTTCAGTTACAAAACACTGCACTAAAGTGAGTATCACAATCAAGTCAGTCTCATTAATTTTTGGTTTCCTAGTGCATATAAAAGTTATGTTTATACTATACTGTAATCTAAGTATGCAACAGCATTATATCTAAAAAGGCAAGGTATATTATCTTAACAAAAAATATTTTATGGCTTAAAAATGCTAACCATCATCATTTGAACCTTTAGTGAGTTGTAATTTGCTGGAATATCTTGCACTCAATTAGTTTTAAAAAATCCCACAATATCTTCAAAACACAATAAAGCAATGAGCAATAAAATAAGGTATGCCTGTACTTCATATTAAAATTTTATTGGGAACTCAACAGATTTAATGAACAGAATATTCTGAGTGACAATAAAACAATGTGTGTAACACATGCTTAATATTGGTTATTCTGGCTACCCAGAAGCATTCTAGAGAAATCTAAATCAGCTAAAAAATAAACCACAAAATGTTCTCAGCCTTAGAGAACAATACTTTTAATTAAGCAAGCCTCTGCATATCTCTCCAATTGATAAGTTGAAGAAGATGAAGGATCTCCAAAAAACAGTGGCACTCTTCCTCCAGTGGTGACTTTATTTTGCTAGGCCTGTCCCCTAACAGCATGTCAAAAGGAATCCATCTTTCTAGAAAATACATGTATGGGGGTGGGGATGTGTGTCCATGAATGAGAAGCTGTTTCTCTAGAACTCACAGGGTGAACCATTCCAGTATACCACCGCTGTCCCTCAGCCATTCGATTAACTATTCAGTTTCTAGAATCCATCTCAGCAAATAAAAGCTGACCATACCTGTTTTTTCTTTTCCTTCTTACACCTAAAAATGAAGAGGTATGAATTCTGTCAGTTAAAGGGATTTCATACAAATCACCTAAAACCCGTCTTTGTCATTTTTTCCTTGAGTGTAAACGAATTTAACTAATGGCCATAACAACTAATACCCTACTATCCCACAGGATGTTGGGCAGAGAAAAGAATTCATTGATTAGTAGAGTTCTGTGGGGAAAAGTTAAAAGAACTATTGTCAATTCAAAATATCACTTCTTAATATTTATCCTGGTTTTCCTACCCAGCACTCTATAGTTCACAGAGTCCATGCTTGATCTTATTTAATCCTTAGGTAACAAAGCTAGAAAAGGATACAACCCAAAACAACCTCAGTTCTTAGGACTCTTAATCTAGGGCTCTTTCCATTAACCAATAGCTGCTTCAAGATTCCTACAATGTAGTCTGTGTTGGACAAAATACAATCTTTTTTTCCCCCTAAATTGAGATTTCCAACTTGCTTACATGGCCATCTACCTGCAGAAAACTCTGTCCTGCTAAAGCCAACCCATCCCCATAGTCTTCAAAGTGTACAAAGAAATGCACTCATGTGCATGAAGAAAGTATTTGAGAATGCAGTCACAATAGTACATAACTATAGCAAAATAATTAGTTAAGCTTTATTAATTCTAATCTTTAACATACAGACTGACCTAGCACTCTTACTGGGTCACAACTTCAACATGTGAGATTTCCCCAGGAACCAGTGGTAATGCCACACAAATTCAGACATTCATTTTCTTCATAATGCATGCCATCCACTGGACAAAAATATTCCTGTTAATTGCTACAAACTTTACAATTCCAAGTAAAGACAGAAAGAATGACCATGAAAATCTTTGTTCTGCAGAAATTCATTGGTTATCTCCTGGGAAAGGCCTAAAAAGACATACTGAACATAGAAGAGATACACATTTTTATTTTACAGTGTTCTATGATAAGGCTGGCAAGAGTTTACTATCTAGCACTTATTTTCAAAAACAAAAACAAACAACAAAAATCCAGGTAATCTGCCTTAAAGGTGAACACAACTGTCTATTCATTAATGAGAAAGTTGTTGCTTTTCTAAAGAAACTTATGCTTATGGAGAAATCATTTTGAAAATACATGACTGGAAATGGTTCCAACACTGTGATTTTTTTTATTATCAAAACAATGTGTTTCACCTATAAAAACTTATGCTGATATATTTGAAAAACTAGGATAAAGAATTTAAAAATGGTTTTCAAATCTAAATAAAGCTTATGAATGGGTTTGGACCCACTTGTTAAAAAATATAAAATGCAACACCTTCCAATCATTCATGAAGAACTTGACTGACATAAGATGTAAATGTATTAGTTGTATTTCAATCAAAAAATCTTTGCATTATGATGGAGATTGGAAAATAGGTATCAATAAATGCAAGCAAGGATGCACTTCTTCCATTTGAATCTATCTCTTTCCCAAATATCTTTTCATTAAGACAGCCATTAACTTTCACTAAAAAGGTTAAATTTTAAAAATGTACTTCATCTTTCTTTCCACCTTTTAATATGTCTACTCGGGCACGTTTTATACAGTATGTAGTAAAAATACATGTAAATAGTTTTTAAAATATTAAATATATTTTAAAAGCATAAGAAAAATGGTTGGCACCAGTGGTAGGTCTATCACCACAGAAATGTCCACATTTGGGAGCTTCATTTTACAGGTAGTATGGGAAGGGAATAAACAATAAGATCAGTAGCAGTTTGGACTGTGATGCTTCTAGGGGTTGTAGAAATGGGGTGAAGGTGGCAGGTCTTTTAATTGCCATCCCGCACTTGGTATAATTTAGGGGAAGCTCCTGAACCTCGCCTGATGCTTATTAGTTTTTTTTTCTCCTACTTGCAAACCCACCACTTCTAACACTGCTAGGATCACTCAGCTCCCTCTCTACTGCTCATGGATACGTGTAGGTAAATATATATACGTATATACATATTTCATCCAAGAACAATCAAAGTGGTGTGGAAGGAAGAGGACACGCAAACATCACTGCCCGCAGGGTATTTTACAAAAGCAAGAAGACAAAGTTCACTCCCCATTACTAATGAAAAAGTTTCCTTTTGCATCAATTATTTTTAACCATTAATGCTTGGGACCTTCTGATTAGTGTCCTGTTTCTTGGAAAGATTTAGAAACTGATTCTACGTGCGGGAGTTATGAAAATAGAACGGTCCTTGAAAGGCCTTTTCCATCGAGTTCAAAAACACTTTTAAGATGCCAATACCAACCAAACGCAGGTCTCTTTCCCTAATGTCGGTCGGTGTTAGAAGTGGGGAGGGCGCAGAAATGGGAGGAAACAGTCAAAAGAGCTTCTGACACTCAAGAAGGAGGCCACGACAAATTTTTGAAAAATAAGATGAAAAAAGAAGTGGAGACAGGGTGAGCAGTGGCGGTGGGAGAGCAGTGTGATGCTGGTGAATGCAGAAGTAAAACCTGGAACTGTGGGGAGGAGGCCTGGAAGCAGGCGGGAGGGGGAGCGGGGGACAAAGGTCGGATCTTGCGCCCGGGGCAGTAAAATGGGGAACACGCAGCCAAGGCAGAGCGGCAAGAAGGCGGCAGGAGTAGTGACGGGGTCGGGGGCGGCGCAAGCTACCGCGCAGAGTCGGGGCCGGGGTCGCCGGCAGGGCGGGGCGGGCAGGGCCCAGCGGTGAATCCCGTTGAGCCCGAGACCAGCTAGGCCTCACCGAGGGGCAGGGCCGGAGACGCTGGGCCGCGAAGGGGCGGGCCGAGGCGCGGCGGCGAGGGGTCGCAGTGGGGCAGAGAGTGCTGGAAGCCCTGTAGAGGTGCCGGCCTACCGGCCGGCGGGCTCAGAAAGCTCAGGACTGCAAGATCTGATGAAGGGAAGGAGGTAGCCCACCGTCCTCCGTCCGGCCGCGGCGCGAGGGTAAAGGCCGGTGGCCTGGCAGTGAGGAGGAGGAGGAGCCTGCGGCCCCGCCCCCACCGGAGCGAGGGAAGGAGAAAGGCTCGCGGGGAAGAGGGAGGGCCGGCAGGGGGTGGCCGGCCGGGCCTGCGCCGGGGTGAGTGGCGAGCTGCAGGGGAAGGGGCCCGGAAGGAGGCGAGCGCAGCCGCGACGCCGGGAGCCGGACGCCCCCCACCCCCCGCCCCCCGTGCCCGCCTGCCGCTGCCTTCCCAGCCTGTGCTCGAGCCTGGAGCCCGCGGCCGTCCAGGCCGGAGCGCGACGGTCCGGCGCGGGGCGAGCGGGGCCAGCGGGGCCGGAGCCGAGGCTGCCGGCCGTCCTGCGCGGTTAGGCAAAGGAGGACTAGAGAGGCCGGGAGAGAAGCAGGCAATCGGATTTTTCCAGAGGCTGGTGTGAAAGAAAATCCCACCCGAACTCAGATCCACAATAATCATCCAAACTCCTCATAATTAAGGGAGCAGTGGTTCAGGCCGGGAGAGTGGGAGCGAAGGGCGAACGGGAGGAAGCGAAATCTCCGTTTCATGGAGGCTGAGGCAACAGAAAATTTCGGAGCCTGGATGTGGACAAGCAAAACAAAACTAACTCAGGGAATGTCTTTCAGTAAAAGGCCAAACCTAGGCTGAGTCTGAGAATCAGGCTGGGTGGGTAGAGAAACGTAAGTTTAAAGGAAAAGAAAAAGGAGAGAAGGTTTTCAGAGATTTTCTCTGTTTTGTGGTTATTGCTACCATTTTAAGGTAAAAAGCATTGCATTTCAGGTATTTTTTAATTTTTTTCTAGTGCGATCGGCTCATTTAAGAATTTCAGAACCTTTAATGTAAAAGCTTTTTTTGGTTTTTAAAGGAAATTCATAATTTTGGTATCCAGGGTTGTACTGGACTTGGAAGGAGTGCTTTTGTTTTCCATGCTATTGTATGGTTTGATTTTTTTCTTTTTACTGTCCAGCAAATCAGCTGGAAGATTTTTTCCAGGTGCCAATTCGGATTTATTCATAAATTTTTTTCTTCCCTCAAATGTATCTGTTGTCATTTGAAGCCGCGAAGACCAGAGAATTTTTCCCCTTTTGGAGCTTGAGGCACTTTTACCAACAGGACAGCTGGGAAAACTGGATTAAAAGGATGGTTTTTATCTATATTTTGCAGTGAGACTGATATTTTGAGGGCATATTCTCTCTGTATTTCATTTTTTAGCCCATAGCGCTAACCATTTAGAGATTTGTGGTTGGGTTTTGGTTTCTAAGGTCATAGTTTCTTATTTTTCTTTCGTCTTTTTCTTTTTTTCTTTTTTTTAAAGAGGGGGAAGGGTGAAAGGGGACTAAGAAAGCAGACCATGTTAACTGGTAAAGTAGAATGGAGCTTCAGTTACTAGGGTCCTGAGAGCTGGAGGAAGAAGGATTCAGTCTTCAAGTTGGGAGGCCCTCCTCTCACCTTCCTTAAAAATTACAAGGATTCAGTCCTGATCAAGACATCAATACCACAGGATTCTGAAACCGTGGAGACATCGAGAAACCATGAGTGTAAGGTTACCCCAGAATATAGACAGGTAGGTTTGCCAATAATGTGGTTTTTCAACACTACCAAGACTGGTAGGGAGGGCGTTGCATTTTGATAAAAGGTTACAAAAGAAGGGTCTGGGTGGACTGTGGGAATGGTGGGGTAGGAGCATGCATTGGTCTCTGGGGACTGTCTGAGCTTGTGTGTTTATCTTCCTTGTGTGTGTTCATATTCAAAACATCTCCTGATTCAGTTTTTTTGTTTCCTTTTGCTTTGTTTTTTGTTTTTAATACAAGCAATAGACAGTGAAGCCAGGAGTTTGGAGAGAGGGGCAAATGCCTTTAGGCTCTAGCCTGGCAAAAGTCAAAGTCGGCTTTGACTTTTCCCAGGGGGAGAGGCTGGAGTCCCTAATTTGCCAGCCTAGAGAATAGGAAATGGGCAAAGCCTGGGTAAGAGTATGTGGGTCTGCAAGGGTGGGTTGGGACTGGTTTTAGGTGTTGGAGCTGCTGGGGGAAAGGGCCTATCAGGAGCCTGGACCTCCACCTGGCTGGATGTGTGGACTGTTTGATGATGGAGTGTATCCCGTTTCTAGAATGAAAAGGACGTTCTTGGCCTGAATGATGGGACAGAAACACTCTTTGCACCCCTACAGGGCTGGATTTCTTTTTTTTTTTTTTAACCATTGGCTAATAATGGCCCCCAAGTGAATAGGTCACATTAGGATTTTTTTCTTCTTCAAGATGAGGGTTTAACTTGAGACCTGCCAACCAGCTGATTTAAACTTCGAAGGTGTTTTTAAAAAGCTTGACTTTGCAACGTCGGCCTTCCCTGTGCCTAGAGCCGGAAGGAGTTGTTTTGGGCCATTAGGCCTGATGGGCAGATGCATTGGCCCTTAGAGTCTGAGCACAGGATGCCCCTCCCCCACTCCCAGAGTCTATCCAGCGCCCCCATTACTGGTAACACTACAGTTTACAACTTTCTAAGTTATCTATCTGCCTTTTCCCTCCTTCCCCTCCCTGCCAACTTTTCTCCTTGAGAATCTTGAGAGAGGATTGTTTTTTGTTTTGTGCACATAACATCCTAACAGGATGGAGGACTGAGCAAGCAAATGGTGTTGGGCTGGGGCTTGGAAAAAATATTATTGGAAAGATAGAGAAGACCATTTGCAAGTGATTAATTGCTTTCTGCAAGTCCATTTAATCTTTGATAACTCATGCTAATAATTTCTTTTTAGCTATAGAATGTGCCCCAAGGTGCATATAATCTGTCTCCCCCAAACAGTAACCCCTATTGCCTCAGAGTCCTGTTTAGCAGTCCCCAGACAGAGGGACCTGACTTGGCAGAGGAAGACGCAGACAGTCACAAAGAACAGAGAGTGTATGTGGCTGGTTCTAACCTCCATCCTTCACCTTTTTTGTTGGCTTCTCCATAGTTTGACTCTTGTAAAGGGAGAACTGAGGCGTGTTGAGGCAAGGGATTGAAATGATTTACCTGCTGTCCTTTTCATCCTCTTGGAGTTTGGGAAATTAGTGCACTTGGATTTTTGAGATTTGGATGGTGGGCTATTTCTTTGAATTCAGGTATATGAGATGGAAATCCAGATGTGGGGTGGGTTGCAAGAAGGATGCAGTGAGGGTTCCTGCACTGATGTGAGATGCTCCTCTGGGAGTTTGTATATCCTCACTGTCTTCTCAGGATTAGTAAAGCACAGTGCATTTTCGTAAGTACTGTCATAGGAACACATATCATTTGAGCCTCATGATATTTCTGTGAGGCAGACAAATCAGAGGTTATTATTCCCACTTTACAGAAGAGGTAATTGAAGCTCAGAGAGGGTACCTGGCTTGCCCAGAACCATCTTACCTGACTAGTAACTGAAACTGCACTCAAACGCAGACCTCCTGAATCTGAATCCATGGTTCTTTTTATGGTCCCACTCTGTCTAAAAAGGTTTGTATACTGGTCCTGTGGAATGTGGCGGGCACTGTTTCACTCTCTTTTTGGAAGTGGGGTAAGATGCTCTTCAGCATTCCCTTGCACTTTTTAACAGTCCTGGGCTCACATCTGTAATTTCTATAGTTAAAGTTCCATTTTCTCTTGTGGCATAATGCAGCTTTGCAAAGTGAGAGTGCTCCCCACTTCTACTCTGATTCCCTTCCCCATTAGAGGATCACTTCTAGGGCCCGGGCCCCCTTCAGATTATCTCCATTTGTTTTGGATCTTATCCCTTTCACTGTAGGCTCATTCTTTTGAACTTTATGACATGTCAGCTTAAAAACCCTGTGGATTTTAAATAGTTTACAATCTGTAGGAAAACGTGTACCTGTCTGTTCTCTCCCTGATCCCTTCTCATTTCTGAACTGTAAGAAACAGCCTCTTTTGGCTGTCGTGATCCCCATCACTGGGGACTGGTTATTATTTGATGGTTGATTTTGCTGTGCTGAATACTTCATTGCTAGCTATCATTTGTAACACACGTGCTGACCCTTTTCCTTCCCCTCTTTCCCTGGGAAAATAAAGTGAATAAATAAAGACTTATTCATACTGAACAAATAGATAAGTAAGTCATTCACAATCTTACATCATACCGGGGCAGATTGAGGGGAAGGAAATGCCCTATTTATGGAATCAAGGATTCAATTTTAGTTTATCAATTTTGCTGTGTGTAGAGAGCCTAGTATAAGGTACTATAAGAGTGATTTAGAAAATTAAGTTTACAGCTCTTGCTCACAAAGAGCATGTGATCTAGTTGGGGAACTGGGAAAGGTCTAAGATTCCTGAAAACCACCTAAAAGCAACAAGCTACCACAAGTTCCATAAAAGCAAAGACTGTGTTTGGTTGCTCAGGTGTATCTGAGTGCCTAGCTTAGCACTTTGTGTTGGGTAAGTGTTCAATAAATATTGAGAAATGATTGTTAGAATGAATGAACATGTAAGCAAAGATAAACTCTTCCATTTCAGATTTTTCAACAATCATGTATTAATTTCAAATGTAGTTAAAGTAAGATCAAGCAGAGAAGGCTGTCCAGGTGATGTGTGTTTTCTAGGAGGTTGGCAACATGATGGAAAAGATGTCTGTGGAGAGATAAAGAGGGCATTGGAATGTTTATTTGGCAGTCTTTAACCCCCTCTTAGGGGGTGATTACTGAGTACAAAGAAACATGAAGTACCAACATTAGTTTGGGACTAATCTTTATCTTTTAGTGTTAATCAGTTGTTACTGAAAAAGTGGGTTACTAAAATATATAGCTGCCCATGTTCCTTATTGCCCATTAATATATATTTCCTAGAGTTCCTAAAAATGTGTTTGATATTGCAACAGAGATAATGATACTGAATTATTTTTACGGGAATGGTAATGAGTTTTGCTAAGTCATCTATATTTGTTTCCCTTATTCTCTATGGCAAATGTTTTGAAATGGCCCAATGGATTAAAATTTTCATCCATAAAACAGCTTTTTGCTATGCAGAGATAGCTCATGTGAGGACCAAAACAGAAGTACTGGATTTAAGCCAAGAGTTCTCGATTTGAGCCCTGGCATTCCCCTTAACTATGTTACCTTAGGCAAGTCATATGCCTCCTCTAGTTTCCTCATATGTAAAGCAATAGCTCATTTATATGAAATGCTTATAAACATTTTCACAAACATAGTGTGTCATTGGAGGATTATAACATTTATTGCATCTCTCTCAAGGAGCTGTTGAAAGGAGCAAATCAAACAGGATAATATATTTCATATTGTTTTCTAAACTGTAAAAATGTATATAAATTTTAGATGGTAAACACATGGATTTTATTTAGCTTCATGCACTACTTTCTGAAGTTGCTCAAAACATTTTAAGAGTAACTGAAAGATCTTTCTATTATTTTGAAGAATTTAACCAGAGTGTGACCAGGGTTTTTTGTTGCAGAAGTGCATGAGGTTAGAAAGAAGGAATGTTTTACCAATGGTAAGGGTTGGGTGATAATACTAGAATATGGGAAGAGAAGGGTATTGGACCTCCTTTCCAGAAATTTTGATGGAGGCTCCAGCTACCGTGACCCCCTTAGATGGAGATATAAAGGAATTGTTTTGGGATCTCTGGACATTTCTTGTTTTAGAAGCATATGACTTTTCCTAATTCAATAATTCCAGACCCAGCAACTGTTCCTTCTCAGGGATCTGAGATTGAATGTAACCTTTCCCCAACCTGTAGCCTTTTTTTCCTAGAAGAGGCAAATCTCCTACTAGGTGTGTAGAGGAGGGAGGAGGAAGAGGTAGAAAAGGGAGGAGAATGATAGATAGGCCTGTCCTAGGAAGGAGCCTCAGGCTGAGGGGAAGGTTTGTAGCTGAGGCTGAGGAGATGGCTTATCTGAGAAGGGGTTGGGGAGTGGTTCCTGGAATGCTTCCCATCTCAGCTTCAGGTTCTTAATTGAGTCCTGGAATCAAGAAATCATCAGAAATTCAGCTGTGTTTCTCCTAGTTTAGAAGTTTGGCCTTCCAGAACAGTGATAGGTATCCAGAGCTGCAAGCAGTAAGTCCCCTGAAATTCTGAGCCTTCTCTAAACTGCTCTACTCCTATCTGGGTGTGAAATGAGAGATGTCAGGGGATTTGCAGATGAGGCATTAGCAGTTAAGCATCGTCATGAGCAGGAGCTGGCTTAACCTCAGATACTGAAAAACATTTCTGAAAGATCACCCTTTGATTAACAAATTTGTTTAGTTTTTTTGTAATGGTGTAAGTACTATCAAAGTCTCTGTCTTCCCATTTGGAATAGACAAAAATACGAAAAGTTAAATGACAGTGAGAATTCATCAGAAATTTTTTTAAAAAAGCCCTCTTCTGTGAAGAGCACATAGCTAATCCCCAAATTAGTATAATGACAAAGATGTTCTGAAACTCATAACCTCCATGGAATAGAGTTTGGAAACTTTCGGGTAGTGTCCATATTGCTTTGAAGGTCTGGGATTCTGATTGATATATGTGAAGGGGCTTTGTTAACTGTATAATTCCATAAAACATAAGAGTAATTATTTTAATCAACATTGACTGAGTCTGCTTCACATCTTCATAGTGACATTGCCTTTAAAACTCCATTTCACTGGTTGGTTATTTTTAAAATTTAATTCCAAGATTTATCATGTGATTTGAAAACCCTTTTCTCCATGAACTGCATGTTCTTCCTTCCTCAATCACTGTATTGGGGAAAAGCTCAAGTATAGAACTGCTAGTGGCATCCAAGGTCACTCTTTTGCCCCATGGGGGTGAGCAGGACTAAAGAAGTTGCAGATTCTGATAGCAAAAGAAAAGAGTATCATTACTTTATTAAAGGTCATGTTAGATCTCTTGTGAAAGGAGTTTTGGAGTTCTGAGGGAAGAAACTGGCATCTGACTTACTAGATTAGGATTAGGCTAGCCAACCTCTAAGATTTGATTCCTTCTAGCTGTTGGATTCTTTGAGCCTCTGGAAACTTAAGGTCATCTGTCCTTTCTTGCAGTGAGCCTGGACTTTTATTCCCAGCAGTCCTTATCTGGCCTCCCTGAAAACCAGTGAAATGAATGTTTGAAAAGACCAGGGTACAGAGCTGTCTGATGAAATGGGAGGGGAAAGTGGAAGTACAGTGATGTGGAAGTGTGGGGAGAGGCTGGGTAGTCTATAGCCCCTAATAGAATTGCAGTAGGATTTGGAACTTGTTTTGTTTTCAAGGTCTGGAGGAACACCCAGATTTGAGGTGTTCGAAAAAATTGCACAGATTTGAGGGGAAATGGCTGAAGTCTTAGAGGATCACCTTGCCCTTTCCTCTTGATTTCAAATAGGGTATCTCTTGAGCTATTTGAAAGAGTTGAGGGTCATTTTCAGTGATGTTTTGTGGAAGGTGATTCTGTGAGTTCAATAGTTTTAAATTCTTTTGAATACCAAACTTTCCTTTGCTATAACTTGAGTCTGTATTGTGTCTTTTTATTCTGATTTCAGTATAGGCCCTACAGTCACTAATATCCTTCTATCATCTTCATTTTTTAGGGGGGTGCTATCATCTTTATTGACTTCTTCAAGATTCTCCTCATTCTGAAGAACAGCAAACTAAGAAATTCATGTCTTAGTAGGAAGGGGGCTTTGGAAAGTTACAGTGAAGTGATTTCAGAGTCTTGATTTGTAGCACTTTTCTCCTCTGGTATTTTAAGCTACTGGAAACTGGTGTGATGAAATCTGTAGTCTTACCAGTCATGGCCTGGCATCAAATCCCAGAGGGAACTAAACCAACCTAGCAACCTTCCAAGTGATGACCTATGGTCTGTGGCACTTACAATCAATTGGTCGGACTGCAAATATTTATTAAATAGCTCCATGCTCAGCTCAGTTCTTGGTGTTCTGGGAGATAATTTGCAAGAATGTAGAGCTTACATTCTTGTTGGGAAATGTTATTAACACAACACAAAACAATAAGCAGATGGTACATAATTGCCAACTCTTGATGTCTACCAAAAAGGTGTATTTAGAATAAAAAGTTGGTGCTCATGAGAATTGGCAGGGGAGAAGTAATTAGAAATTATTTAGGTGGAAGGAAGAAAAGAGGGCATTTCAGACAAGAGGAACAACGTAAGCAAAGGTCCTGGGGTAGAACCAAGCATGGAGTAGTCTCAGGATGGTAAGATTGTTGGTCTTTGTAGAGCAGAGAGAAATTATGTTGTCAAGGTATGGGAGAGGGTAAAGCTGTTCAGACTGGATTTGGTAGGAAAAAAGGAGCCAGTGAGGCTTATGTAATACATAGTGATAAAAATCGTGTTTAAGAGAGAATTCTGTTATTAATATGTAGATGCAAAGAGAGCTTGGCCCAAGAGGGCCAGGGGGGAGTTTTGCAGCATTCTTAACAAAAAGGTAATGTGGGAAAAAGAAAAGGGGCAGGATTTGTAAGGCAATTTGGAAAGAAAATCATCAACAGGGTATGTTAAAGCTGACTCAAATGTGATTCCCAAGTTGCTGAGACTGACTGATGAGAAGGGTAGTACTATTGCTGGAGAGAATAAGGCCATCGGTAAAAAGTTACTTTTCTCCCATGGTACCCAGTAATTCACTGAATACAGCATACCAAATGGTACTTAATTTGCTAAGACACTTAGTTTAAGTCATTTCTACCAAATAGTTTTTTTTATTTTTGTTATGATTTTATTGTATTTTTTCCATTACCATTTATTCCCCCCCACACCTCTTCCACCTCCATCTACCCCCACCCCCTGCAGTCACCACACTGTCTATGTCCTACTCTCTTATCTATGAGTCTGTCTCTAATTCTGCCTGTTAGTTCAGTTTGTTCATTAGATGACACATATATGTGAGATCATATGGCACTTGTCTTTCTCTGGCTGGCTTATTTCACTTAGCATAATGTTCTCCAGGTCCATCCATGCTGTTGCAAAGCGTAAAATTTTCTTCCTTTTTACAGCTGAGTAGTATTCCACTGTGTAAATGTACCATAGCTGGTATATCTACTCATCTACTGATGGACCCTTGGACTACGTCCAAATCTTGGCTATTGTACATAATGCTGCAATGAATATAGGGGTGCATATATTCTTTCAAATTAGTGTTTTGGGTTTCTTCAGATACATTCCCAGAAGTGGAATCTCTGGGTCATTAGGCAGTACCATTTTTAATTTTTTGAGTTAACTCTATATTGCTTTCCACAGTGGCTGCACCAATCTGCCTTTTATTAGAGTTTTATTAGAGTTCTCTAATAAATAGTTTAAAAACTATTTTTTAAAATAGTTTTATTAGAGTTCTTCAGTGCAGTCTTTTAAAGGGAGGGAGAGAATGGGAGTGAGTTCTGGGAGATCCCTTAGGGTTTTGAGTCATGATTGAAATGATTAGCATATATTTGATGGATTCTGATTAATGAATCATTCCCCAGTTTCACATAGAGATCAAACTCCAGGGTTGAAGGGATATTTCTGCAAACCATCCTAGTGGCATAATTTTTTTTATTGATTTTAGAGAGAGAAAGAGAAACATGGATTTGTTATTCCACTTATTTATGCATTCATTGGTTGATTCTTGTATGTGCCCTGACCAGGGATCAAACCCACAACCTTGGCATATCAAGATGATGCTCTAACCAACTGAGCTGTCTGGCCAGGGCCCCTAGTGGCATAACTGTAAAAAGTATAGGATGTTGAGTGAGATATTCCTGTGAGCCCCAGCTCAGCCACTAACTGTGTGATCAGGATGATCTGTGTAAAAGCATTCTGTGAATTCTGTACTGCCAAACATACAGTGAATATTGATCAGGCATTTAGTTTGGCAATGACTCCAGATTGACCTGAGCTTTCCTCATCTGCCAGTAGAAGAGCTGTGTTTGGGTGTTCAGTCCTATGCTGATTCTAAACTTAGGACTGAGAGGCATGCCTCTGGGAACACACTGAACAAATATAGGACAGTAGTTAAAAATCAGGTTCATAAGCTCTCCTCCTAAAGTAATTCTTTGCTAGAAACCTTTAGTGCCCTTCCTTCCCAGTACAATCTTCCTGGTTTGGGATTCGTGACTTCCTCCTGATCTCTGCACCTGCTACCCAACTTCAGTTAGACTGGCCTATTTCCTGGACCCACATCACTCTTTTCACGTCTTTACATGAGTGTTGTCTTCTCCTCTCAGCTCTTTTAGTCTAATTTCCTTCAAGGAAACCTTTTCTGATTAATATCATCAAACTCTATATATTTTATTATTCAAACATTCCTTTGTTATATACATACAGTGATTCAGCTCTTTTATTTGTTTGTATAAAATAATTTTTTTAAGATGTTATTTATTTATTTATTTTTAGAGAGGGGGGACGGGAGAGGGAGAAACATCAATGTATGGTTGCCTCTCACACACCCCTTACTGGGGATGTGGCCCGCAACCCAGGTGTGTGCCCTGACATTGAACCAGCAACCCTTTGGTTTGCCGGGCGGCACTCAGTCCACTGAGCCACACCAGCCAAGGCTGTATAAAATAATTTATGTAAAAGTTCTAATAGAATGTCCAGCATGTGGTAAACTGTTATAAATAAATGTTGGTGCTCTTCTATTTTTTTCTATGTTTTATGTTGGTTATTATGTCGTATCTTGTTATTCAGGGTTCAGAAGTGATGTCTCCATTTTTCTGGATTACCTTCTAGTGCCTTGTTTAGTTCTCTTTATACGAGTTATATCTCTATGGACTGTTTCCTGCCTTGAACTCTTGCTCATTCTTCATATTTCCAATTCCCTCCATGCCTAGCCAAGGGATTGCAATAAAGCAATCTAAACATTGCTGCCAGGAACTGAGATCAAGAATTCCTCTTGTTTTCCTGGGTGCTAGGTTTCTGGGCACTTGGTATTTCTTCTAGAGACAGAGCATCCTTGTTGTGCTTGCTTCTCTTCAGCTTCTCAGAGCTGGGGGATTTCCCCATTGGCAGCCTGCTTTCTGGGCTGCTTTTCCCTACAGGAGTCTGAGGGGCACAGGGCCCACCCTGCTATTGTCCTGCCTGCCCCAGGCTGGCCCCATTTATTTCCCAAAGCTCAGTCTTCAGAAGCTTCCCTCTAAGAGACTGCTACTGCAGAGAAAAGCCACTGTTGTTCTGCGGGGAGGTGCTGGAGAGAGTGTAGTAAATAGCTTTGTGAATGGGACCTTGTATGAGGCTAGAACCGCAGATCCTTTTCTCCTCAGAGCCTAGCGAGAGGGGCAAAAAACAACCAGGGTTTTCATGTCTTCACAGGAACAGGGTCTGAGGTTTAGGGACATTCATGCTACCCACCAAATAAGAAGTTTAGTCCATTTAACAGATTCTTACTTGCATGGTGCCCCTTAGGGCACTGGATTCCATGGGAATAAGTTGCATTCCCTGACGTCAGGAAGAGCGTGGTTTTGTGTGGAGAAACAAAGTAAGCAGGGATTGTGTGATCGCATCCTGAACTCTCTTCTGTGAAGTCAGTTGAAGCTTGCAAGCAAGATGTTAAAAGTTTCCTGGGCGAGAGGACCTTCTAGTTGAGGCCTAAAATGAGAGCCATACTTGAGAGAGGGGAAGTGCAAGCAAGAGCAAGCAGAGGGAACAGCACATTCAGAAGACTAAAGGCAAGAAAGGGCACGGTGTGGGAGGAATTGGAAGTAGCAGTGATCCATGGCAAGATCATAGAACAGTTAATTAAATGAAACTGAAGACTAGGTAGGAGCTGGGGCCTTTGGACCTTGTAATCCTCCATGTTAGAGTTTGGACTTTATCCTGAGGGCAATAGAGGACCATTGCAAGACTTTAAGTAGGAATTGACATGATTAGATATGCTTTTAAGAAAACAAGATTGCCTTGTCTCTCGTGTAGATGGTTAGCTTAAAAGAATGAAAGAATAGAGAGAGGGAAGATGCATTAGGAGACCACTGGGGTCATCTGGGCAGGAAGTGAGGGTGACCTCTTACTAGGGAAGTGACATTGTAGATGGTGAAAATGAAGGATTAGAGATGAGTTGTTGCTTATGTTATGTGGAGGGAGAGGGTTGTGAGGAGAATGTAGGTCAAAGATAACATCCTTATTTTTGGCTTGGGCTACTAGGTGGTACTACTCAATGGAAAAAAGGAACTCCAAAGGAAGAGTATGATTGAGGGAACGAGGTAGGTCAGCATACTTTTGGACATGTTGAGTTTGAAGTGCCTGTGAGAGATCTGAGGGAAGATGTTCAGGTAGCTGCATATATAGGTCTGGAGGTAGGAGAGTGTTCTGGGACAGAGAATCACATTTGTGGATTATCACCATCTAGACAGAGTAGTGGAAGCATGAGACTGTCCAGGACTGTGTGGAAGATGAGAAGAGAGGCTTGTAGTGCCCCTGAGAGGCACTACATTTGAATGTGAGGCAAAGGAAGAGGATCCCACAGAAGAGACTACAAGGGAGTGGGGGAGAAACAGAAGAAGCCAGGGAAGTCTGGAATCTCAGAAATGAAGGGCAGGAAGGTCAGCAGTGTCAGATGCTCCCAAGAGAGGAAGGATAGAGAAATGTCTGGATTTAGTAACTTGGAGGATTTCGTGGCCTCTAGGCAGGAGTGGAGGGGAGCAGGGTGAAGGGGGAACAGAAGCCAGTTTGCAGTGGGTTAAAAAGAGGAGGTGACAAAATGGTGAGAGACAATCTAGTCAATTCTTGTATGGAGTTTGGTCAGAAAGAAGAGAAGAAAATGTAGCTCCTGGTCCATGTCAGCAGTACTTTGAGTTTATTTTTTAAGGTAGGAAGAGATTGCCTGTAGTCAGAGGTTTCAGTCTTCTGGACACATGCAAATCATCTGGAGAGTTTGTTAAAATACAAATTGTTGGGCCCCACCCTCAAGATTTCTGACTAAATTTGGATTGTGTTTGGGGCCTGAGAATTTATATTTTAACAGTGTCCCAGGTAATCCATACTTAAAGAGCCTTACCACATCTGTGCTCTTTATGAGCTCATTTTACCTTCTCATAACAGAACTTTTGTTGTTAACTGTCTATTTCAAAACTTTTGCATTGGTGGTTCCACTCTTGGTTGTGAATTTCTTCAGTAGATTTGAATACCTTCGGGGCAAAGGCTGGTCACTCTGTAACTTTGACACCTAACCTACTGCCTGCCATAGAGTAGACATTTGATGAATACTGGTTAAATAAATTGAATTGAAATAGGTAAGCTAACTAAAGCAGAATTTCTGGGCCCTTCATCTGTGAAGCCTTGTTTAGCCCTTTTCTGTCTATCACTGACATAGGTGCAAATAAATCCTGTCAGCTAGAGATCTTCAAGGATGGGTGGATTTACAGGATTTTTTTGTAATTGCAGAAGTAAACTTAAGCCAAAAAAAAAAGGGTCAGAAAATAATCTTAAATGTCAAACTTCCGGCCAAGATGGAGGCGTAGGTAGACACACTGTGCCTCCTTGTACAACCAAAAGAAGAACAATAACAATTTAGAAACAAAAAACAACCAGAACTGACAGAAAATTGAACTCCATGGAAGTCCCACAACCAAGGAGTTAAAGAAGAAACATTCATCCAGACAGGTTGGAGGGGCAGAGACGCAGAGACACAGAGACACGCAGGCGAGCAGAGAACCCGAGGCAAGGTGGTGGCTGGAGGACCTTGGTGCACAAGGTGGCCGCTGGCCAACAAGGCAGCAGCTAGTGGAGCCCGTGGTCCCACATTCACATGCAGATAAACTGGGAGGATCAATTGGGGAACGAGGCAGATCACACAGCCCAGAGCTCCAGCACAAGGAAATAAAGCCTCAAACCACTCATTGAAAACACCTGTGGGGGTTGGGGCAGCGGGAGAGACTCCCAGCCTCACAAGAGAGTTCATTTGAGAGACCCACAGGGCCCTAGAATGTACACAAACCCACCAACAGGGAATCAGCACCAGAAAGGCCCACTTTGCTTGTGGGTAGCAGGGGAAGTGACTGAAATCCAGCAGAGAGCAGAGCAAGCACCATTGTTCCCTCTCATACCCCTCCCCTTAATGCAGCATCACAATGCAGCCATGGAGGATACCCGACCCTGGTGAACACCTAAGGCTCTGCCCCAAAGCACGTAGCAGGCCCAACAAGAAAAAAAATGGCCCAAATGAAAGAACAGATCAAGCTCCAGAAAAAATACAACTAAGCGATGAAGAGATAGCCAACCTATCAGATACATAGTTCAAAACACTGGTAATCAGGATGCTCGCAGAATTGGTTGAATTTGGTCCCAAATTAGATGAAAAAAATGAAGGCTACACTAAGTGAAATAAAGGAAAATGTACAGGGAACCAATAGTGAAGGGATGGAAACTGGGACTCAAATCAATGGTGTGGACTTGAAGGAAAAAAGAAACATCCAACCAGAAAAGAATGAAGGAACAAGAATTCAGAAAAATGAGGAGAGGCTTAAGAACCTCCAGGACATCTTTAAATGTTCCAACATCCAGATTATAGGGGTACCAGAAGGAGAAGAAGAAGAGCACAAGTGGAAAACTTATTTGAACAAATAATGAAGGAGAAATTTCCCATTCTGGCAAAGGAAACAGACTTCTAGGAAGTCCAGGAAGCGCGGAGAGTCCCAAAGAAGTTGAACCCAAGGAGGAACACACCAAGGCACATCATAATTAAGTTACTCAAGATTAAAAATAAGAGAATCTTAGAAGCAGCAAGAGAAACGGAGACCATTACCTACAAAGGAATCCCCATCAGACTGTCAGCTGGTTTCTCAGAAGATTGCTTACGGGCAAGAAGGGGCTGGAAAGAAGTATTCCAAGTCATGAAAGACAAGGACCTACACCCCAGATTGCTCTATCCAGCAAAGCTTTCATTTAGAATGGAAGGGCAGAGAAAGTGCTTCTCAGATAAGGTCAAGTTAAAGGAGTCCATCATCACCAAGCTCTTATTATATGAAATGTTCAAGGGACTTATCTAAGAAAAAGAAGATTAAAAATATGAACAATAAAGTGACAGTAAACTCACAGTTATTAACAACACCTAAAACAAAAACAAAAGCAAACTAGAACAGGAACCGAATCACAGAAATGGAGATCACATGGAGGGTTATCAACAGGGGAGTGGGAGGGGGAGAGAGGAGGAAAAGGTACAAAGAATAAGTAACATAAATGGTAGGTAGAAAATAGGGGGAGGTTAAGAATAGTATAGGAAAAGTGGAAGCCAAAGAACTTATATGTGTGACCCATGGACATGAACTAAAGTTGGGGGGGGGATGTGGGTAGGACGGGGTATACAGGGTGGAGGGGAATAAAGGGGGGAATGGGAAACTAATAGCATAATCAATAAAATATATTTGAAAAAATCTTAAATGTCAAATTTTATAGCAAATGTCAAAATCAAATATATATAGTTTCAGTAATTCAGTTTTGGATTGAGAGAACAAATTTCCTAATGTTGTTACCCAGACTGTTCCCAGGTTCTGAGTTTTTCATGTCATTGATTTCTTTTAGAATGTTAGTAGAATTCTTGAAAAGTGGTTCCTGTATCAAAAAGCTTACATTTCTAGATCACAGGTCTGCAGAGTGGCAGCTCACACCACCACCAGTAGCTTCCCTGCTCACGGGATAGGAATAGGGATCCCATGTGGTTCCAGGGTCTTTGTCACTTCCCTTGAAATGGAGTTCAGGGACCACACTACTAGGGTTTCCAGGAGTGCCCTAACCTTAGTCTCTCCCTTTCTGGTGCTTTTCTTTTTACCCTGTGAATCAGTGGGTTGTTTCTCATAATTTCTAGAAAACTCCCTAAGTTTTCCCAACCAGGGGTCCCAGGAGTCTGAGGTATAGATGTGGGTCAGTGGATAATGGTAAGTGCAGAACAAGACCTGTGTCAGAGGGTTTCCTAAACCCCACTTTAAGCCTTAGGATGGTTTAATTAAATAATCAGAAACCCAGGAGAACTCCAAGTTCTTTTAGCTGTACCTAGCCTAGCGCTAATAGCTCCACTTCTGCTTTAGCTCAGATGTTTGAACTTGAGACCTGGAAGATCAAGAAAGGACTGAGCAAGCCATGGGAGAAGAGCCACCCCCTTGTTAAGATCCTGCCTCCCATTTGTTGGTCTGGGATATGGGAATTTTTTTATTCAGTCATACTTACTAAATACATAGTAAATGTGAGGCAGTGTTCTAGATGCTGGGGACAGATAGAACTTACATTCCATTTAAGGAAAACAAATGTATACAACTACTCATAGATCGTTCTATTCTATCTATATAGAACTGATAGATTGTAACTATTAGTTACGACCTAAAGCATAAATGAATTTAGTAGAATGCATGCATAACTGCTGTGGGAGAGACAAGGAGGGATATGTGACAGGATTAAAGAAAAGAGCCAAGGGGAAAAGTCAGGGTTTTTTCCTTTAAAATAATTATTTCATTGTATCTATAAAAACAAGGCATGCTTGTTATAAAATATAGTCATAAAGAAAAATGTGAGGATCCCTGGCTGGTGTGGCCAAGTAATTGAGCACCAGCCTTTTAACCAAAAGGTTGCCAGTTCGTTTCCCAGTCAGGGCACATGCCTGGGTTGTGGGCCAGGTCCCCATTTGGGTGCATGCGAGAGGCAATCAATCAGTGTTCCTCGCACATCAATGTTTCTCTCCCTCTCTTTCTTGTTCCCTTCCCCTGAGATTAAAAATAAATAAATAAAATCTTTTAAAAAAGACAAAATCTTTTTTTTAAAAAAAAAAGAAAGAGCCCTGGGTGGTGTAGTTCAGTGGATCGAGCACAGACTGCAAACCAAAGGTCACTGGTTTGATTCCCAGTCAGGGCACATGGCTGGGTTGCAGGCCCCGTCCCCAGCGGGGGCCATGTGAGAAGCAACCATACACTGATATTTCTCTCTCTCTTTCTCCCTCCCTTCCCCTCTCTCAAAGTAAAAATAAAATCTTAAAAAAAAAAAAAAAAGGAAGAAAAAAGGAAAACCAAGTGTTGTCAGCAGTGCCGTCACCCCCACTGGTGTCGTGAACATTGCTGTGCAGGACTCTAAATATGTTTCCTGTGGACACAAATGCTTTACAAAAATGGGGACCACGTCACACGTTCAGTGCCTGTTCTGAATTTTGGAAGTGCAGACCCATCTTCTCTGTCGTTTTACAGCAAAGCAAGTGCTAAAGATTTCATAACAAATGGATTTATACTCCGCCCTGAGAAATGATACCCATGATTAAGTTTCTATGGATAATTAAAACAAACCTCACAGCTGTCCGAGAGCACTAATTCTGAGGCAGAACTCAGCTCTTTTAGGCACGGGCATATGTTGAACTACTCACTATCCTGTTTCTCAGGGACCCTCCCAAATCACGGCTGGAATTCTTCAGTCTGGAAAGATGGCGGTCAACACAGTAAAGGCCCCAAGAACTCCATGTTCTTTTCCCCAGAACTTGTGAATCTGACTTTGCAGATGTGATTAAAGATGTTGAGATAAGAGGTGGTCCTAGATAACCCAGGTAGACAGTGACACCACTGGGGTCCTTGTAAGAAGGAAGCAGGAGGACCACAGTCAGAGAAGATGAGGACAGAAGCAAAGGTCAGAGAGGAGGTTAGATGCTATGCTGCTGGCTCTGATGATGGAAGACAAAACCACAGCCCAAGAGATGCAGCTGCCTCTGGAAGCTGGAAACGAATGGGAGAAGTTTTTTAAGTTGGTGGGGAGAGAAGGGTGGAACTTTTAGGACTGAGATACAAGTGCCATAATGATGGTATGCCTTTGTGTTTCTGTAGTACAATATATAGTTTATTATAAAGTGTTTTTTGTCCATTATTTTACTAAAGTAGTCCAGGCAAGTATTTATAGGAATTATAAAATTCCCATATTATAGATGAGGAAACAAACTCAAGGAGGCTTTAGTGATTTTCCTAAGGTCTGTAAACTAGTAAAGAATGGAGTTGGAATTTAAGTGGGAGAGAATTTAAGGGGGAGAACTGCCTACTGAGCCCTAGCCTAGTGCAATTTCCATTTTCCTGTACCTCTGGCAAAGCTTAGTGGTAAAAATGTATAAATCTTGTAAGGGAGCCAGTGATCAGGTTTGCTTGACAGAAGTGGAAGGTGCCCTCTAGGAAAAGAGATCCGTAAATCAGAAATCAAGTCTGTTGAGTTTTTATTCTCTTCCCAATAAGATTTCCTTGTCCCTGGCCCCTTTTGGACCTGAGGTTTGCATTCACTATCCAAGAAGACGATAACTCCCTCTCTTATTTTGCTTCCTCGTTGGTTAATGATGGGGAAAGAATTGCACACACTCTGAGACCAGAAAAGTTCAGTGAGGTTGGGAAACATAAAATCTCAGAAGTGACTCAGCACTCTTCCACTGAGCAGTTAGTATAGCACCCTTAGGCTACTCAGAGGCCTGATCTTCTTGTGCTCTGTAGTGCCTAGGAGGGACTGTGTAGTGGAAGTATGTTCAGTGAAGTTGTACTAAATGAATGGATACAAATTTCTAATTAAGGATTTTATTAAGGTACAATTCACATATCATAAAATTCACCACTGTAGCATGTCCAAGGGGGTTTTATTTTTTTGTTTAATTTTTTGAATTTTTAAATTATATTTGACATTCAGTATTAGTTTCAGATGAACAGCATAGTGGTTAGATATTTATATAATTTACAGAGTGATCCACCAATAAGTCTTGTACCCACCTGACACCCTGTAGTTATTACAATATTATTAACTATATTCCCTAAGCTGTACTTTACATTCCCCCTGATTATTTTGTAACTGCCAGCTTGTATTTCTTTTTGTTTGTTTTGTTTAAAGATTTTATTTTATTTTTATTTTTAGAGAGAGGAAAGGGGAGGGAGGAAGACAGGGAAACATCAATGTGTGGTTGCCTCTCACACACCCCCTACCAGGGACCTGGCCTGAGACCTAGGCATGTGCCCTGATTGGGAATTGAACCATTTGGTTTGCAGGCCAACACTCAACCCTCTGAGCCGCACCAACCAGGGCCCAGTTTGTACTTAATCCCTTCACCTTTCTCGCCCAGCCCGACAAACTCCCTCCCATCTGGCAACCATTAGTGTGTTGCCTATTTCTACCAGTCAGTTTCTCTTTTGTTTATATTGTTTTTTAGATTCCACATGTAAGTGAAATCATGATGTTTCTTTCTTTGTCTGACTTAGGTCACTTAATATAATTTCCTCTAAGTCCATCCACATTGTCACAGATAAAATTTCATTCTTTTAGTGGCTGAATAATGCTCCATTGTATATATGTACCTTGTTGTCTTTATCATTCAGTTTTGATCGGAGCAGTTAATACGTTTACATTTAGAGTAATTATTGATAGGTATGTAGTTAGTGCCATTTTATTGTTTTCTGATTGCTTTTTCTAATTCTCTGTTCCTCTCTTTTTCTCTTGCTCTCTATGTTAATGTGTGTGGTATTGTATGTGGATTTCTTTATTTCTTATGTATCTCTTACAGATTTGTAGTTTATGGTTACCATGTGCTTCATATATACTAAGCTCTGTTTATAGCAATCCATTTTAATTTGATGGTCGCTTAAGTTTGAACACGTAAAATCACTACAATTTTTACTCAACCCCTTCATGTTTGTTTTTGTCATTATTTTTTCTTTTCTGTTTGTATATCCCTTAATTCACTGTTGTAATTACACTTGATCCTCGTGCTTTTGCTGTTTAACTTTTTTGTTATGTGTTTACCTATAAAAAATTCTGGTCAGAATTTTTTTCTAGTATTTTCTTACTCATTTTTTATCTTTTTTTTCTTTTTTTTATTATCAAAATTTTATTTTTTATTATTATTTTTAAATATATTTTATTGATAATGCTATTACAGTTATCCTATTATCCCCCCTTCATTCCCCTCCACCCTGAACACCCTCTCCCACTCGCCCCCTTTAGTTCATATCCATGTGTCATAAGTTCTTTAGCTTCTACATTTCCCCTTCTATTCTTGTCCTCCCTGTCTATTTTCTACCTACCATTTATGCTACTTATTCTTTGTACCTTTCCCCCCCTCTCTCCTCCTCCCGCTCCCTTGTTGCTAACCTTCCATGTGATCTCCATTTCTGTGTGTCTGTTCCTGTTCTAGTTGTTTGCTTAGTTTTTTCTTGTTTTTGTTTCAGGTGTGGTTGTTAATAATTGTGAGTTTGCTGTCATTTTACTACACAATGTTTTTTATCTTTTTCTTAGGTAAGTCCTTTTAACATTTCATACAATAAGGGCTTGGTGATGATGGACTCCTTTAACTTGACCTTATCTGAGAAGCACTTGATCTGCCCTTCCATTCTAAATGAAAGCTT